>OZ017741.1:199245685-199977935 GCA_963969285.1 Odontomyia ornata
GTTGAAAGAATTTTTTAATTCTGAGGTATTTTTTAAAATTATACCCATAAATATTTCGCTTGATAATTTTTTCAGATTTTTTTAGATCACGGGTGTCCATTCGCGAGGGAGAAAACACATTTTTCATGTATTTCCCCCCCTCTCTGTGCCCCCACTGAAGCAAAAACTGTCAGTTTAAGAACTGTTTTGAAAAGCTCTCATAGAGAACTTTCATTTGATACTCATATCGGCTACCTTTCATGAAATTTTTTTCAGGGGCCACTCCTTTGTAGTGTAATCATCGATTCATGGCCTATTTTTTCGAATCCTAGAATGGCTACAAAGCCCTTTTGCTAGGAGCTCTCTCCTGCTTCTTCGACTTGTTTCAATTGTATGTAGCATCCTCATGATATCTATCATTCCTGAAATTTTCATGCAAATCCTAGCAAAGCTGTAGTGTCTAGGTCAGTAAAAAGCGCATATGGATCCATAGCCATACGAGTATGTTTCCATAGTAATACAGGGCACATTGTTCCATAGTAATACGGGAAAATTCAAATCGCTATAACTTCGTTAAATACTATTCGATCTTTATGAAACTTTCAGAAAATATCAATCTTATAAATAGTCATCTTTTTGCTAAATTTTATTGAAGTTAAGGGTACCATTTAGATTTTATTCGAGAAAACATAAAATCGATAAATCATACTATTACTAACAAAGTTGAGTGAATTTCGACTTCTCATGTATTTGTTGTTGTTGTACTCATTAAGGCCAACATTCATGATTTTTTTCAGATTTTTCGGATGGAAGGTTTCCAATCGCGAGGGGGGGTACGCGAAAAGTTCGTACATTTCCCCTTCCCCTGCCCCCCTCGGTACTCATAAGGCAATTTTAAGACCTGTTTTGAAAAGATCTCATCGAGACCTTTCCAATGACACCCTACTCGACTTTTTTTGAGGGGTCAACTCCCTATATGGGGAGACCCCCCTTAAACCCCTTTGAAAAATTTTTTCACCCTTGGACTTTCAAGAGGTCACCACTTCTGACCTTTCCGCAAAGTTTCATGGCTGTAGCTTCTATAGTTTCGGTGAAAAAGTGCTGTGACATACAGACGGACGGACGGACGGACGGACGGACGGACAGACGGACACAGGTCGTGATTGCAATAGGGTTTTGTATTTTAGTACAAAACCCTAAAAAGCAACAGTATGTCGCCTCAAATTAAAAATGAACCAATAACAGATGATACACAAAACCAAACGCAACTCATTTCGGTGCAACAAGATATGCAGCAGTAACAACAACAACCTCAGCAACAAATCATGCAAATATAAATCTCATCGCCTATGATATCAGCGGCAGATTTACAAAATTCTGTGACAATAAGTCAATCAGGTGATCCACAAACAACCACAACAACTGTATTAAAATCGTTAGGATCACACGATGCCACCGTATTAAATTTGCCATCGAATCTTGCAAATCTTGTATCTATCAACCCGCAACAATTCATGACAACTGGGGAAATAATGGGCGAATTGAAAATGGAAAAAACAATACACATATAACCAATATCAAATGCAACAGATGAATCGTTCGGGAAACTGGCTAAGCGGTAAAATGAGAGTTTCACGCGCTATCTATTGTGCATAGATTGGGATGAGTGTCAAGTGGACGTGCGGGGGAGTCGAGTTGCAACTGCGAACGCGCGTGGACGCGGGGAGTGCAGCAAAATTCAATCGATTGCATTTAATCTTCTCAGCTGAATTTTAATTTGTTCATGTGATAAGAATTAGCGTGAAAAGATTGTTTTAAAATAGTTAAATGAAATGGAAGTGTACAAAATAAATTGAAGTGCTTTAATCTGAATTTTAATTTGTTCATGTGATAAGAATTAGCGTGAAAAGATTGTTTTAAAATAGTTAAATGAAGTGTACAAAATAAATTGTAACCGAAATGGAATAGTAAAATTGTGAATGATATATTGAAGTAAAATTTAAGTTAGGAAAATGATTTATCAGACAAATTATCAGGAAGTGCTTTAATTGATATGAAATTTTATTGCGGTCTGATTCGCGTTCAATTTCGGAATGTTTCTGAATAAAACAAGTGTTGACCGTAGACATCAAGATTTCTTGTGACCGTTTAATATAACAGTGTGCCACTGCGGTTGATCTCTATCTTGACCCAAAATTAAACGTTTCCCTTCCTCGCCTGTTCAATGTTTGCGGGATAAGGGATTGAGAGTTGAGTTACGGCGTTTTGAAGTGGATTTTACGCGTGGGAAATTGCAATTTCGAATTGTTCAAACATCAACCAGCGACACAGTGCAATAATTTACACGGCCCTAAATTTTAACGGATTGAAAATTTGTGACTTTCCTAGCATTTCGGCTAATTAATTTTCCCGTGAACCTAAACTATTTAAACGAAATTTTGGTAACAATTTTTTTCCATTTATGCGTGCATGGTGCAGCACGTTTCCTATTTCACACGCGTTTGTGCATTTTGATCGGCGCCCGAAAGAGTTTCCGTCTTTCCCACACTCGAATTTCGAAGTGTTTATGTTCCGTGTGGGTGCAAAAATAGAGCCACGTGCATCTCCGAGAGAAAGGAGGTTAGAATGGTGTAAAGACTGATGATAGTGTTGAATTGAAAGAGAAGATAATTTTGGCGCTTATATTTTGGAATCGGAAAATCGCATAAATCTTTTTGTTGTTTACACAATTGAAACACTTTCGGAGAAGGATATAAAAATAAATTAATGATCTAATTCGACGCTCTCTCTCAAAAAATTTTTTTATAGTGCTTAATGTGTCGATGTAATATTTGTAAATAACGATTAAAAATAATAATGAAAATTTCAGTGGACCCCCCCCCCCCCCCGCATGTGTCATCGAGCGCTCGGAGAACCCTGTGGGTAAGTGTCTTTTGTTACCCTTTTGGTATATTGGTATATATATCTTTTTTTTTGCATGTTGCATTGGTCAGAAAATTTAGAGGTTGTTTTTTTTATTTATTTTGAATACCTAAATCATACATGAGAGAAAGACGCGATTATTTAGTTATACATGAAAATAAACAATAAATTTTAACGTAAATATCGGCAAATTATCTATGTAAAAATTTCTTTTGTTTTTTTTTGAATAATGATGCGTAATTGAAATCTTTTGGTCTTTCCTTTCTACAAATTCTAACCGGGTATAGAACCCGGTACGGTGGCAGGCTTCCACCTCAAAACATGAGGCAGCCACCGGGAATTATTAATCCTTCTTTTGTTTCAGGTGACGTCGTGGGTTGAAGGGCCCAAGCAGAGTGTCTCTTTATGGCATAGAGTTATGCAATCAAATTGTATAATTCTATGGCATAAATTGGTCACCGGGGTACTCCCCTTCTGATGGGAAAGTTCATGCAATTCAAGTTGTATGAGTTTTCCACTCAGAAGAGGAATACCTGGCCACTTCAACAAGATATCTATGGATTTATTCCGGTTGGGTGGGTGCGAAGGGGCTCCACCATCACCCGTTTGCCCCTCTTTCATTTGTGGGCCATGAACTTCGACGGGTAATGACGAGGTCACCCCAAGTTCGCCTTTCTTTTCAGGTTATCCTTGTTCTCATGACAAGCTCTAATTCCCTCTGTGTAGTTATCTACACTTTTTGCGACTTCGGTCGCCTCTCGATTTCCAGCAGTCCAATTCGTGAATGCGAAATATTTTTGTAGTGGGTCCTCGTGCTGGGGAAATGAACCCGCCCCACGACACCGCAATGCTAGCCTGCCAGCGCATTCACGCGTCTCCAGACGAGGGCATTCTCGGCAGATACCGACACCTTCTTCTGCCGAGGCAGCAGACCATCGCTGCAGTCCTTTACGGACATTTTTGAAAATCTCTATTCACTACACTGTAAATAACAATTTATCGCCGTGATTAATTGGGCCGGCGCAAGAGTAAGAACAATTGTTTTCTGCCGCCAATGGTGAGCCCTTCTTCGGACTCCACACAGATTTGCACGTGGCTTCCACACACGTCCACCGTAAAAACTCGCGTCACTTGTGCGGGACTTCGAGCACACAAAAGGGTGAAAATTCAATGGGAATTCCGATGGCCAAGGGAATTTGGCTACTTTCTATAAATTTAACCGGGGGCTTGTTTTCACGCACTTGTTCCTTTTTCGGCGCGGTATTTCGCGGCGTGCGCCCTGCGTGGCGTTCTTTCGAAGCAGATATTTTCACTTGCTGCGCAAACTAAAATCGCGACCACGTTTTGCAAACAATAAAATCAATTTTCTGCGGATACAGCCACCCGAACTTTTTTATATTTGATTCCTCTCTTGGGCGTCGCGACGGGGCCGACATGAAGGTTACTCACAGACTCCCCCACAGCGTTCCGCGTTCATTCGCGAGTTCCAGCAGACTCCCCGCTCACGACCATCATCGCGACGAGCATCATTGCTGTGTCGAATGAAAAAGCATAGCATGACCCTCTAGATCTGGATGCTGTTGATGTTGTTGAAGCTGTTGTTGATGTTGTATTGGATCGAACCCTGTCATTATGTGATCAATACAAACTGCACGCAAATGTATAGAGGCAGGTTGTGGAGCTTAAATGGTACGTGCGACACGCCTGAATGTAAATGTGCATCCGCGGATGGGATGCATGGAATAGCAAGTTGCGTTGAGTAGCTTGTTCACCGATAAGAGTTGTTACTAACAATTCGATGAGTCTAAGTGTATATTCTTGTATGACTATGATAACGGTGAGCGGAATGTGAGAATGTGTAATTTCCATACTATCAAGCCATAGTAGGATTTCCTATATGGAAATGGTTTGCTGGTTGTGTAGTGCTTTAACAGATCTGGCTATATTATGCAGGAATTTCCTTTAACCCTTTGCCTGCGCCGAATTCAAATCGAGCAGTTTTAGTTATATTGAATGTATACACTAAAGAATCTATAAATTTGACATAAAAAAAAAATTTAAAATTTAAATTTTACATAAGATTACCATATAATTTAAAGTAATAAAATAATAAATTTAACTAACTGCTCGATTACTACACGTTTTTGATTGAATTCAATTAGAATTAGGTTAAAACATATTAAATGTAGGATAAAAGTTCACTGTTCTGTCGTGTTAATATTATAATTAATTTTTGAATGCTGTTGGTTGGTAGTTTCTCATTTTCCCAATTGAATCATAAAATATGTAATAACTTTTTGATATTGTTTTTTGATTAAATGTTATTACTTAATAATGTATAAATTTATAGAGCCATTTGGGCCATTAAGCTTTAATATGTTTGTTTCGAATTTGCTTTGTATTCTTTGAAAATTTATAAAGATTAGTATTGAATAAAGTGCTTTTGATTTTGGCTAATCTTCACTTTTATGTAGCGTATTAATCAGCTGCTCTATTGGTTTCGTGAGCTTGGGAAAGCATTGCTCCAAATCATCCCTCCTGTTCAGTATAAAAATATTTGATATAAGCCCATGAAAGGTTGCATCGAGTTTTAAAACTAAGGGCATTTGCCTTCTTCTCTATTCAATTATTTATTAGACAAACTTTTCATTTCGCATTCTGAACTATCTTGATAACGAATTTTTCTCGCAACGTCAACGACAATCGTTACTTACTCAGAATCAAATTTATTTCATTTCAACTATTCCAGCAACGACGTTATAAACATAGAATAGATGCACATAAAAGAAATACTTCACAAATCGCTCAAAATCACTATGCTGTTTCGGATACTGTCAATTGCTCGATTGCTTTTGCCCAAAACAAGTTTTGTTCGAGACCAGGTTGCTTCACGTATTTCAAGGTCTCCATGTGGGTTAAATTAATTTGTTCGTAGCTTGCTTTCTATGTGTATCTATTCTTTAACGCCATGTATCTATCGTCGTTATACGCTACTCTGATTTTATCTGGTAACTCTTCATTCCTATGTTCCGTTCCGCCTCCCAAGTTAAATGTTTCTCTTGCAACTTCACATCTGTCTTGTATTTCTGTTTTCGATCTTAAACGCGCCAGACTTGGTACGTTTCTCGGTTCGTTCGCTTGAATTTAGGTGAAGGAAGTGTACATATTGGAAAAGTGTATTAACGCCCTACTGTTTCGAATGCCTTCACTATTCGCCTGGCGCAAGGATTTTTCCGAGTGTGATAATCTTGTTCGTGGGTGCAAAGTACAGTGGCCAAAAGTGCGTAATTCGTTCGCTTTCTAGCAGCGGAACAACTGTCAAAAGTGAGTTTTGAAAGACCTAACCTCGAAATATATTGTTGTCATTCGTGTTTGGCTGTAGGGAAACGACGGCAGTTTGAAGCACAATCGAGTATTTTGCTAAGGGTATTTCCCATTGCTAATAGATTATTTTGAGTGGCGCGCAAGTTACTGGAAAACACAAGGTGTTGTTTTGTGAATTTTGACCCAAAGTGAAGTGGAAAAGAAGTTTCGGGGAAATATTTACATTTCGAGTGAAGTGCGATTCTGACGTCTTGGCATTTGGACTGAATGGTATCCATCAAGTGGTGAGTAAATTTGCTCATTGAAGTATTCGTAAGGTGATTCTAAATCTCTAATTGGCAAACGACGAGTCGGATGGTAATTTGATCCTGATTTGTGCTACCTCGGCGGTCCCAATATCGAAATATGCCTGAAATCGGATAGGACCCAATATGCAATGTTGACAGCTGGCAGGCTGTTTGGTTCGTCTGGTTCTTATGTGTGGCTGGTGAACGACGAACAGTGGCTCATTGGTTCTTATGGCCCCGCACAAGCGACCACAGAAGGAACTCGAACCACCGAGACCCCGACCAACTGTTTTCTGTTTTCCACTGTGATTTTCGGCTATTCAAAAGTTTATTGACTCTTGAGATGTTCTCGTTCGCGTCGGTCTGTGGCCGTGCGAGGTCAATTGACTCGAAATGGAATATTTTATTTTAGTAGCGAATTTTTCTAGTCAGCGAAAAATTCTTTGAGGTTAGGTGGTGTAGAGTTATTTTTACATTTTCTTGGTTTTTTCGTTTACCTTGAAGTGTTTGTTGCATGGATGCACGCTGCGTTAGTAATGGTGTGCATGCATTGAAATTAACTTCGCTAATTGGCAACGATTGTTCCGTTCAGCGGACGGCTGGGGGAATCCACCTGCAGCAATGCGTTTCGGCGAGAATATTATTCGCACAGGTACTTATGATTTTTGTGTTTTAATTTGTGGTGTATGGAATAGCGCAGCGAATAAATCATATGTCGCAATCGATCAATGTCTCGGTGCTGATTTAGAGCTGCCAAGGTTGCAATGTTTTCAAGTCGTTAAAAAAGTGTTTCTGAAGTGATTCTCCACGTTTTTGGGTATTTGGCCTTCGGCATAGTTATTGCGAAAATGAGGCAACTATGCTAGAGTGAATTCGATTTTGTTCGCCCTTTGGGAAGGCATGTACAATTTTTTGAAATTTTAATAGTCTTTTGAAAGATAAATGGTCTATGGCTTGAAGCGGAAGTATGAAATAATGGATTTTTTTATTATTTAATTGTTGTGATTTTTTTTTGTGAAAATATTGAGAATAAAAATTTAAGTGAGAAGGCGCTTTTGCAGCTGCAACTTAAGATAATGTAAAGTTTGAAAACAGTTCAATATTAATTTGAGAACTTTATTTGTCAATCAGAAGCCACAAAACTAATCAACGGAGTAAAAATGATTTTAATACTATTCGATCAGAATTGACCGTAGGAATCGTCTCTTCTTAAGCCGTTTGGGTGAACACTCATTATTTTTCGAGATAATATAGGGTAAACGTCAGTATTTCACCCATATACTCGTACAATACAGCTCTTGTGTAGTTCCCAAATTCAAAACCTGATTCAGGAGAGGTGGCAAATTGACATTTGCAGTTTATTTAACCCGATACGTAATAACCGGATCAATGGGAACAATCGTGCATCTTTCATTACGGATGGAGACAAGAACATATCAGGCACAAGAAGTCCTTTCACCAATCAACCGTATAATCTAACAAAATTTTTCAAACCGGATGATCATGTTCCGACACTGAATGCGGAGCTACAGGACCGTACTAGCTGCTTTAAAGGATTCTGCCGCGTCTAAATACAATACAGTTAATTTCTTCCCTGACTCAAGAGGTGCTTTGCAGAATATAGCCTCGAATAAAAACTGCTAAAAGGTAGTGTAGGACATTTGGGATATCATGAACAACAAACCTAACAGCACTTTCACGCTCCTATGGGTCCCTGGGCACCGAGGGAGTTGAGGTGACGGGAGAAGTTAATCTCCAGCATGCTTACTTAGAACAAGGAGAACTCATATAAATTGTCTCGGGAAGCATCAAATGGGAATGGATTTCACGAAGCTCAGAGATCACTTGTAAGCTTACTGATTGCACTGGAGAAGTGCCCACCATTTCAGATGTGACAAACCATAGTTCTTCAAATTAGATATCAGTAGTGTCAATAGATAGTATACTGGTTAACAAAAGTTAAAACAGAGACACTTTAAATTTAAAAGTGTTGTAGCAGACAAATGTAGGTTCTGCTATGAGAAGGACGATCTAGATCAATTATTTTGTTGATTTGATATCCGCAAGCCAATTCTCTTTTTTCTTGAAATGCCATCGTATGACGCAATTTTATCAGTCTTAGACCACACTCCCCAACGGAAACGGAAGCGAGACGAATCGGAACAAACGGATATCCAACAACCCAAAAAACAGAAACCTAATATCCCTCTACCTGGTCTAATTTAGTACTTACCTGCTTGACCCATTCTACACCTATATAAAGTCATTTCCTTCCACACATCCTTTAGACACTGACGATGACTAAAAGGAGTTAAAACTCGTGTGCTCACACAACAAAGCATTGCCTGACGACTTTTCGTGAAGAAAGAAGAAAAAATAAATAAAAATAAGGAAAGAATAGAATGCACCTGTGATGAGTAAGGCTGCTAATCTCCGCCCTTTTTCTATCACTTTCTGATTTACTGTCTTATGAATAGCCCCGTACAGCAAATTTGCTTCTAATATGGCATTGTAAGTCCAGGTAAAGGAATTATGTTGCAGCCCCCAAATTGCTCATATGGCCATTTTGCAGCTATACAGAGCACAAAATGCCTTGCGTATCCTTTCCGCAATATTATCTTTTTATAGAAGCTTAGAATCCAAGATAAATCCCAGATACTTTACTTTGTTCTTGAGTTTTATAGGAGTTCGATTTGGTTTCGGTATGTCGAATCATGGAACTTTATATTTCTTCATAACGAGCAATAGTTCAGTCTTGCTTGTTTTTTTTTTGTTTCCTGGAACGGGAATGCCATTTACGCACTAAGTGTGGGGCTCCCATGGACTACCCACTAAATACCTCCCCTGTCAACCTGCGGATCTAGACTGGAACTGTTTGACACATTACTTTGGGCCAGGTCTAATTTTTTTACTCCGTGAGGTGTCTTCAAGCGGGGGGAATCCCTCCTCCAGCGGGAGAGAAGTGAGAGGTATTGCCAGACAAGCGATGCCCAGCCGGTCCAAGTCCTCGTTTTCTTTTAGGACTGCCCGAACATAATGTGCCACATGGTTCTATTTGTCACCGATCCAAGCATAACCGCGACTATACTATCCGGGGTGAGCTCTCCCGTCTCCTTGCTATAGAGGTCCTGTCGCAGCCTGTCCGATTTTTCGTACGAAAAAAATTTATGGCAGACATCTTCTCCTAGGCAAAATCTATAGTTTGGAGACCGGGCATATCAGTATTGTTCAGGGAAGACTGAAAACACCCCTGCCTGCTTAAAAGCTGGGTCAGATAGAAGTCACTCTCACCATGCCCTCTATTTAGCCACGGTCTCAGCTCCGGGCTAAGCCGCGCAGTTGATGTTTAGTCCACACTCTCGACATCATTACGAAATTATATACAAGGCGTCATCTAGATGACGAGTAGTCCACATAGTGTAATGGTTAGAGTACTCGGTCAGTTATGATACGTACTCGTTTAAAATCAGAGCGTATTGTAGCTGGGTGGGCGGATCAACGTCCAAAGCGTAGAACTGACCATAGCACCTTCTCGAGTGCCGATACATACGATCATGATAATAGGATGCTCTAACTCTCTAAGTGAAGGTCCGAACGGGGCTGTAGTACTAAAGCAAGAAAACCAATTAATCTTTCCGGTAAGGTAGAGATAAATTTCCATGATATGGTCTTAGCGATTTCATCTCCATATGCTATCGCTTTATACCAGTGGTCGTGCTTCCTTAGAATCTCATTCATCCTTTAGAGTGCCTGTATTAACCAGTCGCTTGATATTTTAGCTACCTAAAAGCGACTTAGTATTCGGTTTCTGAGTAGCTGGTTAATAATTTCAACAAGTTGCCGCTCGATACCTATTATTGAACGCTCCCACGTTATCAAGAAATGCAGCTAGAGTGTATTCCCTGCAAGCAAGTGATTTTTTAATCTGCCGAGCAAGTGTATGCGCAGTCTTCGGGTGTATCTGTGTAACTGTGATTTCAACGTCCATCGGACTTTTTTATACAACCTGTCACAACTGGTCTTCCTCTTAGAATGTTTCGGGGCATTTGGTCTCATTGGTACCTTCAATGTTTGCGCACAGAGATCTCCATGACGGCATTTTCGAATAGTCGTAGCTTAGCTTTGTAAGTTAACCAATCATCTCCTATCTGCATTCATTTCGAAAAACCACAATTCTGCGGTCCAATTATTGGAGCTTCTGTTTCCTCTAGGTTTATTTAAGTTGCAGGAATTCAAAGCTGGATTGGTGAACACAGCAGTTATATAGCTCACTGCCTTATCCATATCTTAGTTAGCGTCCCGTTTATTGTGAAAACTTGATCAAAAATTCTACTGATCAGTTCTTTGCCTATTTAGGTAAGGCGTTGCTTCTTCTGGTTGCATTCGTTTCAATGCAAGCCCCTCATATGTGTCGCCAGAAAGCGAACATTCTTGCAGGTCCTTCCATTAGTGAGAAGTTATTCAAAATGCTCAACTAGTGATGTACAATACTTGTAATATCTTGAACCTCTCTTCTGTTCGAGATTCGCAATGTGGGCTTATTGCAAATGTTTGAAATAGCAAGCTTGTTAGAATATAAAGATGAATTCATGCAAAGAAGCGAAGCAAAGCCTTCAAATCTTTTCTGAATTTGGTAAGTATTTTTACGAATTTTGTAAGCCCAACCAGAGTTATCTTTTAAGGTTTGGGTGTCAGCAGTTGGCGAACACCTGGGGTACTTGCCGAGGACATCTGAGTCGGCTTAATCACCATTTTTCATTAATTACTCGGAGTACGTTCGGGCATTTTTCTTTCTGCTGTGTTCAGCTTGTTTACCTTGTTTCGCTGCAAAGGATTAATTCAGGGGAAGAGACATTACTTTCAAATTTACGTGGAGCAGACTTTAAAGCCCCTTTTCCTGGCTCCCTGGATAGAGTTACCGCCAAGGTGTCAGTAGACGGTGGAGCAGGATTACTAATCACTTCTCCTTCGATTAACAGTGGAGCAAGCTTTCCATCACTAGCTCTCTTGGCCTTATCAATTATCCTCACCTTGACTTCAGACGGGATTGAATTGTAGACATCAGATTTTGTTCAGCCGAGTTTTGTTTTTGTTATTTACGTTTGTAGGCTTATGTCCAAACTCTGATCCTTTATCCGACTTGCAGTCACGTTTATGATGCAAAGCAGAAAGGCCATGCGGAGGCTGACACCAGTCCTTATGGGAGCAGGTACCAGAGCTATATTGGTGCTTATCAGGAGTCTGCCTCAACTAAACCTTCACGGCCAACCTAATTGCAATGATTTTATTGGGACGAAGTCGTTCATAGTCCAGGTTCCGCTCTACTGCTACCTAGTCAGAAGATTAGTCTGGTTCAGAATACCAAAATCACCACCCCAGTGCGTAGATCGTAATCGAGAATCGACCAAAAACCCTATTTCACACAACGCGTCGTTAGACGTTTTTGTGCCGTCGCGATACGGCGATATGATTGTATTACCCAAATTTGCATCATCCCCGCCACACTAACAACGATATGACGCAGCGCTACTTTTCGGAACGTCGCGTCAGCTATTCTAGTTATGGAAAATTATAAAAGTAATACGCATTATTGCATGCAAGATGGGTGAAGAAACGGAAAAACTGATTGAACTTGTGAAAAAATTCGTTTATTTGTATGAGACATCAAATGGTTTATACAAAAATATAGTGAAGAAGATGGAGGCATGGAATGCGATTGCTAAAGAGCTGCGAATTACAAGTATAAATTATACGAAATTATGACCTACTAGCAAAGTAATCAGCAAACCTTTCACGGACTTGAATCGCAGCTTTCGTTGATCTTCGATTGATGGCATTTGTTGAAACGAGTACTTGGATAAGCTCTGTGGGGTCAATATCAATGGCTGAATTTTTAACAATGACAAAAACATTTTATAACAAACTTAAGGAGAAATTTGTTAAAACATAAAAAAATGAATGGACAAACAGTCAATGCTGGCTGACATGTACACAAAATATTTTCAACTAATTCTTTTGGAATTTTTAAAACTTTTTGCTGCCTTAATATTTTACCCCCTTTCGCATCAATTGCTGTTTGCAGTCATCGAGGCATAGAGCCGACTAAATTACCAGATTCTGCAGATTTTCTCCCATTCAATAACAAGCGCTTCCTTCAACAAATTTTTATTTTTAATGCGACATTTTCAAATTTTCCGTTTCAAAAACTCCCATACATGCTCTATTGGGTTTAAATCTGGACTTTGCGGAGGCGTATTAAGTTGCCGGGGAGCATAGTGCAACGACCAGTTCATGACGAAAAGTACTGTGTGTTTTGGCTTGTTGGAAAATCCATCTCTTTCCAAGACCCTACTTCTCCACTGATGGCTTCAAATGTTGTTCTAACAGGTTCTTGTAAACATAACGGTCCATCATAGTTTCAACAGAAGCCAATCTGCCAACCCCACATGCAACGATGGCTCCCGAAACCATCACATTACCTCCGCCGTGCTTGACAGTAGGAATCAAATTATTGGTCTCTAAAGCCGTGCTCTTTTTCCTCCATACTTTACTCCAACCATCACTTCCGAAAATGTTGAATTTGGACTCATCGGTGAAAAGGAACCGATTCCAAAAATCATTGTCCTTGTCAATATGGGCCTTGGCGAACTGTAGACGCAGAAGTCGGTTTTTGGCGGATATTAATGGCTTTTTACGTAGAGTTCTGCTTTGAAACCCATTAATATTTAATACTCTCGTGATGGTTCTTGTATGGACATCTTTTTTTTCGCTCCGTAGCCGCTTGTTTCGCCAAATCTGATGCAGATGCAGCGATGGCTCCCCAAACCATCACATTACCTCCGCCGTGCTTGACAATAGGAATCAAATTATTGGTCTCTAAAGCCGTGCTCTTTTTCCTTCATACTTTACTGCGACCATCACTTTCGAAAATGTTGAATTTGGACGCATCGGCGAAAAGAACGCGATTCCAAAAATCATTGTCCTTGTCAATAAGGGCCTTGGCGAACTTTAGACGCAGAAGTCTGTTTTTGGTGGATATTAATGGCTTTTTACGTAGCGTTCTGCTATGAAACCCATTAATATTTGATGCCCTCGTGATGGTCCTTGTATGGACACTTATTTTCGGATTACTGTTCACTTCTTTTAGAATGAAACTAATGTCTCTGCGCAACAAGTTTTTCGGTCGGCCTATTCGCGGCTTATTTTCAATGGAACCTCAGATTTCAAAGTTTTTGATGATTGTATACACAGAAGTTCGTTTAAGTTAGGGTAATTTCGCGATTTCCGAGCACAATTTATCGTCTTTTTTATACTGTACTACCAAATTTCGGATATCTCTAGAAATTCCTTTTCGCGATGACATTTTGCGGTCCTTACAGTTTATTTATTTATTTATTCCATCTTACAGACAGAATAATCCAATAGCAAAATGGAACGCAAAGAATAAATACAGCAATATTGAAATGAAAAAATAATAAAATGTCGATAATTGTAAGTTAAACTAAAAGTAGTAAGTCCCTTAGTTTTTTCTTAAATACTATGTAAGAAGAGAAGAAAGGACCAAGCTCGAGATTATTCTGATTTCGCACGATTGGTGAATGGAAATATAAATCAGTTCTAGAATATGGTATAACGAAATAAGAATTCATCCGAGATGTTCGTCGGAAACGCAGCTCAGAAAAAATATTTAACGGGACTTGATGGTAGCAGAGTTTATACAAAAAACATTGATCTAAATAAGTTCGTCGGGATAGTAGAGATGGATGAGATAGGAAGGATAAACGACTTTCATAGGGCTGATACGGCAAATTAAACTTAAGGAAAAGAAAACGTGTAAACTTTCTTTGGACAGTTTCTAAAAAAGACACGAGATAGGAATATCGGGGGGAACAGATAACAGAACAGTGTTCAAGCAAAAGGCGAACAAGATAAACAAATAGGCGGATAGAAGAAGAGATGCTATTGAATTATGTACGCGCCTAAGGATAAACCTGGAAACTCTAGACACCTTAGTAATTACAATTATATGCATCAAATTTGAGTTTTGTATCAACAGTTACTCCAAGGTCTTTTTGACTGAACACTTCAGAGAGCAAAGTATCAGTCACTTTATGACATTAAGTAGTGTTAAGACATAAGTAGTTTGAAGCACACCATTTATTTAGAGCATTCAGATCAGTTTGGAGGAACTAACAGTCTAAAATGGGTTTGACTGCTCGAAATACTTTGAAGTCATACAAAAGGCAAGAGGAGTTAATTACAAAGGGAAGATCATTTATGAACAACAGAAAGAGAAAAGGCTCAAGAATTGAACCTTGTGGAACGCCAGATGAAGGATAAAAAGGACTAGACGTAGTACCAGAGATTTACTCGACAGGGACGACACGATAGATAAGATGACATCCAAGATAGAAGAGCACGCGAGACGCCAAGAGCTTCAAGCTTACGACAAAGAAGTAAACGATTCACAATGTCAAAGGCCTTGGAGAAATCTTTGAAGATCACATCAACTTGCAGTTGGTTATCCAAAGCTTTTGCAATATTGTTTGTGAACTCCATTAAATTAGAGGTAGTGGAGTATCCTTTGAGAAAGCCATGCTGCTCTGGAGCAATAAAAGGAGCTAATGAGTTTGAGAGTCGATTATGAACCAATCGTTCAAGTAACTTTGAAAAGCAGGAAAGTAAGGAAATATGGCGATAATTGGAAATTAACGTAGGATCACTACTTTTAAAAATAGGCACAATATTAGCTGTTTTCCAAGGGTTAGGGAAAGTTCCAGTACTCAAGCTTAAATTGAAGAGGAGAGATAAAGGAAAACTAAGCGATGAGGCTAACGACTTTACAAATATGTTTGGCAAACCATCCGGCCCAGGGCTGATATTAGTATCAAGAGCATTGATCAAAGATTCGACTTAGATGCATCTGTACAAATAAAGGAAAGTGGGAAGGGAAGATGATTCGGTTAGACAACAGGATGCATAGCTGCAGCGGGACAAGAAAAAATCGAAGAGAAAAATTGGGCAAATGAGTCAGTAACTTCTTGAGGAGAAGAAACCTCTACACCTTTCCAACGGACCTTACTAGGACTGGAAGAAGAAGATTTCAGCGACCTTATATAAGACCAAAAAGGTTTGTATTATTAGCCACAAGGGAGCTATCCAGACTACTGGAATAAGTCTTCGGAGCATAGTTGATCTCTTTTTTGGCAATAGCACGCAGCCTGCTAAAATTAGATCTAGCTTCAATAGTGCCGAGTGTTTTAAAGACACGATGTGCCTTATCTTTTGCTCGTATAGCACTAAGCACTCGCTTTGTAAACCAAGTTTTTTGATTTGCTTTACGGGATGTCTGAAGAGGCGTAAAACAGCGAATAAGATTGTAAATACAAATGTAAAATTTATCTAAAGCAACCTCACAATTTAGGCCTCTAAAGAAATCTAGCCAGTTGACTGAAAGTAATTCTATATTAATAGCTTCATAGTTAGCTTTAAAAAAGTTAAGTTTTGGAGTAGGATGAGGTTTATTAAATTTAATTCGTCGACTATAAGATCTATAGATAATCGAGGATGGTGCCGATCAGGAGGAACATACGAATGTACGGCTTGAGATACAGATAAGTAGCTAACTGGAACATTTGATAGAACAACGTCAAGGAGACGACCATTAGGATTGCGGATATGATTAAATTGAGAAAAGGAGCAATGAGATAGGAAAGATGATAGAATTATAGATAAAGGGTCAACTGACGAGATAGAAGGAGTAGGATAATTCTTCCACTCTATGTATGGTAAGTTAAAATCCCCGCAAACCAATATTTTGGCATGACGGTGTCGCAAAACTAAATAAGAGGAAAGATCATCAAAAAACGTCTCATAAACAGTTAACGGTGAATTACAGGGAATATAAATAGACAAAATCAAGAACTCTGTATTATGAGGGAGAGAAGTTTTGATAATAACACATTCTAAAGTATGAGAAAAATGGAAAACAGAACAAGGAGAACTAAGTAGGGTTTTGCTAATTTCAACCAAAACTCCAACACCATCAGCCTTATTAGTAGCAATCAGGTCGCAGTCACATCTATATACAATATGATCAGGAAACATTTCTTTGCTCAAAATGTTTTCATTCAGCCAGGTCTCGGAGAAGCAAATAGTAGAATCATTACTAACTTGATAAGAGATAAAGAGTTCCTCAAGCTTGATTCTTAATCCTCGTACATTTTGGTGAAAAAAAGAGATACACATTTTATTAGGAGAAGAGAAGTTATATTGAACAGTATTAAGGTTTGAAAGAGATTCATTGAGGTTTAAAGAGGATACAGTGCAATAAACATTATGATTATCAGAATATTCATCAAGATTACTTGTGACTAGAGCTTTGGGATTTCGTTTAATTCCCGACAAAAATGTCTTTGTCTCAATTCAAACGGCTTAACAAGTACACCAGCAGCCCAGTAATTCGAATTCAGGACAATATCCGTAACGAAACCACCAATTTAAATGAGGCAACTACTTTGTCCGTTAAATTATCCTTAGTCCAAACGCGTTAAGTCTTCAACAGAAGTTTCGGACGTCACTCTAGATATGAAGATATTCTTCAAAGGTATAGAAGCACGAATGACAGGAGGATCGAGATCTGTTGAGGGAACGAGGTCACTCGATTTCTGATGTTGAATTGGAGGTGGTATTTTCTTTGGAGTCGCTCCCCGGCTGTTGGACGAAGAACAAGGTGGGCTGATGATAAGTAAATCAGATTGTTGATTAATAGAAAGCGGCCTCAACAGCGAGTTGCTCCTAGTGACGATTGATTGACCAGGTTCCACTGTTTCTACATAATTGCAACAATCCGGCTGTAGTACGAACGCTGGCTGTATCTGCATATCTTGTTGAGCAGCTAAGTGAAGTATCAGGTACATTTAAATTATCAACTTCCGAAACCGTTGGTTGTTGGTTAATAGATAGCGGCTTCAAAAACGACTTACTTCTAGTAACAATTGAGAGACTAGGTTCAATAATTGCTGCAGAATTGTGGCAATCTGGCTAATCTGGTTGATGCTGCATATCATGTTGAGAATTTACGTTCAGGCTGTCACTTAAGGACAAGGTGGATAGTTCTTGAGAGAAGACATTGGATATTTTTACCTGCAGTTTCTTTTTGTCGGTATTGATGAAGCTGGATCCGACACTGAACGCACAGCCTTTTCGATCGAACTAGATGATGGATTGGAAAATGAGGAATTCGCAAATTGTAACAAGAGTCGACTTCAGAATAAGGAGAAGGGCACTTGCCTTGGAGGGATTTTAGCTGGTCGGCTAAGGAAGTGATTTTCTTCCTTGCAGTTTGAAGTCGAGAGACGTACGCAGATACTGAGTAGCGCCTAAATGCTGCATCAGTTCCCCCACCTGTGCAATCCACACGCTGTACTCCCTATGCAATCCAATTCCCGATCATTAGGACATAGAAAATCCTCGTCCCTTGTTTATGACAACATAGGCTCATCAAGCAATGATTCGTACGTGCACTTTATTTATATAAAAATTAGGGAGAGCCTCATATTCAATCCGATTAGCTTAGCTATTTAAATTCGTGTTGTTTTTCATTATGTATATAAAATTCAAATCTTAGGTAGCTCAATTTGTTTTCCAAATTGTTTTTATTATTTTGCTCGTACGTCCTCTATTACTTATTATATTTTCAGTTAAATAAAATAATTTTGTAAAAACGCAACTAGGAATTTTTTATCAACTGACCTCAATCAAACAGCTAGTCTTTCTCTAGTTTGAACAGATCTCCTCCAGTACGTAATGATCCTCTCAATATTCGGCTGCAGTAGATCATGCTGATTTTCAGAACTTTGTCTCGACATGCAGCAACACAAAAAAACGATTTTCATGTGAGTGCAGCTCTTCTCTCCTTTTATTGATTGGGTGCACCCAAAGCACCGTTCTTTCCTTTCACTACTAGAAAAGAAACAGAACTTCCTTCTCATCAAAAGTATTCATTGAGCTTTTTTAGATGTGGCGTGAAACAGGGAAAACCGGTCCACTATAGGCGAGAAAACTGCGAGGAAATTATTAAGTTTTATCCTTCTCGCGTATTTTGGACCGGTTTTTCTTGTTTCGCGCTTACTTTTCACGCAGCATCTAAAAAAGGCATTGCTTTCAATTCGGTGAGCTTACTATTGAAACACACGAATAGTACTGTATCGCCCCTCCAGATAACGCTCTGTGTGATGTAACCATATCCCTGAACGACAAGAAGAACACGCATTCCCTGAGCGTCGCGTTTAAATGTGTTCTGTGTGGAGAAGCCTTAAGGCTCAATAAAGCCAAACCGTATCCATGACAGCTATGGAAATACGCGGTAGTCCAGCATATGATGACCTTAGAAGATAAGAAGCTGAAAACGCAGGCAATGGTGTCTTTATAGGGAGTCGACGTACAATGACTCACAAAGATTCCTAAAACCCAGCATTTTCAGAAATTAATGAAATTTTCATACTTCTAGGCATGCCAAAACATGCTTATCATACGTACTTCTATGTATGACTGCATTTGCCAAACATTCTCTGGAAACTGCATTGAATGGCCAAGTTAGTGCCTGGGCAGTCTGAAGGTTTTTAGACTCCTGCTATCAGTCTCACGTCTTTTAAACTCATGCTTATTGATTGACCCCGTTTTCTCAGCCGGTCTTTAACGTTACTGAGGCGTCAATGCTGCCGGAGTCTACAGTTGAAGAACGAGCCCGTAACTCCAACTCGGCGTCTCTCGTTCCTTTTGGGTGAGTGCCTCGAGATGAACCTTAGCGTAGAATTTACAGTATGGAGTGTTGAATGTCTAGGGAACGATGAGAAGACTCAATGGAAGCCGATAGAAGATCCTTTCTATGAGTTGTAAACATGGAAGAATACGAGTGTGGAAAGCTTTCACGCCAAGAATGATGACGAATTTGTAGTGTCTGCTTTGGAAATTCGAATAACCTCAATTTAAATAAGAAGATGTACTCGTTAAGAATTATGCCTCTTTTGAAATAATCCGTACAGAAATATAAAACTAAAAACAAAGACCAAAAACACTACTATTTACGTTAACGCTATATCTTGCTATTGTGTGAAAATTGCCGCAATATATAATTTCCCTGCTTGTCACAAGCGCATGTAAAGTAAATCAATACTGACACGTGCGGTTTAGTTTAATCGTCAGCTGAAATATTTTCTATTGATATAGAAATTAATAAAAGCTCGCGCGAATTGTAATGAACTTTTTAATTGCGTGAGCAACCGTTATATAAAACGCGGAATTCACATTTTAAATGGCATTTAATGGAACCTAAAGTTGAACAAGTTATTATTAATTGTGGTTTCTACAATGTATGCATAATATCCTTTCATGCGTTCGCTTGCATATGAAGGAGAATGTAATCTTGGTAATTATTGCAATATGCTGCTGAATAAACAACTATTTGCAGCATAAACCTCAGAAGCCATGTAATTTAATTCCAACCTATTGTTGAACAACGAAAATCGTTTGACCTTTTCTTCCTATCCATCAACTTGATTTGCTTTCAAGTGATGAACTTACCCATTAACAATAATTCTATGAAAGCATCAATACCGATCAAATAACCAATCACCAATAAGTTGGAAAAATAATACATTAATTTGCAATAAAGCAACAAATACAAAGTAGACACCTTCATACTCCTTCCATTGTCGTTGTGTACTCGTATTCGCGCAAAATACCTCAACTCAGTGCAAAACATCTTTTTTACAATAAGAAATGTAATCGAACGATTTTCCGCGAAACTTTATTTAACTCGGAAATCGAAGCTGTTATTGGCGTTCATCGTTGCTGCGTTGTCTGATTTTTATTTATAAATCGTCGATGAAATGCGGCAACACACCGCACACATTATCAATTTAATTGTGCATACTTGTACATGTATAAATAACGAACAAGTATGTAATTAATGAATGCACTTGGAGTGCTATTTCCCCATCAAAATGTAGATTGTTGGTGAACCGCAACGCAAAGAAGTCCCATGTCAATCGCTATTTACATATTTTCCTTTGGCATGAGGGTTGCGTATGGCAAAAAATTTCATTATTGTTTTAAGATTATCATTAATTTATGCATATAGACCATATTTCGTTTTACTAGAATGGATAGCTTAGCGTCATAATAGCCAAATAAATGCTACTTATTTTAAGTACTAAATACTTGATAAATTTGTAATATTTTCTTACTGTACTCTTTGTCGCAACGAATGGAAAAAATACATTACCACTGTCTCCTTTTATTAAACCTTGAACTAAAAATAAACTTTTGTATTTTTCTACTTTGATCTAAAATAGGCAGCTATTTTGAATTTGTTGTACTTATTGATGACAGCCATAATCAGCCGAATTGTTGAACCGATGTTGGCTTTAAAAAGAATGAAGAACATATAAAACTTTCAGTATAATTCCAATAAAATTCACAAATATCAAATTCATGAATGCTTTTGGATCCCGACTGGATTCCGACCTTCAGTTCTCCCAACGAATACCTTTTTGGGTATCCGTTGTTCGTCCTTACGATTCATGTGTCCAGCCCATTGCAGCTTCCACAGTCTTACAGTCGTTGTGATCTGCGCGTCAACAATTTCATACAGCTCATGGTTGTATCGAATTCGCCATTGGGCCCCATGTAGTTTCGCTCCGATTATTCGCCTCAGGACCGGCGTTCAATATATTTGCGGATGCTTGGGCTAGGGTCCATGTTTCACATCCATAGCGTAACACAGGTCTTATCACAGATTTGTATACTTGGAACTTTGTTTTCCTGTGCATACAGGTGGTCTTCAAGATCGTCAAAACTGAAAAAAAAAATATTTTATTTGCGAGCCGTATTCTTCGGTGCATTTCGTCTCTTTCATTACTGGTACTCGTTATTTTGGCGCCAAAATACACAAATTCGCTCACTATACCTCTCGGATCTAGAGTCGCATTATAAACCACTTATCCCTCAGGTGATAAATCGTTTTGAGGCCTACTAACCCAAACACACTTTGCTGTAGAATACGTAAAATTGACATTCGAATTTTTGTCATCCAAAATTGCTCATGATCTATAAAGAGGTACACCCAAGTTCATAATGTCGATGCCCTCTTACGCTGGCCCAAAAAAGGATGCATGATGTCACAGTAGAGACCAGGATTTTAGAACTATTGACCCAATGCGCTAGATCGATTAAGCAGCTGTTGCTGGTCCTTACGTGGTCATTCAGATTAATTGCTTCCTTTCTGAGCCTGAGTATGCAGGCGTTGATTATGTTGCAATTCTCATCGAAGAATGAAGCTTGTTGTAACAGATGTCTCACTGACCAATGTGAAAATGAAGTTTGGGGGGGTTGAATCGTTTTGAAATTATTCCTTTGAATTATTTTTCTTATGAATTTAATTAGAACTGTTTAGGCACGGTAGTGTATATAATGGAATTCAATGCCAACGCACCACGGAGAGGTTTTTTATGGCCTTTTGTCTTTCTTGTTTGTCAAATTATCTTTCTAATGAATCAAATGTTGTAATATCAGTTTGTAGAAATGCATTGACTGCAACTCTTTTGTTATTTAGAATGCTTTTGATATACGTTTTACTATAGAAAAACAACATTTACCTGGTTTGTAGTATGTTTGAGGAGGTGAATTAGATATTTGTTAATATAGATGTCTTTAAAAAATGGTACCTACCAGATTCTCTCAGGTATTGAGACTGGGCCTTTATCTATGACTTTGACTTGCGATCAAAGCAAATCCTGCCTAGCTTACAAATTAATAGAATCTATCTAATAATTAAGTTTGATATCTATCTAATAATTAAGTTTGATATCTATCTAATAATTAAGTTTGAAGGCAAATTTTTGAAATAATAGCGGGTATATTTCATCTCCTGTTGATAATTCAAATGGAAGCTTAAACCTTTACTTTCGTTAAGAACTGTTTTGTCGAAATCCTAACCATTTTTGCGTCCTTTCAAATAGGCGATCTACGTTTTGCGGTCTCAGGAAGTGTATCTCTAGAATTATATGAACTCTTTTCTAGTATTTATTTGTTTGCATTTTAGTTCGATAGTTCCTAAAACTTCCTCGTTCTTGCATTGGTTTGTGTTATCTCTTTGCCCTGATATTTAAGCTAAGTTGAATAGTTTCGAGATTTCTATAGTCGTCCAACTCTTATCTCAACTTTCATCCTTCTGTAGTATTTATGATCTTCACATTTTGAAGGCCTCTCACAATGGCTCTTAATATCTGTCCCTGATTATTTCGTTCGACTGCGTTCCCTAGTTCTTCTTGGCTTGTCAACCTTATTGATTACCATGCGATTACAATCATAGTTGTGTCACCTACGGTTGCTTACAGCTTTTCTAAGCCACAATCATCTTTCAGTCATAAAAGAAGTTCTCTATTGCTTACTGCTGTAAAATCTTCGGCGAAAAATCATATAATAGAAGGACGCTCATTTCTGGTTTAGTATAGAAACAGTGTGGGGCTTTCGGTCCCCCATCAAACGTGTCCTTAGGTGGCGGATAGAGGGTGCCCTAACCGGCTCGCCGGCGGGTATATGGGAAATAAAATACTGACGAAGTCGAAGCGCTGACAACGCTCCATTTAGTATAGTCTTGGAACCAAGACAACAGTCTTGGCTTGGATTGGAAAACGGTAACGCCTATCACAATGTAGAGAACTATTCTTTTAGAACTTGAAATATTAGATCATTGAACACATAGGTACACTGCGACAACTTTTGGATGAAATAAAGAAATATAGAATCATCCTCGCAATACAAAAAACCAGATGGCATGGTGAAGACACATTTGACATGCGAACGCGCATCATGCTTAAAAGCGAAAAATCGGAAGGAAGCCGTCAGTTCGGAGGGGTTTTCATTGTAGACAGCGCATTAAAATAAATTATCATGGACTTCAAGCCCATTAACGAAAGAATCTGTGCGATTCGTATCAAGATAGAATTCTTTAATGTCTGGCTGGTCAACTGATACGCGCCCAGAGAAGACAAAATCAAATATGAACCTTAGAACCCCTTGGAATACCGTCAAACAACATTAAAATCGGCCGAGAAACTGTGCATATAGGAACAACCGGAGGGCACAGCTTTTATGTAGAGACCAGCGAAAACGGACATCACTTGATAGAATTCGCTACACGCAGAGGTTTCACAGTAAGCTCCACAGACTTCTCGTATCGAGACATCCAATAGAGAACGTGGGTATCCCCAAATCATGTTCTCATACAAAAATGAGCAGCCATCGATTTTCCGGAGCACTTTGTGTTCAAATATATCCAATGCCTTCTCGAATTCGCTCGTCAGGGTCCATGTTTCGCTTCCATATAACAGCACAGGTTTGACTAGTGTTTTATAAATGTGGAGCTTATTTTGCCTGTGCACAACTCTAAACCTCAGAATGGGAAGTACGGAGTAATATGCTTCATTTGCGGTCCAATCTCGTCCTGTTCGGACCCTTTTCTATTTAGGTTGGCTCCAAGATAAACAAAATTATCCACACTCTCAAGGTTGTAGTCGCCTCTGGCCAGGTTCTGTCGAACTGAAGTTTTTTTCCTCGTAGGCCTATTCGGTTTGCTTCAGATTCTAGACTCAGAAATGCTCTTTTGGCATCTAAGATTGAACGTGCTATAATATGGACGCCATCAGCATATGCTACCAATTGTGTGGACTTGAACATTAGTGTACCCGAGGCTTCAGCTGGTGTCTTCCTAATGACGTATTCCAGTGCAATATTAAAGAGCATTGGGACAAGTCTATCTCTTTGTTTTAAGTCTGATTCCATTATAAAGCTGTTCTTTAGTTCACCGTTAATCTTGACCTAGGACTCTGTGCTTAGCATCATGACCTTGACCATGCGGACTAGTTTTGTTGGGACGCCAAAGTCCAGCATTATTTTGTACAGCGCATTTTTGTCGACACTGGGCATATGCTTGCTTGAAGTCTACCAAAGTTGGTGCACATCGATGTTATATTCCCAGCACCTGCTTTACTGAGAATATTTGGTCTATCGTAGATCATCCACTTCGAAAGCCTTCCAGATACTCTCCTATAATGCTTTCATAGTATTTCTGATTTTGGCGAGCATTTTATAAGACGTACACAGTAGAGCAATGCCTCTATAATTGTCACACCTTAATTTGTCCCCCTTTTTGTGAACAGGATATATATTTTTTCGCCAGTTCTCCGGTAACTGCTCCTCTGACCGTATTCTACATAGTAGCCGATGCAGAAAGTTGTTCAGATGGAAACCCCCGTTCTGGAGCAGTTTTGCTGGCATTCAATCTATTCCAGGAGCTTTATTTGTACTTCGTCTCTAGTTGGTGGTGAAACTGGGACCTATTGCCCTGCTTCTGGAATCATCACAGCTTCAGCCATTGTTGGGGACGCTGTGAACAGCTTCTGAAAATATTGCAGCCATCTGTTTTCAATATCGACTGGTTCGCCTGTGATTGCTCCTTGTACATTTTTGCAAAGACTTGTTTGTGGATTGAAGCTGTTTGATAGAGGTATACGCCAATCTGACTTCATGCAGGGTCATTTTTCGTTTATTTGTTGGATCTTGGTGTTGACGGTCAGTCGTTTCTTTTTTCGGCACATTTTTTTTTTGCTTGACTTAGAAGGCTTTTATATTGTTCTTCTTTGGCCCTAGTTGGTCGCTGGTTGTATTCTTTGTGCGCCTGGTTCCTTTTTTTAATCGCTTCCTTGCACTCTTCGCCGTACCAGTCGTTCCTACTTTTCTTTGCCTGGTGCCCCAAGACCTCATCGGCTGCTTCTGTTACCGCATCTCATACTGTCCTCCACATAGTTTTGGTTTCATTATTACTTTCTTCGGCCTGCAGGGATATGGTGATGCGATTTTCCAGCGCTGACATGTATACTTAGCTAACATTTAGCTTGTGTATCTGGTACCTTGGAGTAACTAATGCTCCTTGTTAACAACTCTTAGAGATGCGGCATCAGAACTTGACCTTTATAAGGTAGTGATCCGAATCACTGACAGCGCCGCGGAACGAGTGTGTATCGAGAAACCGGTTGCGACTCGTTTTTGTATGAGAACATGGCCGATCTGGTTGAATGTGCGACCGTCTGGAGATTCCCACATCCTCTTATGGATGTCTCGATGTGGAAAGCATGTGGAGCTTACTGTGACGACTAGGGAAGTCTATCAGCCGTTTTCCGTAGCGTTGTTGTTCCTCGAATTGCCGCGTCTCGGCTGATTTTTGCATTGAAGTCACCCAAAACAATTTTAATGTCGTTTGACGGTTATGCATCGACGTGCGTTCCTTCTTCGTGGCACTACAACCCCTCTCGGGCCTTCGCTTCCTGCAAATAGCGCCTCCAACTGTCTCGGTCCATTGAACGCGTACTCCAATTGTCAAATCCGAGTAGCGATGAACTGTCTTCGTCGACCGAGTCAGACCAGCGTTTCCTCGGTTTCCACTCTGGTCTCCGGCCATAAGTTCTGCCAACGAATACCTATTTGGGTATCCGTTGTTCGTTCATACGATTCATGTGGCCAGCCCATTGCAGCTTCCGCAGTCTTTTAATTGTTGAAACCTCCGGTTCGTCAAAAATTTCATGCAGCTAGTGGTTGTATCGAATTCGCAATTGGCCTCCGTCTAGCTTCACTCCTATTATTCGTTCCAGGGTGCTGTAAAATTCGCCCTTGATTGCCTCTTTGTTGTCTTCTGTAGGCGTGTGAGAGTTGACCAGCCAGACATTAAATAATTTGGTCTTGATACGAATTGCACAGAGCCTTTTGTTCATGGACTTGAAGTCGGTAAAAATTGAAAGCTGAAAGCCACTCCGAACTCATAGCTTCTTTACCGTTCATCGCTTTTAACCCATTTGTTCCCAGAAATTTTTTTTTTCAGAAATTCTTTCATTTTTGAATACAACATTTTTTGCAAAAGAAATGCCTTTTTTCAATTTTTACGCACATTAGAAGCAAAAATGCAGCGTTGCGTAAACGCAACATTGGGAATCCGGGTCATATACATTAATAATAAAAATTTTTTATGCTCCTGAAAATGTATTTTGTTAATAATATAGCATCCCATGTAAGAAATCATCAATATATTGTGCTCATTGTACAAACAGAGTGAGCCTAATACAAACAAAAATGAATTTATAAGTAAAAAAAATCTAATTTGAACTTATTTTATGAAAATCAATTGTGCATTTTCGGTATAAATGAACTCTACACTTATTACAAATAAAAATTGTCCGACTCTTGCACTGCGCACATCTTCTTCGTTGCTTGACTGCACTTTCAGCAATAATGTGTGCGATATTGTCAATACCAAGCATCGGAATCCATATTAGTTAGGGACCTAGTCCTTCTTGGTTTTTTCGGTATTTTTTTTTGCATGTGCGGGACGATTGATCTTGTAAACATCAGTAAATCGTTCGTGTATCCACCTTGCCAGGCAAATAGCCAGGCGTTATTCATGCAGATATTTAACAGGTAGCTGAATAATGAAAAATACAATTTTTTACCACGAATGTGAATACGGTACAAAGATACATTTTCGTCGAGCCGATCTACTCCACCCATGTACTTAGTGTACATCATAGTATACTCAAATAGTAGCCACACCTTTCATTTACCCTGTGTTGCACACTTTTTGAATTTTCCCAGGGGCACGTCAGCTGATCCGGGGCATGACAGCTGATCCCATGTTTGGCGCGCTCAAGAAACAAAGCAAAATGCAAATAAAATTTCCGACGCACGTGTTCTTTTACGCATTTCAGAACATAGGAGTGCTGCCAAGTCCTAATAAAAAACTAAAAGATTGCATGGAACGAATTTGTTTTTCTGCAAAGTTATTGATTTTTTAGCTCTGGTAGCCCTGAAATCTCTCATCGAAGCATATGTTTATATTCGCGCCATTCCTCGCATCAGCGTTTACCATCTACCTGCTACCGAAGATTTATGGCTCGCTGTTCGGCTTGTGTTCGAATTTTTCCGGAGGGTTGATGGAGTGTGGTTACTAGTTGAGTATACTATGGTGTACATAGTGAAAACTTCAGGAATGGGAACTAAAACCTTTTTCTTTTCCGCTGCTAAATATCTTTCCACCTTCTTTTGAGGAAAAACGACAAATTCACACATTCAACTCCATTGTCAATCCACCTTACAAGAATGATGTTATTCTCGTCATCCAGAAAATGCTCCTGTGAACCTCTTGGTTTTTTTTTGAAAACTTTAAAATCAGATATTGGGTAGTTTTCTAGCCTGTTGGCTCTAATGGTTGCTGAATGCCCCCTTTTCTCTAGTCCAACGAAGATACAGCAATCCAAGCTTTATAACCCCAACGTAACGGTTTGCCACGTATAAATTGCATTGTCGGATGTCTACCATTATTTGGTACCATTGATTCGTCAATTGAAATACTGATAGGTCCAAAAACTTTTCCAAAAGTTAAACATTTTTCATTTAAGCCATCTAAGAGCGGTCGTATTTTGGAAAACTTGTCTCTTTTAGATATTGCAGTGTTATCTGCAAGATGGATATACTTCATTACCCCATCAAAGCGATTGCGGCGCATTGAGTTTATGATCAGCTCATTTCTTGAGTCTGATTCATTAGACCAATACAATCTGCGCGCGTCGCGAAACGCTGTTATACCCAGATAGAAGAAGAATTCCTATCAATACTTTCATTTCGTCTGTTTCAATTGAAACCTGGTGGTCTCCTCTTTGCTGTGCATATTTGACAGATTCATTTGATGAAAGTTGAATCAAATCCTCATCAAAAAACAGTTGGAAGATTTCAAATGGACTTCTGGGAATATCGGCAGCAGTAGGGTTTATATAAAGTTGGCTGACTTTCTTCACTCCTCAATAAGTCTTTGCACTTCCAATTCCTATATTTCTTCTTCTTTCCTTTTTTATCATCTTGAAAACGTTTTGTTGTGTTAACTATTGCTGATAAGTCATTTGTCTTGCAGGTATATTTTGAAGTTGGACATCTTCTTCTGTTCCCGAATCTTCATCAATTATACCTATGTTATTTGGAGCTTATTCACCTCCAGATAACGAAGGTATAACACAGTTATGTGTTTTTCAGATTCAATGATAATTGAACCTAGACTAGGTTTTCGTCATCCATTTCATCTTCAGAGGCTTTTCAAGCTCCTCCAAAATTTCGTCGAGCGTAAGTGGTTTGAAATCAAATATATTACCGTGTCAATACATTTATGTTTGAAAACTAGTACGAAAAACCTTGTTATTTGCACAATATTAGGTACCCAATGTTGCGCAAACGCAACGGGTTTTACAATAGGGGTGCCCAACATTTTCATGTTCCTTATTCAACAAAGAATTTTTGTAGAAAATTGGCACAATTTTTAGTAGGAACTATGCAGTCGTATCTAATTTCACAAATTCATTATAAAATATCAATGTGACAATATTATTTGCATCTTACCCTCTCTTTGCTTGAGTTCATAGCAGAACGAAAAGTACTGATTTTCCAAATTACGAAACAAAATGGAATTTTTAATGAAAAACACCTTTGAAGTTCACTTTCTAAACCTTTGAACGGCTAAATTCGAACTGATAATGAATTTGCACGTCTACGAAACATAACAGAACAAGCCTGTTCAAACTTGTAAACACACTTTTTGCGTTGCCTGAACGCAACACTGGGAATAAATGGGTTAACCACGGTGTGTTCGCATGTCAAATCTTTCTTCATTGTGTCATCTGTTTTCGTGCACTGCGAGGATGTTGATTTTATATTTCTTTATTTCATCTACCTGAGGACGTGTACGATGGGGGACCGAAAATCTCACACGGATGACATCCTTATTCGACTTAAATTCCTGCCCGGCGAGTAACTTTTTCAAGTTTGGAAAGAAGTCGCACGGGGGAAAACCTGGAGAATACGGTGGATGAGGTAGCACTGCGTAGCCCAATTTGGCCGTGGAGATGGCGGAGGTGTCAGCCGGTGCGTTGTCATGGTGGAAGAGCACTTTTTTCTTCGCCAAATGAGGCCTTTTTTCTGCAATTCAGTGTGGAATCGGGCCAATAATTCGGCCGAGTAGAGCCCTGTGACCGTTTTGCCCTTCTCTAGGTAGTCAGTGTAGATCACTCCTTGTGAATCCCAGAAAACGGTAGCCATCACCTTTCCGGCCGATAGGACAGTCTTCGCCTTCTTCGGGGCACATTCGCCGCGTGAAGTCCACTGCTTCAACTGCTCCTTGGTCTCTGGTGTGTATCGGTTGAGCCATGTTTCGTCGAAGGTCACGAAACCACGTATAGACTCCTTCGGATTGCACTTAAACAGCGTCAAGGCCTACTCTGGTCTCGCGATTGCGTTTGTTGTCCAGAGCTCCCATCGCACCGACAGCTTTCTCATGCTGAAAATTTAATGCAGGGTATAACCCACGCGGCCTTTTGAGATGCCTACTGTCTCAGCTGTCTCGTGCCAATAAGGGCTCGTGGATTTTATTACGTTTTCCCCCGTGGTATCCGTTTTTGGGACACCTGGGCGTGGCTCATCAAATACTGTCGTGCGACCACGTTGAAAGTCGTTAAACCAATTTTATACAGTCGCAGGAGCAGAGTCACTATACACAGCATCCGAGCGCTCTTTGATTTCGCTGCATGGCTACAAACCCGCTTCCACGCGCTGTCAAAAGAAAACTACGGGTCCGATTCGGCTGAAATTTTGACAGTAGCCGTGTACGACGAGAATGTACTACACGATAGTGGATCTCTCTTTCGGCAGTGGCGCCATCGGGCGGTGAAGCTGAGTATTTATCGGACCGCGCTCGTTTTGTACCAAATTTGAACTTCATCGTTCTAGTAGATTCTGAGCAAATTGGCTGTAACAAACGGACAGGCAAGACACATACATAAGTGATACTACAAGGGTTTCATTTTTGCATTTGTATGTTCGGAACCCGCTTAGCTTAATACAGTTTTTTACTCGCAGAGTTTTAAGTTATTTCAATCCACCCCAAATTTTTAATTGAAACTAATAAATTAAAAAAATATGTGATTCATAGTGTGCATCAAAAGTCCGTCCTACATCAAGCTTGCAATCCACTGATCAAATCCCGTCCATCATTCTCCCTAATCGTATCAAAACTCAATTTCAATTCATACTATAATTTGAGAAAATTAGTGAAGCCCACTGCCAGTACTACAAAATACTTCTCATTTAACACGATCCGTCGCCGAAATTTAGAAGCTTTTAAGGGAAGTAGGGAAAGAAAATAAAAATTGGCTTCGCGTTGATGATTTCGACGCTCATCTGATAGATACAGACAAACAGATAATCGCTTACGTCTTCGTAAGCTTTATCACCGCAAGGGAATTCGGATCAGTTCGGCTGAACGTCTTAAATGCTATTTTCTTCGCCAGACATCGTCGCGCATTTTCGTTGATTATAGAGATTTTAAAAGTGGAAAAGTCTACAGCTCGTGGCTCACGAAGGCTCTTTATGATATGTATTGCCAAAGCATTGGAATTAAAATTAGTCATCGATACCGATGACGACGGCAATGAATCGGCGACAAATGCTTACAACGAGACGAAAACAAGGGAAACCTAATTACCTTTTTGGAAAAACTCACCAAGTAGCTATGGACCCAATCACAAAAAGCAATCAAATTAAGACGTTCGCGCACGGATATGTGCATTCAGTAGCACGAGCCTGCTTGGGTGAGTGCGAATGTAATTTGGGAGGTAATTAAAAGAATCATATGGTGGGCTATTGTCAACCAGATTTATGGCAAGATGACTCGGCCGCAGAAATACAATAATACAGTCAAAATATTTACGGAAAGATACTGCCTGGAATATGATCGACTTTTTAGATCGTGCTTCGCGATTAACAGCCAAATATGTTGGCTGCTGGTGTCATGCAGTTGTTTAGCACTGGTTATGTTCATTATTTTGTGGCATTGGACTTTTTAATTGATTCTCATGTACTTGTATATTCAATGTTGTTTACCTTTCGCAGTATGAAGTACGTTCAGTCAAAAGCCGAGCGAGAAGCACAGCGTAATGAACTGAGTCTGGAATTTTTTTCTCAGAATGAAGCCTCAATGGAATGTCTGAGTCAGTAACTATGATCGTATAAATAGAGTAGGCTGTTGTCACGTCGAATTTGAGCGTTCTTTGTAGCTATATTGAAGTAATTGATGGGAATTTACAAATATGATCTTAGAATTTGTAAATTACCGTTTTAAAATAAAAAAAATTGTCCTGAATACTATCCATAAAACATGTAATCCGGCAGTAATTGACATTCTAACGTGTAGTAAACTTTAAAATTAGGGTAAAATAATTCCTCTCCACCTGCTATAATTATTTCAAATGTCGCTATCACAATCGCGGCAAAAAGATATAAATTTCGCATTCTTGTTTAATGTACACAAATACATCTTTTTTGGAGAACAAGTAGAGGCCTTAGACGTCTAGAATGGAAGATAACACAGCCAAATATAATTCATTGACCTTCGAGCGTATACCGGCAACTTATGATATTACACAAAACTCATATCGTACACTAGAATCGTCTACATAGTCGTACAAAGAAGAATCTTGGCGTTCTTGTTTGCCAACTGCTGCTAGAATATTGATGAGAACCTCAACACGGGGGAAATTACCGCAAGTTATTATCGCAAAAATGGCTATAAACATGGAAAAATTTGGAAGAAAATTACTGGTGGTTTTATTTTGCGATATCAAAATAAACTTTGGTTATTTGAGAGCTTAGCAGATTTGCTTTGTGTGAGGTTCAGACTCTGGCAATTAGGGGCATATACGATTTACATATTTAAGAGCTCTATCAAATAACATCAACTTTTAAGCTTTTAGGCGGTTGTGAAGCATGGAAACGTAATATATTCAGTATCTGACAAAAAATATGTAAATATTTTTCAGAATTATTTTATTAATAGTTGAAATCAAAAATTAATGAAGATCACTAAAATTAGTACAGGTGTACAATATATTACAACTTTTGAGACACAATTCCTATAGATTTTAGTGTGCTGATTGAAAGAACAATCATAAAAAAATTATCAGGTCAAAATTATCCGTAATTTAAATTTCGTTTCGCATGTATATTTTTTAAGGCAGCTTCAGTGTTTTATACCAATTTACAAAACCCTGTTTGTCTGTCACAGCAGTTTTCCTCTCAGACTAACAGGCACGAAAACCATTATCTATCAATATCATGTTCACAATTTCCTTATAGTTCCCATAGACCATGTTCCTGGTCCCCAAATAACATTTTGCCCCAGAAATTTCGGGATAGTTTTGCGTTTTCTTTGACCATTTGCTGATATTGGTAAGTCTAAAAATTATTGAGCCTTTTTGTGTCATTTTTCGGTTGAATATTTCTGTTATTTAAAATGGATTTTATTTAAGTACATATTGTCCATTATTATCTATGACTTTTTGCCATTTTTTGGGCAGAGCCATTATTCCATCTGTGTAGAACTTCTGTGTTTTATCGGTGAAAAACTTGGCCAAGTGATTTTCACAGTCCCTTTTTGAAGTGAAGTTCTTTTCATTAAGGAAGTTTTACAGCGACCGAAACAAATGGTAGTCTGATGGTGCAAGGTCTGGACTATACGGTGGATGCATCAAAATTTCCCAGCCAAGCTCTGTCAATTTTTGCTGGGTTATCAAAGATGTATGTGGTCTGGCATTGTCATGATGGAATACAACGCCCTTTCTATTGATTAATTCTGGCCGGTTTTTTTGAATTGCTTGTTGCAATCAGGTTAATTGCTGAAAGTACAGAGCCGAATTGAGTGTTTGGCCAGGTTCTATTACCTCATGATAAACAATTCCCTTCCAATCCCACCATACACAGAGCATAACCTTATTTGGTGTCAATCCTGGCTTTGAAGTCGTTTGTGATTATTCACCTTTTTTTGACCATGATCTTTTTCGAACGACATTCTCGCATCTTACCCATTTTGTATCGCCCGTAATGATTTGCCTCAAAAATGGCTCAAATTCGTTGCGTTTTATTAGCATTTCGGAAATGGAAATTCAGTCGATCAAATTTTTTTGGGTTAATTCATGCGGCACCCAAACGTCGATCGTCTTCGTGTATCCAGCCTAACCCAAATGCTTCAAAACTGTTTGGTGATAGATATTCAGTTCCTTAGCAATGTCATGGCTGCTTATGTGTCGTTCTTCTCCAATTTTTTGTTCGATTTTATCGACTTTTTCAGTAATTGGTCGACCTGTGCGAGGTGCATCTTTGACATCAAAATTTCCAAAACGAAAGCGAGCGAACCATCTCTTGGCTGTGGCTTTTGATAAAATATCTTGACCATAGACACCGCAAATTTTTTCTCGAGCCTGCGATGCATTCTCACCTTGATCGTAGTGATATTGTAAAATATGACGAAATTTTTCAGAAATTTCACTCATTTTTAACTGAATACAACTTTTGGCACGAGTGACGAAATACAAAACTGTATATATGAAAACTGTAAATTGGAATGCCACCTTTCAAACGCATGTCAGTTTGACTCAATCTGATTAGTATTGCCCGATATATGACAACGAACACCATCTAGTGACAAAAAGGCTCAATACTTTTTAGACTATCCAATATTATTAGCTTCCATATAATGTTACTTGTTTGATATTCCTTTTTTTTCATTCTTTCTTCGACAAAAAAAAATTCGTTCAATTAGAATTCGATTAGAGAAATTAGCTAGTGACTTAATGCTTAAGTCTGTTTTAATTAATATTCGCAATGAAGAAAGAATTTACTTCGCAAGGAGTCGATTGCTACGTAATTTCTTCTTAACCTTTCAGTGATGAAACATTTTAACATTATCAAGAACCACCGACTGTTTGTGGACAGTAAATCTAATGAATTATATTATATACAAATAATACACCAAAAAATTTTTCAAAATTTTTATATTATGAAAATTTTACAGTACTAATTATGTTAGTAGAAAAGTAATAATGACAAAGTATACAATCTCAAAAATGTCGCAATAAAGTTAATGTGATTTTTTTGACTGCATACTATTTACTAACATCTGAATTCTAGATTCTGTGCTACTCAGAGCCAAATGTATGTCGGTAGTGGCATCCAACCGATTCCTGTGCTTGTTTTTCACTATGAGTAACGCAAAGAATCGCTGCTCGCATAGATACGTCGATATTTCGAACCTTTGGGTAAAAAATTGTCTTTTGGCTCCAGAAGTCTTCCAGATTAATTCCTGCCTGAATGTGTCCTTCAAGTTACTGTCTTGTTGCATTTTAAATACTTCTTCTTGAATTTCATCAGGTATCTCATTTATGTTGACCATAAAAGGATTACGGATAAGTTTCCGAATACCTATGCCCACGCAGCTTGGAAAATATAGGTTGAATTCACTTTTTAAGTTTTTCAAATGCAGAATAGTGTTCTTCTGTATTTGGACTTTAACCTCAGCGCACTGTGTCAATAACTTGATTCAGTGTAACAAATACAGAATAATTTCGGCTTTCGACTTTATTAATCCATAGATAAATTTTTGCGATGAATGCACTGATTTTATCTTGATATGAAATTATATTGTTCGCGCATTCTAACTTCAAATTCCCTGACCCATGCAGTGTCAGATTTAACTTGTTTAGCTGTGAAAAAAAGTCGACTAAGTAAGCGAGACTTATTTGAAATTTAGATTCACAGAACTGTTTCGACAACTCTTCGTTCTTATCAGTTAAGAATATTTGTATTTCCTCTCTCAGTTCATACATCCTCGATAACATAGGTCCTTTGGAAAGCCAACGCGCTTCCGTGTGGAAAAGCAGAGTTTCATGTTCAGAGTTCATTTCAGAGCACAATTGTGTGAGGCGAGTATTAAGTGCACCATTTTTAATGGTTAACTACTCTTATAGATGTTTTCATCTGCATAGCAAAGCATTCTGGAAGCGTTTTACGCAGCCAATGTTTGACGGTGAATAACGCAGTGCGTCGTAATCGCAGATTGATTTTTTGTTTTTATCAACGCTGCAAGTCCAGATGAGAGTCAAGCATAGCACGGGCACCATCCGTACAAATGCCCCCAAGCTTTTCCCCACATAAATCCAGGTTTCTCAAAATATTGACTTATTGCATTCATAACATCTGCAACTTTGGACGTCGTTTCCAGTTCTTGAGAAAATAGTAACTCCTCTTTATAGTTTTTATTGTCAGTCAAAAGTCTAATAAATACAAGCAATTGGCAACATTGTGCAACATCGGTAGATTCATCACATTGTAGCGCAAAATATCTTGTCAATAAATTGTTCTTCAACATCATTTGACATTTTTTGAATTCGCGACTTTACAGTATCGTTTGAAAGTGGTAATTCATGAATTTCGTTTTGAGCTTCCTGCCCTTAAAGATCTTCCGCAACTTTAAGCATACAAGGTTTTATTAGAGACTCAGCAATGGTGTGTGCTTTTTTGGATTTGGCAATCAATTTTGAAATTTCAAACGATGCAGCTAATGTTTTTTTTTTTCGATGTTACATAACTTGTTCCAATGTGTCCAAGTTTCATTTTGTTTAGATTTACTAGTTTGCCTTCGAAAAATTCTCGCGGACGGTCACAATAATTCGGATGTAGGGTTTTCAAATGACGCTCTGACTTTGCCGGCTTTAAAGCGTCATTGGAAAGAACAATTGTGTAAATTACACATTGAGGTCTGGTCTCTCCATTTACTTCTATTGAAGCCCAGTTTAAAGGGACATTCGCCTTTGAAATTGAAAAAAAAAAACACTTTTTAAAAATTTTATTATGAAAAAACTATTATATTTATTGACAAAATTTCTTTTGGACACTCTTCAACAGTCTCTAGAGAATATAAAAATTTTTTTTTTCATTTTTAGTTTCCCTTGGCTACTGTAGAGGGCGTCATCCAAAAGTTACTTTTCAAACGGTAGGACATATTGTGGACCTCCTGTAACAGATTTATGAAAAATTCAAAATGGATTCTATTCTTGAGACTCGAAACTAAACAATAAGCCTCTAAAACTCATCTTCTTCTTCTTAGCACTACAGCCCCTTTCGGGCCTTCGCTTCCTGCAAACAGCGCCTCCAACTGTCTCGGTCCGTTGACCGCGTCTTCCAATTCCGAAATCCGAGCAGTGATGAACTGTCTTCGTCGACCGAGTCAGACCAGCATTTCCTCGGTTTCCCCACTGGCCGCCGGCCTTCAGTTCTCCCAACGAATACCTTCTTGGGTATCCGTTGTTCGTCCATATTATTCATGTGTCCAGCCCATTGCAGCTTCCGCAGTCTTACAATCCTTGAGACCTCCGGTTCGTCAAAAATTTCATACAGCTCATGGTTGTATCGAATTCGCCATTGGTCCCCGTCTAGCTTCGCTCCGATTATTCGCCTCAGGACCCGTCGCGCATACTTTTTCATATTTTGAAGTTTTTGTATGTATATTTCTGAAAAATGCGAAAAACGGCATTTTTTGGGGGTAAGTCATCCCCGTAAAAAAAGGGGGGGTATTTTTTAAACTTTTAGATGCTTATTGTTTACCATTTTCAATAAGTAATCGAATGCTCTTTGGTTTTTTAAAATCGGTCGAGTAGATTCGGAGAGAAATGTCCGTCAGTTTGAAAAAGGTAGTTTCGAGACAAACGCGTTTAAAGTTTTTTTAACCATACTTTTACTGAACAAAAAGGTGCAAACTTATTTTTTACCTTTAATCGGCCATTCCTGGTGAATACTGAGGACCCTCGTTATGTAGTAATTGCTGTAAGTGGCTGGCCAAAGCTTTTTTCTTCTTAATCCGACCTTCTTTTGATTGCTCACTGCTCTGCACTTTATATATTGAGAAAGAGCCGAAAAGACTAAATTAAAGCACAAAATCACATACTGGATAGAGATGACCGTAAGAGGTTGCAATTCACTATTTATTTTTAATTTTTTAGCAGAGGAACTCGGCAAATCAGGGGTTTTTTTTGCAGTAAACTGAGTGCCAGTAAATGTTCTTTTTTTTTGTTTTTTACGTCTAAAACGAGGAGTACTTCGATTACCTTTGAAATGACCACCAGGCTTAGACACTTTTTACAACTTTTTAGCCAATTTTTAACGTATTTCAAAAAAAATAAAACACGTGCTTGCTCAAATAACAACACAGAGCAACTGCCGAGCAGTATAATATCACATATATGTATACCAAAGATGTTTACACCAGGAGCCGTGCTAAACTCATGAATAGGAACCGGTTTTTACTCATGAGCATACGCGGTTACAAATATAGCTTTAACTTTTTTCTATTACGAATTTCTTGATGAAATTTAAGGAGGCAACTTTTGAACGTATAAAGAATCGAAATATGTAAAAATCTCAAAATCGATTTATTGAAAATTCAAAGGCGTCATATTTTCATTTTGATAGCATTAATTTATTGAAAGTTAAAGAAAAAATAAAGATAATATTTTGTTTATTTAATTTTAAGAGTTTAACACTAGAGTGCACGCGTGGACGACTATAGTAGACAAGGGAAACAATATAAAAGCAATAACTTTTTAAATAAGTACGATTCCAAGAAAGCCTCATTTGCTAAATTTGTCAATTAGCCAGTCACACGCGAAACGCCCGTACGTATGCACATTTCTGCAATTTGCCGCCAAAACCCTGTGTCTACTCAAAAACCCAAAATCGATCGGCGAAAAACTGGTGCAAAATTTGCAAGAAAAGAATTTTCCCCGATTACTAGGCAGCAGGATAACTTTTTTTAGTAAAAAGATATTTTTGTCGTCACAATGTGACTCTAAAACAGACACACGTATGTCAAACTTATTAATCTGAAGCATTCACAGCACCTACCTACTTAAGTAGAATCAATGTGTGAAATAAACAACAAATAAGATTTAATATGCTTACATATTCAATATAAAAACTTTTGAAGACCGACGTTAAGGGATGCATCAGACTACGACTATATAGTCGCACTTCTGTCGCGAGTTACACATGGTTAAACGGAAGCCCGCACACTGCGATTTTCGACAATTTTGTCCAGGTCGGCAGTCGCAGGAATGTCCGATTTTTCCTAAAACCAGTTTAGTAGGTAGTTTTTGTGATACTCGCGCAGGCGCACATCGCTGACGTACACGGAAGTTTCTTGCATAGCGAATGTGTTCCTGGCAAACAAAACAGCAAATGCGAACTATCACTTCCAAATGAAAACAAAAACAAATTGGAATGACCGTTCGCTGCACACGTGCTACGCATACCCCGCGCCCCTTGTTCTGCCGCCTCGCACTTGCCACGATGCGCACAACTATAAGGGATGCATCAGACTACGACTATATAGTCGCACTTCTGTCGCAAGTTACACATGGTTAAATGGAAGCCCGCACACTGCGATTTTCGACAATTTTGTCCAGGTCGGCAGTCGCAGGAATGTCCGATTTTTCCTAAAACCAGTTTAGTAAGTAGTTTTTGTGATACTCGCGCAGGCGCACATCGTTTGGACATTTGACGCTGACGTGCACGGAAGTTTCTTGCATAGCGCACAAATGAGTTAGCGCATGTGTTCCTAGGAAAGACATACCTTCAAATGAGCATATTAGTTCTGCGCATGCCTGAAGTTCCTTTGCAAATCTTGTCGCAGTGTGTTCGTATTTGCGTCTAAAAATCGCTGGTTACGACAGGAAAATCGCAATGCGGCCGAACCCTTAAGGTTTTATGTTTCGAGAGAAATTTACCTATTGCGGAGAGTAGAGAGTATATACATATATTTTTATAAACAGTGGCTCACAGCTTATTTGATGCAATTCAATGAAAATTAAGCAAACCGTTGTCTTTATGCAAATAAAAATAAATTTACAAATGTTTTGATGCAGACTTTATAATGTAATTGAAATTCGAAGGATACAAGAAAGTATGAAATTTTTTTTCAAATGTCCTGTTAGCAGTAACAAAGCAAAAGCATTTGCATGGGATAGCTCACAGCTTATTTGATGCAGTTAGTTCTTTGTCTCCTAGCATTAAAATACACAACAGTGGGGTCAAAAATGCAATTTTTTCAGATTTTTGTGGCCCTCTAGTGGCCAGGTTATTAAATCGATATTGATGAGATTTACTATTATACGTTATTGGGTCAAGTTCTCTAATCGTACGAACAATCATCAAAATTGGACGATAAATAAAAAAGACTTTCCATATGTGGTTTGACCAAACTTAGCCCTAGTTGCTGAAAATAGTCTCGCCGATATATTTTTCCTTCAGTATTTGAACTAAGACAACAAAAAATTCGCACCAGCATCCTATAAAAAAATCGCATTGACCACCGACTAGTGACTCGACTGGTTGTATAGTTTTTGCAAACCTGGTCAAACGTATCCGTTCCGCCCTTTGTTTTATTATAAAAATTAGCAATTTCAGGTTTTCCTTGTTCGGGCAACACTTTTCCAGCTTTATGCAAGCAATAGAACTACTTTATTTTTTTAAGGGACCAGAGTCGTAATGTCATCTCATCCGCATACCCGAATTTTGCAGCTCCTGGTTGGGCCGGCTTAGTGAAACTTGGTTGGATTTCTCGTTTATTTATTTTTTTGAATTGTTCCCACAACCGCTTAGCCCAGCTCTTTCTTCAAGTATTGCATCGATGAAATCTGCGTGAATCAGTTATCGTAAGTTATATTATGTGTAGTTCCATGGATAGTTTCGATGAGCTTTGTGAGGTAGTGTTGCGCTGAATTATCCATGAATCCTGATCCTTTTCCAACGTATGGTTCGGCATTGAACATGTAGGATGTTTGCACGTCACAATATAGATTTTTCCTTCAAAGCGTCCGCGAAATGCTAGCAACGGCTCATCTACCGTGCAATTATGTGAAGGTTTATAGCACATTTTGCCATTTTCATGCAAAATATCCCATATTTCCTTGATAGGAGCCAAGGCATGTTGTTTTTTCCGTTCATTTCTAGTGGACTTATCGTCGAATCTAAGACTTGTTGAAAGGAAAATGAAACGATTTAAGCTCATTACGTTGCTGTATAGATTGACACCGTATTGCGGACTCCAAAGTTCTTTGACGTCAATGTGGTGTTGCTTTTGTACTGCAATTTATTTATTTATTTATTCAGTCGCCAAACAAGGCCCATTTTAAAATACAAATCAAATTTAACTGAAGTAAAATACCAATACAATAATACAATCTTAATTATGTAGTCGAGGAATTGAGGACTTTTAATATTTTGGATTTAAAACAGGACTTGGAAGTGGTTGGGGAATACAGATCACTAAACTTATTGAATGCCTTACAGCATCTGTTAACCGGCTCATTGTCTGCATAATTGGGGTGGTGTGTACTCGTGGTCAACATGGGAATGTGTCTCGTGACTCTAAAAGGATCATGAAAATGTATCTTGTCTGACAAAACAGTAAATTGAATATTATACCTTATTACGTCGAAAGGTAGACATGCAGACAAAGCGACTCTTCTGGAAGCGAGTGATGTCAGTTTTAATGTTCGAAGTCGATCCTCATAAGATGGTAGGTTGTGAAAAGAAGTCGGGTCGTACAGAGATCTTAAGGCAAAGAGTAAAAATTGTTTTTGTACAGACTCAGGCCTACGGCTATAGATGTCATATATAGGGTCCCAGACTATGCAGCCGTATTCGAGAATAGGACGGACTAGCGAGGCGAACGAGGATTTTGTGGCCCAAATATTCATGAATTCTTTCGCCCTCCGTTGAATAAAATCCAGCATCTTATAAGCTTTGCACAAAATTTCATCGTAGTGAAGGTTGAATCTGAGTTTGGCGTCTAATACTACGCCAAGGTCTACAACTTGATCAACTCTTCGCAGTTGTGTGTTGTTAATTTCATAGTTATATGTGTCGACATTCCTTTTTCTTTAAAAGCTTTTCACGTAACATTTTTCCAGATTTAGTTCAAGATTGTTGATATCGCACCATTGGTGGAGGGCGGTTAGTTTGGATTGAAGAAAAGATACATCGGTTAAAGATTGTATACTGTGATATAGTTTGAGGTTGTCAGCATAAAAAAGTTGCGAAATATCAGATATAGCAACCCCAGAAAAGCCTTTATCTCTTATCATTTTACTCTTCCTGTACTGTGATGAAATAATCTCACCACGAGTAGCTCTAGATCTATTTACTTCCTCTTTAGTATGAAGGACAATCAAATTTAAAATGTCATCAGACATTAATAGCTCCCATGATTCAAGAGGCTTATAAAAGTTTCTAGCAGCTCCGAGACATTAAGGAATAATTACCTTTAAGTCACTTGTCGAATGCTGTCCTCGTCTTTCCGGTAGCTCCAGAAAACATTTAAATTGATCAGCTGAGTCTCGCCTTCGACTTCTTTCTGGGACAATACTGGTTCTCTTTGAATATTGTCATCATCGTTCGTGTCAGCATCCTCTGTGTCAGATTTTTGATATTTTTCACAGGAAACTCCTTCACTTGAACTTTCACTGATATAATCCTGCAAATGATGAATGCCTGAATCAATTTCCTTGTTCGACATAACATTATTATGTCTTCTACTTAAAATGTTTTATAAGCCTCAAATAACTAAAACGCAAGATTATCTACCCACCTCACCAGCAAAATCCCAACATAATCTTTGTTTACGTGTTGTTCACCTTATTAAATTTCATAACCTTGCTCTATGAAGATATAAAAAACAATTTATGGAAAAACACCTCCTACGATTTACTCCTCAAAGCAGAAACAGTTACACCGTCTACCATGTGTGCAATGTATTGTACACACATAACTTTAAACACGTGCATAGCGAAATCCTCGTTGAAATCATAGCTGCTAGTGGCTTATAAGAGGCCTCGCACATTGGAAAAATTTGTTAAGGCAGAGTTCAAAGTTATCTGCACTGAAGGGACCAACATGTACGGTGTGTGAAAACGCAAAAAAATGTATACATTGTACACAGGGTAGGCGTAGGGTTAATTCCTTTCATATTGCTCCATATCAACGGGATAGTAGGATTATCTAAAAATGGGCAACGCACCAGCATGGAGTACGTCTAACGTGATGTGAAATCTGCAATGAGATCAGCCACTTACATTTATAGTAAAAAGCTTAATCTTCTTCTTCGTAGCACTACAGCCCCTCTCGGGCCTTCGCTTCCTGCAAATAGCACCTCCAGCTGCCTTGATCCATTGACCGCGTCCTCCAACTCCGAAATCCGAGTAGCAATGAACAGTCTTCGTCGACCGAGCCAGACCAGCGTTTCCTCGGTTTCCCCACTTGTCTCTGGCCTTCAGTTCCTTTTTGGGTATTAGTTATTCATCCATACGATTCATGTGTCCAGCCCATTGCAGCTTCCGCAGTCTTACAATCGTTGAGACCAACGGTTCGTCAAAAACGAATACCTTTTTGGGTATTCGGTATTCGTCCATACGATTCATGTGTCCAGCCCTTTGCAGCTTCCCCAGTCTTACAAATCGTTGAGATCACCGGTAGAAAGCAGTTGCAACTGTATCAGCGCTCTAACCAATGATCGGTATTGACTCGGGCCAACGCGTAAACCGATCAACACCATTGTAAGGCAATACTTAAAATCTCTTGATGGCGGCATCACGATTATGTCCAAATGTACATGTCGGAATCGGTTCGAAGGAATTGGAATCGACTCAGGAATATTTTTGACGTGGCGCCCAACTTTACTTCTTTGACATTCCAGACAATTTCTTACCCACACTTGAATGTCCTTATTCATTCTAGGCCACACGTATTTTTTGGTTCCGTTTTGTCGCTCTTCCACTGGAATGTGACATCAGGTGGAATAATTCATAAATTTTTCTGCGCATCATTCTTGGAATGAAGATACGAATCGCAGCTGCATATACGTCACACTAGACAGGCGCTACACAATTCCCAATCCGCACGGGGTTAGTCGCAATGATGAAGATGATAGCTCCTTTAAAATACCTGTATGCTGCAGTTCTTCGTCAGTAGTTTGCTGATCTGCGAGTTCTTGCAAATCGATTTTCGATGGTATAGTTATTTCTTCGATACGCGATAGCGTATCGGCCACGATGTTATTTTTGTCCTTAACACGCAACAGTTTGGTTGTATATTGTCCTATGAAATCTCATTGTCACAGTTGACGAGGTGAAGCTTTGTCGGATTTTTGTAGAAATGCATGCGTAAGCGGCTTATAGTCGGTGAAAATAATTAGGTTAGGGCCTTCCACGAAATGACGAAAAAATTTAACTGCTTGATACGGCACAAGAAGTTCGCGGTCGTATGCGCTATATTGCTTTTGCGTTCGGTCCAATTTACGTGAAAAGAAGCCTAGTGGCATTAATTTTCCGTTGACCTTCTGCTCCAAAACTGCTCCAATAGCCACGTCTGAGGCATCGCAATAAAGAGTAAGTGGAACGTTTCCGTTAGGATGTGCAAGTTAAACTGCATTTGCCGCCAGTTCTTTGCATATTTCAAATACTTTTTTCGCTTCCGGGGTCCATTGCACTGGTTGTTTGTCACGCTTACGCGCTCCTTTTATGAGGTCAAGGAGTGATGCTTACACATGAACCGCATGCGGGAAACAGCTTCGGCAGAAGTTGATTGTGCCTATAAAGCGACGTAGTTCTTCGACAGTTTTTGGGTTTTCAAGTTTATTTAGAGCTTCAATTCTGTCCTGTGCAGGTCTAATGCCTTGTGCATTGACATTGAATCCTAAATATCGAAACTCTTGCTGTCCAAAAACGCATTTTGCCACATTAATGTATAAACCATATTTTTGGAGACGTTCAAAAACGGCTTTTAAATGATTGCGATGTTGCTGAGAATCTTTGGAAGCGATGAGAATATCGTCTATGTAACAGTGGCAAAAATCCAATCCATGAAGAACAGTATCCATTAAACGTTGAAACGTTGAAACGTTTGCGCCTCATTACAGAGACCAAAAGTTATCACTTTGAATTCAAACAGCCCAAACGGGGTGATGACGGCTGTTTTTTTTACGATCCTCAGGACCAATGGGGATTTGATGGTAGACCCCATTGAGATCCAGCTTTGAAAAAATTGTACAGTCACCTAACTGGATCGTGAAATCGCTCAAATGGGGAATAGGATATCGGTCAGGGATGATGATACTATTCAGACGACGATAATCCCCGCAAGGCCGCCATTCGCTTGTTTTCTTCCGGACTAGATGCAAGGGCGAGGCTCATTCACTGTCAGATGGTTGGCAGATGTTCTTTTTCAACATAAAATCAAACTCCTTTGTCGCAGCTTTAAGCTTCTCCCCAGATAGTCTTCGAGCACGTTCTACGACCGGTGCACCTTGTGTTATAATATGGTGCTGGATTGAATGCGGCACAGCTTTTTGTACATTAAACTGTGTTATTTGGTCATACTCTGCCAAAAGTTGATGATATTCATCAGCTATGTCAAACGTGTGGATTGCTGGCACTTTCATTGCGGCTACTGATGCAATAATCTTTAGATTTGTATTTTTACCCACTTGCTTTTAGGTCGATTACCAGGCCGTGATGCTGCAAACAATCGGCTCCCAGGATTGCTTGTGTGACGTCAGCTACTAGAAAAGCCCAGGTACATTTACGCCTCAGTCCTAATTCCATTCCAACGACTTTTGATCCGTACGTTTTTATAACTGAGCCGTTTGCGGCGTAGAGTTTGAAATCGATGGAATGTTGATAGTTGCACGTAGATCTGGGTATGACTGATATTTCCGCTCCCGTATCAATCAAGAATGGAAAGACGGCTAGTTTTTTCATGCCGATATACGTCCGCCGATTCGCATGCTGTTGAAACTAGTTTTTTTGCTGCTGCGATTTGATGCAAGGCGTGCGACATTTTCTTGCTCGCTCACCAAACCTGGAGTTTTTCTCGAAATTTTTGCTTCGCGAAGATGATCTAAATTTAGATCTTGACTGTGAACGTCCACGCCGTAGATACTGAATTTCTCGAGACAGACTGCCGATTTCCTTTTGTAACGTTTCCATTTGTATAGCCGTTTTTTCATTCGATGCGGTTGTTGATGTAGCTGATATCGATGGATGCGAAATTTCGATTATTTTATCGGCCTGCGCCGCTAATTTGGCAATATCCGTTATCTCGCTGCCCACTAGGACCCCGCGAACGTACTCCGGCATTTGTTCAAGGGACAATGTCTTTAAAACCACGTCGTTGAATTGGTCACCGGCTAAACTTCGTAGTTTTTGCAAGAAAACGGACGGTTTTTCTTCTCCAATGTCAACACCACCCGAGCAATTTCACTTCACTTGATTCCGCGAAAGATTCTCAAACTCTCCTTTTAATCGCGTCATGTTTTCCGTGCTCGGGCGGATTAATAGCAATATTCGAAATTGCTTGCAAAACCGAAGCATCCAAGTTCACAATGACATATCGAAATTTAGCTTTATCCGACACCACATGGGAAATTTCAAACGCCATTTCCATTTGAACGAACCAGAAACCCGGATTATCTTTAATAAATGGTGGAATTGTAACTTTGTTCATGGAATGCATGTGGATTTCAGATTGCGCAGGGCTTTCTCCTGTCCGTTTCGGTGTGTCAGGAGGCGTAGACATTGTTAAAATTTAAATAGTCTTTTTGTGCAAATATCAGAAATGGCGTCACTATTTGTGTTTGATGTCACTATGCACTTCGTAGCGTTACTATAACTTATATTGTCTTTTTCCTTTTCGGGCGTTCAGGGTCACCACTGTGGGGTTTAGCTCAATGCGATGCACGTTCCCCATACGCGACGGAAAGAACAAGTTAAAAATAAAATATATACTTTATTAGCAAACAAAAATATGAAGTGAAATTAACATGTCGAAAGTTACATGATTACGCGTTTTACTTCATGGAGGTTACAATTCAAGTGATCGCTTGATTGACAGGCGTTGTGAAATTCATTATATTCACTAAACGACTGAAGTCGCTACATCTCACCAACAGATGCGCTGCGGCCGCTCGACTGTCGCCACAGTGCCATAAAAATTTGAAGTCATTCCAATCAGTACAAAGCGCATGGTACCCTTCCAAAGTTGACAGGTGACGTTTGTTAAGAACAATGAATTAAATCGAGTATCGCGCGGTGATTAAGTACCTCTATTTGAAAGGGGGAAAAAACTCGGGAAGTGAAAGAAGAGTTAGACTCCGTGTATGGTGAATCGTCGCCCTCATTTACAACTGAGAAACATTGGGTTGCCGAGTTCAAACACGGTCGAACAAGTATTTTTGACGTGGAATGCTCTGGACATCCAAAAACTGTTTCAACGGAACATATCGTCAGTTTAGTGCACACAACCGTGATGGGAAATCGCCGATTAAAGAGAAAATTATCCGCACGATGGGTACCGCGTTTGTTGACGATCGACCAAAAGCACGTACGGATGGACATATCACGCGAGACTCACTCAAAGAATCCTACCGAGTTTTTGCGCCAATTAATTATTGTTGACGAAACCCGGATCCATCACCATACTCCGGAGACTAAACAGCAGTGGATTGTGGTGGAAGAACCATTTCCCAAGAAGGCGAAGGTCGTTCTTTCTGTCGGAAAAATGATGGCGCCAGTTTTTTGGGGCAGCCGTGAAGTAATTATGGTTGATTATCTTCAAAAAGGTAAAGCCATGAACGGACCCTATTACGCTGCGTTGCTGGACCAATTTAAGACGGAACTCAAGAAGAAGCGACCACACTTAAAGTGGAAGAAGGTACTGTTTCATCAAGACAACGTGCGACTCCACACATGCATGGTCGCAATGGTGAAATTGGACGAATTGAAGTTCGAATTGCTTCAACACCCACCCTACTCACCAGATCTAGGTCCGAGGGACATTTTTCTGTTCCCCACCTTGAAATAATTTCTGGGTGGGAAAAAATATGGGTCAAATACCGAGGTTGAAGAGGCAGTAAACCTGTATTTTTCAGATTTACCTAAAGAATTTTTTTCTGATGGCCTGAAGGGTTGGGAAAAGCGTTTAATCAAATGTATTGACTTGCGTGGAGACTATGTCGAGAAATAAATTTTTGTTTGGCTAGAATTCTGTGTTTTTCTGTAAAAGGCCGGAAACTTTTCAACTGACCCTCGTAGTATCGATTCTAAAGAAAGACTGCATATGCCAATTCTCATTCTTGATCACTATTCTATTCAATTCTATTAGATGATTTTCTAGAAAAAAATTTAAAATACCCTGTTAAAATCGGTACCTTTTCGTCTGCCCGTCAGCGCTTCAATGCAAGTTTTCTCATCGACTAAAGAAACTTGAGTCATCAAATCTCTCAGCTCAGAAGTGGTTGGCCAATCAAGGTTTCATCGTCAAAAAAAAATGTCAAAGAATTTTAAGGAGGACTCCTCGCATACAGATATAACCTCTTAAAAACGTTTTTCACCAAAGACAGTTCAGTAGCGTGTCAAATAAAGGTCTTGATGGGACCTTTTTATATCAGATCTTAAAGTTGCAATTTCGGTAACGGAGTAGGCAGGGGAAGCGGAAGATTACAAAATAAGTGTGTCCGCCTTCCCGCGTGTGGACAACTGTGGACTGGAAACTCTAAAAAAATCATAGAGATAGTTCTCTATGAGTGCAACAACAACAAATAGCTTAATAGTCAAAATTCGCTCAACTTTGTTGATACTAGTAGGATTTATGAATTTTACTCTTTCGCCTCTTCAATGAAATTTCGTAACGGGGTTTTATCTAACCGTATTCAGTCAATTTATAGCTTTTTGAATTTTCATATATAACAACAATGCACGGTTCTTCTACTCTTTTGATTTGATCAGATGCTACATTATTGACCGGATCCTTCTAGAAAATTTCATGAAAGTAGGGATCCTGTTCACTGAATGATATTTGCTATATCGCAAAAAAGTGGCGGCCGCTTAAATTGGAGTCAAATATGATTTCCTTTAAACCTATGATTTAACATAAATATTGTATCATCGATGTGTTTTAGGGTTGTACATGACGTACGAGCAAATATGTATCTGCATTTCAAAAGTTGAGTACAATACCCTTCTGCCAGGAGCGTACTCTTGTCTACACGACTTGTCAAAGATAAAACAAAGAAGCCAACCGACAAATATGAAGCTCGACTGCTTATTTATAACCACCGCCGTTTTCCTGTTAAGCACATTAAATTCGGTTCAATCAGCATTTGTCATGAAAACAACTCACTTCTTCATTACGAGTAAGATTCCACCCTTAACAATCTTAGGCCAAAAGACAGCTCGTGGCGCGTTGGTTGAGAATCTTTAAGATAGCTGTAGTCAAGAGGAAAAAAAGCTGTTTTAGAGTAGCTCGTGTCGGAGCTTTTGGCACATTTCACGTACGTACGTACGAACCAAGCATACATTGATCGCGAGATATGTGGTTTTTCCCGCATATTCTCATAAACGCGAATCGCATTCGTTGGATGTTTTGCTTGAAGATTATCGTCGTGTGCTGGTCCGCTGTCTGTGGCAAGTTGGGTTCTGGGGGCCTTCACAATCGATCAAAAACATCAGCGCTTTTATTCGTGGTGCTCGTGCTTTTCTCCCGTCTTGTGTGGTGGTGCTAGAGTTAATTTTCTTGCTTGTCTTCTCAGTCTATGAGTTGAAAGAAATTCAAAATGAAAACGAAAGAAATGCAAAAAAGAGAAATGAAAAGAAAATAGCAATAAGCGACGCGAGTTGGTTAAATCGCTGTTGGCTCTGCTATACGAATATGAATTGTGAGTGGAGTATGTAGAGTGTGGAGTATTGGGGATAAGTTAACTGTATCGTCGCTGTTGCACGATCTATTGACGACGATACTACGCTTGTTGCTTCAGCCATTTGAACGCTCTGGTGTCCTAAATAAGAAATATACGCTTGCTACTACTTTGTGACTCCGTGGCTCCCGTGTTGTTTGTTTCGTTCACAAAAAAGTTACTTAATTTTTCGTGGTGAAATTTTTCCTCCGAACAACAGTAGCAGCAGTACAGCTAGCAGTAAGTTCGGTATCTTAAGCTTCTTGATAATCAGCGAACATAGCAATAGTGAGTGACTTGAGAAATTTTCAAATACTTGAATTTTTTCTGTAAAATTAAAAAAAATGATTTTAGCTCTGTGCACATTCTCTAAGAAATTCGTTTTATCTTTTTCTAGGTCACAACAAGTTACGATTCGCCTGCCGTGGAAGGTCGCAGTATTCAGCATAACGCAGCACCCATCGCACTAGCAAAGTAGGTCTCGCTACAACCTTAGTTGTACCATTTCAAATAGGACTTCATGCTCTGCGGTATTGCACGTGGATCATATTTGCCAACTTTCTCCAATGGAACGCCATGATCGCCCTTATCACATCGTCAACGACTAGCAATCCTTTCTCCGTGCTCCGTAGTGAACTCGCGAAACGACTCCTCGTCAGACGGATTATTGTTATGCATGTCGAAATGTAAAAGGTGAAGTTCGAAGGCGTTCGCGAATTACGATTACTAGTTCCCGTGAGTGCGCGATCGCTGTCCCCATCGACGACACAGTTCCCCTGCAAGTGAAAGGAGTCAGAGAGATAAAAAAACACAACCTACGACTTGACACAGGGTCTTAACACATCACCATCATAATTATTGTCATAATCAGACAAGTTCCAGTCCCGTGAAAGAAAAAACCACAAAATTAGTAACCGTTTTGCCTTGATCCAAAAATATAGTTGCCTAAATTTTGATTGGTGGAAATCCAAAGTGGTGTTTTAGCAAATCGTGTAGTGCTGTGATGTAATTTTACAAAAGTTAATTATACAATTAAATTGTATTGTTATTTTTTCGAATTAGGGCAAATTTGGAAAGTTTGTTTTCAAGTGCTCTCGCCAAAATACGGATATGATACGTTCGGTTTCGTGATTGTGTGTGCCTGAGAGAGTAATGAGTGCACAGTTCGTTCGTTCGTTCGATTTCAGAAAGTAGAGCAAACATGAAAATGAGTCGCCAATTGTGTACCTCGCAGATCCTCCCTGCGAAGGGCTTTCACACAAGTAATCCCCCTGCTAGCAGCAATAACAATACGGCTGTGCTGACAAGTGCCGTCAAAATGGGTACGTCCTCATTCAAGCAACCCGACCATGAGAGTGGATTTTTCGAAGATGGTCCGTACGTGGAGTTCAACCGCGTAAGCAAAAGTTCGGCGATCGGTTACAACCATCAAACTAGTTACAATTACGAGCCACCACAACCTACCAATCGTCGTCGCTGTGATCCTCCAAACAATTTCGGGTCTCACCAAAATCCCAAGCGTGCGCGAATCTCCTCCAAGGATGGGAATATCGTCGAATCAAAATCGCATCGTAACGGTCGCGAAGTTCGGTCAAGCAAACGAAAACATCCTCCAACCCCAAATGCAGAATTCGCTGCTGCATATAAGCCGCCATCTATTTCGAATGTTATTTGCATATCTCCTGACACTGACTCAAATTCGTCCTTGAAATTCGAAGATGTCACGGTCAATGTTAAAGGACCCACGGACAGCTCATCAAGTGTATGTGGTAGTAATGCTGCTTCCAATAACAAATACCTACTGCAAAAGGATTACTGTGATGATAGTGGTAAAGTCAATAGCAACTCTAGTACTGGCTTTAACTTCTTCCCAACCAATAATCATCAGCTGCAGCATCAAAACGCGAAAGCCAGTGGTAGCAGTAGCAGTAAGTGCGAGGGTAGTGCGAATCCGTTAAAAAGTAGTACATGTGATAGTACGGCAAACAATAATAATGTTCATGCTGTTATGATTGATAGTAATACACCAACCGGTGATAAGCGACCGCTATCGGACGATCCCGCGGTTTCAAAGCGCGAAAGTAGCGGTGAAACGTCGGAAGCCGCACGAATGCGTACTGAAAAAAGTGATTCGGTAATGTGCACGGGTGTTTATAATAGTTTGGATTTGGAAATTGAGGAAATATCAAGAATTACTACTGGCGGTGAGTAAAATATAATCTGTATTATTTTAAGTAAGATTTGAAGCTCAATTGAATAAGATTCTTTTAAATTAAGAAAAATATTCCTAATGAAAATGGAATTGTATCTTCAGTTAAAGTTTTATCAATCGACTTATCAATCATTCGAATTTGAATGTCCATGTAAAATTTTTAAAAATTCCTTGAGTACATTGATATCTTCTCATTTTATCGTGAACTACCTAGAATAGATGAGTCGTCCACGTTCAAAACCTATTAAAAGCATCATAAACGGAACGGCGCAAATCATTGAAAACCTTTTAGAAGTCACTCCCACAACGCAGATCAATGATTTTAGTATAAACGAGTTGAGTAAGCAGGAGAGTGCTCCTACCAGAAGGTCTTTGCAAACATCCTAGGGTTAGAAACAAGTTTTCTAATAGCGTGAATGGATAACTTGAATTATTCATCCAACACTTGGATATGAAATCGTTCAAATTCATGCAAAAGATGCACAGTTGCTTTCAGCCGCCATTTTGATCTAGCTTAAATGATTTTTCTGAATGCTCGGCCGATTGAACATACTCAAGTTAAACACTATTTGTTGTATAAACACTATTTGGTGCATTTTGCCTTCCCCTGGACCCCCTAATTCATAAAATGATTTTTTTATTTCAGATTCTAAAAGTTCTAATCAAGACCTTTCATTTGATACCCACTCGACTACCTATGATTTAAGAAAATTTTTAAGGGCTAATTGGTTATTAGGGGGGATCCGCCTTAAAAATTTTTTAAATTTTTGGTAAGATCTTAACTTTTGAGAGACCATCATTTCTGACCTTTTCACAAAGTTTGAGCATTCTAGCTTCCATAGTTTCTGAGGAAACTAGCTGTGACGCACGGACAGACGGACCGACAGGTCGCAAAACTAGTAGGTCTTTGTAAAAAAAATTTTTTACAAAGACCTACAAAAGGGGAAAAAACTTGATGTAACTATGAAAATCCATCTAATCTCGGTGAAACCACGATTTTCGTATTTAATGTTGAAGTTTACACATGACAGGTTTTGCAAGTGGAAACGTGTTTTGACAGGTTTTGCAAGTGGATGGGCGCCCATCTGCCAAAATTCCCCATTTGCAAACACAGTAAAAAGGGTTTGCGCTTACAAAACCAGCTAATTGCATTCAAAAGCTAGCATTTTTTTATAGTCTGGAATATTGTCAACCAAAATAAGAAATTAGCAAAGTTAACTTAAACTATTTAAGTATACATTTTTTATTAAGATTCGAAACATATTCTTATATTTAGATAAATTACACTGCGCACCAAAAACAGTAGAACATTTCCTTTACTTAATGAGTCAATTTTTACTAATTTTGGGTTAAGAAAAACGAATATGACAAAGAAAAAAATTTATTAGCTCTTCATTTTTTGATAATGATGAAAACTATTGTTTCTAAAAAATTGGTATATGATTAACATATGCTAACAACATTTAAATTGTGATTGCACTATCATATCAAAAATTGTGATTGCACTATCATTAATGATATTTCTTCAAAAAACACTTGCCAGGTGTTTAGATCTACGAAGAATCAACTGGTTCCTTTGATCGTGATCTTTTAGCTTTCCTCTTGTAAGTGACCTCTGGAGCATCTGTACATTTAAACCAGCAGTAATCTGCAAGCATTGCTTAATTCCAGCGGCCTTGATATCTTCGTTCCATCACAGAAATATCTTGATGGAACCGTTCTCCATGCTCATCACTAACATCTTCGCAATTAGGTGGGAAAAAATCAAGATGGGAGTGGAGAAAATGAATTTTTAGGGAAATATTGCAGCCGAGTTGGTGATATTTTTGTAGAAGTTCGGTAACCAATTGAGGGTAGTTATCATCTCTTTTGTTCCCTAAAAATCCATGTATAACTTCCTTGAGAGCTTCCCAAGCTTCCTTTTCTTTCCCTTCCAAAACTAAATCGAATGCAATATCCTTTACAAGTTGACTTATTTGTGGCGCAACAAAGATGCCTTCATTGGCCTTTGCATCACTTAATTTAGGAAATTTGTCTCTTAAGTATTTAAAAGCCTGGCCTTCTCGGTTCATGGCTTTGACAAAATTTTTCATCAAGCCCAGCTTGATATGTAAGGGTGGAAAAAGAAATTTTTTTGGATCTACGAGTGGCTCGACAATTACGTTTTTCTCACTAGGGTTAAGATTTCTTGCAGGCCAATCTGCTTGAATATAATGTGATCCAGTATCCCTACTATCCCACATACATAAAAAGCTACAGTATTTCGTATACCCTAATTGCATCCCTAAGAGTATAGCAATCACTTTTAAATCACTGCAGATTTTCCACTTATATTCGAGGTAGTTGATTGAATCTAGGAGGTCTGCCATGTTTGCATATCTCCTTCATGTGAACCGCATAGCCAATAGGAATGGAAGGTAGACGGTTGCCATTATGAAGCAACATAGCTTTCAAACTAAGCTTGGAGGAGTCTATGAAAAGTCTCCATTCAGTTGGATCATGCTTCATATTCAAACTTTTCATCAAGCCATTAGTATTACAACAAAAAACAAGGTTATTTTTCTTTTCAAAAAATGGAATCAAATTCCTATGACGTTGTCTGTACTTGGTGACCCTAAAATCATGTTGCAGGAGATTCCATTGCCGTAGTCTTAATCCTAGAAGTTCTGCCTTCTCTTGTGACAATTCACAATCTCTAATGAGATCACTCAACTCCGATTGACTCAATTTATGCGGTTGATAATCTTTTTCTTCCTTAAAATCAGGGTCATAAGATGTTGAAGGCTCCTTGAGTTCTCCTTCTACACTGTCTTCATTTTCTGCTTCCAACTCATAAGTCTGGGGTGGTGTATGAACTGGTAAACTGTCTGAATGTGGAATAAGTCGAGTAGCTGATGGAAGATCCGGTTATTGAGCATTTTATATTTTTTTCATTGACAATCCTGCTTTTATAGACGGTCCAGCAAAAATAGCATTCGTCTATTTGATTAGTGGGCTCCCGCCAAATCATAGGCACAGGAAAAGCCATGGATCGTTTTTATTTTTCAGCCATTCTCGTAATATAACAGAACCCGAATTGCAATATCTGTGTGGAGCGCATGGCTAATCTTGGTTTCCTACCTTCATACCAAAATAATGTTGATATGCAGTCTTTACAAGAGGCGTCAAATTGTGTTTTTGTGAGGCAAACGTTATTTCGCCACATATGTAACAAAAATTATTAACTAAATTTACACATTTCCGTGGCATGTTGATTTCTCTTTTTAAAACACTCCAAAACAAGATGATATGCACGAAATACTATAAATTTCACCGTTATCGCAATAGTATCACACTCAGTAATCTTCTCGCAGTCAAATTATAACTCGAGAAATAAAATTTATGGTATTTTGACAATTATCAATGTTGCCAATTTCGAAAAACAAATTTTCTCGAATTGAAAATTATCAATGTTGCCAATTTCGAAAAACAAATTTTCTGGAATTGAAAAGGAAGAATGATAAAATATAAAAAGTAGCTTGTATCTCTAAAACTAGAGCTAATCGTTTCTTTTAATGGTAATCTTTGCATTCAGTAGACGAGAAGACATAGGATAATTTTGAGACCGAAACAATTTCATTGTTGCGCAGTGTTATGGCAGTTAAAACAATTTGAGTACAAAAAAATTGGCTAAAAATTAAAAAAAGAAATCTTTAACAGAATAACTGTTAGTAAAATGAAGCAAAATTAATAATAAGATTTTACGGCAGACTTGTTAGCAAAATTTGCCATGTTTTTACTAATACTTCAGTAAAAATGGTATATTAAAATAAAAATTGAAAATTATAAATTTTCAGCATCATCTTCATCCATTCGCTCAAAATGAGTTTCAGCGTCATTTGCATCGTTACCATCGTGACCTCCAAGTCGTTCTTTTGCTCTGAAGATGTTCGAGAAGATCAGTTTTTCGGGTTCCCATTGATCCCCGTAATGTTTTTTGAAAAGGGGCTTCAAATCTTCATCTTTCTTTGGTTTCAGCAGGACTCCGTTGGTAATGAGATTTAGAAGATTCTGCGGCTTGAAGCTCTTTCCCCTTTTGATTATAGATTCAGGCTCCCCACTTTCAAAGTTATAGAACGTCTCGCCGTGAACTAGACAAGCAGTCTTGGTTTTGGTTTTCTACGCTTCCTGGAGTTGGAAATGCACGTTTTCCATCTCTTTGACCATTCCTTCTACATTTGTCTTCCACTCGCGGATAGGACAATCTTCTCCCCCGAGAGGAACAACCGTTTGGTGCTTCTTTATGATGTCCATGTAGGTTCCAGGCTTTGCAATCACACCCATTCTTAAATACTCGCTTTAAATTTTCAAAAAGTCTGTCGGGGGGAATAAACGAATGGCCGACAAGTGGAAACCACATTTGAATTTCTTTTACTGTTGGTGAGGCCTCGTTTGGGAACCAGTGCATTAATATACAAATCATAGTTTTGTTTTTATTTTGTCCCCCACGCCCATCTGCAAACAAACGGATGTTCTTGATGCCTTCCAAATTCTCTTGCTGCGATAGGTTTTGGTGAAAGGCAGAAGATATAGTCCGCGTGGTGTAGCGGTTAGAGCACTCATCCCGTAAGCCGAAGGTCTCTGGTTGAAGTCTCGTTGGCGTCAACGAGATTCAGTTCGAGTGATTCCTCGGACGTACTGTAAGCCTGTTCAGTTTTGATACGTGCTGGTTCAAAACCAGAACGTATTGCAGCTGGATGGACGGACATACGGCCAAAGCGAGATAATGATCTTATCACCTTGTGGAGTGCCGATACATTCGATCATGACAATGAGATACTCTAATTATCTCTAAGCGAAAGCCCGAAAAAAAAGAAAGGCAGAAGCAATTTGGTTCGATGCCTTGGCAAAATCAGTATCAAGCCATACGTAGGAGAAAACATTTTCTGGAGTTTGAGACGAATTTGAATTTCCTTGGCAAACTGCGAAGTGTAACAGGTACATTTGACGCATGTATACGCAGCTTGATCGAAGAGCTTAGGCAGCACAAAATTTTTTGGCAATCGTAGCTTAGTGTAAGCGTATCGCCATCGTACTGTTTCCATTTTTCGTAGAAGATGTCTGCTCTCTTTTTGTGTGCCGCCCGCTCAATCCTTAGATTTGCCTTCTCTTCGATCGTCGCAGCCTGTTTTCTTGACTCCAGACTGGAACATGTTGAGCAGGTGTCCGTACAGGGTGAGCCGAAATCAATGTGAACGTTATTACAAAAAATTCTTCTGTAAAACTCGTAAGCAACTTGAATATCCGGGTTTTCTTTGTTAAACATCTCATGCATCTTTGCAATCGAAAGGTCCGACCTGAGATACTGTCGGTCACAGTTCTTAACTCTTGAGTAGTGAGCCTCAAGTGAAATAAATTTACTATTGTGATCTTTAACTTTCTCTTTTGTTGTTTTGCGGTCTCCTCTTCGTTTTTCCTGTGGACTTTCTGGAGATTGCAAAGCCTTCAAACATAATCTTTGCAGCCTGTCTCTTGCAATTTGCAAAATAGATATAAACGTTTGACAGCAGACAGGTATATTTTCGGTGACACCTTTTCTTTTTTTCGGAAGAAGAAACTCCGTGCTGAATTTCCTTTTACTGCCATCGTTACTGCGTTTCGGCGTGGAAACTAAAACGTATAGTAAAATGAAATTGTTCTTAGCTAGTAACGTTTTATCTTTGCGGTACGCTTGAAGGATTCTTGAAAATCAAGCTGCATACAGTGAAACCTGTTTCCATCGTGTGAACACGTCGGCATTTTTGAAAATCTTTTAGAGGAGTATCTGCGACAAACACAGTCAAATTTTTTATAGGTTACGTTATGTTAGTATGCCCGTTTGTTTCATTATTTTTTCAAACTAAAAATTATGTATCTATTTTAAAACGCGCTCTTCTTACCTTTCTGTTTTTTTTTCGACATTTCTTTTCCTTGATTCCGGTCAACGTTGCTTTTACGCGGCTGGCCAGTCTGTGTAAATTCTCTTTTCGAATTCAGATTTACTTGAGGCTCATTAACCGGGGCAAGTTCATCCTCTTCTGAATGATCCTCAATAGATTGAACTTCCACAGTGTTTGAAGAGCTTTCGCTGTCACTCATTCTTAAAAATCAACACCACAATTCACGTCCGGCTTATTGCCTTCACAAGTACTAAACCAAGTGTCAACAGCATTATTTTCCTTTTTAAAACGAACGAGACAAAATAGTAAGAGAAGAAACACCCATTGAAATTTCAACAGGTTTTGCTAGTGTACCGCTCGGGTCAACCATGATGCTTATAAGATTAAGCGGGTTTTGCAAGTGGACTGATTTTAACAGGTTTTGCAAGTGGACTGATTTTAACAGGTTTTGAAAGAGCCGCCGTTACTATTATAACAGGTTTTGAAAGTGAACCTGACTATCTCGCTGATTTTTTAAAGCTTTTTAGCGGGTTTTGCAATTTGATAGCTTCAGATCAGTGTAGACGACGCTCATGCCTTTCAAACGGAGTATACAACTCAGTTTATTCGAAAATGTCGTTTAACAGATTTTGAAAGTGGACAACTCAGATACACCCAGCAAGTAAGCTTCGAATTCCCCTCAAATCAACCACGTGACTTCGGCTATCATAAAACCACTTCTTTTACTAGTTTTAGTTTAAAACAAGCTTCTGTATGGGACCGTGCTTCTGTCTATATTCATTCTGTTTCCAATACGCCAATAATTTGTTCCCCTATTTCAAAAAGACAGGAGATTAACTGAATTCCATTAAAGCTAATTGCACATAACATGGGCCGCAACAATGCCCCCTCACACAAGCCCAAAAGCGAATGCATGACGTCACAATAGGCACCAGGATTTTAGACCCATTGATCAGTTCTTCTAAACCAATTGAACTATTGACAGTTCCTACAAAGACGTCATGTACGTTAATTGCTTTCTTTCTGGGTCTGAGTAAGCAGGCGTGGGCCTAAATCTTGTCTAAGGTCCCTCAGGAAATTTAACTGTTGGACTATTATCTCAAAGAATACAACTTTTGAACTTACAGATACCTGGCTACTCTTTCAGAATAGACGAGTGAATAGCCAATTCATCGATTTGGAACGTCAGATAAATTTTTAACCAAACTCGTACCTTGATCTGTCCAGGGGTTTTGGCGCCTATTTTGTTTTTCTCCAAACCATTTGTCGAGCAGAGGCATGTCTTCCATTTTCGACCATAAATTAAAATCAAACAATTGGGGACACCATTGACGGCAAATGCACTATCATATTCTTTTTCAAAAATAATGCCCAATCCACTTCAAGATCATAAACCACACCAAACTGATTTTTTTGGTCGTAATGGTGTTTCAATGAGCAGAATGCATGTTTTCTTCACCCAATTGCCACAATTTTCTTACTTACTTGTGCAAAACAATTAGTACTATACCGCCAGTTAGAACCGTGTGCCTATAGGACCGCCAGGTGCCTCTTCTCTTTTTTCGAGTACTTGGCAAAGAACTTCTTCGTAGCACATGTTATGATGAACATTTTATTAGTGTTTGTGATAATGTAAATTGTGTATGTAAGGATACATTATGAATCAATCATTCAACTAGAAGTTTTTAGCAAAGACTATATAGTAAAAATTCTTCACATACTACAGCCCCTCTCGGGCCTTTGCTTCCTGCAAAAAGCGTCTCAAAATGTCTTGGTCGATGGGTACATGTGTTTTCGATTTAACGTGCTTCCTGCTCGCGCCGCATGCCAAAAACCAAAACAGAATCGTTTTTGTGTTGGTAAAAAAACGCAGAACGTGAATACGGGTGCGAAAGATGTGATCTCGTTGGAACGAAATCTTCGCGTTTTGCAGAGAATAGATGCAGGTTAGCCACCCGCAAAAGTTGCTGCGAATTTTGACGTCGGTAGGAATACGATTACTGGTTGTAAGAAAATCCTGGTTCCCTCCAACCGTCAGGCAGCCCAGTGAAATCTCGAAAAGCAATGAGAAAAGGTGCACATTCTCAATTAAAAGAGGCGTTCTTTTTGTGGCACGAACAAATAAGAGCCAAAAAGGTGTGTCAGTTTTCGGTCCTCTTCTTCGTCATAAAACGATGACGTTTTATGAGCTGATTGAAGGAAAGGAGCGAGAATTCGTCACGTCATGGCTGGCTTGATCGGTTCAAAAACGGCATAGCATTCGTCAAATTACCATCAGCGGCGAATTATCCGGGGATGAAGCTGCTATCGCCGATTTTAAAAAGAAACTGCACAAAATCATCGACAAATGAGGTTATATCAACTTTTCAACAGTGATGAAACCGGGTTGAATTACAAAATGTTGCTAACAAAAAACCTGGTTTCTAAAAAATAAAAAACGTCACCGGATATAAAAAAGCAAAGAAAGAGTTACTGTCCTCGCATGCAGTAATGCCACTGGCAATCATAAACTGCGTCTAACTCAACATAATTAGCAAATCAAAAAACCAAGAGCATTTAGACGGCAACCAGCCAAAGTGGTTCCAGGCAGAGTTTATTCCAGCTGTAGAAAAATACATGGAAGAAACTGGACTTTCTCGAAAAGCGCTACTTCTTGTGATCTAAAAGATGGGAATATCAAAGTTGAGTTTCTCCCAGCAAATGTCACATCTTTATGGCAACCGATAGACCAAGGTATTCTTGAGGCGATGGAAAAACATTACAGACGCAAGCTGCTGGAATGCTTAATCGGTGCGATTGATGCTGAAGAAGATTGTGTGCAAGCTCTTAATGAAATCAATATTTTAAGTGATTGGATTGTAGAAGCTTGGAACCTAATTCCTCCTATTTCTTTCGTTCTTCTTCATCGTAGCGCTGCAGCTCTGCTCGGGCATTCGCTTCCTGCAAAAAGCGCCTCCAACTGTCTCGATCCATTGACCCCGTCATCCAATTTTTTTCTTTCGTCAGGTCTTAGAAAAAAACTCTTAGATCATAAAGCAACTCATCAATGGTGAGAAGAAGGAGGCTACACCCAAAAAATCAAGCTGACGTGCCAGAAACAGATGAAAATGACGTAACTATGATGAATTTACTGGAGAAGCCACCGGGTTCTGAACATGCGAACTTCGAAGCGTTGAAGAGTGGATGAAAAACGACTTTTTTTATTTGACTGAGGAAGAAATCGTCAAAATTGCGACCAATCAGAAGATGATGTCTCTGAGGACGAAGCAGAGGAAAAAAATCCTCACACAGTCGGTTACGAAGCGATCCAAACCGCCCTGGAGTACATCAGCCAACAGGAGGAAGTGACTTATCCTGAAATAATGTGTTTCCAACGATGAAGAAATATTGCCCCAACGAAATTACTCAAGCCAAAAAACATAAAAACATTACAGACTTTTTTATCAAAAAATAAATTTTAATGAAACGTCCTAGAACTTCAACGTCCATACGTTAACATAAAAGTTTTTTTGGTTTTTTTTTTTTTATTTTAAGGATCCTCTTGACAAACTTTTCGTTCCTTTGAGTAATCTCTAGTTTTGCTTCATAATTTTGTATTTTTTAATTCAAAAGAGTAGGTAGTAAAATTAAAACTCGTGTTTTTTCCTGCTGCCAAATAAGATTTTTTCTGTAAGAACACAAAATAACCAAGCTTTGATATTCAGCATTTAAAAACTTTGAATTTTCAATCGTACTTTTGCGCCTTTTTAATACGTCAACACAAATTATTCAGTCAAAAACATGCAGGTTTATTCTCAAACATATCAATAGCATTCTACGTACGCATGTTTCGCGATCAATCGCCGCAATCCGGAGTGCTATACGCCGGACTTCGGTTTATCCGAAATCGTCCCGATCATTTCGGATAAACGAAACTATAACTACTAGTTTCGCGTCCTGTCTGTGCGTCCGTCCGTCCATCTGTCCGGCTTTTTGCGCGGCACAACAAATTTCCTCAGAAACTATAGCAGCTAAAAAGCACAAACTTTATGAATAGGTCAGAAGTGGTGGTCTCTCAAAAGTTCTGGTCTTATCAAATATTTCAAAATTTTTTAAGGGGAGTCCTCCCTTATAACGAAAATGACTAAAAATTTGTTAAATCAAAAATAGTCGAGTGAGGTATCAAATGAAAAGTCTTGATTACAACTTTTAGCATCTGAAACAAAAAAGGCATTTTGTGCATATGGGGGTCCAGAGGGAAGCAAAATGTAGGAAAAATCTTTCAAAAAATTTGTTTCGAACCCTAGGAGGTTGCGAAGTCTGAAACGGCGCTATTTTTTCGTTCAACACCAGATAAAACTCTTAGATTCAAAGGCGAGAGGTGCCATGGAGGAAAGCTTTAGAAGGAAAGACTTACGGTGCTTGTAGCTAGCAATATGACTGGGTCTGATAAACAAAAACTTCTCGTGATAGTGAAATCCAAAACACCACGGTGTTTCAAGACTGTCAATTTACCAGTAGGTTACCAAAATAATAAGAAAGCGTGGATGACGAGTGATATTTTCACTGAGTGGTTAAGACAACGATATAGGAAACTTGGAAAACAAAATCGAAAAATCTTACTAACTGTCGATAACTGTCCGTCGCATCCAGCGGTACAAAATTTTAAAAATATCGAGCTACATTTTCTTCTCCCCAACATGACCAGTGTACTACACCCCATGGACTAGGAAATAATCAGAACACTCAAAGCCAAATTTAGGAAAAGGCTCGTGATGCAGATTATAAATAGACTGGGACAAAATATAGAATCAAAAAATATCAGTTCATGATGTAATTTTGATGCTGGAGAAAAATATATTGAAAATTGTTTTCGAGACGCTGGCTCCAATAGAATGAATTCAAGAATGGTATGATCAGTCTGATGAGCTTGAAGATCTGGAGGAATTGAGAACAATAGCATTATCTTACACACGCGAACAAATCATCGATTACGCAAATGTGGGTAACGATGTTGTTACTAGCGATTGCAATATTTTAACCGATGAAGTAATCGCAGTGGCTATAGCCAACTCAAACAACAAGGAGGAGCTTGATGAAACGGCCGATGAAGACGAAATGTTATTCCAATGATCGACTCTGGTTAGCACTAGATCAAGTTCGAATATTTGTAGCCACGACTGAAGCACATTACATACCAGAAATTTCAACAGCACTACAAAAAATTGAGAACTACGTTCATAATGGTGACTTCCCTGAAAATCTACACGAAAAATTCGTACATTACCCCTTCCCCTGCCCTCAACGGCGACCATAATCAAATTATAAGAGACCTTTCCAATGACACCCTACTCGAATACCAATGGTGAAAAAAAATTTAAAGGGTCGCCTCCCTATATGGAGAGACCCCCTTAAACCCCTTTGGAAAAATTTTCCACCCCAAAACTTTCAAGAAGTTACCACTTCTGATCTTTCGACCAAGTTTCATGGCTGTAGCTTCTATAGTTTCGGAGAAAAACTGCTGTGACATACAGACGGACGGACGAACAGACAGACACAGGTCGTGATTGCAATAGGCTTTTGTATTTTAGTACAAAACCCTTTTTGTATTTTAGTATTGAATACATGGCAATAATTATTTTACTTCTTAATTTTAAAACGCAGATCATATTTTTCCTCATCTTTTACAAGCCAAAATTTTAACTTTAACGCAATCTACGCTGCATTCCATGCAAATATTTTCTTTAAAATTTTACCACGAAAATTCTTAGTCTTACTGCTAAGTTTTTTTAATTCCTCCATCATGTCTCTTATTTACAATCTTAAAGAACTCAAAAGAAATATTTAAATAAAATACTTGAATATCAACCAGCATGTAAACAAGTTATAATAATTTGTAAAAAAACTAATCAACATAGCATTGAAATTTATTTTACATATAAGTTTTAATTGAGAAGATTTCCATTAGCATAAACAACTTTGAATTACGTTGGAATCTTATTCAAATTTGTAAAAGTTTTTGTTCAGAAAATATTCCAGTAAATAATTGAGAACATTCCATAAAATCAATCAACTGTTATTATTTACTTAAACCCAGACAGCTTTATCATTTATAAGTTGAAAAACTGTTTTTTCCCGATCCCCTCAACTAGCTGAAAACTAATTTTCGTAACCTAGTACGCCATTTTCGCGGAAATTCAAAGGTATTTCCTACTTACATCGTCGTCCCGTCTTTCTATGTAATAAATGTAGGGTACATAGCAAACTATAAAATAGTTACCACACTCATACCAACTTAGTTGTCAGTAAAAAAAATCATCGAAAAAGCTTTCCACCACAGTACATAACATCGTCCATCATTCGTAGTGTATTACATAGGGAAAAAGTTATAAATTCTGTCGAGATAGCGCGAAAGCCATCTATCCAAGAATACACACCGCATAACACATAACTCCCAGTCGCGAGTCTCAATCGTGTATTGTCAACATAACGACACGATGCAACAGGTGGAAAAATTAGAACTCTTCACCGACTAACGGTATATCATAAGAACGACGGCGAAGCACAAACATAACAGAATGGTCAAGTAAGAAATCGAACGTGAGTTTGCTCAGCAACTTAGCCAACTTAGCTTTGACTGTCTGCCCGCCAACTTAGTAGAGAGATGATATGTACGTACGAGTATGTAATAACTCGATGCATTGGCGAGGAGGTCGACATTGTGGAAAATTGGAATGGTGTCACCCAGTGAGCGCGTGTTTCAAGAAAAGTCAGAAGAAACAGAAACGTGAATTACCGAACATAATGAAATTGACTACGTCATGATATTGTGTTGAGGTGAAATGCTATCCCAAATAATAACTTTTATGAGTGTAATTTTTAGTTTATGTTGAATTGTTTGAAGTCCTTGAAAAAACAAAAAATTAAGGCCAGCAGAAATATACTCTATAAAAAAAATACGTGGGTAAATTTGTCAGAAATAAAATAAGCATATTTTCAGTAGTGTGTTAGCATACAATTTTTAGGCATAGAAACATTTAAGTATTTAACAAACTCAGAAACCAGGCGCAGTCCTGCAATAGATTTTTCTATTAATTGAAGAAAATTATGAACTACTTTAAATAATTGAAGATTATTTTATAAAAGTAAAAAAATCTTTCATTCCCATTTAAACTAACAATTTGAAACTCGATAGTTTTTGATCGTTTGATGTGTATTAGAGTACTAGCCGCTTAAGCCGAAGGATTTTGGTGTGAGCCTCGCTGCTTGCTACGTTTGTTTTGGTCGATAAACCATAGTGATTGTACCCTCTGAAAATTTAGATTTGACAATACTCTTCTATAACAAGTCAGAGTAAACACCACATTGGCTGAGGGTCGTAGGACAAAACAGCCCAGAGATAAGGTTTTTAAAACTCAAGACTTCAAGAGGTCTATTCCGGTCCGGTATTAGAAGCGAAAAAAGCTTGTTCTACTGTCTCCAGGTCCACTTGATCGGGCATACTTCGATCTATAACTTTCTACCTTCATTGAGCGGGATTTTATTATGGGATATGCATAGTCAAACACTATTTCGATAGGGGAACTCAGTTCACCCCCTTGAGGATACACGAGTCAAAATGGTTTTGCACACAAAATGTACCTTCTTGTCTTGTCAAAACCCCAAGCTCCATGGTCTTTTTCTTCTTCGTAGCACTACAACCACTCTCGGACCTTCGCTTCCTTCAAAAAGCGTCTCCATTCGGTCCATTGATTACGCCCTCCAATCTTGAACTTCGAGTAGCGATGAACTGTCTTCGTCGTCCGAGCCAGACCAGCGTTTCGTCGGTTTCCCCACTGGTTTCTGCCCTTCAGTCTCCATGATCTTACCAAGGCATGACAGTATCTTGTCATTAGCTAACTCTATTTCTAGTGCAAATCGAACCTATATTATGTCCAACGGGCTTTTCAACCCAAGAACAACTATCTACAGCATCCCTTTAACAATGAATTGAAACGTTCCCTCGGGTGTGTAGGGACAAAACTCTTAAAAATAACTAAGTTCTAAGATTGTTCCCAAAATTAGGTAATCTCATAATCATACTCGTATAGCGTAGCTTTCTTACTTTTCACAAAAATATTTAAATAAGATTGAGAGAAGCAATCACGGATAGCAGGTAATCAAGGGACTTGGCTATTTACATCAGTCAATTTTAGAAGACTGAGCCAACCTGGGGTGCCAAAATTAATTACGTATATATTGCAAACAAAAAAAAAACCTATTTACTTTTTCATCCTGCTGGGCCAGGACTTTACGCCTTAAAACTTCTTTTCATCATTATTCTTTAGCCTTTTCTTCAACTTACTTCTACTTTCTGGATATTGTAACCTTATCGATTCCCGTTTAATAAAAAACAACTGCTTGTTTCCGTAAAGTTTTACTGCCTTCTACGAAAAAATCACTCTTGGAAAAATTCGGCATGTCATTTCATATACATTTGCATTGGTAAAATATCTTGTGGTGATTTCTTTATTCTTTCGCGTCACCTCAAATGCCTAGGATGCTTGACTTACTTTTTTTTATGTTAGTACTACAGCTTGACTTACTCTTATAGATACAAGATCTGGGCTTATCGTAAATGCCGCTGTTTTTTTTTTCAATTTACCTACATGCCTGATCAAGTTAACATATTGATCACACATGTGACATGATTAGCAAATTTATTTTTTTCAAAATCAATTGAGATATTCTCATCTGTTTACAATACCCTTCGGGCAGGAGCACTCCTCTGCTACTTCAGCTTGTTTGAATCTACTCGTTTGATTTTGATTTTTTTTTGTGAGCTCACACAGTGTCATTACTTTGTATCGAATTTCATCAGAATCGGAGCTATACTTTAGTCAGACCTGAAATCACCAACTTTCGTTTAAAACGGCTGCCATTTGCAAGTTAACTACCACTGCTGTTTAACGAAGTTTCGCTTAAAGTGAACCCACATTCTATGACATCCGGACGAAATTAGAAAATATATATGGTAACTTGTCGCAGTGAAGACTGTAGTGGAACTACCCTATTGGATACAATCCTTTTATTAAACTATCATTCTTAGCTGCTCTTAGAAAATCGTAGCCAACTAAATATTCCATCAAACAGCGCTGAAGACGCAACACCCAATGTTAACACTGACAAATGTATAGCTATAAACATAAGCAAGCGACCAATTCCTAAAAAGTTCCAACAGCAGCAATCACCACGTTACCGTATACAGGAGCAGCAGCAATGTCTGCAGCAGCTTAGAAGCATGTATAGTAGCCACAGGTACGACAACAATCTGAACAGCAGCAAGTGCGTTCGAATCAGCCTCAACAAATGCGTTCAAATCAGCAGCAACATTTGCTTGCCTATTGTCAACAGTGGTGCTCAGCAAACTCTTCGTATCTCTCCTGATATACTATACAGCTATTCTCCCAGCTTCAACACTCTGAGCCACCTACTACCAATCTATCACATAACAAAAAATTATCCTTACGGGTTGTCTCTTCTCCGCTTCAAATTTACTCGCTTATGACACTATCAATGAGAAAGTGAAGCAATGCATATTGGACGAGCTTGCTGTCCAAACCAATATATCGATTGATATAAGCTAACACAACCACTAAATTAGATGTCGATTAATTTTTAATTTAATTTTTCATCCGGTCATTCCAATTCATGTTTTAATTAATCATCAAAAAGTGCATGGAATAAGGTCCAACCTGAAGAATCTCACTTATCTTATTTTCTGTCCAAGGAACATATAATCTGTTTTACAAAAACTTAGTTGACTGACTTTTTTGAGGGCTTCTGATTTTTTTTTTTCTTTTTAATTATATCGTGATAAGGCGCAATCATGATAGATTAAATTTCAAGAAGGTGAATGGTTGTAGCGTTCTGATCTTCTTCTTTTTCGTAGCACAACAGGCAATCTCGGGCCTTCGCTTCGTGCAACAAACGCCTCCAATTAGCTCGGTCCATCGACCGCGTCCTCCAATTTCAAAATCCGAGCAGTGATGAACTGTCTTCGTTGACCGAATCAAGCCAGCGTTTTCTCGGTTTTCCCCACTGGTCTCTGGTTCTCCATACGAATACCTTTTTGGGCATCCTTTTTTCGTCCACACCATTCACGTCAGCCAATTGCAGCTTCCGCAGTCTTACAATCGCTTATTACTGCGTATCGTAATTATTTTCCTCGACTCCTCTCCTTGATCTATTATTTTGTCGACCTATTGGAAAGGTAAACAGATCAATACGGTTCCTTCCCAATTTTCTTTTTTAATTTCTTCTGTTAGGCCTTTGTGCTCCCTACTTCTTCCTAGTATTAATAGCTGTTTTCTTGACTTGTTCTGCTATAATATCATTAGTTCTTCCTTAAAACCCTCTCCCGATCTTTTCCCATATTTTTCTTGAGACTAACTGTCTCTCTCTCTTTTCCACTTTCTCTCTTGTCAGTACACCATGTATTCATAATTGCAAACGTTACCGATACGACTTTTAACAGGCCAATTACAATCTGCTTTCCGATATTTTTTCACCCGTTGATTGAGACCCTTTCTTTTATGGCCTTGATCCCAATTTCGCTTTTGATAAATGTTACGATTTGGTTCCACTCCTGTTGACAGATCACAAGATTATAAGAATTCGCCCTGAATCAGTCTAGGGGCACTATGCGTCTTAAAAGAACAAATTAGTGAACGACGCGTCCTTCTGCATACGAAGTCTGCTGATGATTGCAAGACGTATTCACTTCTTAGATCTTCTGTTAAGATGAAAATAAAATTAGCACGGTCTTCTTACCTCAGAACCATTGAATTCTCGTTACAAACTAACTAGCCTAAGCATTTCTGGACATTCACTCCCTTTAATCTTCCTCCAAAATCCCATTCTCGCTACATTTAAACGACCGCATTGCTTGCTCTTCTCATGATATTTAAAAGACCTTCAGTGAATATTTCTCCTCTCTATTCAACCCTTCATCTTGCTCTATTCATGTTCTGTCTCATCCAGTCTCTCAACTTCCTTTCTTTCCCCTTATCTTGTATTCCTCTGGGAATGTTAAAAATTCTTTTAATGCTGTCGATGGTTGTTCTATTGGGGCTGGTTCTGACCGTGTTCTCAAACACTTCGTTAAGTCTTTATCTAATTATAGTGTTCCGTTATCTGTCCTGTTTGGCAACCGGCATCATTTTACCAAATTTAAAAAAAGTAGACATGCCTTCTATTACTAATTACCCTATTTCGTTATTGTCTTGCCCCTCTAAATGATTGAAAAAAATCGTTTATATCATACTTCTTAATGCTGTACACTATATGTTGGTTCCAAATCAACATGGTTCAATTAAAGGCCGATTTACAATGAAAAATCTCTTATAATTCAGTAGTGTTGTAGCAGGAACCTTTGAGGACAGATTATAAGTTGAATTTTTGCACTTCAACTTCGTCAAGAATTTGGACTTGCTGAATCACACTTTTCTTTTGAAAAGCCTCTATCTATTTGGCATTGCAGGTCGCCTGCTCCACTGCATCTCTTCCTATCTTGCCAATCGATCATGTCAACTATCACTCAATGGATATGTACCTTCTCTCTTTGAACCCCCCATTGAAGTTCAAAGACCCATTCTTGGTCCTCTCTTATTTGTTTTTCTTGTATCAATGACCTTCCGTTTGTCATTAATTCTCGCTGTTTTATTTACCCAGATGATGCTAAAATCTTTAAGGTTATTACAATTCACGAGGACTGACCATTTGTAGGCTGATCTTCAATCTTTGTCTCTTTGGTGTAGCCTCTAAATTTTTCTAAGAGCTCATATTTCTCTGTTTTTCCTGTAAACTTAAGGCTTTATGTTTTAAATTCTTGATTAATAATGCATATCTAAGCGCTAAAACTAATTTTAAAGAATTTGGTGTTATGTCCACATGTTTTATATTGCTTCAATGCCTTCACAGATTTCTGGCTTCATTGTACGCCACTTTTATGGGTTTTCTGATCCCGCTTCTTGTGTAAAGTTGTTTATAAGTTCTCCTGTTTGGTCACTTCATTTCTTTTATCTTAAGTTGTCTTTAGAATCGGACCAGCGTAAGCTTACTAAAATTCTCTTGTTGAAATTCCACTTTTCTTAATGTTACTGTGTACCTCCTTTGTCTATTCTTGTTACTATCTCCTTTACAACATTGCCGTATCTATCTCGATAACTGCTTTCTGTACAGACTTTGCCATGGCACCTTACATACTCGCTTTGTCAATCAAATTGCTGTCAGACATATTTTTCGACCCACTAGGGCTTCTATTGTTTTTGACATCCTATTCGCGCGTAGTGAAGTGTACTCGTATTTCCATTCAACATGATGGACTTCAACTTCAAATTGTTTAGTTTCTTATCTCCAATGAGAAGTCTTTCTTATAGTTTTTAGTAGTATCTTTTTATTCGTTAATTGAATTTTTCTATCTGCAAACTAAAGAGTTAAATAAATCAGCAGCCCGAGAATTTGATGTAAATCATGCACGATTATGGCCTGTATCGTGGCCCAAGGCTAACATTTCGCTTGGCGTTTCGTCTATCTTACCTTCATTCAATATTTTCTGAAGATCTGATTGACTCAAGATATTCATGAAGACTAACTCCTTCCAAATTAATCCATTTTTCGAAAGGAGACAATAGCCTGTTTGGGAAATTTCCTGTGGGTATCGGAGTTTTTCTAGTTTTATCAATTCCTTATAAACTTTTCCTGGAATAATTTATGCCATCATTACTCGATTTTTTTCGGGTCTCCTCTACCTACCTTTAAACCTGGTGGTTGAGCCGCTTTTGTGTATCTGCAGAATTCCTTGTTATGCATTTTCTTTGTTATATTACATCTTACGTATGATGCCAATCTTTTGTGACTTGTTCCTTTTTGTCCTCTCATTTTACGTATGATGCCAATCTTTTGTGACTTGTTCCTTTTTGTCCCCTCTACCTATAAAATGCACGTATAAAGGTCCATTTTAAAACGCTGCCTTAAATTTATTTTGTATGTGTTCTACTCAATTTAATACTCTTTCTTGGATCGGCTGTCGTGGCGGTTCTTATGCGTACTGCTGATTGCCTTACTAACCTAGTATAATTTATACTAGTTTCTGGTACATTTGGCCTAGTGTGGTCTTACTTCGTTTACGTAAGTTAAGTATGATTCTGCCTTAAGCTATGTATGATGTTCATCGTTAATATAAAAAAAATATCCAAGTGAACTTAGTAGTTTCACCTTAGTTTTTTCTCTCGGTGTAGGCTGAAATCGTGTCCACTTACCACGGATCAAAGGGCACAAATGCTCCCATTGAGCCCTAAGACACCTGTCTTACCCTAAACTAAATCATTCACTTGAGGCACGTGCGAATGTTTGATTGACACAGCGGTTATTATATGTTAGTTTGATTGTGCTACTTCCTAGTTTGCCTTGTGCCTAGTTTAATCTTCCGTAATTTGCCTAAAACTTTGTATGAATTTGCCTAAAATTATGCATCGTTTTCATTGTTCTAAAGAAAAATTTTGCCTTTTACTACAGTTTTTTCTCGCGGTGTAGGATGCGATTAGTAGGATTATTATTTCTCAGTTTTCTAAAGAGACACGCTTCTATAATGAAGCTTCACCGAATACCATTTTAAATTTTATGACTAATTAATCTTAAGAAGTAGACAACTCAGAGGGGTTTATGGTATTTGACGGCGGAAACATAAATCTCAATCACATAAATATGCTGATCACTCGAACTGAATCTCGTTGCTGCCAACTAGAGACGAACCATGGACCTTCGGCTTACGGGATGAGTGCTCTAACCACTACTCCACGCGGACTACTGAGAGTCATGAATTACTGGTGACAATTATAATGACGCGAGAGAAATAAGATGTAAAAAAAAAAACTAATCTTGAATTTGGGTTGATAGCCATCAGACGGCTTCTGGACAGTAGATGACAGCAAGATGACCATTTGGCCATTCACGGACAAAATTCCTATAATAGGATGAGACTTTTCTACTAGATTCCCGGTCAGTGCATTCTTTAGGTCTTTCTAAAACGAGTTCTACAATCGCATACCTTTGCGCCCTGTGTGCCGTTCAGCTCGTGCATTAACATAAGTTTTCAGAAAGAAACTATAGTTATCAAAACTTGTAGAAAGGTCAAAGGGTGAATCCTTTCAAAATTTTAAACCTAATAAAAATTTTCAAAGATTTTTAAGGGCAGCCCCCCCAATTATTGGAGCTTCCTTCAAAAAAATTTCTGCAAAGGTAGCAAAGTGGGGTTTCAATTAGAGGTCTTGATAAGAATTGTTAAATTATAAATTAAAAAGTCAGTTTGTTCATAAAAGGGTCCAGAGAGAGAGAGAGGTTAAAAGCTCGGTATTTTCTGTATATCAAATTTTGGATACGGAACTCTTTTGAGATCTTTCTTGCCAAAAATATCTTATATTATATTATGGTACAAATAAAGTCAAAACCCACGGAATAAATTTGTGTTCATTAAAATGAATAGTTATCATACAATAACTTAAACCAATGAAGGTAATTATCTGTGAACATTGATATTATATCAGTAAATACAATAAAATATTTTCCTTGCATGTCTACATTTAGCAATAAATCTAAATCGACCTTTTTGCTTTGTGAAAATGGGAACCACTTTAGTGAAAAAATTGGAAGATAAAACAGTGGCATTTTGAACCATTAAAAACCAATCACTCTTGCAATTAGGCGACCCTTAATTTATTTCCCTAATTGACTCATTAAAGATAATTCCAGCAAGAGAAATTTTTCCACAAACATGATGAATCTTGACAAATTCTAAGAATAGCGCGTATTGTTTGGTTCATTTTCTTAATATGTCTGATAAAAATTTTCCAAATTATAACAAGTTACAATTTTGTATTTTCAAGTTTCAACAAAACAAGCTTACGATAAATCTATATATCAACCTATTCAAGCAAAAATAAATAACGTGCACGACAAATTACTAAAAATAGCAGAGTTGGCTTGTGGATTTTCTATATCATTTTCTCTGTCACACATTTGTATACATACAAACAGGGAGAGGGCAAAGTCTATAAACTCTGGGAAATTTCTTGGTAACGTTTTCATTTTCCATTAAATGAAATAAATATTGAGTGCTCGTAATGTTGTGTGCGAGTTGCTAAAACACGTGAGCTAGGTTCTGCTGTTAAATTAAAGAGTAAACAATATTACAACGACACTTTCCTAAGTAGAAAAATTAGGAATTTATTTGGTTTGGTTCAAAGGGAAAATACTTAACTCTTTGTTAATTTCTTTGAAGAAAAGATCATTTCTTGGATGCGGAATGAATGCGGGATAAATTTTGAATATTTAGAAAAACATGTTTTAAGAGTATGTAATAGCCCAACTTCACATATTTCGCTTCTTCTAATTGGATTTATCAAAGGCATGGTCGATACTCGCAAGGCTCTGAAAAGAGGAGTTATTTGAACAAAAATTTTTAATAATCATGAGTATTTAATGTATGTTTCATCGCCCACTTATCGTTGAATGTATCAAAAAGTTCACCGACACAGTTAAGGATTTAATTTAACTATAGTTTTCGAAAAATATATTTTCTATTTTAAAATACACTTTCATTTTTAGTTGTTTAAGCAAATTCGATTGGAATTAGCAATTTCTAAAATTAATATTAGATTAAGAGTAAATCAAGTTTATCAGTTCTATTTAATTTTTTTGGTAAGAACAGTAAATGACAAGCATGAGATGAATCACCATATGAGACCCGACTCGTTATTTCGTAGAAACGAATAAAGTCCATCTGATTTTAATCAACACGAATATTCCATCTCAATGCTGTGGTAAATATCCCTAACCTAACATAAGCAGAGGCCAGACGATCACATTTGTCACATATGTAGTGCATAGTTGTCTCATCCTCTTCTTAGCACCATTGGCAAATAGCGTTTCCAGCATCACCCAATCTGTGTAAATGAGTACGTTGAAAATTATGTGCTGTGATTAATCGAACCAAAGCTCTGCTATGTTTTCTTTGTAACTTAAGTATAAAGTCTGCTAAATCTGGTTGGGTTCATTACTGGGGATTTATAAAGTCTACAGCCGTCACATCCTTGCCGAAATTGCTCCAACTCAGCCTTCATCTAGCAATTTAACTTTTGAATGATATGAAACTCGAGGAAACCTATTCGGGGTTCCCCAGGGCGTCGGATTTTTCATTGGCCTTGTACCCTCTACGCTCTGGCACCCAGAAAAACTTGTTAAAGTATCCGTAGATAATTTATGGTGCTACTTATCGTTGCACAGGGCTAGAGTATCCCTTGGCTATTGTTGTATGTTGTCGAAACCTTTCGTGAAACTTTCGAACAACAGGAACATATTTCGTCAACAACTTGAAGTGCTGAAATAATCTCCTGAAAATCGTCTATGTGTCCTGTCACCATTAGAGCAGATTTCAGAACCTACCACTTTGAGAACATTTCGAGAGAAATCAAGTTTTCTTCTGGCTTGTGGTAGGGAAGTGAAGGCCGTTTACGCCCTGAGAGTGGGCTCCCAGACTGCTTGCCTGGACTACCCACTAAACATCCCCCGTTTCAACCGGAGATCTGAAAGCTGTTGACATTACTTCAGGCTAGGCCTCATTTTTGTTTGCTTCAAGGTGTCATCGAGTACAGAGATCTCCCTTCCTGCGGGAGTAGAAGAAGGGAAAGGAAACGCTAAAAATGAGACTACTTCACACACAACTCTTCCAAGCGCTCCTTTTTTGCGATTAGTACTGGCCGAACGTAATCTGCTACTTCGTTCCATTTGCAAATGATTTGAGCGTCTCTCTGAACAAATTACCTGGAAAGAACTCTCCTATTTTCTTAAGTAGTCCATCGCATTGTGTGTCGCATCTATTGCATGTGAAAAAAGTGTGGCAGGTGTCACCAATCTCTCCAGCGCAAAACACGCAAACGGGAGACCGTGCGTTACCAAGCTTGTATAGGTAAGATTGAAAATATCCATGCCCGCTCAAGAGCTGCTTGAGGTAGAAGTCAGTCTCATCATACCTTTGATTGAGCCACAACCGTTGCCTTATCTCGAGTGCCACCCATTTATCTCTAGTATCTATAAAGTAGATTTCATGGCCTTCCATAGCAAGGAGAGTTATGGGTATCACACCTGCAATGACCAGTACCACCGAATCGAAGGCTGTCCAATATTCTGATGCAATCTACAGTGCTCCTCGTCGCTGCAACTGCGTTTTCAATACAGCGTCATATTTTCGATCCGTAAACTACCATAGACTGTATGGCGCTCATCAAAAGTCTCCTTCTTGATGACGTGGGTCTCCCTACGTTGAGCCTACGGTACAACCTTATCCGCTGTTGCCCTGATTAAAATGCATCTTCAAGTCGATCAAGAAAATTTAATGTGGCGTTCAAGGTGCGCACAGTAAACGCTCCGGTAACTCCCAGGCAAACCATTCTTTGCAGCCATGCCCAAGGTGACGTCGCCCAAGAGCGGTCTGCTTTGTGCTTCCAAACTACAAATCTGTAATCCTGATAATCATTGTACACAGCTCCATAAGGTCTGCTTCGGTATCAACCAATAAACTTCTCGAAAGCAGTCTGATAGCCTGCCAGATTTTTTGGATCACAGGTATCCAATCGCAAGGGGGACACACATTTTTCGTACATTTCCCTCCCCCTGAATTCAAGGAAGCTGGTAACAATGTTTTAAACCTTTTTTAGAAAGACCTCATCAACACCTTTCATTTGATACCCCATATGACTATTTTCGGTAAAAAAAATTTTAAGACTACCCTTCCGGTATGGGAGGACCCCCTTGAAGACTGCTGAACAATTTACCGATACCCAAACTTTCAAACTGCTACAGTTTCGGAGAAAAACTGCTGTGGTACATAGAGGGACGGACGAGCAGACAGACACACAAAACCGATTTCAAAAGGCTATCGTGAGTAGTACCAGACCTTAAAAATGAATTCGATGGTGTTTTTTTTTTTAGAAAAAAAAAACTAAATTTTGAAATTAAACTTTGACAAAGAACAAGTTCAGTAGTCAGGAGAGCTCTCGTACCTGTATGACCTTGTAACCATCCTAGGGTTTAAAATAATTTTTCTGATGACAAACACATAGATTAGAGCTTGGCTTATCCGCACTAATCAATACCAAACTTAGTTCGGATATTAAATTTATTCGGATAGTTGACGTAACTATACACAGAGTTAAAATATAGACCCAGCTTACATATTCGAAGATGGCAATAAAAATTTCAATTTATCGATACAATAAATTTAAAAAACTTAGCTTTCAATAGTCGAGAACTAGCAATTAGCTAATTTTTACAATCACATTTATGCATATAATGCAACAAGGTCTTAGCATTATTGCTAATTTTAGTGTTATTTTTCTAATTAGCGAATTATTTCATAAATACTAAATCAAATTTTCATACTTTTTGCTTCGTCCTGAACCCCTGACTCGAAAATTGACCTTTGATCTGACCACTCGGCTACTATTGATAAAAAAATGCTTACGTATAAAACCCGAGTAGCCTTAAACTATTAGGTCTTTGTAAATTTTGTTTTACAAAACTTTAAATATGATTAATTTTTGAAAGAAAAATACTTTAGATTACTGAATGATAAATAAATAATAATTACTTAGGTGGTTAATTTGATTAAAAGAACAAAAAATTTAGTCTGGAAGAAATAATAAATGGAAGTGTAAGCATAAAAAGATTCTTGAGAGCGGAATTTAAGCCACAACAATTGTGGGGAGGACGCGTACCCTGAATGCTATAAGGCTGGGAATAGAAGGGAACAATTAGAAGTCCTCACAACTGCTCTTGACCTAGAATATCCCTAGCAGATCGTCAAATTGACGTAGAATATCCCTAGCAGATCGTCAAATTGCCGCAGGAGTCAATCGCGTAGTAAATTTAGCAACGGAACGAACCGCTGCGTTGCTCACAGGCGAAATTACGAAATTATCCTTTGAATAGCTTACTTGAATGAGTCCGAACTTTGTAGCGTTGTAGCTTCCTTATAATAGTATTCCTCTAATTGAGCTGTGACACGGTCTCATACAGCACACTGCCGATCACAGTTCAGCTGAATTTTATCTCGACCTATTTAACCTCATTCAAACTTCTGAGGATAGCATAACATACTAAGGGTTAAAACAAAGCTTTTGAATTCTTTTAATGTTTAACTAAGTTATAATTTGTGAAATTCCTTAACCATTCATTGGCCTTTCTGAAAAGGGTTTTTTCATATCCAAGTATCATCGAAAGCTGTGTGCCTCTCAAAAGCTGTAAGAGCTTCAATCATCAAGATTTTCGAAAAGCAACAGGTAATGAGCTAATGCAAGTTTGAGCATAAAAAATATGCAGATAGTTTAAAGTAAAGTAACTTAAAAGTCCTTCATGAAAGTTCTCGTAATAATGAAATTTTGATCCGATATTTGTAAACTGCTGCAAACAGTGAAAGTGTTTATAAGTGTCAGCACACATAAAACCTCAACATTTACTCAAGTTAGTCATAATATGGCATGTGAATTTCAACACTTTGTTTCATAAAATCTCGATCAATAGACATATTATTACAAAAGTATTAGGTCGTAATGACTATTCAATCAGCAAAAACTGCAAACGTGAAATGGGAATGGTTCGGATTATGAATTTCAATTAAAACGACATTTAATTGGAGCCAATTTATATTTTTTCAGACTAAAGGCTTAACAGCCGAGCACTTCCCCAAAAGAGTTCCTAAGACTGATAATCACTGCAATGACAATCTACGTTTTCATCTGTATGGTAGTATGATTCGAAATTTTATGTGTGGTGTGGTTCTCCGATGAAATATATTTACCATGGTAGATTTCACAGCAAAATTCAGCTCGAGTCGATCTTAAAGGGATGCCAAAGAAGGCTTCTCTTTTTAAGAGGTAACTTTTATTACGAGGAATTTTTCACAAGATTTTCTTTGCTCGTTTTGAATTCAGGAATGTAAATTAAACATTCTATGGTATTTCCATCAGATGATGTGATTAATCTTTGACACAATCACACTTCTAAGTTAAGTGTATTATTTCAAAGCACTACAGTGTTTTAGATTCAGTTTAAACGTTCAAGTGTGTTGTTTCAAAATGCTTTAGACGCTCAAGCGTGTTGTTTCAAAACGCTTTAAACATCTAATTTTTCGAATGAGTTGTAAGAATTCTATTATAGAATTTTCGAATTTGCGCACAATTCTGCCGGTTGTGTACACATTTGGTCGATTATGCTGACCAAAAAAATCACAAAGTGCGCGAAATGCATTTTGATTTGAACGCCCATTTTCGTAAAAGGCTTCAACAACCTTAACGCGCTGCTCAATTGTGTACCTATCCATGGTCGAAAAAAAACAAAAAAATGTCAACTTAAGTTGGGCGAAAAACTTGACGTTAAGGTGTGAATCACAATTAACATCGTGCATTATGGTTGGACCACCCTTTATAAAAATGCAAATTTGGAACGAGATTGACTTTGCATCAACATATGTAGAGTCTGTCTAATCTATCGCCAGAGTGTTGAAAATTTCGGTTCATTTACATGGCTCTCACGAAGAAAGAATTTGTATAACCAAATCGTTATTAAAAGTTTTACTCGAACATATTTCGAACCAAAATTGTTCTTCAAAGGTCGCCCTTAGTGTGCATTTTTATTGCAACAAGTAATTTTCTTTCATTCGATAACGTGGCAACCCATCATCTCATATTTATTTACATGGTATTTATTAGTGGCATGATGGAACTGCGCTTATAATAGTTACATCGCGCCTGCCTTATAACTAAAGGTTGCAGTAGTGTATCTTGCAATCTCTTCCACATTGTGCAAGCATGCACACCTTCAGCGGTGAGTAATACTTAAAATGTATTCAGAGAACTGCTGGAACTACATATACACACTCATACTCACCTTATTATTAGATGTACCACCAAATGAACAACATAAATGTAGTTAGAACTCAACAACAGCCCCAACGATAACAAACCTTAACTAAACGGCACGACCCACTTTTCTCCACACATACGAGTAGTCGTATGCATGTCGCTGGTGCCACTATACTCGTAGAGGCATATCCCGATGTCATATGGTCGTCTCAAAGCTCTCACATCTCATATGTGAAATCATATGTGAATAGGTGTAAGTACAAAAATTCAGTTCAAGGTCATTGCTAATAAATTTTGCTACTCACCTCTATTTATCAAAGACGTGCTCCAGGCTAATTCGTTGTTGGTGGCACTGCCGAGAATATGCACGTGTATCTTTAATGACCACAGATGCTTTAATTGACAATATTTGTTGTTTTGCTTCATAGGTTATATGCAAGGGTTATTGGAGGTATCAGCCAAGCGGGGAGAGAATTTTACCTTATTTTGAACTTGCTTGCATTGAAGCAGCGAGTATCATGCTGTTTGTTGGCAGCATGCATTTCAAAGACTGTGTGTACCTGGTACCTTAACAGGGCAACTGGCGATAAGCTACATCAGTGGAAATTTTACGTAGAGAATTAATGTGATAGTGGAAACTTCAAACGTTTACTTGATTTGGAAGGATGTATTCAAAATGCAATCAATATGTCAAGGACTCAATAAATTGGTCGAGTATATTTGAAACTAGGACAGTAGAGTGTTTCTGCTAGGTGATAGATGGAGATGTCAACCACGATATAAGTTAGCAATATCAATAGGGGATATTTTTTGACTTATACCAAGCTAATTACACATAAATGCAAATAGAAAATTGAAGACAATGTTTTAGTTTCTCTAAAAATAAAACAACAACAAACCAAAGATTTATTCATTCCGACTATAAATGCGTTACAAAATTGACACTTGTGAAAAAAGTTGTTTATCTGATAAAAACAATCTTATCTGCTGACCTAAAGAAAAATTGGGATTCGATTGACTTAATATTTATATTTCCTCCGTTTTGTAAATATGAATGGAAAATAAACCTTCATATCAAAGGCTTACACAAAGTAGCTTTTGTAACGCTTGCCTTTATTGATAACAATAAAAATAACACTTACTGGTGTACTTCCGTCAGCGATAATTTATTTATACAAGTACACAAAGTGTTTTCATCAAATTATTATTCATCCGATTGAATGTGAAATATTATCTAAGGAACACAATAATAATTTCTATAGGTAATGAACAAAGAAAACAACGCTTTGTTATACTTCTAGCCTAGGTTATGAAGAAGTTAAGGTTATTTTTAAGGGCTTTCTAGAAAAGAAGATTTTACGACAACCGACTAATTTCCCATTCGATCTCGGTGCTTTACACCAAATGAAACCAAAACTATTGAAGCTGTGATCGCCAAACTTTCTAGGAAGGTCAGAAATAGTGTTGTGAAGAATTTTTAGCGACGTGAAAATTTTTGAATATTTATTATTATTTATGAGCGTCAAAGTATTGCGCATTTTTTTTTTCATTTTACGATTGAATATTTCTTTTATTTAAAATGGATTTTATTTAAGTACATATTGTCCATTATTATCTATGACCTTTTGCCATTTTTTGGGTAGAGCCATAATTCCATTTGTGTAGAACTTCTGGGGTTTATCGGCGAAAAACTTGGCCAAGTGATTTTCACGGTCCCTTTTTGCAGTGAATTTGTAATGATTTCCGTTGAAAGTCGCTCGAACGAAATCTGAACCGACCTCTCATAGGTTCTAGACGTGAAGTCTTGGGACGTGACAACGGACTGTACCCTTCAGGTCAACAAGTCCGGACACCCTTAGTCTACTCTGAGGTCGCTGCTGCCTAGCTAGCTAGTTCGGAGAGGAGTTCGGTCGCAGGTCTTACGTGAACAGACTAAGTCCGAAATTTAAAAATTCAGCCACCGGTTCACATGCCCGATTTATCAACGCGCCGAAAACACTAACATGCGGAAGAGAAACCTATCCTTACTTTATTCTGTATTTCTCATATTCAACAACTTCTGTATTTCTCGTATTCAACAACCAAAAATATATAATTCCGCGTTCCCGAACATCACCGACGCGATACCGAAAATATCTTACTCTAACTCGAACCTGAAGAACCCTAATCTAATAAAAACGCAAAGCAAATTATGGTACTGCGTACTGAGCGCGACGCGAAACCGGCCATCCACGGATTTCTAAAACCCTACCCTTGTAACGGCATACTAACCGTTCGCTGCCATTCCTGCTGGAAAAAGAAGGATTTGCTGGCAAGGAAAGGCGTTGTTATCTTTAGCAATTCATATTATTTTGTTCCATCTTTCCGATTTTAACATTTTCACACAAATGTATGTATTTATTAAAAAGAATAAGTACTATATCTGTCTTTAATTACAAAATTGTAACGCATTCTCCTTGACTTTATAAATTTAGAAAAATATTAATTGCATGAAGTGGAAATCCTCTTCGGGTTAAAAATATAAGTTTATTTTTAAAATTCAATTCACTCAAATACATACATATTGTACGTATTATAGGTGATCGCATTTTTTAGGGTTTTGTTAAAATAATTTTACAAAACCCTACTAAAATCGCGACCTGTCTGTCCGTCTGTCCGTCCGTCCGTGTGTCACAGCAGTTTTTCTCGGAAACTACTCAAGCTAGAAACATCAAATTTTGTATGTAGGTGTAAAGTGGGGCTCTCTTCAAAGTTCAACTATAAAAAATTTTATAAGATATTTAAGGGGGGGTCTCCCCATATAGCGGAGTGGCCCCCGAAAAAAAAAAATTTCATCAAAGGTAGGCGATATGAGTATCAAATGAAAGGTCTTGATGACAACTTTTCAAAACAGGTCTTAATTTGATACTTTTTGCTTCTAGCGTCGCGCAGGGAGAGGAAATACACGAAAAATTTAGTTATGAAAATGAAAATACAAATGAACTTTAAAATAGTCTTTAGCATATGAAACTTGCACACAAGCAATGTCTTTAATTACAATAGAAGTGCCCTATTGCTCTAAAGAAATAATTAAATTACGATCAATCGCATCAAAAGTTATGTGAATATCGAGCTGAATTTTTATTAATTCGTTTTCACATATTGATTATAAATTATACGTTATTGAAAAATCTAATAGTAGTTCTTATTAGTACATTAACTTTAAAATATTTATAAATTGTTGACCCTTTCTATAACCTATCATGCTAAAACGCTACAATTAACTAGTACTATATTAAAACTAAGAACAAAAACTGTACGAAATTTGTCATCCTACGAAATGCTTGGTTGCTTAATTTAAACTGCCATGTATCCGGCAGGTCAAAAACTAGCATGTGCGACATTTTTTGGTTCTTATTGGAGAATAGATAAATAATATTGTCATATACACATTCTCTTTAAAAATGGAATGAGAAAATGATCGTTAGTGCTAAAGAATTATTTAAGATGAAGTTAAAAATTCGTAATCATTCACAAAATTTGTGTGTTTTTGAGCATTGCAGATAACTTGCAAAAATTAATTCCACTTCTCCTCGTTCAATGCCGTAAATCTTTCTACCTAATCCTTGATAATTTCTCATTTAGCCAAAGCACAACCAAAGTTTTGTATTTTTCTTCAAACTTTTTTTTTCTAAAGCCTAAAATTTTTGTTAAACCCAACTTGTGAGAAGGGAAGATTATTAACCTCTAAAACTATCCTCCTCCACGAGCGGTAACTATGATTGCAACAGGTGACGATTTCTCAGCAACACTTATGGTTATAGCATTATCTGCTGCACTGAGACAAAGTAAAGGCACTGAAATTTCAGGTGCTTTATTATGTAAATTGGCAGCTTGATAATAACTCTCCACATCAGCATAGCCAAAGTGTTTTGATGTGAAATGAGCATCAAATTCCTTAATTTAATTTGTTGAGTGTGGAGCACAAACTATTTGTCAGATATCGTCCCAATAAATTTTTAGTGAATGGTTTTTCTATGCTTGCAGTTCCTTTATGAACATTCCAAGGAAGGGCTATAATTTTGGCAGCTGTTAGAATTTGACGGGCCTCTTCATTTGGCTGTGCAAATAGCACTCAATTCCGTGCATGCAAAAAATTAAGAAAAACTTACAGCAGTTTGTTGTTCAAATGATGCACGAACTGGACAAACCTCGACGATGACATTAGCTGACGACTGCTCTCCGGCGTAAGGAACTGACGATTTCTCGTTTCTTTGTTTGCCGTGCTCGTCGGGGAGGACTGCAGGCCGCACAAAGAATATGTGGCGTTCCCTCCAATTGCAAGCCACGAATTCGCCTCCGCACCAAAAATCTACCGTGAAAGGAAAATATAAAAGAAAAGAAAATTTTTCTTCTTGAGCGCCCCTACCTTAAAATTCGCCCATTCATCACTCGCGTGAGCACGCCTTATTGTCGTAGTGGCGTTGCGAATTCACGATATCGTCTCGACTGGCCTTTTACTCGTAGGACTTCTATGGGTAGCACTTGATTTTGGTTTAAACACAATAATTTGGCACCTATCTAGCTCACCTTCACTAGTAAAATAAATCCCGATTGACAACTAGGCTCGGATAATACACTAAACTCCTGCCAAAAAACAAGCATCTACCCACGTCTCACACGACACTCGGATTGACGGCCATCTTCTCCGGAGTCTTCTTCCTTCCCATTCTACCCCAACTTTCACCATCCTCCCCAGCTGTCAAAACGCGGTTCAGTGACAGCGAGTGATTAAAAGGTCGTTTCGGAACCGTCGACGTCAATAATAACCTGCGGATCGTTGTCAGTGGCGTAGGGCTGATTTAGTACACATTTCTTTTCATTAAGGGAGTTTTACAGAGATCGAAACAAATGGTAGTCTGATGGTGCAAGGTCTGGACTATACGGTGGATGCATCAAAACTTCCCAGCCAAGCTCTGTCAATTTTTGCCGGGTCATCAAAGATGTGTGTGGTCTGGCATTGTCATGATGGAAGACAACGCCCTTTCTATTGATCAATTCTGGTTTTTTTGAATTGCTTGTTGCAATCTGATTAATTGCTGACAGTACGGAGCCGAATTGAGTGTTTGGCTAGGTTCTAGCACCTCATGATAAATAATTCCTTTCCAATCCTACCATACACACAGCATAACCTTATTTGGTGTCAATTCTGGCTTTGAAGTCGTTTGTGACGATTCACCTTTTTTTTGACCATGATCTTTTTCGAACGACATTGTCGCATCTTACCCATTTTTCATCGCCCGTAATGGTTTCCTTCAAAAATGGCTTGATTTCGTTGCGTTTTATTAGCATTTCGCAAATGAAAATTCAGTCGATCAAATTTTTTTTGTGTTAATACATGAGGCAGCCAAACGTCGAGCTTCTTTGTGTATCCAGTCTTAAGCAAATGGTTCAAAACTGTTTGGTGATGGATATTCAGTTCCTGAGCAATGTCATGGCTGCTTATGTGTCGGTCTTCTTCAATTTTATGTAAGATTTCATCGACCTGAGCGAGGTGCATCTTTGACATCAAAATATCCAGAACGAAAGCGAGCGAACAATCTCTTGACTGTGGCTTTTGATAAAGCATCTTGACGGTAGACACCAAATTTTTTCACGAGCCTGCGATGCATTCTCACCTTGATCGTATTGATATTGTAAAATATAAAGAATTTTTTCAGAAATTTCACTCATTTTTAAATATATACAACTTTTGACACGAATGACGAAATACAAAACTGTCCATATGAGAGTTGTAGACTGTAATGTCACCTTTCAAACGAATGTCAGCTTGACTCAATCTGATTAGTATTGCCTGATATATGACAACGAACACCATCTAGTGACAAAAAGGCTCAATACTTTTTAAGATATCCAATATAATTTAAACCTTTGCGTACATGTCGCTTGCAGGCATGCGAAAGGAGTATTATCCAGAGAATCGGCGTTAAGGAGAGTAGAGAGGGCAATCCCACGCTTTTCTATCTCTATGTTTGTACAAAAAGTAAAGAATGTCATCTCCTAAACTATTCCGCTATTGAGAATAGAAGGGTAGAAGATCGTAAAAGTTGCTAGCATCCCTTTACACATCAGATTTGAATGATTAAGTTTCAATTGATTACAATGCAACATAATGAGCGTTGCAATCGATATTGGAGTTGACATATTGTTATATGCCTTTACTTTTAAAGGCGGCGTTGAGCGAGTTCGATCTAATAATTATAATCAATGCAGTCTAATGAAGGAGCCGGTGGAAATTTTCCCAGCCTCAAATCCAAATGAAATGATCGATTAAATCGGACTTGAATTATTCTAAAGTATCTCGTTCTATGTACCTAAAAGTACACAGAAAAAAAAACCATCTATTTTGGTACCCTTCACAGTTGGATGAGCTCATAATTAGTCGGAGGACAACGGAAGATCCTAGTCTAGATATGTGCGCTAACACCACACTACTAATACTAAAAGTACATTTTTGCATGGCTGTTAATTGCCATTCGGAACTTTATTAATATTGCTATTATTTTTCCCATAGTAAGCCAAGTACAGTGTTGACAAATGATCTGACGCTTAATATATTCACAAATTCTGTTTTATTTTCTTAAAAAAAAAATTCAAAGGCTACATCAACCTCCAAAATTTGACACACTAAATATAAGGCTATTGGGTAGCTGCCAAAAAATAATTTTAAGATTGAATATCATGACCAAAAGTTTTTCTTATTTAGTTCAAACTACTTTCTTTGAAATTATTATGCCTAGATATAAGCCACTGTTTTCCCTATTTCCCTTCACTTATATTTTTTCACCCCTCTCAAATGTAAAAAGTCCATTTCATTCAAATATCTACCCGAATTTCGTCCTAATTTCGTAATCTTACTCTGGTTTCAATTACTCTGATTAATCGCTAATTAATCACTACTAAATCATTTCAAAAAACTATTTTTCCATATAATCAAATGATAACTCAAAATTTCCACGCATTATTTATCAGATCGATATCACCTATCATTATCTGATATTTCCGCTTTCAATGGCACTAAAGATGATAATTTATTGCACCTGTGTTTGCAAGATATTCCGTTTATTTGGGTATTAAACGCGTGTGCAGCTAATTAGCTCCGTTGTGCTGTCTAGCGTTTTAGCTTTCGCAGAAATCGCATCCACAAGATATTTACATGAACCGATCTCTTCTTGGTTTGATAAAAATCATCAACGAGGAACTGAAATATCTTTTATATATGCCACACAGTATATTTTCTTAGATGCGTGGATTTACGCGTTAATCAAATCTGCGTGTTCGCACTCGTAAAGATGATAAATGAGAACACTTCGAGATATCGCAATAATCCACCACCACCTTCGCTACTGCTGCCGCCGCCATTGGTATCTTATTCGCAATTTTCAAAGTCGCTTGGCAATTTGCGAATCGTATAAACTAGGTCATACGTACAAATCTATATTACACACGTACTATACAGTTCTTGTTTATTATGTCTGTTTAGTACATTTCCATACCGTTTCACGCTTGCGCGAGTTATTATTGTACTCGTATAGTATATAGTATGTACTTGCGTTTATTATGACATGCTAATATTTTTGTCAATTTGGTTTGCTGGTGCGCGCGGGGATTACATTGAGAAATTTTCTCCTTCGACGTGAAGTTGATCTTCGAGCTCGATAGGATTTTCTGAATTGAATTTTAATGAAGTTCGTCTGAGTCACGATAGTTGTTAAGTTGAAAGAATAATATCGTGATCAGACTCTGGGTTTGTTGTCTGTCTGAAAAGTTTCAATTTCTATGCAACAATATCGCGAGAAATGGTTACATGGAATGTTTTATACCTTCAAGCGAAAATCAATAAGTTTTCTTTGATATTTCAATGATTGTTACAAAGTTACGTAATGTGTCGACATTGGACTTTACCAATGCGTGTTTACATGCACATAACTATTAATATTGCTAGAAAACCATAAAACAACTATTTGTGGTGTTAAATGCTACAGTGACCTTGTTGATCGCGAAGTGCACGTCATTTGTAGTGTTTATGCGATTTTCTAGAGACAGCTGTTTTAAATCGTTGCAATGCTCTTTTTCAGGGTCAATGTGGTATTGGATAATATAGAAAATTGTTGGAAATTTTTTTTGTTAGTATTATCCCTTAAACTATGTTATTGGCAACAACGCATGGCGAAAATACCATACCACATCCGAAATCAAATTATGTAAAACAATTTGAATAGGCAGAAAAGTAATCCAATCAAAAGAGCTTTGTAGTTTAAAAAATTTAGAAGTAGTGGTCTAATGTGAGTTTTGTTGTGGAAAAAAATATTCAAAGGATATTGAGGAAGATTTCCCTGTATAAAAATGTGACCCTTACCTACACTTTTTTTTTGTTTCACCGAAAATAATCGTGTAGAACATCAAATGAAAAGGCTTGATTATATCTTTTAATCTCAGTTAAAACTACCTTCTCAATATCGAGATGACTGAAGACCGACAAATCTAAAACAAGTTGGGTAGACAGACCTATGCTCATGTCAGAAGGGTTTTGTACTCAACTTACAAAATGCAGTAACCAGCAACGAATAAAATCAAGAAACATGTCAAAGACGATTTAATTGGAGAAAATGTGAAATTCGAGGATCATACTATTATTAACAAAGTTGAACGAATTTTGACTTCTGAGGTATTTGTTATAGTTATACCCATAAATATCTCCTTTGATATTTTTTTCAGATTTTTTAGATCACTGGTGTCCATTCGCGAGGGAGGAAACACATTTTTCATGTATTTCCCCCCCTGTGCTCCCACTGAAGCAAAAACTGTCAGTTTAAAAACTGTTTTGAAAAGCTCTCATAGAGAACTTTCAGTTGATACTCATATCGGCTACCTTTCATGAAATTTTTTTTCAGGGGCCACTCCTCTGTAGTGTAATCATCGATTCATGGCCTATTTTTTCGAATCCTAGAATGGTTACAAATCCCTTTTGCTAGGAGCTCTCTCCTGCCTCTTCGACTTGTTTCAATTGTATGTACTCATCTTCATGATACCTATCACTGCTGAAATTTTCATGCAAATTCTAGCAAAGCTGTAGTGTCTAAGTCGGTAAAAAGCGCATATGGCTTCATAGCCATATGTTTCCATAGTAATACAGGGCATATTGCTCCATAGTAATACACGAAAATTCAAATCGCTATAACTTCGGTAAATACTATTCGATCTTTATGAAACTTTCCGAAAAGATCAATCTTATTAATAGTCATCTGTTTGCTAAATTTTATTGAGTTTAAGGGTACCGTTTAGATTTTATTCAAGAAAACACAAAATCGATAAATCATACTATTACTAACAAAGTTGAGTGAATTTCGACTTCTCATGTATTTGTTGTTGTTGTACTCATTAAGGCCTACATTCATGATTTTTTTCAGATTTTTCGGATGGAAGGTGTCCAATCGCGAGGGGGGGGGTACGCGAAAAGTTCGTACATTTCCCCTTCCCCTGCCCCCCTCGGTACTTATAAGACAATTTTAAGACTTGTTTTGAAAAGATCTCATCGAGACCTTTCCAATGACACCCTACTCGACTACCAATGGTGAACATTTTTTTTGAGGGGTCATCCCCTTATATGGGGAGACCCCCCTTAAACGCCTTTGAAAAATTTTTCCACCCTTGAATTTTCAAGAGGTCACCACTTCTGACCTTTCTACAAAGTTTAATGGCTGTAGCCCTTATAGTTTCGGAGAAAAAGTGCTGTGATATACAGACGGACGGACGGACAGACGGACACAGGTCGTGATTGCAATAAGGTTTTGTATTTTAGTACAAAACCCTAAAAAGGTCTTTAAGTAAACCAGGGCAGTAAAGACTTAATTTATCGCATAGCTTCAATTTGGGCCTGTGCCTCCAGTAGTTTTCACCTCCGATCGTGTTCGACAATTGGCAATCCCAATCAGGGATCTGCCGTCAGCATCAATTGAATCTTCCCACCGTTTCCTCTGTTTTCCAACTGGACGTTTCATTTGCACACTACGCTTCAACGTTCGTCTGGGAAGTCTTTACTTTTCAATTCTCTCCACATGTCCCGCCCACTGTAGTTTGCGTAGCTTTACGCATGCAGAAAGATTATATGACCCGTCTTTGTAACGAAGTCTCCACATTGCCATATATCCTCGAATACGTCCAGGACCTTTTCGGCAACATTTGTAAGAGTCCATGTTTCACATCCAAATAGTCTAATCTTATTAGTAACTTGTATATGCGAATTTTTTTCCCCTGTAAACATCCCTAGATTTTAGCATAGGAGGTTCTAAAAAGTAGGCTTTGTTTGCTGTGTTTATCCTTTTCAATATTTCATTCTTTACTGTGGCCTTTCTATCAAGATGGACTGGAGGTTGTAGTATCCTTAGATCAGGTTTTGTCGTATAGGTATGTCTTTCCTTACTTGGATCATGAATTTAGTTTATGTTTCATTGACCAGGAAGCCGACCTTTTTCGGTTCTGAATCCACCCGTATGAACGCTTCCTTCACACCTGAAATTGATCTGGACATAATGTTAACGCCGTCGGCATACGCCACTAGTTGCGTGGACTTGCAGAGTAGCGTGCCCGTGGTATCTGCTGGTGTTTGCCTTACCACGTTTTCCAGTGGAATATTTAACAACGTTGGGGTATGTCCATCTCTCTGTTTTAGGCCTGAGCTCGTCGAGAAGCTTTCAGCAACTAACACCTGAGAAGTCATAAATCACTCAGCTTGTCAAAAGTATTATGATTTGTCAATTTTATATTTTACTGAATAAAATTGTGTGGGTATCCTTAAGCTTAATGAAACACCGCATTCCGGTGAATATTCATAAGGTTATATAATGCAAGTTTCAAAAAATTTGAATTACAACAACAACCATACATAAATATGAAACTCAGTACGCTTCGTGGGATTTTAACGAAAATTTCAGTAAGTATTCGAAAACAAAATGGCCTCCGCCTTAAGTATAATAAGTTTAAAACTGTGACTTTCTCTCTCAATTTAATCATTCAATGCTCTATTTGTTTGAATATTTAAGCCAAAATCGTGGAATCGTCTCTGTTGTGATGGATTGTATGCTTAGCTTTCCCGATTGTTGCTGGAAATTTAAGTGTCCGAATTTCAGTGCCTTCACTCCCCACTTCATCGGTGCTAGTGTGCCCCTCATTTTCAGATTTGATCTGCATTATAAAAAGATTAATCTCTTCCAGCGGTTTGGTCTGAGTTTCCATTTTCGAATTAAGTTTTTCAGGCTGTCCTGATTTGCCTTCTATAGTTTCAGTTCTTCGTAAGGTATTGCTCAAATAGCCTTCTCCAGGCTCAGCTTCTCAAGCAGGGTAGCTTCGTTTGCCTTCCCTGAATTTGGCTTCATAGACAGTTTTTTCAAAGTTGCCTTCTCTCTGTCACTCTCTCTATTCTAATACGAAGCTGCAGCGGGTTTTTTTTCACTTTTCCCTTTTTCTTTTCTTGCAGAGGCCTTCGTTTACGGCTGCCAGCATTTTAAGTAATACGCGCTGCGCCCAATTCTCAGTTTGTGGAAGGTACATATTTTTCTCAGTTTGTGGAATGTACATATTCATCATTCGTGGAATGTACCGTCCCCCCTTTTTGACACAAACATACGCCCTTCCATTTCTAAATCTAGGACAGCTTTCTCGATGTGTTGTAGTTTGGTGGAAGATGTTCACTTAGGCCATCTTGCTCCAAATAGCCATAGTCCCTCATTCATAATCAGATGTCGCATACTTCAGATCACTTAGAGAATAGGTAATTTTAGTCAGATATTCCATTCTACTTGTTATTTTGGAGGTAGGAAGTAAGTTTCTCCGATTGACATCAAATGTACTCAAACTGGAATAAACAGAATCCCTTTCTCAACATCATTGGCAAAATGGATTTCCAGCGACACATATTCAGTGAATATTAGTCGGTAAGTAGTTGTGCTCTGATCTATTGAAGCAAAGCTCTCCAGTTATTTCTATTTCAGTAAACACTCCAATAAAAACTGGTTTTGGTCATTCACTAGAGGCTTGCAGCTGTCGCATCTTCGTTAACACTCTACCGACATAAAAGAAAAGCGAAAACACGTACAAAGTTCCGGGCTGAAAAACAAACTCCTAATTTCAATAGTCTGCTGGATTTGTCATTACCATCGCTGCCTCTGTGATATTTGCAATAGCCTGAGTACTTTATCTCTGCGGACAGAGTTGGGTTTGCTTAAATATCAATCAATCACTGCAGATATTGATTCGCCTACCCATTCACTTTTCCACATTATTCATGACCCACCTCCAGTATTGCAAACGCTTCTGCCTGAAACAGGAGGCAGCATTCCATCAATGGTCCAAGGGCTATCTGTGTAGAACTCATCCAGCAGCAGCCCGGAGCTTAGTCACTCGGTCTTTCAAGGATTCTTGGACAAATCTTTCTGCGAAACTTTGGTATCGTAGCCTTCCCAGGGAAGAGTCTTTCCAGGGATGCAGTCTACCAAAACTTAAATATGCTATGGCGTGCTGATTTTTTTCTTCGTAGGTTGCCTCAAATTTCTTGAAGTATTAAACACAGGCTTGCCTGGCATTGTACTTTATACACCCATAGAGTTTGCTTGGGTATTAAGATTCTCATTTTAGAGAGTTTTGCGGAGCAAAATTTTTAGTAGTATAATTGATTCCAGCAAGCATATGCCCTATCCTATATTGAGACACCATCTGCGTGAGATAAAATAACGTTATCAGTTTCTTTTTTATGTAAAATCGTACGCAATTATTTCATTAGGATTAATCGACAGCATCTTATCTTAATACTACAGTTAAAATGTATCTAGAGCCCTATATATCTGCTAAGGCACCGGCTGATGGGAAACAAAGCTTCTATATATGAGGATGGTTCAAATATGATGGAGACAAACGCTGTAGATGGCGCGCACGTAAGTTTTGAAGGTCGTGGCTGTAGTATGTACTGATAGCCGGGTCCCTAGCGAACAGTGTGGCATAGTTTTCGTCGGGAGTGCATGTTTCACGCGCGTGCTACGACCATGAGTGAACGTCAAGTGCCCACCGCTGTTGCGCAACGCATTGTCATTCGTTTTTTAGTGTAGGAAGGCGTTAAAAACACGGAATTTTTTCTGCGTTTGCGAAATCAGTTCGATAGTGAGTGCCTGTGTAGGGCTGCTGTGTTTAAATGGGCCAAAGCACTCAAGGATGGTCGAGAATGAGCAACATGAGCGTCGACCGCGAACCAACATCACAACAGATAACATTTGCCGCGTAGAACAACTCATTTTTGAGGACGGTAGGATGAATGTTCGAGACATTTCGGCTCAACTCGGTATCAGTATTGGTAGTGTAAAGTCTATCATCCACGAACACCTTCAATATCGCACAATAACGCTCGAAACGGAAGAGTATTCCAGCACAAAGTGCGATTCTTCTCCAGGATAACGCGCGCCCTCATACCGCGCGTTTCACGCTCGATACAATGTCGGAATTGGGGTGGGAGGTACCAGAACACCCCCCTACAGTCCGAATTTATCACCCTGCGACTACCACATGTTTGGACCACGAAAGAAGCCCTCGGAGGTCAAAGATTCAACACCGACGACGAGGTAGAGGAGTTCATGTGCACATGGCTGTCCGAATTGCCCAAGGAATTCTTCGATACCGGCATCAAAAAGCTTCCGGAAAGGTGGACAAAATGAACTTGTAAGGGGGAGTACCTAGAAAAACTGTAAATTTTCGTAAATTTTTTCGATAGTAAATAAACGTGTCAGAGCATTTGTCTCGATCATAATTGAACCACCCTCGTATTATCCGCGTATTTTTTTAAATAAACATCGAACTACACAGAAAGAAAAAAGAGCGTTACTAATAAATTCTATTGCAGTAAGTAAGTAAACTTTAAAAAAAACTCAACATCATGCACAAAAACTCCCTACTTGTTTTCAAAGAAAAACCAATGTTGCTGCATTTTAACAGGTCGCCATTTTGTTGTAATACTGCCAATCTCATTAATTGAATGGAATCTTGAATATATTTTTGTTATTGATTTTATTTTGAAGAGATTCAATCAAAAACGTAGTGTCTGGATCGATTGAATAGTAGAAATAGTAGAAAAACCATGTATTGTTGTTGTTACAATCGGAGAAAACTCAAACGGCTATAAAGCCCGTAAGGATGAGTCGATTTTATTACAGAGTATAAGGACCTTTTAGTAGTCCACGTGGGGCAGTGGTTAGAGTACTCGCTGCGTAATCCGTGGGTCTCTGGTCCGAGCACCATGGGTGACAACGAGAATAGTTTCGAGTGATTCGTCGGACGGACTATAAACCCGTTCAGTTATGATACATACTGGTTTCAAAATCAGACGGACACACGGCCAAAGCGTAATACTGACCATATCATCTTCCCGAGTGCCAATACATACGATCAAGATAATGAGATACTCTGTATCTAACCGAAGGCCCGAAAGGGTCTATACTGCCAAAGCGAAAAATAATAACTACAAATATCAAATTTCATTGAATTTCAGGCTACTGTACTATTTTATTGACAAAGTTGTGTGAATTCCGACTTCTATGGTATTTATTATTGTTGTACTCATAAGAACCCATCTCCATGTTTTTCTTTCACCTATAAAATGTAGGCTTTCACCTTAAGCTATTCATTAATAAATCTAATCAAGAGTTAAAAGCCTATACTTTAAATGTTGTAGCTGGGGAAAAATAACACAAAATTATTCAATATTTTCATTTCAAATGGCCAGCATTTTATTTCACCATTACTGATGGCACTCGTTGAACAAATTCTTGAAGATATTCATAATACATCCTTCTTGAAACGTTCATGCAAATTCTAATAAACCCGTTTGTGTCTAAGTTGATTGAATATGCATTATATTGTTCCATAGTCATATATTGCTGTTGTAGTACAGGGAAATTCAAACCACTGTAACTTCGTTAAATGCTATACGATCCATTTGAAAGGTAGAATGGTAGATCAATCTTATAAGTATCCATCTAAGCATCAAATTTTATTGAATTTCAAGGTACCCTTACGATTTTATTCAAGAAAATGTAAAATTGATAAATCATACTGCGAGGGCCACTGCAAAAGTTTTGAAAGTATGAAAATGCATTCGGTTTTTATCAAAAATGGTTTTATTGTTTTAAAAAAAAAATCTCTATGAGCATTTATGCACTGTACAAAATAATGCTTGACTTTGGCATCCCAACAAAACTAGTCAACATGGTCAAGGTCACGATGCTAAAGACAGCTTTGGAATGGAATCAGGATTAAAACAAGGGGATGGACTTGCCCCAATGATCTTTAATATTGCACTGGAACACGTCATCAAGAAGACCAGCACCTCACAATTGATAGCATATGCTGATAACGTCAATATTATGGCACGTTCAATCTTAGATGCCAAAGGAGCATTTCTGAGCCTAGAATCTGAAGCAAATCGAATTGGCCTGCGAGTAAATCAAAACATAATTCATGACTCAAACGAGGAAGAAAACTCCAATTCGATAAAACCTGACCGTAGGCGACTACAACCTTCAAAGACTGGATAACTTTATCTACCTTGGAGCCAACCTGAATAGAAGAGGCACCGAAAAGAACGAGATTGGAGGCCGCATAAACGCCGCAAATAAAACATATTACTCCGTACTTCCAGCGTAGTGCACAGGAAAAATAAGCTCCGCTTTTATAAGACACTAGTCAAACCTGTAATGTTATATGGAAGTGAAACATGGACCTTGACGAGCAAATCTGAAAAGGCCGTGGCCGTATTTGAATGCAAAGTACTCCGGAAAATCTACACCCCTGTGCAACAAGGAGCAGCGTGGAGACTACATTGCAACGAACAATTTAACAATCCACCTGTTTCCTCTTGCGTAGCGACATAAATTACAATGGGCAGGCCATTTAGAAAGAATAGAAGAAAACCGGAACATTGACTGGTAGAGCACAAGGTAGACATCCAGCGGGAAGACCAAAGACTCGATGGGAAGACATGATAGAAGCTGACAGCAGATCTTTGTTAGGAGTAAACAACTGGCGGAACTGTGATGATTGGAGGAAATTAATCCTAGAGGCCATGGCCCGGCTTGGGCTATCGCGCCATCGATGGTGATGATTTATGCAGTTTTGCATACGTGCAAAGCAATTTTCGAAGAACTTTTCCCCACTCCCATTGAAACACCTCCAAAACATGTCTTTTTAACGCTTAACAACTGTCTCGGGCGTAGAAAAACATTCGTCACTCAGTTTATGACGAACCTTATTTTGAGCGATTGTCAAATTATGCGGGATCCAACGCGAATAAATAATTTTTAGAGCCAAGTGTATGCAATATCGAATATAAAGTCAGATGAGAATTGTTCAAGGAAATCTCTATCTCACGGTATGTCACATGATGATCTTGCATAATAAGTTCACGCATGATACCGATATTTTCTGGTACAACAGCAGTTTTTGGCCGACTACTTTCACGTTTGAATTCGATCGAAACACTGTTGTTGAGATAATCCAACTTGAAAATCATCGCACAAAAATTTCTCGAGTTAATTCCATTTTTTGGCCAAATTAATTTTTTCAACTGACTGTAAATAACACAAATTATGCTTGTACATCAAAACGTTCTGAGTACCTTTATATTAAAAGATGTCAAATGTCAGAAAGTAGGGTGAATTTCAACTTCTGAGCCATTTATTGTTGTAATCTCATCCAATTTTGAAATCCGAGCAGCGATGAACTATCTTCGTCGACCGCGTCATATCGACGTTTCCTCGGTTTCCCCACTGCTCTCCGCCCTTCAGTTCTCCCAATGAATACCTTTTTGGGTATTCGTTGTTCGTCCATACGATTTACATGGCCAGCCCATTGCAGCTTCTGCATTCTTACAATCATTGAGACCTCCGGCTCGTCAAAAATTGCATACAGCTCATGGTTGTATCGAATTCACCTTTGGTCCCCGTCTAGCTTCGCTCCAATTCTCCGCCTCAGGACACATCGCTTAAAGACGTTCAATATGTTTGCGGATGCTTGGGTTAGGGTCCATGTTTCACACCCATAGCATAACACGGGTCTTATCACAGATTTGTATACTTGGAGCTTTGTTTTCTTGTGCCGTCGAAACTGAATAAAAAATTTTATTTGCGAGCTGTATTCTTCGGCGTATTTCGTCTTTTTCATTTGACCTACTTCCGCAATTTTTTTCTTCAGATTTTACAGATGGAAGGTGTCCAATCGCGAGAGGTGTACACAAAACTTCGTACATTTCTCCATCGTCTGCCCCCCTCGAAACTAATATGGTAATTTTAAGACCTGTTTTGAAAAGATTTCATTGAGAACATTAATATGAAACACCACTCAACTAACTGTGATGGAATTTTTTTTAAGGGTTACCCCCTATATGAGGAGACAAAGACCCCCCTTAAATCTCCCTGAATTTTTTTTTACCCCGAAATATTCAAGAGGTCATTACTGCTAACCTTTTCACAAAGTTTGATGGCTGCAGCTTCTACAATTTCGGAAAAAAAACTGCTACGACATACATACGGACGGATAGCTGGACCCAGGTCGTGACTTCAATAAGGATTTGTATTTTAGTACCAAACCCTAAAAAACGCCCCCAAGACGTATTGCCATAACAAATTGGCCACCTCCTGGAACCGAGATGAAGACCATGTATGCTGAGCATGTTCCTGATTCAGTTAACAATCTCTGGTTAAACCACAACAGCTCTTGCTGCTTAAAATAAAGAGTTTTACGGTACATTGTAAATGGCTTCGTCGACGTTGATGAAATTTCCCTTCCACTGCCTCTTCAATTTTGATACTAAGAAATGAAAGAATATCCCAATTAATATGCGTATTGCGCGATGCACCCCGGGTTCATTCTATACAGAGAGGTCGACTCTAGTAAAATCTACTAATTTCAATCGTTGGAACTGTGAAAATTTACTCGACATCATACAAAAGATAAATTACATGGCATTGTACTTCCCAAAATGTACAAGAAAATTGTGTAAATCATACTAAGGAAGTAAATAAACTAGCGTTACCCATAACAACCGCCTCGATAATCGAAAGTTCGAATATGCTTCATGTACATGATGTAGCTTGTGGTAAGGTAGCGTGTCGCAGGCTCAATTGTTGTTTATCTGCCTGGTGATCAGTGAAATGCGGGCTCGATTCCAGTCAAGCTTCTTAAGTATGCATGAATTTGAATAAATGAATATCCAACATTAAATAGAAATGTAAATTATTATTCAACAATGAGTGTGTAGGGGATAAATCTGCCTTTTTCAAATGGAGCCAATGGACATTAAATTGAGGGCCGTAGTGCAAAATAATTTTATATAAAAGTTATTGGGAATTTACTATAGGTAATTTATTTGATTCTTCTTATAGTTTTAAATAAATTGAGATGACTATTTTAGGTTTGTTATTTTATGACTATCAAAATTTTCGTATGATAAAATTTACGAAAATTTAGGGAAGTTCCATATAAATTAGCAATTTTTTTTTAGATATACTTAGAAAATTAGGATTCAACATAAAAACAACAAAATCAGATGTTTTGTTCTACTAAATAAAGTCCTGAAAAAAAAATCTAAATTTCCTTTTCCTTACTTTTCAGTTCGCTTGGCTGCTGAAGATAGGGTTGATATGACACATTTCGATCAACTGAAAGTACTTGGAACTGGAGGTAAGTCAAAATTTCCTGGACATTATTCATAATGTTATACATAATTTTTGAATGTCTTTTCTAAGAACAAATTCATTTTTATCTTCAATTACTTTTTGGCAAAAAGATATTAACAATCCATTAAAAATTCCAGCTTACGGTAAAGTCTATTTGGTGCGCAAAAAAGGTGGGCACGACCATGGAAAGCTTTACGCAATGAAAGTGCTGAAGAAAGCAACAATTGTGCAAAAGAAGAAAACAGCGGAACATACACGCACAGAAAGACAGGTATATCTTTACTATTAATTTATCATCATCAAACTATATTGCCAAATAATGCATAATGTTTTTTCTTTTCATTTCGCTTATTCTTTTTTACTGCTTCCTATAACAAGTTATAGTTCCATAACAAAAAGCATGCGAATCTAAAAACAACAATTTCTTGAAGTACACAAATACAAAATGACTTCTTGCACATTCCCCACCAATCATACTCGTACATTGTAATACTTGCACTTGAAGACCTGAATGCTTGTCTGCTCGTATCTCTCACTCACCACTTCTTTACTGAATGGAGAAGAAGGGCCCTGGAGAAAAGCATGTAGAAGAAACAAGAAACATGGCTTAAAGCACGACTCCTCCAAACCACTCATTACTACAATACATTAAGAAACCGTTTTCTCCACAGTAATAAACACATTCCTATCACATCGTTAGCATTTCCACGCTACAACCAGTTCCGAAACATTGTGATTCAGTTATTCAATTCCCGTTATTTTCGTTAGGTCGTTCATAAGATTCCAATAAGTGTTTTGTAAGGAGGAGAACGCTATAGCCGCAGAATGAAAAGAAAGATGTTTACTCAAGATGGTCAGGTTGAGAATGGGTTAGGTTACGCTTCATCACGAAATGATGGCAACGCTTCTATGAAATTTAAAAATTGGACTTATAAGGCCTAAAATAGGATTGACTCTTTGGCCTGAATGTATCGTATTTAAAAACGAAAGTAGACTTCTATAGAGGAATATAGATACCTCACCCTATTAACAAAATGTGGCAAACCACTGTTCAAATGTCTGAATTTCAAAATGTTATTAATAACTTTTTAATTCATTTGCGAACCAATACTTTCAATTCATCCGTTGATATATCCGGTGTATAATTTTATAATATCCGGTATACCTTCTCCCAATTTTTATATTGAGATTTACATGAGACTTTTCAGCCTTTCTACCGTATAACCACAATTCGCCATAATATGTTTATGTAAATTTTAATTTACCAATAACACACAATGGCCACCACTGTATAACTCCATCATTCCATTGCTGATCGTTCCAACATTTTTCAGATGTCAACAAAATCGCCTAATACAAAACGCCACATTGGACGTGTCCCGCCGAAGAAGGCCAAAAAACAAAATCCATAACATGGTGGACGGACACCGTTGCACGTTTACTCAAGACATTGGTTATAAGATTGCCTTTCGCGCAACCTACTTTACAACTTGCTCAGCCACTTGTCTCCACCGATCGCCACTTGGCCGCTTCCTTACCATACTATGCATGCATGCATGCTTGGTTTGCCAATCTTAACTTTTCCACTTTTTTATTTCACTTTCTTTCTCAATGCCAGATACCAGAGTGAAATTGCAGGTCGACCATGCGACGAAACCGAGCCAAGCGGCGGGAGTAGAATCTCACACAGTCTTGATGATTGTTAAGATGGATTGATCGCGAAGGGGCGTAGTCGCTAAGAAGTAGTACTCGTATAATGTAGGCTATATGTTGTGGGTATGTTGATGAGAAAATTGATGACATCAATGTTTTGGTTGCTGCACGAGTACTCACTCTCTGCTTCGACTATTCTCCATCGATAGTTGATTTCATGGGAGATGGTCTGGAAGTAGCTGGAGGAACCATGAAACAGTGCTCTAGGTCAATTTTGATGACTATGTGGTATTTGATTTGATGTGGCTGCTGTTGCTCGGTTGGTTTAGCATAGATCGTAACATGCTTTTTTATTAAGAGTAATTATTTCATTTGAATTCAGTGAAAAGAGTTTTCACTATTCACTGTCTGCGATTGAAGCTTTTCAGTTGGCCTTTGCGTAACATATGCAAATAGCGATATTGTTTCGATGGAATATCAAATGTGATTAATTTTTTTTGTTTTTGGCACGACACCACGACGTGGAAGCATGCCATAATTGTGTAATAAACAGTTACTGAACAGATGTATTCAGGTCAAATTTACTTTTGAATGAATTTGAATCAGTTAAATAAAACGATTGGACTATATTTTTCTTGAAATTCTTGTGGAGCAAATTTTTAGCTATTTGAATGATTTTCATATATTATAATTAAGCTCAGCTGTTTCGTCTATGTCCGATTACAGCATTGAGTGTCTTATTTTGAAAACAAGTTAAGACACAGGATAAGTGTTCCGGCTAGAAAGAATTTTTAACCCAATTGAGGCCTTAAAACAATGCTCATAATTAAGCCCAATAATCGAATAAGGTAGAATGGGGTTTCTCTCATAACAAACAATCATCATTTTGTTTTACCTCTCTAGAAATTTGTGGGCTATTGAAAAAAAAACTTCTTACAACTTACTTACTTACTCTTACTTCTTACAAAATTTGGTTTATCCCTCAGAATCATCAGTTTCCACAAACTCACCAAGAAGAGCTTGGAGGACAGATTCGCTGCTTCTTTGAATCTTACGGTACCTGCAAATGGTAATGCTGTCCTGAATTCAGAAGGTTGAAGCCAGGAATACTTGTTAAATCATTTACTACGAGAAGAAGAAATTTTCATCGAGCTCTATAAACGATCTTCCAAAACTTTAACCTCATCTAATCAATTAGCTCCTCTTAATCTTTCCTATTAGAATTTTAGAGAGGGTTAACGACTAAGCTGAGTGAATTTCACTTATTTACGGGTAAATCATGGCTTAATAGCTCAATTAGCTCAAATAAATTATCTTTCAAACATAATGTTTATCGAACTGGTCGAGACTGCTCTGGTTCGTCCGAATTTGGCGGAGATGATGTATAAATAGCCGTCAGGAAGTCTTTTTCTTCTGAGGATTGGAATGATATTTTTCCCATCTTTCCTACAACTACATACCACGTAATTCTTCCAAAAATAAATTTGACACCTTTTTAGGAAGCTTGCAAAATTCTATAATAACTATCATCCAAAATCCTAGCTCCTTATATGCGGTGACTTCAATTGTCCTATTGTTGATTGGCCCTCGTATTCGGCTTTAGCCCCATCATCTACGTATGGTTGATCCAGACATCCTATCGTCTTTTCTTTTGAACTGTTCTTTGTTTCAATTTATTTATGTATTCAAAACAAATTGTCGCCTTCTTAATATTGTTCTCTCGAATATTCCTCCTCCGAAGATTGCACCGTCAGAGTCGTTGTTTCTACACCCCAACTAATTCCCATCATCCCCTGCTATTTATCGTTGTTCATGTGCCATTCCATACACATCATTTTCAGCCAAGTTCAATTTTATAATACTAACTATCGGGCTTTATCTAGTAAACTCTGTGCCATTGACTAGCTTTGAACAGACATTTTTATAACTTTCTCTGCATTACCTTCAATGAGTTCGCACCTTATCTAACAAAAACGACTCGCCTTGGCGAACAAGCACTGTAAAGAATGCTCTTAAACTCAGAGACAAACCCCATAAGTGTTTCATATCTTCTGTCTCAATCGAATCTCGTGGTGCTTATTGATGACTCTACGATGGCAGGCCGATAAGTACTTAGCCTCACAGCCCGATGGCGCCACTATTGTAAGAGAGACCCACTATCGTGTAGTATATTCTCGTAGACGGCTACTGTCAAAATTTCAGCCGAATCGGACTCAGTTTTGTTTTGACCGCGTGTGGAAGCTGATTTTAGAAAAACGGAGAAAGAGCAATATCGGTCGGTGATTCGATTCTTGTTTTTGAAGGGAAATCGCGCAGCGAAATCAAGTCGCGCGATCGTACAAAATGGTTTACCGAGTGTCAACGTGGTCGCATGTCGGTTTTTGATGAGCTAAAAAAACGGCTACCACGGAGGATAACGTGATAAAAATCCTCGAGGTCCTATTGGCAGACCGCTGATTGAAGATGCGTGAGATAGCAGAGACAGTAGGCATCACTAAAACGCGTGGGTCATATCTTGCATGAAATTTTTGGTATGAGAAAGCTATTGGCGCGATGGGTGCCACATTTGCTTACTCCGGACAACGAACACAACCGTGAGACCACTTCAGAGCACGCTGTTTAAGTGCAATACGAAGGAGTTTCTGTGTCATTTCATGACCTTCGATGGAACATGGCTCCACTGGTACATACCACATACCCAGCAGCAATCGAAACAGTGGACTTCACCCAGCGAACATGCTGCGAAGAAGGCGAAGACTTCCTATCGGCCGGAAAGGTGATGGCCACCGTTTTCTGGGATTCAGAAGGTGTGATCTGCATCGGCTACCTGCAGAAGGGCAAAACGGTCACAGGGCTGTACTATGCCAAATTATTGGGTCGAGTCGACGCCGAATTGCGGGAAAAAAGGCCTCATTTGGCGAAGGAAACGTGCTCTTCCAACATGACAACGCACCCGCTTACACCTCCTTCGTCGCCACGGCCAAATTGGTCGAATTGAACTACGAATTGCTACCCCATCCACTGTATTCTGTAATAAACATAAGCAGTCGAGCAGCCCCGTGTAGATCAGGAGTGGCTGCTCCTAAAGAGATAAGGTGGTCACCCCGTCGAAACTGCTTAGTTTGTTGTTTTACTAGTGTAAAGTAAACTACATCCGTCAATTTTCCATCCTTTACGCAGAGATGAGGGGTTCACTTCAGCCACTTCAACATCTTTAGGTTTGGCATTCCCCTTGTAATGCAACGACCTTCTTCGGAGAAAGTAACGGTTGCTTTTTGTGTAATGTTTGCGTTTGTCTCAAGCCTCCGTGTCCGCTAACTTTAACGAGGCAAAAAAAAATATTGAATTACTGTAGAGTAGCTTAATTAACACCTAATAGAACATTTCTAAAGATAATAAAAATTGATCGGTACGTCTTGTAGAGTAGAGTACGCGTGATATGTATTTTGTAGTGTAGCTTCGTGGCTCGACAAGAACCCGCCTCATATGATCCCGCAAATGCTAGTCGTCAAGCACGCGTACGCGGTCGTTAAGCGAAGCTAGTTAGCTGAGCTCGGTGATGTTTTAGCTCGCTGACACTTGTGCCAGACCATCGGCACCCGTGTCCTACACGGACATTTCGAAATTCATTACAATTCTCCTGATTTGGCCCCGTGCGACTTCTTTTTGTTTTCAAACTTGAAAAATTCACTCGTCGGGCAGAAATTTGAGGTCATCGCCGCCACGGAGGCCTATTTTGCAGACCTCGAGAAAACGTAGTTTTCAGACGTATTATAGAAGTTGGATCATCGCGAAGTCGAGTGTATCGAGCTAAGAGGAGATTATGTTGAGAAATAAATTGCCACTTTTCCAAAATTTTCGTTTCTCTTTTGTAGGCTAAGTATCATAGTTTGTGTCTGGAAAAGATTATCGTTTGTGCTTTAGCAAGGTTTACTTTCAATCCCAGTGAGTCAAAAGTTCTGTATAAGTCATTTAACTGGACTCAATATTTAAAAATTAAGAAGGTGTTTCACAACAAACTGAAATTCTCAACGTATTTGAAAGTAGGCTGGATTCGACTTTCAATCAAGTTGCGGAAGCTGGCCGCGCATCCGGGTTTATTCTAAGACCCTTCATATTTTCTCCAATTATTTTCTACTGTTACTTTACCGCATAATTTGTACACTATCTTAAAATACTGATCTCAAATATGGTCTTCCTATCTAAAATATCGGGTTACCCTTGTTGAGTCTGCGCAACGTCAATTTACTGAATTCCTACTTTTCAAGTTCAAAACTTACTACAAGCCTTATGAGAATCGTATATCATTTCTCAATATAATTTCCCTAGAATGAAGAAGATTTCTCTTGGATGAGTATTTTTTAAGCTTTGTGATAAACTTATAGACTCCCACTTTACCAAATCAACATCCATCTCAAATTACTAATATATTCAACGTACCCTTTACTCGTACAGATCCGCATTTTGCTCACCTTTTTTAAGATTTCCACGTTATCACAATGTAATTCAGCTTGGTCCTGCTTCTGCCTCACTTAAAACTTAAATATTTTTTGAATCCTTTAATTATGGAAGGAAATATTTAAAATTAGTATAAATTTACTTATTTTTTCTGTTTGTTCTTTGTGTTTTTTGCTACTATCATCTTAAATCACTTTATAATAGAAGCTTGCTCTGTAGATGATTTTATAAATAACTAATATAAAAAATGCACAGTAATATCCGCAGAAAACGGTCTCCAATAGACCTGTATCTGCTTTATCATCTTCACCGGGTATTATAATACCACAAAATTTGAAAAATTTCATCTTGAAAATGTTAGATTTAAAGGAAAAGTTCCTTTACGATTATAGGAGTTAAACGTCAATTTAAGAAATCATAGTGTGACTAAGATGATATTACATTTTCCGTCTACTCATAAAAGCTGTAACATTTTTTTCGCTGATTTTGACAACTACTGCATTCCTTGTCAATTCAATACCTGGATCTAAGGGTTGTTACCAAGATCTTTGATTGTAAACTACTTGAATAGCACGATAAAAAAAATAAAGCTACATCCAACTTTAGAACCTCTTAAGACTGTTTGAACATTAATTTGACACTTCTGACCATAACATAAAGTTTGATGATCATAGCCTCCATAGTATTGGTATCTGAGAAACGGGCAGACAATTTACGAAACTAGTATACATTTAGAAAGGTCCTTATCCAATAATCTTCCCTTGATAGTAATTAATCCTTCGATGGCATTTTCATGATGTTGAGAATCTCATCAAATAATATAAGATAACATTCTGTAAAGATAGAAGCGGTAACATAATCGCTAACGATGATATTATTAAGGAAAGATGTTATATGTGCTTTAAAGAACTTATTAATCCTACTAATAAGTCTAACTCCATTGGAGCCAATCGAGGTCTATAATGAGTCTATCTGAGTACCTCCAACTTTGGAAAAAATAAATTCTGCCTTAAAAAAATCAGAGAGCCAACAAAGTGCGTCATTTATGAGATTCCAGCAAAATTCCTAAAACGTGGCGGTACGGTTGCATCAAAACCATATGCTAGCTGATCCAACGCATCTGGACTCAGAAGCAAATGTCCTATTAGAACTTCCAAAATCAAAATTTTTGAGATCATCGCTTGGACTAACAGAACATTCTTGTGCCACATTAAACGTCCCAACTTTCTGCCTTCATTTCTCCACCAGTCCAAATGTTTGTTTCGGGGTCAGCTGCTGGAACTGCCAAGAAGCATGGTATTGTACACAGTTTTATACTGTATTGAATTTGACGTCCGAGAATCTGAAGATTCAAAAATATTACGTAAGTTTTGACAGTTCTATTTAGTTACTTCCATGTACTTTATGGTGCTGATTTCAATAGTGATATTTTTTTGTCTATAAGCTAAAATTTATCTGCAAAATATGGGAAGATTTTGCAGCAAAATGTACAAATACTCAATTTTTTGAACATATTTGTTTTAATTTTACTATGCCTTATTCAAAATACACTGGTTCGACGAAGGTTAACAAAAGAAATCGGGCACACAAATCGTACGTCCAAAGACCAACTCGGGCGAACAAGATACAATACATCACCCTACGTCGACAAGCAAAAATGCTGTTCCGACAACAAAAACGACGGATCATCAACCGGGAATTAAAGCAAATTAACGAACATATGACGCTAAATGAAGTCGATCAGCATATCCTTCAACAGCTTCGAAGGGGATACACGATATTAAAAACAGGTGGAAACAATACTTCCAAAAACTTCTCACAGCACCCACAACATTCACCGAAACTGTTCATTCCGGGGCTGAAGAAGATGTCCTTGCAACGCTACCAATAGTAGAATAGGTACAGGCAATCATTCATGGTCTCAAAAACAACAAAGATCCTGAAACCGACGGAATGTCGACAGAACTGTTCCAAGCTCCTTCATTGGTTAATATGTTGGGTATGGACAGAGGAGTCGCTACCAGATGACTGGCCGAAAAGCAACATATGTTTCTAACATTAGAAAAGAGGCGGTCTACGCTGTAAAAATTACAAAGGGATTGCTCTGTTGTACAACATACAAAGTGCTGTCTAAAGTCATTGAGGGAAGGCTGAAGCCCTATTATGAAAATATCATTAGAGAGTACCAAGGTTATAAAAGTGGACGATCTACGAATTACAGATATTTTTGGTAAAACTGATGCTCGGAAAATGCTGGGAATAGAATATCAATTTACGACAGCTGTTCGTAAACTTCAAGCGAGCATACGACCGTGCGGACATAAATATCCTGGACAAAACAATGCTTGACTTTGGCGTCCTAACTAAACTCGTCCACATGACTATGGTTACAATGCTAAACACCGAGTCTCAGGTCAAAGCTAACGGAGACTCGTCTGAAAGCTTCCCAACGAGCTCAGGCCTATACCGAAAGGGCCTGGACGTATTCGAACGCAAGGTGCTCAGAAGGATATATGCCCAGAAAAGCATGGATCAGAGTGAAGACTTCGTTGCAACGACCCACCTCTATCCGCATGCGTAAAGCTACACAAACTATAATGGCCAGGACATATGGAGAGAATGTAAGAGCACAGGCTCCCCAGACGAACGTTTAAGGGTAGAGCACAAAAGAAACGTCCAGTTGGGAAACCGAGGAAACGGTGGGAGCATTCAATCAATGCTGACAGCAGATCCCTGCTTGAGATTCCCGATTGGCGAACGGCATCCCAGAACCGTGACGATTTGAAGCGACTACTACTACTGGAGGCAAAGGGCCGAATTAGAGCTACTCGTATGCCATAAATAATGATGATTCAAAATACAAAAGGGCGTACGAAGTACGAAAAGTGTTCTATAAGATGATTATAGAGTGCTGTGCCATATTATCAGACCTATACCAATTATTAATATAATAATGACAATATTTTGTCATTAAATGATTTATGGTACTGTCACTGATTGTGCTAAGATCATTGTTGTAAAATTTTAAGAACAGACAGCACTGAATTGTGAAGTGAGAAGCAGCATATAGATGTCAAGAAAGACCCGTACTTACAACACATGTTCTTCTATCTCTAGACATACATGCAGTTACGATATGTTTTTGTTTTGTTAATCAATATTGATTATTTGATCGTTTTTTGCATAAGTGCTCAGCGTTTTCTATAAAATAAAGTCTTTAAGTGTCAAATTTATAGAATTTCTGTTATTTGACACGGACCCTTTATCCAAAAAATTTGAGGGAATATCTGGTTTTATAAGGTAAATTGGTTGTAACAGTATGAGATAGCAGGGATTGTTGGAATTAAAGTAAAGTTAAAGAAATATTAAAAGAATAATTTATTTTAAAGACAGTTTGAAAAGTCAATGCAGGGGAGACTGCGGAAGAAATTCAAAACCACACCATGTACAGATCGAAAAATACGTGATGCATGCCTCGGGAATCGAAAAATTTCGAAGCGCGAAATTTTTAAGCTTATTTAAACTCCGACGACAAGACTGAGAGACGCAGGGAAGTCAAAATATGTCAAAAATTAGTGTCCGGGCCTTTAGGGGCAGCAACTACTAAATTCAATAAACATCACCTTATATTGGAACGAAATTACCCAGTTTTTTTGCGTCGGTACAACCTATCCCCACCCACTTGGACTTTTGACCTTCTTTTCGATGTCATATTCGTATATGCACGATTCATCACTTGTTATGATCTTTAATGGGAAGTTTACATCTTCTGGACCCTCGAGTAGCTCCTGGAAAATCTAGAGGCGATTGGCGTTTTGGTCGCCCGTCATGAAGCATGGTAAACATTTCTCCTCTTCAATCTTTGAGTCAAAATCTTTTAACAAGATCCATCTGATATCTGGTAGAAAAAAAGGTTTATTGACAACTAAAAGATAGTTACAAATATTGTACATATTACATTATGTTCCACAATAAACTCACTCGACTACCAGGAATATTTTGCTAATGGTATCCTTTCAACGCCAACCATGCCTCTTTTGCATCATCGCAGGATCGTATAATTTGTGAGTCGCCGATCAAATGTGCGATTATCGCAAATCCCTTCTCGTTGTCACCAATCCACTTAGCATTAGTTGATTTTGGACTATCGAGAATCATGTAACACAACCCTTTGCTCGCAGGTAATATTCAACTCAAAAACTCCAATTAAAGTAGTTGTCGCTACTTAGCTTCGAAAATGTATATTTGGATTCGTTCGCGACCATCTTTGCATACGGGTTTACAAAAACGAAAATCAATACAATTTAACGAACTTAAAGTCAGTCCCGAAATTCGCAGAAGCGCGACTAAAAAACATAACTGAGAGCTCTGTTGGGACTGGTCCCAAAACCTGCTAGAAAATAGATTATTGACAACTTAAATATGTTTACAATTATTGTTCATACATAGGGAATTAATATTGTTTAATTATTGAGTATTTCATATTATTTATGAAGTATTTTATATTTATGTGTGATTGTGTGTAATTCCAAAATGCCTTACACTCGTCAGCAAGGACTCTGATGATCAAACGTCGATTTGCCCGGACGAGAGTATTGATTTTATCGACGTGTGGGTCGTCAGTTGACGTGGGAGGACGTCTAAGACGCTCATCATCTTCAATCGACTGTTGACTAGCCTTCAAACGTTCATGCCATTTGAAAATCCCGTATGCTTCATAGGAACATCACCGTAAGGCATGTTCAGTATGGCTGGTTTTTCCAAGTTTGATAAAAAAGGTCACAACAAGTCGGTGCTCCTTCATGTCATTCATTCTGAAATTCGACAAATGTAATGTAGCTAATATATGCAATTTGATCTGTAGAAATCTAATGAAATTTGCTAACTAACTGGAGCCGGCCTAAAAAAAAACTAATCTTTATCACGTGGAGACATAATCTACATATGTTATAACCCTTTTTCTATATTTTCTTCACGTTAGCCCATTCAGAATGCAACGATTGTTGAGACATTTTGACATGAATATTAGCAAGAATCCTGACAGTAATTTTGTGTCAAAACACTTTCATCATGATTATGTGTTCCTATATCATATTTTTTTCAGTGTAGTGCATCGTCTTATATTTTTCGTGAAAACTAATCAGTTTTCTACCTTTAAATTAGGTAATAAAGCTTGCATTTTCAATCATCGTCCTATATTCCTCTTCCCGGTTTCATCAAAGTTTCTTCATGGTATGTTTACAGCAATATATAGCCTCTCCTATATCTAGCCAGGGAAGAGAAAACCCTTCTATTTAGTCTGCTTTTCTCCACTCATACAGTTGCCTTGGTTTGATCTCAGGACTTTTCAATTGCATTTAAATCTGTCGAATCACTAAAACGAAGACAATACTTTTGTTTGTATCGTTCAATTATTCATTTTCAGTCTGGCGTTCCTTAAGACTGTTAGTATTGATGCCTTACTATTTTAAGTTTTTGTTCTGTATTAAAGTCTTTCCAGTATGTACATTGACAATTTAAATATTTATGTTTAGAATGATTGAATCGGTCAAAGACTGAACCAAATCTAACTTCTTTGTTTTGGATTTAAGCAAAATTTCCTGCAGTTTGGTTTTTTTAATTCTCGCTGCAATGTTCCTTTTGATATCTTGGTAGGCTGTCTAAAAAAATCTCAAAACTAATTTCGTTTTTATTGAAAACAAAAAAATTATTTCTAAATCATATCAAATCTCAGAATTTTTTCTGGGACCCTCTGAAGGCTTATATAATAGACGGCTGAAAAAGTTTCGTCTCTTATATCATCAGAAGCCCCGGCAAAATTGCTGTTGTTAAGGACACGCATTCCTTTTGGCTGAATCCAGATTATTGCCGTATCTTTCCAAATCTGATGGCCTTTCAGGTGTGTTCTAATTTACGGAAAATTTCATTTCCCTACTTAAAGAAACGATGTTTGGAAACACCGAACGAAACATTTAGTTCGGGTCTGAAACTTGCCAATATGCCAACCAATTATATAAATTTTAGAGGTGGCGCACTTTTGAATCTTGCCTAGGAAAGTGTATGCGCTGAGTTGAGGGTAAACCTCCCGTTTTGACACCCGATATAACATCTTAGCCCAGTCATATTAGGTAAAAAAAGGGGTCAACCTCGGAATGAAAGATAATAAGCTGCAAATTGGTATGAACCTTTGTTTTGTCATTCTAAATGTTGTCTCAAAAGTCTAAATCGTTATCGTGTTCGCGTCTCAAGATATTCAAGGTCAAAGGTCACAAAAATCGGTTTTTCGCGAATATCTGGCTTCCTATCGGTTAAATGAGATTTGCATTTATTATAAAAGTTGTAGGCTATAAAATTCCCTACAACTTTTGTTTAAACTTTTTTTTCATACGACCAACCGTTTTGAAGGTAGAGCGCGAAGAGTGCACATCGTACAGTCATATACGGCCTAATGCAAGGTCAAGCGTGAGTTATGGTTATCAGTACGTTATAAAGTCAATTATTTACTTGGAAATTATAATTATTAAACAATGCCTATTATTTATGTACTAACTATTAATTATTTATATTTAATTAAAGTAAGTAACTTGATTATTTATATATAATTATTCATATTTAACTATTTGACAAAACAAAGGTTCATACCAATTTGCAGCTTATTATCTTTCATTCCGAGGTTGACCCCTTTTTTTACCTAATATGACTGGGCTATACAACTTTTCAAAAACTTTGGTGAAAGTTGGAGCCGAATTGCGACCTCTAACGTGGTCAACAATCTCGTTATATACATACACACATATACAGATATATCCATATATGCATATATATATACATATGTGTATATATATAGATATATATATATATATATATATATATATATATATATATATATATATATATATATATATATATATATATATATATATATTCGCGAAAAACCGATTTTTGTGACCTTTGACCTTGAATATCTTGAGACGCGAACACGATAACGATTTAGACTTTTGAGACAACATTTAGAATGACAAAACAAAGGTTCATACCAATTTGCAGCTTATTATCTTTCATTCCGAGGTGAAAGCCCTAATATGACTGGGCTATCTGCTATACAATCCCCTGCTTTCTGCATATCCTTCAGTTCCTCGTCTTAGTACTTCTGCACAGCTTTTGAAGCTTGATATTTTCACTTTTTGGTCATGGAATATGAAATTTCTTCCCTTTCCCACCAGTACGAACCCTTTGTTGAGCAGTTGTTTCAACTGTATATCATTCTCAGCTGTAATCCGCGTTCTCCATTAAATATTAACTATTGGCATGAAGGCCGCATAATACCCTGAATATTTATGCTCTTTATTCTTCCTTCTAATTAAATTATGTCGTAGTCCGCGTAGTGTAGTGGTTGAAGTGCTCACTCTGTAAGCCGAAGGTCCCTGGTTCAATCCCGTTGGTAACAATGTGATTTGTTTCAAGGAATTCTTCGGACGGACGGCCCGCGCAGTTATGATACGTACTAGTTTAAAATCAGAACGTATCGCAGCTGGGTGGGCGAACACACGGCCAAAGGAGGTTACTGACCATATCACCTTCTCGAGTGCCGACACATGCGATCAAGATAATGAGATACTCCAACTATCTCTAAGCGGGTCTAGAGTTTGGGTCTAGAGCACTTCGTCTGGCAAATGTAAAAGTAATCATGATTGATTTTAAACCTGCTGTTTAGATATATTTATTGATGTCGCTCTATGGAGTTATTTAACTACAACAGAAAATTATAAAAATCGGAAAACCTAAAAATAAATTCATGGTCTCATTACCTCATCTTACAAGCTGTAATTAAATAACATGTATTTTCCTAAACTGTGTCTGTGTGGTCTAGTGGTTAGAGCATGCGACGCATAAGCCGAAGGTCCCAGGCTCAAATCCCGTTGGTGAACAACGTGATTTAGTTCAGGGGATTTTTTGGACAGACTACGAGTGTTCACTTAGTGGTGATATGTACTGATTTAATAAGATCATATCATAGCTGAGCAGACACACGGGAGCATGTTACTGGCCAAACCAACCTCCGAGAAAATCAATACGGTCATGAAAATGAGATACTCTAACTATCTCTAAGCAAAGGTCCGAGAGGGGCTGTAGTGCTAAAAAGAAGATTATTCCTAAACACTCCGAACTCTCAATTTTTTCTTCATCTTTCACATTCAAAAAAGAACTTATTTTACTTCCATACTCACAGTAAATTTTTTCTTCATCTTTTTTTTCTAGGTACTAGAGGCTATACGTCAAAGTCCTTTCCTTGTTGGGATGCATTATGCCTTTCAAACCGAGACCAGACTTTATCTTATTTTGGGTAAAAGCCAAAAAACAACCAAAAGAATGTTTAATAAATATTTCTGTACACAGATTATGTTAGCGGTGGAGAATTGTTCACACATTTATGTAATAACGAACACTTTACCGAAGATGAAGTTCGAATTTATATAGCTGAAGTTGTATTGGCCTTAGAACAATTACACAAATTAGGAATAATATACAGGGATATTAAGTTAGAGAATATATTATTGGATGCCAATGGGCATATAGTATTGACTGATTTTGGACTGTCCAAAGAGTTGCATGGGTCCAATGAACGAGCCTACAGTTTTTGTGGTACACTAGAGTACATGGCACCAGGTAATTTATAATTTTTTTATTTTATGCAATCTATGATCTGAAGATTTAATCTCTTAATATTTTCAGAGGTTGTACGTGGTGGTAGTACAGGACACGATACAGCCGTCGATTGGTGGTCGGTTGGTGTATTAACGTATGAGCTGTTAACGGGTGCCTCTCCATTTACCGTAGTTGACGAGAAAAATACTCAGCATGACATATCCAGAAGAATCCTGAAAACGGAGCCCCCCATTCCGGAAGAGCTTGGTTCAGATGTTAAAGATTTTATTTCGAAACTTCTTGTAAAAGATCCGAAGAAACGATTAGGTAAGTACAGCCAAATCTTACGCGCTAACCAGGAGGTTCAAACGAGATTAATGTTGGCGTATGATTAAAGGTGGAAGCAAAGCTGATGCATCAGAAATCAAATCACATCCATTCTTTCGTAAAATCGATTGGATGAAATTAGCTAAGAAACAAATACCCGCTCCATTCAAACCAAAAATAGATAATGAATTAGACACGAGTAACTTCAGTGATGAATTCACGAGACTCCCATTGAGTGATTCACCTGCAGCAGTTCCAAACAATTCAGATCGACTGTTTAGAGGTAATTCTCAAAATAAAAAAGTAGCAGAGTAAATATAATTTGTCTAATTATCCTGCAGGCTATTCATTTGTCGCGTCTAGACATCTTATGAAAAATATGAGTGTTGAATACAATTTCTCCGATAGCAATGATAGTGATGCAAAATCAGCTTCGAATCAAATAATCATTGAATACGACAAGGTAAGGTTTACTCACAATCAAAAGAAAATTTATAAGTAAAATCATTTTCACCTCTCATTACAGGACTCTCCATTCTTCACCAAATATGACCTCCTATCGAAGCCTATTGGTCAAGGATCATTTTCTGTTTGCATGCAATGCATAAGTAAAGCGAATCGTCAAAGCTACGCTGTGAAAATAATGAAAAACTCGAAGGAAATTGATTACGAAGTGGAAGCATTGCGAACATGTCAAGGACTTCCAAATGTTGTTAAACTGATAGATGTGCTAAAAGACAATGAAAACACGTACATAGTAATGGAACACCTTTCGGGAGGAGAACTCCTAGACAGAATACGAGAATCGAGTCGCTTCACAGAAGACGAGGCAAGTCATTATTTTTATCAAATTGCCAAAGCCGTGAGCACAATGAATGCACACAACATCGTGCATCGGGACTTAAAGCCAGAGAATATCCTATTTACGGAACCAGGTTCGCAAACGTTGAAAATCGTCGATTTCGGATTTGCGAGAGTTCGTAAGTCAGAGCCTATAAAATCCCCGCCCTGTTTTACGTTAGACTATGCTGCTCCCGAGGTTTTGATGGGATCTCATGAGAGTATATATTATAGTGATGCCTGTGATATTTGGTCGTTGGGGGTTATATTGTATACAATGCTTTGCGGTCATGCACCGTTTCGAAAAAAGGTATCATCAGCGCATGCAGCCACACGTGCGAATGCCAATAGTATTGAAGAGATTGTGAAACGTATTCAGCGAGGATCATTTGATACAGAATCGAATGCATGGCAGTTTGTCAGTCGTCAAGCAAAGGATCTTGTCCAGGGATTGCTCACAGTCGATGCTCGTTTTCGTCTAAAGATCGATGAAGTATTAAAGCATGAATGGTTTAGAAAAGTTCCTAGTACCGCATTGTATTGCCCAAGTCGCCGACGCAGTTTCGATTTAGTAGCGGACGAAGTGCGTGACACATTCGATGCTTTTAGTCAAGCTCAAGAACAAGGCTTTCGTTTGCAGGACGTAAATACAGCCAACCTCGCACAACGTCGCCGTCAAAAGAAGTCAAGTTCTGCATCTGCCGTTAGTTACGGCGCTGAAAGTGTTACGAGTGGACTAGGACGTAGTAAAAGCTCGAGTGGCATCATTGCCTCAGATCCCAATAATCGTTCCATTAGTATAGCTACCTCAAATTCCTCTTCAATTGAAATAATGGTGGACGAACAGGATAATAATAACAGCAATAGAAAACTTGTAGATGTTAAGTGTGAAGACCAAACGACGACTTTTATAATTGAAGAATCTGTTAACAGCAAAGACAGCTGTGATACAAACTCCTCAGTCAAAACGGAATCATCACCTGTGTCAGTAATCGACGACATTCAGATAATTAAACGGCCCAAATCTGATCCCAGTCAGTTCACATTCTGCGACAAGCATGTGAAGGGATACCATCCAAACGCGACTATTATCAGCGAGAATAGTCAACCGGAGTTTTTCGGATTTAGCGCAAGTGAAATTAGAAGTGGTAAACAATCGATTAGTCAATTAGATATAATGCTGAGGTCTTTGAAGAAACGTATAGTCAAACGCGATCAGAATGTGATGTCAAATAAAACAATGCCAAATAAGAAACTGCAACCAACAAGACGAGATGTGATTAGAAAGAAAACGGGAGCCGAAAAGACCACAAACATTATAACGCGATCAAATGTCCGTCGGACAACGCGAAGTAGAGCAGGAACAAAAGACTCAAATCCAACGATAACGAACACGGTATCTTTTACAATGGGCACGTTATCAAAATCCGAACTACAACAACAAAATATGGCTCCAAAAACAACTGTACCTGATCGACCAATGACTCGACTTACCCGTGCCATGGGGCGTCGTGCGGCAATCTCAGATCGTTTTGATCTATTTTCGGAAACTGTTACTAAACGTCGAAGTCGAAGACAGCAATGATTAATGGTAATTGGTCAAGACAAATCAAGCACCTCCGGTAAATGTTATTATTTAATTAATCATTGTGCTGAAAGTTTTATTAGCAGTAGTGTACATTGTTGTATTTATTATGGTTGCTGGAAAATAATTGCAAACGATACTGGAATGAATATAGAAATTGTTTTGCATACTATTTTCATTAATTCTAATAATTATTATAAATACTTTTATAACTCTAATTATATGAATTATCTAATATTATTATTATGTTTGCTGTCCTATTTCTTCTGTTATTTAATAATTCATTTTTCCCAAAAATTAAGCGTTATATCTGCTGAATGGAATTACATTTGTTGCCTTTAGGTACGTTTGTAGTATTAGCGAATTGAAAAACAAATTTATTTATATTCCTTTATAAAGACAAAATTAATGTATCCTCATAAATATTAAGTTTATGATTTGAAATATGTGCAGAAGTCAAGAAGTATCTTTGAATAACAATAGCTGGAATAAGTTATGTGGTGTTTGGTGAGAAGTTTCAAAAATTATACCTATAAAGTATACTAAATGGATTAAATTCTCAATTGACAAATTGCTGTGTAAGCTGATTTAGAATTCCTTATGATTCGATGTTCAGTTGATTTTATTGCAGTTAAAAGCTCATTGCTTTTCAGTTTACAAGAAATTAAAGCTGCGATCATACTTTAAACGTTGAACTCTATACCTCTATATCATCTCATTGCACATTTGCAGGGAAAGCTATCCTTTATATTCTTTGTGTGAAATTACATTTTCAGGGATTTCCTGCTCCCGTTCAGGGAAAACTACTATTTAGTCCATTCGCTGGGAACAACCTACAACAGGCAAGCCTAATTAAAGATTCTTTGGAATTAAAATAAAATTGACTACTTTTCAAAATTATTGACTCAAAGTTCGAGCAAGATGCAGATGTTTTAGAAAACTAATTGAAAAAATAAAACGTTCAAAGTTTTTGAAATTAACACCCAAATTATCCAAACAATAACACTGGTGAATATATAAATTTTCTTCTAGATTTTTTGAACCTTGTTTCGGTATTTTAGGAGTGCTGAGAACTGATAAAATAATGCTCGTTTTTTCCTAGAAGATCTCGTTTAAGTTGCACGACAGACGCATCTTCAGCCAAAAACATATTTTGGCCCTTTTGTCAAAAACAAGTTGTAAAACTCGCCGGGAACTGCTGCCTCGTCTTGACTTTCTGTCGATACCACACATAAAATTTCTGATTGGTCAGGATTTTGATGCCGAAAAAGTTCTCCCAACTCAGATGTTCTCACTCGATTCTGTGTCTATTTCAACCATGATGGCCTCGCCGTTTTGTCTCTGCCATTTAATAAGCGTAGTATCATCAGATAATGAGATACTCTAACTATCTCTAAGCGAAGGCCCGAAAAGGGCTCTAGTGCTAAAAGAAAAAATCTTCTTCAAATCCGTTATATAATAATTTTTGAAAAATGGGCATGAGCAAAATACTTTGCGATTGTTTGTGTTGATACTTTTTGCCAGGCCATATGACGGAATTTAATAGCATCCAATTCTTCTTCTGATTTAATCCACTACTTGATGCTTGAGACCAAGTTGCGAAATGATTAGATTTCCTGAGAGATATGATTACTCCACGCAGTGCATGATGTTACGCAGCCATGAAAAGTAGTTTCGACCTTAGCTACTCCTTTTATTCAGGTGCCTTTTAATTATCAGATGCAGATGCTCGTAATTATTATTCTTTATCACGTATTCGACATACGATGATTTACGCTTTTTTTAGTTTTCAAGAGCTTTCTAGTTATACTCGTTCTGTTGAGTATCACATCTATTTTACTTTCTGTGTCCCCGATACTTTAAGTATGCGATGGAAACGCTACAATCTTTGCATAGCTGTTTTCTTCAATGTCCAAGCTCAGATGAGGAACGTAGCATTGACCATAACAATTTAAAAACCTCAAACAGAGCTGCAGATTCATGTTACGGGTACAGAGTATCTTCTGATATTTTCCAAAAGAGTTGCGGGCCACTTCGATGCTTTCTAAAACCATCGTATTGGGATCCCATTTTTCATAAATTTTTTTCCCGAGGTATCGAAGTGGTTTTGCTCGCTCAATAGACATATAACTCGACGAAACAGTATTTTCGTTTATATTTCTTTTGCTGACTATCATGTATTTCGTTTTCCTGGAGTTAATTTTCAGGCAGAATTCGCTACAAACTCATTCAATTCGTTAGCGTTAGTTAGTTCTTCCTTACCTTATCATCGTCAAAACTAATTTTATTGGTGTAGATTCCGTTTGTGTTTATCTCCCCGATATTTTGTTTCATGCCTCATTCGGGTAGGTGATCAAGTGAAAAATCAGTGGATTGCTCTTTTAGCTGAACCTTGCTAGCATATTTCGCTTACACAAAAACTGGAATGTTGACCCCCTTCTTTTCTACAATGTTATATAATTCTCCACCTTTGAAAAGGCCCCTTGAATTTCAGGTACCGATTTTGAGTTCTGTTTTTATTTTGGCTTCGGAGTTTCTAAGTACCCTTTTAATGCCGGAGACTAAGGGACGTGATTGTAGTGTACTTGTTATGTTTCGTATACTTAGTATTCTCGAGAGTGTACTGCTAGTGGTTTCTTCTTGCTTTCCGGTGGGATCAGTAACTCTACTTGTTCGAGCCTGACAAACGAGCACTTCCAAGGGCTTCTGACTTAGTATTTTAAAGAAGCCTCACGAAGACCCGGGCTTTATCAGCTCACCAACCTAGTTAATACACTAGGGTTAAATCTAGTTTTCCCACAGGTTGCTCGAGTTCACGGCGGCGCCACTTTTAGGCTAATGGTCAGGAGTTAAAGTAGTTTGCTAGTTAGTGTGACTGTTACCCACCAATATGTTACGAAGTGGCTACTTAACATCCAATAGGCTAATATCAAATCCAAATCTACCTGGTGCGAATAATTCTCCTATAGTTACTTTTCAAAAAATTAATCGGTTGCAAATTCGAAATAATATTTGGTGACACGGAATCAATTTAATGCCTCTTAAGAACTGCAACATTAGGATGAGCAACACAATTATCAACTAATGATAAAATTATTTGATTTGCTCTGCATAATGCCATATCCCGTTGCTGTAATTGATTACAAATTATATCGGCAGTCATACAAGCCTTTTGAGTTGATAAAAAGTTTGTTTTCAGATTGCTATTTTTAATGAAGCATCTGTGGTTTTTGATTTGCCAATTACAAACAATTTCTTTTTTGATTTCCTATTATGTTTGCTGTAGCTAATGAGGATATGAAAAGAAAAGTCCGTGCAGAATTTTAGCGCTTTTCACGTCCGTGCCTCTGCGAGCTATAATCACCCGAGCTCAGCTGAGAGGGCCAGGCTGCAGTACACGTATAAGTGCTAGAAGGGTAGCTTCTTGCGGTATCGTGGGAGCGGGTTCTTTTACCCAGCACCAGGCCTACACTACAGAAATATTCCGCGTATACGAATTCAAAGATATCAACAAAGAAAATTCAATGCCGGTATCGAAAGTTAGAGTGTTCAAAAAAGAATCCTATCTATTCTGTTTGGAAGCAAGCAAGCTGCAACGCTACCGTCATCAGCAGCAACCCCACCGTCATCAGCAGCAACCCCCAAAAGACTAGAGCATTCAGGTGGAGATGGTGCTCCTTCGCACTATTTCGGGTTCGTGCAGCAAGAACCCCTGTAACGATAAGTTAAATTTGCAGCCCAATAGCTGGTCTAAGCTGCTATAGCGTGAAAAAAGAAATAAAATTAGCACTCCATTGTAATCATATTATCCACAGTTTAACGGAAGAGAATAAATTCAAGTAACAATTTTTCATTATTCGGAAAATTCAGCTAGAACTTTCATCACTCTAAGAATGCTGCGTTCGTATCATTCAATACATTCTTCTTCACCTTCGTAGCCTGCAACTGTCTCGTTCCATTGAACGCGTCCTCCAATTTCGAGCGATAAACTATCTTCGTCGACCGAGTCAAACCAGCCTTTCCTCGGTTTCCCCACTTGTCTCCGCCCTTCAGTTCTCCCAACGAATACCTTTTTGGGTATCCATTGTTCGTCCATACGATTATTTCGTTCAATACATTACAGATCAATTTATCTTATACAGATAGTGGTCTTTCATCTATCTTTGCGCTAGTAAAATGAGGGCTAGATTCTGCGCGGCCATTCAATAAATTTGGCGGCTGGGTACTTCACGGCCTATCGTCGCTCGAAATCTTATTAAACGTGTCGTTGACGGCTGTTTTGTCACTTTTCATTCTCATGGTCCTCTCAATTTTCACGGCAGAGAAGTACTATTTCTTATTCCATATGTTTAAACTTGAATCTTAATGAAAACACGAATTGAGCCTACCAGTAGGTGTTGAATTACAATGACGAGCACAAAATCAACTTCCGTAGAAGAAAAACTAGTTTTTTGGAAATTTAACTCTTGTGGCCCTGGACGGAGCGAGTAAGTTCACCGGAGGAACATGGTGGATGAATAAATTTGGAGAAATCTGCAGGAAGTTACAGATGATTTCCATTCCTTATCAAACCTTGTATGTACAAAGTTCTTCTGTCTACGTTAACTGCCATACGCCGCAAATAGCTAGGTGGTTGTATTTATAGCTGCAATTCGAACTCAGAGACGATAGCCATAAGCTTTGCAATGCTCGTTATCTACGGGCACATTGCTTTGATCTGTGCTGGAAATTCCACGAAGTGTCCGCGAGTTAAAAGGAAAACAGATAACGATTCCTCATACAAATTATTGTGTGCCGTATCGAAGTAAACAAGCGAAATAAAACACCATGCGAAATTGGCTCAGCTGTTCGGAAACCCCCCACCCGCTCCCCTATTTGTCTTGCAACTTGTTATGTAAGATTCAACTCCAACCTTTCTCCCAAAGGCTCGCAGCGTTGCAATTCCACACAGACCTCTCAACTCGCTGATTTTCACAAGATGTTATCTTTGTCCACTCTTGAGCTCTTGCTCCTTCTTTGCACACCTCAAAATGCAAGTCTTAATCCGCTTGACTGGGAAACCCCGCATAGCTGCGAAACCTTTCCGGCCACAAATCACACGAATTTGGAAGAATTTCATTTCGAACAACCATCTTTTCATAGATTCGAAGGTATCTCGAACAGATAATTCAATACGCGAAACTACTCCCGCAACGTCCTTATTCCATAACCTTCCGGCGGCACCCGTTTCGCTTATCGTCACCAAATCGCGAACGTAACACTCAAATGGATCCACTATTCGCAAATAAACCAGAAATTGCGCTTATTCGAGAGCTTTGCAATTATATTCTTTCGCTCGCGAAAAATCTTTTGGCTGCGGCACCGTTAACTTTGCGGTGCTATACACAAGATAAACGCGGAAACACAAAAAATCCGCTCACAAACGCGATTACTAGAAAAATGTCGGTAAATCTTTTAATGTCTTTAATGCCTTCAAGTAAATACGCCCCATTCAAGTGACAAAATTAAACTCCCCGGAAGTGTCGAGCAACACATCATTCCACAAAGGAATTTCCGTTATCGACAACTGTGGTTTCTCGTTATAGTTGTGTGCACATTGGCAGAGGGTCTGAACTATCAAGTGCGTTCGCTTATAACAAATATCCCTTTTTTTAAGTGTACGTACATGCAAATATATTAGCAAATCGATATTGAGCTTAAAAGTTTAGTACCAAGTGGATACCGCTTTCACGTTCTTTCTCATGTGCAAACAGGTTACGATAAACGCACTTTACCTTTTGCAAGTTTATCGGTGGTTTCGTTCGAACATTTTACCTCTCTTTTAATTTGACCGATGAGTTGGTGGGCTTGCTTATCCGTGTATATGTTCTGGCGCTGGATTGTGTTGAAGCTGATCATGCACAGTATTGGGCATACATTTCGCAAAATTTCTTTCCTCGAGGTAGCCGGATTTTACTTGGACCTCACGTGCATGCGTTCGATGGTCTTTATTAGCACTGGAAGCGACTAAAATCTGGTCAAGTATTTTAGTGATTTAAGGAGTTAAGTCCGTGCAGGACACGGGTGTCGATTTTCGGGCACATGGTCAGAGGGAGCTATAAAAAGACCAAGCTCAGCTGGCTAGCTTTGTTTTGCGACCACGTACGCATACTTGTCGGCTAGCTAGCGGGATAGGTTGTTTTATCGCGCCACAAACCTGCACTATAAAATGTTTATCACGCGTACTCTACCGAAAATTCCGAGCAATTTCAATTATCTTTGAAATTTTCGTGTCGATCAAGTCAATACAAAAACTTAGTCTCACATACATACATCACATACATCAAATAAAAAAAGACTTCCGTTCAGATTCCGAAGAAGGCCGTTGCATTATAACGGGAAAGGCGAGAACACACAACATGTCAAACCTAAAGATAGTAAAGGTACCTAAAGTGAACCACCCTTTCCTACCTAAATTACGGAAACATGACGAGTGTAACATACTTAGATATATTTTTTTTTTGTGGTAGGGAGGTGAAGGCATTTACGCCTGCCGAGTCTGGCATACTTGTATATATTACCCTTAAGAACAATTAGCTTTATTTTTGTAAGCAATTTCGACAAGGTGATTAGCTTTTCTCATCAGGAACTGCCACAGCTAATCAACTTGAGGCAGTTCGACTGCTTATTTGAAGTGGCCTTCCCTCTGTCTGTTTATTCGTCCGTTTGTCAGTTTGTCTGTACGTCTGCCCGTAGATTCATTAAAATATCCAAAACAAAAGTCTAAACCTCGCAAAACCGTCTCCATGTACCTTTATGCATTGTGTTTCGTAAACCGAAAGGCGTCGTGATAAACTGAAACAATCCAAATAGAAATAGTTCAGGCACTGGAACCTAATGGTAGGCTCGTACTAATTCAATAGTCAAAAACACATATATACAATTATTATTTCTAAAGTCTTCTAACCCGGCTGTCTGTTGTCAATCAGGTATGGTGAAAGCGTTGAGTCACCGATAGTCGCCACACGGTCTCGATTCTCCTCAAGCTTTTATAACTAAATTAAGCGAGCTAGTCGATGAGCTGCTGCTGTATATCCCTTTGTTCATCATGAATTCAAATTCATTCTTAGCGGCTTTATATTTCGCATGTGGTAGGCAGCACATTCGTTCTGCAATGAGTGATCTTTTAGTTAATATGTGATGCTTCCTCCCATTGCTTGATTTGTCATGGAAGAAAATTCTGCTACGAAATCATAAAAGCGATCATCATTTTTGATTCAGATATGAATTTGAAGAGTAATGTTTCTCCATCAAGTAGTAGTTCCCGTCGAATCAAATGTTAGGAGCTTTTCACTTCAAGTGTGTATAATTTTGAAGTTTGCGGCATCAAGTTCGTCATCTGATTTTACCCCATTTCTGACCGTTTTTTTTCAAGTGAGGGGACGTACACGTAAACACTATCCACCGTTGACTGGTTTAGTTTTCTAGCGGTTTAAATGTGCACCATTTTTCGCAAGTGCGCGCGTTTTTACCATCCGACAGTGAAAATTGTACTCGTCATGATTATATTCATTATTTCAGGATTTTGATCTTCAGCGCACACGTGGTCTTATTGCTTGTTCAGTTTTGCGAGATTTTATCTCAAACCATCAAAACGTTCCAAGGTTTGCTTGCAAATATCGTTCAGCGAGTTGATTGCTGGGGCTTTGATCATCGGTGTTACATTAAAACCCTCAACTTTCTTGCCCGCCATCTCCGTGAGTGAGTCGATTCTTACATTTGTCGTTGCCGATAATATCGCCCGTACTCCCAGGGGAAGCCGTCTCAGCCATAATGCCTTAATGTTATTCTCTGGACATTGCGTTTACTCACGATAGATTTGAGAGCAGCTTATCGCTGAGCAAGGTTGTGTTCCAGCGAATCTAAAAATCTTGCAATTAAATGTTTTCTCAATTCATGTTTATTAACTACGGGCGGATTTTCAACAACATCCGCAACTTAATCCAAAATGAATGAATCAATTAACGCGGCAATAAGATTATACTTATCTTTATCCAGTTTAATATGGTTCATCGCAAATTGTGCCTCACATTAAGTGAGTCATAGTTTTGAGTGTCGTGTCCAAAATGACGGCAATATTAAGTCATTCAATACGTTTATTCATGGCGGCAACAATTCTGAGAGCGTTGTTCGTAGATCCAAAGATGGCTTTGGCGTTTCAGCTGCCGATCTCGCATACCTTCGGAGCGATTCGCCACCTTTCGCCATTTTAGAGAATGTACGTCAAAAAATGCACACGTTAGGTCACCACTTTTAAGAGATATTTATCCAATCACAAGCAAAAATGTTTTCATTTAAATTTGTTATGGTTTTTTAAATAATCAAAACAGCACATTAGGAGTCCATAGAATAGATACACCTCAAAGATAAGCGTCGCATTTCACTCAAATCAACCACATGACGTGTATTATAAATTCACTTGCTTTACTTGACCATTTTTCGTTTAAAACAAGTTTTTGTATGGGGCCGATTTGGAGGTCGTCGGACCAGTTGGGCGAATTCATTCAAAGCTTTGCTTCTGTCTGTATCTGTATCGGTGGAACATGATTCTCTTTAAATATTATTAACGCCCAATCAATTCACCTCGACTATAAGGCTCGTGATTTTAAAATCATTTCATGATAGCTTTTTATGGTCAATTAATTTATTTATTTGATATTCGCAGGCCAATTCTCTTTTTCTTGAAAAGCCGTCGGGCATTGCTTTGTTGTGTAATCAGACCCGTTTTGACTCCATGTCTAAAGAATGTGTGGAAAGAAATAATTTTATATAGATGTAGGATGGGTTAAGCACAAGTAGGTACTAAATTAGGTTAGGTAGAGGTCATCAACTCTATGAAATCGCTACACAAACAAAGCATAGGACCGAGACTTGACATTTCAGAAAGGCTTGAAATACATAAACATAGAAAAACAGACGGTAACATTATTAAACAAATTATTGCTTATTCCAACACAATTTTCTCAGTACTAGGCCACACCCTCCGGCGGAAATGAACCTGAACAAAAGTATATCCAAAAAAGCAAAAATCGAATATCCCCTCTACCTCGCCTAATTTATTGTAGTACCTACGTACTCAACCCAACCTACACCTATATGAAGTCATTTCCTTCCACACATCCTTTAGACACTGAAGATGACTCAAAGGAATCGAACCCCGTCTGCTCACACAACAAAGCAAGGCCCGACGGCTATTCAAAAAAAAAGAAAATAGCTTTTCATAGTTTGTCCTTTGATGTCGCTTCCTAAAATTTAATTTCAAGCAATGTTATCAATTCCTTTCTTTTTTTTATTTCAAATTCAACTTTTAAAAGTCCGATAATTATTGGTCAGTACTTAGGATCGAATGAATTTATATATAATACATTGTCCATCTTGAACCTTGGCGTAAAGATAGGGAGAGTATCTCATAGCTTGATTATATCGGCTTTCAAAAAGGTGATTATCAAACCTTGTGCAGCTGTAATAAAATTAAGAATTTATGCAAAAAAAAAATTGACATTAAATTTATATTTTCAACTTATATTTTGAAGCTTTGCCAAAATTTTTGTAAAATTTACTCTACTTTAACAATTCTCAAAATAACTAAATTAGCAATTTTTATATTGCTCAACGATTATTTAACGAAATTTCAGCCAAACCAAATTAATATGAAATGCAACAAATTGAAAGTAGAAAGAAAACGATTTCCTTTTCATTTTGCAAATTTTTGTATTTTTATCGCAAACGATTTTTGACCATAATCGATTCCTCTAAAGTACAAAAATTCACAAAATTAAAAGAAAGCCGTTTTACCTGTATTTCTACTTTCAGATTGAAGATTTTGTGAATATGAAGTCGATTACAATTAATGCAACAAATTGTTAAAGTGCACTTCATCATAAGAAGTGAAACTTTTGCAGAATCATTAAAACGACCTTAAATAAAAAAAGACCTCAACAACTTTTGTAGTATACGCTTTTCACCTTTACACAACCAATTTTAAAATAAACTTCCGCCGCAGGTACACATGAATAATTTCCACAAAATATCCAAATTTTTTCCCTTTAATCACGAAAAAAGGAAAAATATTAAAGTGCATTTGGACTATGAATATTATAAAATTGGCAAATATACACCAAACAAAAATATAGACATATTCATACACACATACGCAAGAAGATATATTAAAAAAATTAATCCTATAATTAGCTAGTGGTGAATGTAGAATAATAATACAGAAACACTCAAAAGAAGATGAATAAAATCAAGCAAAAGGATTAAATATTTTAGGTACTATAGTTTATTTAAAATTATTGTAATTTAAGCAAAAAATTTTATCAAGACGGCGAAGATGATTATACATATATATATTATACAATACATAGAGGAGAGAAAATTGGAAAAAAAGCCAAAAATATTTTTATAGTCAAAAAGAAAAGATGAAAACTAATAGAGAATTAATAAGAAATATGTAATAAATATGTTACGTTTAAATAAATGAATGATAAGCACTAAACGTAAAAGCAACAGTGAAGAAGAAAAATATTAAAATAATAATTGTTCGTATGTTTCTTCATTAGGCATTGCACTATATATTTTATTTTTTCCAAAATTGTTATAACTTTCAACATACGGCGAGAATAATAAGCGATAAAATTTACAATTATCATTATCAATATTGAAATGAAGTAATTTAAAAAATATTGTTAATTTATTTAAACTTAATGAATAATAGTTATTAAATAATAAATTGCTACATATGTATTTATAGTTAATAGTAACTAATAAATGAAATTAATTGTCCTTACTATTATTACAATGATTAGTTTGATTTTTGCTGTTTCTTTGTTGCTCTTATTTAATTCTTAAATAATTACCAATTGACGAATAAAAATATAATCAAAGTGAAACAATTTGTTTAATGACATTAGACAAAAAAAAAAATGCAACAAGCAAAATAGAAAAATGATGGTTTCACACATATATAAAATACATGCCTTGAGAAAATAGTACTTTGAGATATTTATTATTAATATTATAATAACATTAATATAAGATCGAAGAGGAAAAAGGAGTAAATAAATTGTTTAATTATATAGAGTGTTGATTTTTCTAATGAACAAAGGAGTTATTAACCAGCGGTAAGTATTTGAAACTAAATTTTATTTGACCCTTGTGTTGCCACCCGGGTACACATGAGTGTACGGTTTGTTGAATATTGTTTTTTTTTCAAAAAAGGTTGGCCCACGATTTGACCGATTCTCTATCGAATTTTGCAAAAATAAAAAAATATTCTAACTTAAAAAATTTGCATTAAAAAAAATATGAGCTTCCCAGGTATCCGAATACCCCGATAGAAAAAGCATGATTTTCGTATAGTATGTCATAAAAAAAAAGTTTATTGTAAAAATATAAGCAAACATGGATTAATACATAAATAATAATAATATATATTTATTTCAAATTGTTTATTTATTGAATGTAATATATAAAATAATAATAAATATCACATTTTGCAATGTGTGATTGTTGGAAAAAAATCATGGAGTTTTCATTTTTGCACAGTAATATATACAAAAGGTTACAAAACAAAATAATTAAATTTAATATTTTTCACAGATATATCAGAAATAAATGAATACAATTCAAACATTTTGTGATTTTTGCTGTGTGCTGATCACAAACGGGCGTATTACAGGCGACGGAAGTCTTCCTTGTATAGGGTGCTCGTTTTCCTATCCCAAACCTTGAAAGTGGTGGAAGCAGTTAAAGAGTGTGTGCTATAATACGAAAAGAAGTTTAACCTCCATAAACCTTAGCGAACGTTATTAGTTGCCAGGTAACCATCTGAGTTTATCATTCGTAGTAAGTGTATCCATTTCATTAATTTTTTGGTGCAGTTTACATTAAATAAAACGACGACGTAATGGAGGATACTTTAAGCATCATAAAACCTCCTGACCCAGACGAGACAACCACATACACATGGATATTGAAACTAAACAAATACGCAAAAGACGAGGATGATCACACGAAAACGCAAAACCAAACAAGATCCCATATCATTTCAACAAAGCCAAAGGAGAAACTAAAACCCCAACTCCATTACAAATAAAACTCCCATTGACAGAAACCAATAAACCTCATGAGGTAGCCTCCATAGAAATTCAAGTTTCGGCGCCAAAACTTGAAGAATTCATGACCTCGAATATGGCGGATTGCGTGGAAATTAACAGTGGCCTACAATGTCTTGGACAAAAACGACAGACTAAGTAATGTAAATAGAAAAATAAACGAAAAAACACCATTACACGTACATCAGAAGTACCGTACAATTTCAACTCAACAGAACAGGTACAGGCCCCACTTTTTAACCCAGTTTGTGGAAACAAAAGCAACAGAATTGTAACAGAAAAGAGTCACAACCTTTCTCAACCAAACCACTTGATCAACTCTTATCCTTCAAACGATAAGAGAAAAAACTTCAACATTATATGTGTCAGAGATGAGGAAAATACCTTTGACAATCCCTTGTCCGCTCTAAACCTCTATGAACGCAACAAAACCCTTAGATTTTGCAACATCATCAACGTAACTGCGACTGGAAGATATGAACTTAAAATTACCTTTAAAAGCCCAGAAGATGCATATAGTGCAACGACCAACCCCATTCTTAAAAAACACAACATTAAAATGTTCATCCCAAACAATTTCCTATGCAGAATGGGTGTTATCAGAAATATACGTTTCTCCGTCACAGAAGAGGTAATTCTAAACGAAGCCACACAACGTCATAGGGAACCAATTACGCAAAGTCAAAATACTAACTGTCTCAAGACTCAAACGCAGGGACCCTGAAAACCCAGAGAAACTTTTACAAACAAACTCTTTAAACCTAACCTTTTCAGGAACCTTAATGTCAAACGGCATATGGCTCGTTTGGGGACCAATAGAAGTGCAACACTCTCTATACAAGCCTCAACAATGCACAAAATGTTTTCGGCGCTGACATACAACCATTAACAGCAAACAAAAAGGAAACAGGAGCGTCGAATGTACAAAAGCAGACTGTCAAGGATCTTGTGAAACAACACGATGCGCTCTATGTGATCCCATGGAACACATAGCAACAAACAAAAACTGCCCAAATGGATCAGGTACACTGATGAAGTAAAATTAAGCTCTATAGGAAACATAACAGTGTTTGAGGCAAGAAACATTTTGAGCAAATCTTCCTATAACACAAACTTCTTTGACCTTTTCAAGATAACGAATTAATGGACGATGTATTCCCATTGCTACATAACAAACTAGGAAACAATTTTAAGAACGCAAACAAATCAATGAATAAAATCATCCTAAAAAGACAATAATCCCAGGCCTACCTCGCGGCCAGGCGCTCAACTGCCACTAAAATCTCTAGTCCCCCATCAGCTAAACATCCTATAACAAATCACTCTATAAATCCCCTGGCATACGTCAATCACCCAGTTTTCAATAAAGAAGCACAAACCACGGAAATCGAACTTTTATTAAAGAAAATAAAAAACAACTGCAATGCGACCCTATACATCAACAAATACTAATAATACATACTCCTCAGGCCTAAACACACTCACCCTCATTATTGAGGACATCTTTAACACTAACAAAACGCCCTCCCTAAACTACTACTCTGACCAATCAAATAAACACCACCACAAAAAAAAATTTACTATGAACCTCCCAAAAATTCCAAAAGTATAAGTAATAAAAACACTTTTCAGTTAACTTTCACTTTTTTTAAAAATTTTATTTCAAACACTACAACTGTTTCGACACACCGTGTCTTCCTCAGGTGTTAATATTACTAAACTGGCTGCCCACAAAATAATTTAACAAACTCAATAACTCTAACGGCAATGATAAAATAAATATATGATTATAAACCGTACATTACAATACATATATTAAGGAATAGAAGTAACAATTTTAACACTTGGAAAATAATTTAATAGAAATCACTATAACGATCGTCAATGATACAATAAATATATAAATAAATAAATATAACATAACCATACAATATCCATACATACATTAATTAAACGAATTTCAAATTTAATAAAGGCGAACTATTTAAGTCCAATTGGTCATTTAGCAAAATATCAAACGATTTTCTTTTATTTATTTCCAGACTTTCTAATGCATTTAATTTTTGTCCTTTTTCGGCAACGTGTAGAATATTAAAGTCATTACAAAAATCATGGTTCATCTCCAACAAATGATTTGCATAATTAGAAACCCCATCCTTATTTTTAAAACTATAATGATGCCCGTACATTCTTTTTTCAAAGGATCTACCTGTCTGTCCAATGTAAACTTTGTTACATGATCCGCAAGGTAATTCATAAACACCCGATTTTTGTTTCTTGTCGGTAATTGTTTTATTATTCTTAATAAATTTACCTAAGGAGGAATGAGTTTTAAATGCCACTTTTAAATTTTCACCATTCAAATATCTACTAATTATATCTGTGGCTTTACCAATATATGTCAAGGTACAATAATTTGTTATAGTGGGGATAGGATACACTTTTTTAATAGCTTGTATTTTCAATTTCTTCTTTACTAAATTTTCAATTATCATCGGATTATAGCCATTGTTAACAGCTATTTGTTTAATCAAATTTAGTTCTGACTGATAGTTTTCTTCCGATAATGGAATTGTAATGAGTCTGTGTAAATAGCTATGGAAAGCGGCAAGTTTATGTGAAAATGGATGTGATGATCTATTCACTAATTAAATTACACAAAGATAACCATCCTATAAGACCAGTTGTTTCTTTTATTAATGCCCCTTCTGCTAAATTATCTAAGAAACTAATTAACATTTTCCAAACACTATGTAAGTTCACATCAATACATAGTATTAAAAATTCAGTTGAGTTGGTCAATAGGATTAAAGATTTATATGTACCTGAAAATACAATTCTTGTATCGTTTGATGTCAAAAATTTGTTTCCTAGCGTGCCGCCTAATGATGTAATTCAGATTGTTCATAATTTATTAGAAATTAACTGTGATAACGTAATTATGAGAGAGGAAATATTGAAACTTTTTAACATTTGCTTAGGTCAAAATTATTTCGAATTTAATAATAACTTATATATGGGTACTGAAGGACTGGCAATGGGAAACCCACTTAGTCCTTTAGCTTCTGAAATATTTATGGACGATTTGGAAGCAAAAATTAGAACACACCCCTTTTTTAAATTGTTTGTTTTCTGGTACAGATATGTTGATGATGTTATAGCTATGTTTTTAGGGACCCACCGACAATTGCAAATTTTCTTTAATTTTATCAATAATTTGCATGCTAAAATTAAGTTTACGATGGAATTAGAAGAAAACAGATGTCTTAATTTTCTTGATCTTAATATTTCAAAACTAAATAACAAATTCGCTTTTAACATTTTTCATAAACCCACACACACAGACATGATCATTCATAACACATCATCACATCCATTTTCACATAAACTTGCCGCTTTCCATAGCTATTTACACAGACTCATTACAATTCCATTATCGGAAGAAAACTATCAGTCAGAACTAAATTTGATTAAACAAATAGCTGTTAACAATGGCTATAATCCGATGATAATTGAAAATTTAGTAAAGAAGAAATTGAAAATACAAGCTATTAAAAAAGTGTATCCTATCCCCACTATAACAAATTATTGTACCTTGACATATATTAGTAAAGCCACAGATATAATTAGTAGATATTTGAATGGTGAAAATTTAAAAGTGGCATTTAAAACTCATTCCTCCTTAGGTAAATTTATTGAGAATAATAAAACAATTACCGACAAGAAACAAAAATCGGGTGTTTATGAATTACCTTGCGGATCATGTAACAAAGTTTACATTGGACAGACAGGTAGATCCTTTGAAAAAAGAATGTACGGGCATCATTATAGTTTTAAAAATAAGGATGGGGTTTCTAATTATGCAAATCATTTGTTGGAGATGAACCATGATTTTTGTAATGACTTTAATATTCTACACGTTGCCGAAAAAGGACAAAAATTAAATGCATTAGAAAGTCTGGAAATAAATAAAAGAAAATCGTTTGATATTTTGCTAAATGACCAATTGGACTTAAATAGTTCGCCTTTATTAAATTTGAAATTCGTTTAATTAATGTATGTATGGATATTGTATGGTTATGTTATATTTATTTATTTATATATTTATTGTATCATTGACGATCGTTATAGTGATTTCTATTAAATTATTTTCCAAGTGTTAAAATTGTTACTTCTATTCCTTAATATATGTATTGTAATGTACGGTTTATAATCATATATTTATTTTATCATTGCCGTTAGAGTTATTGAGTTTGTTAAATTATTTTGTGGGCAGCCAGTTTAGTAATATTAACACCTGAGGAAGACACGGTGTGTCGAAACAGTTGTAGTGTTTGAAATAAAATTTTTAAAAAAAATGAAAGTTAACTGAAAAGTGTTTTTATTACTTAAACGATGAACTTTCACCAAGTAACGGCCTCATCCATTGAACAAAAATTCCAAAGAAAAAACTATCATTCTTACAGCTCAATATACAAAGTATTTTAAAACACAAAGATAACCTCGAAATTACAATCAATAAACTTTATATTGATTTCACTCTAATCCAAGAAACTCTAACAGACACAGAGTTTAAAATCCGCAGCCTCCCCAAACACAATGCTGTCTACAAACACAGAAACAGACATGGAGGAGGAGTGGCGATTCTAATTAAAAAAATAAATAAAATACAAAATCCTTCAGATAGAAGAAAACATTGAAGCTATCGCTATTGAAACTATAAATTTACAATCCAACATAATAGTAGTTTATGTTTACATACCCTCAAATATCAAACCAGACTCATTTAAAAACCTGTTAGAAACATTACTCTACAAAATTAACAACATTAAACCCTTCATCATAGGAGGCGATCTGAATGCTCGACACAGCTCTTGGGGTGACACCACAAACAATGCACCTAATCAAAAAACGTGATCTACACATCCTGGACTCTGGAATCTTCACCTTCAATAAAACAAATAACCTGGGGAAAACCATTAAATCAGCTCTAGATGTCACTATTGCAAACATACCAGACGCCAGATACAAGTGGAAGGATAGTAAAATAAAAATTTCGGGCAGTGGCCATTCCACAACCGCATTCGAACTTCAAAACATTAATCTCTTCTATTGTGTTATAAACATATAACCTTCAACCTGTTAAATAAGATCTTGAGACTGTGTTCGAGATTCGAACGATGAACGATCCATGGATGCTGTGTAACCGCATCCCATGGCTACACATCGTATCAACACCCCCTGATGACATCCATCTGTAATACGGAGCCAACTTCACTGGGTGACACGAAGCCAACTTGACTCAGTGTATGTGATGAGAGATGACGCCGAACTGGAACGTTCACGTCTCACAACAAGGGGCTGGTGGATTTGAAGTTTTTCACCGAGACAACGTGCGTGAGCGGAACTCCAGTTTCTCGTTTGAAATATTATTGCTGGAGCCGTCTCATTTTGAAAATAAAGTTGTGAATTATTGACTGTGTGTTTTCTCTCGGAAACAGACTTAACGCGTGTACAAAATTCGTACATTTTGGTGCCTCCTGTAAGGAAAGTGTTGTGATTCATTGTGTGTAAGAGTGCGCCTTGGACAAAAATGGCCGCTTTAAATTTGAGAACCCTGGCACGGATGAACGCGCTTGTAGCCTCCGAATAGTACGATGCCGATTCTGTGGAGACCGAGCTACTCGCGATATTACAAGAATCATTTTGAGCTGGTCGCTGCGGCCAAAGCAGGGGAACTACCGGCACATGAACAGCTGCAGGTAGAAGTGGAGGCTCTATATTCGAAAATATGGACGACATTACGTCGGATGTCCACCAGTGCGAAATCGGAATGTGATACGACATCTGTAAAAGTGTACGTTGCGGATATGCGGTTGGAGCCTGTTGCGATACCGAACTTTGACGGACTTCCACAAAACTGGCTAAGACTTATCTCCGACATACAAACTGGGCAAACTCCGTCAACACGTCAAGGCGGAAAGTGTCCCTTTAATTGGCGAACTGTGTACGGGGGGTACGAAGAGGTCTGGGCCGAACTCAAACACCGCTTTGACAATCCTCTCCTGCTCGCGGAGACCCACATCCGACAAATTCTCAATTTGCCGGAGAAACCACCGGGCACGCAGAGAACTCTTCGGGACATCCTTGACTGTGTCCGTAACTCTCTGCGGGCGATCTTCGTGATGGAGCTTCCCATGGACAAGTGGAATGCTCTGACAGTGCAAGTTCTTCTGCCGAAACTTCCCAGTATCACACGTGGCGATTGGAAAATGAGTCTCCAATCCAACAACATACCACCACTGGAAGATTTGCTGCTTTTCTTGGAATGCCGTGCCGTGAACATGCAGAGTGCTGTAAGTGACAGCCAGACGACGCCATATGTAACAAGTCGGAGTGCGAAGAGGCCCGCTGCCGTACACTTGATGACGACAGCCCCGTCACCACGACCTCTGCCGCTTTCTTGCCGCGATCGCCCATTCTCGGTGACAAATTGAAGGATGGGATGTGCAGGTATTGCCAGGAGCGACATCAAATGACACGGTGCCTGTGATTTAAAAATCTGGCGGTAACAGATCGGGGGAATGTCGTGAAATCGATCGCGCTTTGCTATAATTGTCTTGGTGCCGGACATAGTGTACAGAATTGTTATTCACGCGAGTGTATGGCCTTTGGACAAAACCATAATTCGTGTAGCGGTGACAACAAAAATCTAGTGGTACGTAATGACAACGCGGTGTCATCCAGTTCTGCGGAAAAGTGGCCGTTGACAATCGCAGCTTCGACGTCAAGAGCCCCACAAAACTTCGGTCGGCAATGACTGACCGACCCACTGTAATCTTTCATGGTGCAAATCGGCGCCTTGGCTTGCAACTGCATACGTGTTATTATTGTACATTAACAGAACGCCTCGACTTTGCCTCGCAGTATGTGACCCTGGGTCTCAAGTAAGCCTTTTGACAGAACAGTTTGCTACATATTTGTACCTCCGCAAATCGCGCCGTAAAATCACCATCGAAGGCATTGGATCGACCATAGCCTTTAGTACCTATGGTCAAACAGATATCATCATGCGTTCGACATTTGACAACACATTTGAATTGTAATTTTAAGTATTTATTTTGCGCACCATTGCGTCGGCCACCCCGGTGACCACGGTAGATGCCACCAACTGGATCCATTTACACAATTTAGAGCTGGCTGATCCCTGGACTGGAGTTGTCAGCCGCGCATCTCCTAGTTACCACTTTGATGAACATCCGTGGAGCACTACAACCGTCCGACGTTGATTATATGTTACACAGTGATTCGCGCATCATCTTGTGCTAGCTTAGGAAGCCACCTGAAACCATGAAACAGCTTTTTTCTAACCGAGTTGCGTACATGCAACATCATACGGATATTAGGCACTGGCGCTATATCCATTCCAAGTTCAACCCAGCCGATTGGGCCAGTCGCGGACTTCCACCGGCTGGACTGCAGTCTCATCCGCTTTGGTGGAACGGACCCCCAAGCATTTGCAACTTGAACGCCTCTGTTTAGATGTCACCGGCATTGACAACATCGGAGCAGGACGCCCTTCGCGCCGAGCTTCGACCATTGAAGGTGTTTTTGGGAGTGAGATCAGCATTCAAACTGACGACGACGGTCGCTGGTGTTGGTATCATCCCTCTTGTGGAGAGATTCAGTACGCTTCAACGACTTTTGCACACCACAGATCTCGTCATGAGCTTTCGACCGAGCGGTTGGTGACATTCGAAGAAGATGTTCATCGATACAGGCGAGATTCAAGCAGCTCTACTCTTCCACATACGGGAAGCCCAAGGTAATGCTTTCATTCTATAATGGGAGCAACAAGCACTTTGGTTTCGCTGAACCCGTCTTTGGGGAACGATGGTGTGTTACGACTTGGAGGACGCCTAGCTCATGCATCCATCCCAGACGAGCAACGGAATCCCATCATTCTATCCCTGATATGTACATTGACCAAGTTGATAGTTGACGATGCACACAAGGCCACATTGCATGGTGGGATCCAAGCCATGCTGCAGTTCATCCGAGGTTGGTACTGGATTGTAAATGCACGTGCGGTTATCAAATCAGACATCCATCGATGCGTAACCTGTCGATTACACCATCGCAGCGCACTACAGCAGCAAATGGCCGCGATACGACGATCACGGTTAATGGTTGCGCCTCCGTTTACTAACACGCGGGTCGATTACTGCGGCCCATTCACCATTTGCTTAGGAGGCAAACGAGTGAAGACAACTGTTAAAACGTATGCTGCTATTTTTGTATGCATGTGTACCCGGATAGTACACATCGAATTGGCGAAAGACCTCTCCACACAAGCCTAACTGGACGTATTCTACCGATTCGTCAGTAGGCGAGGCTACTGCGCGAATTTATATACCAACAAAAGCACCCAGTTCATTGGTGCTGACCGAATTATACGATCTACGTCAATGGAACAGCGATTGTGTGAGGCAGCACATCTCCAATGCTGACGTCCTTTGGCATTTTAGCTCACGGTCTGCGCCCCACCATGGTGGACTGTGGGAAGCAGGATTCCGGTCTATGAAGAAGCATCTCCTGCGCATAATGGGTATACAGATTATACAGTTTCACACCCTCAATATTCTGCTTGTACGTATTGAGGCCTGCCTGAATTCGCGGCCACTCATCGCACTACACGATGATCCCAAAGACATCGGCTTGGCGCTGACACCAGGTGATTTCTTGATTGGGCACCCACTGACGGCTCGACCGAGAATCCACTTGACCACTAGCAACTCCTCCAAAAGACCTTACAACAATTTTGGCAACGATGGGCAAGACGACTACGACGGCTCTACAGACGAGGAGTAAATGGGCACGTCCGGAATTGAACCTCCGGACAAATGACGTCGTGGTCATTAAGAACGAGTTGCTACCTTCTACCCGCTGGGGTATTGGACGCGTCATCGAGGTCCACCTGGAGAGTGACGGCCTGGTGCGAGTTGCAACCGTCGAATACAACAGCGATCAGCGAACAGCCGAGGTTCATCTCATCAAACACCAGTGTCAACGGCCTGTGTAAAAATTGTGCAGGCTATTTGAGGCAGACGAGGACATTATCCTGAACCGTGGCTCTTCAGCCGGGCAAGATGCTTGAGATTCTAACGATGAACGATCCATGGATGCTGTGTAGCTGCATCCCATGCCGACACATCGTATCAACACCCCCTGATGACATCCATCTGTAATATGGAGCCAACTTCACTGGGTAACAGGAAGCCAACTTGACTCAGTGTGTGTGTGATGAGAGACGACGCCGAACTGGAACGTTGACGTCTCACAACAAGGGACTGGTGTATTTGAAGTTTTTCACTGAGACAGCGAGCGTGAACGGACCTCCAGTTTCTTGTTTGAATTATTATTGTTGTAGCCGTCTCATTTTGAATATAAAGTTGTGAATTGTTGACTGGGTGCTTTCTCTCGGAAACAGACTTATCGCGCGTACAAAGCTCGTACAGGCTGCGATAAACCAGATGAGTACATGCATACTAAATAATTCGTTCAAGAATTCATACTTTCGGTTCGCCCACAAAAGCTGGTGGAACAAAGACCTAAACAAGCTATGACACAAGAAACAAAATGCATGGAAAACATTCAGTCGCCTTAAATCTTGCGAAAACTATACCAAGTTTTTTGAAATTAAAAACTCCTGTAGAGAAGCCATAAAAATCGCCAAAGCTTAGAATTGGGAAACCAAATTGGGCTCAGTTGAAAAAAATCTCAACTATAAAGTATTCTGGAATCTACTAAAAAATGTAAGAAACAATACCTTTGATAGGCCCATATCTACATATGTGGACCATGAAAATGACAAACCCTTTCTTCAAGAAATAATCACCAAACACGATAACAATAGTAACAATCTACCAAATAGCATCCCGTTCTTCACCTTAGAAGACGAATTCACCCTATGGGAACTCCAAACAATCCTTTACAATCACAAAGCCCAGGCCCCGACAAAATAGACTACAACACCATAAATAGCATATCCCATCAAAGCAACGTAAATCGCCTACGCAGTATTAATCAATCATTCAACAATATAACCTAATAAAAACCAGAATCAACAAATTTACTGAAGACTCAAGTATCCGAAGCACACAAATACTTTTTCTTACAGAAAAGGCACATCTACCAATCTTTGCATTAATAAAATTCTACACGCTTTTAACAATGGCAACAAATAAAAATACATGTCAAGCACATTAGACATCTCTAGCGCGTATGAAAGAGTGGATATCTCAAAACTAATAGAAACCATGAAAGACAACCTAAAAAACCACTACATAGCCTGGATCCAAAACTTAATTCAACGAAGATTAGAAATTTTAGCCACCATACCAAACCAATCAGTAATGGAATCGCTCAAGGAGATGTCCTGACCCTTCTTCTCTTCAATATCTACACTAACACCCTCCACCTCATCGAAGACGAACATACCCTACTCTTCCAATTTGCAGACGACTTCCTACTACTTTCTAAACGCACTACCTTCAACGATGCTTTCAGCAATCTCGTCAAGCAGCGGTTCAGTGGTAGAAATCTATCATCCAACGCTTGCCAGCTGATCGCAATTGTATTGGGAATCGCTCCATGGAATCGGCGGTTACTACACAAAGTTATCAATGTCGAGGTAAAAATGGTACATTTGATTGTTCAGCAGAATATACCTAACTTCTGCTATCAAACAAAATTTTCCTGACATTAATATCGCTCAAAACTATGCTTGTACCAGGACTAAGAGTTGTTGTATTTTGAATGGTGCATTAGGTCTATTTTATAGTTCCAGTTTGGTAAATAGGATGAAGAGTAGGTTCTTCTCTTTGGCAATAGATGGTTCTAATAATACGGAGTTAGAAAAAATGAGCAACCTTACTGTTTAGATGTAGATGTACCACCACAGAATTTCTTGACATGTGTCTCACTAAAGAGCCTGGCGCTAGTACCGCAGAGGCAATATTTACCAAAATTGTTGCTAGCTTGAATAAATACAAAATTCCTTGGGAAAATTGCAAAGGATCCTCTGTCGACAACACTAATGTAAATGTTGGGAAATCAAATTCAATCAAGTCAAGAATTTTGGAAAAAAACGCCCATGTGTTTTTATGGGATGCCCGTAACACTGCTTCCACCTGGATGCTCCACTCTTACTTGGGGGCCATAAGTATCGTCGGTAAAGGCGAAGCCCTCGCAAGTCCCGTCTGTTTTCGCCAGGCCCAGTTTGCTATTTGCTTTAGCAATTTCAACCCTTAGTAGGTTACCTTGGCGTCGACTCCGGTCGATACGTATTTGTATCTTTTAATTCGTGAATGCGAAATTCTATTGTAGTGGATCCTTGTGCTGGGGCGGAAGAACCCACCACACGACACCGCAATGCTAGCTTGCCAGCGCATCCTCAGACAAGGCGAATCTCGAGGAACTCCACCATCCTCTCTCGCTGAGGCAGCAGTCCTTCGCTGCAGTTCTGAACGGACATTTTATCTACCCATTTTCACTACAAGTGTTTCTATGGTAGGAAAAAATAAAACTACTTTTTGGGCTAGCATCAGTCTCGATGGAATACTTTCTTCCATTTTATCGTAAAGCTTACTTCCGAACCACTACCAAAACTACTCGAAATTGCTAAATAAGTTCCAAAGAATTACAATGATCGACTCGAAGGGAAATGAGAAGTATCTTTTTGACAATCTAGCACTAAAAGATTGTTTTGTTAACCTGTTTCATAATAGGATGATCAAAGATTTGAGTAACTAAATTTAGTGCCTTTGAAATGTAGTTTGAGCGATCCTGGAGTGCAGACGGAGGTCAGGGTAAGCCCTCACGTATGGGCCACCTAATGTACTTCGGGCCAATAAGCCTAACTTTTTATTCATCCTTTTGCTCTAAAATGTTTTATGAAGACAAATTCTAAGTAAAATTTCATGAAAACTAAATATTTACTGAGTGCACATTAAAACTTTTTACAAGGCACCGATTAACTTTATTTTGTATGATTTTTCATGTAATAAAATGTTAGTAGTAGTTAGTTGTCTGTTATTTTCCACTATTAACGGCATACCTTCCTCTTTATAATGAAATAAACATCCGATCATTTATATTAAAAATGGCATTTTTCTTTTAATATCAAAATAACACCTCTTATTGGAAAACCCTATAATTCACCATTGGTCCCCGTCTAGCTTCACTCCAATTATTCGCCTCAGGACACGTCTTTCGAAGGCTTTCAATATGTTGCTTGGGTTTCACATGTTTCACATCCATAGCATAGCACAGAATTATATACTTGGAGCTTTGTTTTCCTGTGTATGCAGCTGGTCTTCAAGATCGTGAAAACTGGATAAAATATTTTATTTGCGAGCTGTATTCTTTGTGTACTATAGCTTGCATACAGCATCTGCAATTATCTTAGTCAATTAATTTTGGAAACTAGACAGTAATGTACTATATTCGTCGACAGAGTTGGTCTTAGCTTTCGTTGATTTTCCCAAAGGTTTTTGCCTTTCAGTTTTTTCCAACGAATATCTTTTTAGGTAATTGTTATTCGAAGAATCACTTGAGATTTTTTTTCGAGTGATTATTTGGACGGATGTAAATCCGTACAATTAAAATGCGTACTGGTTTAAAATCAGAACGTATTACAGCTGGGTTATCTCTAAGCGAACGCCCGGCTCGTCAATAATCTCGTACAGCTCTTTTTATGTTTGTTGCTAATATTTGACTTAAGAATATTCTTTCATTAGGAATACAATCAGATATTTCTGCGAGTTTAACTTTTCCCGATTAAATCAAGCCAGATAATGAATTTGTAATAAATCCGAATATGACGTGCGAAAACGCATGATAACGGACTGGATACTAAACAAATGACAATCAGCTGTTACGATAAACCATCATAAACAAGAAATGGATGATTCCAATTCAGCGATCTATGGCCTGGAGTTTCAAGTATGTATCAATAGAGTTTTACTACCGCTTTTAAACGTTATTAATTTCAGGCGAGAGCACTTGCAGCTCAACAGGCAGAAAGTAATGAAATTCGATTCTTCATTGCCACGCAATCTTTGAAACCCAACAATCAGATTCACTTGATAGAATTTAATGAAGAGACTTCAGCTCTTACAGCGAAGGTAGGTTGGATACTAGGAATATCAAATTTAAAACAAATGTTTCGTGTGTTTTTAATGAAAAAGCTGCCATTAGATACACTTTATATAAAGATGTATTAACCAATTGTTTTCACTTGAAGTATGATGTTCATATTAAACTTTATACCCACAGATATTCGCGCATCCTTTGGGAGAAGTATGGAAACTCAACAGCAGTCCACACGACCCGCGAGTTCTCTTGTCGTGCTTCAGTACCCTAAAGGGCACTCAATTAATGACACAGACGGCAATCCTTAACATTCCAGAATCTCTAGAACAGCAAGATAATGCATCGGAATTCCTTCAATTTGAAAGCATAGAGATACTTCCAACAGAGGTAAAGCACTTCGATAATGTTAAGCAAATTAGTATGTTTAAGTTTACATAGGAATATGGGACAGAAGTTCGGACGACTGAATTCCATCCAACCGACCCGAGAATGCTAGCTACTGTGGTAGATGGAAAAATCATTCTTTCGAACCGCACTGAGTCTCAAACACGCGTTGCTGCTGAAATAAATGCTAAAAATTCTCCGAAATTCTCAACTGGCAAATGGTCTCAGCACTATCAAGGAAATAATTTCATCGCACTTCAGGATTGCAATGTAAGGTCCTTTGATGTTCGAGACTCGAATCATTGTGCTTGGGTAATTGAAGATGCTCACAGTCAAATGGTTCGCGATTTAGATTGTAACCCGAATAAGCAGTGCCACATTGTGACCGGCGGAGATGACGGCTGTATCAAGGTGTGGGATTGTCGCTCAACAAAACAGCCAGTATTTTCAAGGAGTGATCATTCGCATTGGGTATGGAGTGTGCGTTTTAACACGTTCCACGATCAACTAATATTATCAAGCAGTAGCGACTGCAAGGTATTGCTTACGTGCGCCGGTAGCGTGAGCTCAGAAACTGTTGAAGAAGACAGTGAACCAAAAAAGAGGTGAGAATTTTATTAGGTCAATTATATGATTGATTCATTACTTTATGGTATTTTATTTAGAATACCGGACGGCTTATTGCAAACATTTGACCAACACGAAGATTCGGTGTACTGTGTAGAATGGAGTACTGTAGACCCTTGGATTTTCGCGTCCTTGAGTTACGACGGCCGAGTCATAGTATCGAAAGTTCCGAAACAATATAAATATCAAATATTATTTTAATATCAGCAATTTATTTTATGGCTCAACTATTAAATACCAAAATTATTTATAAAGAATTTCGTTTTTATATTACCGAAGTGCAATTGGTTTTTATCCATTAAATTAGATAAGAATTGTTAAAGTAAATTAAATGAATTAATTCTCTTCGATGGTGCTCAAAGTCAGATGTTGATTAGAGAAACTCTTCCCTCTTTTTTTGCTATTTCGTTGTTTTCCAAAACTATTGTCTTCGGACTGTCTTTTAGTTAACGTTGCATAATATAAGGAAATTAGTAAGGATCTTAATAATTACCATACAACGAATCATATCTGACTCGTCACACTTCTCCGATTTCATTACCACAACCGTTTTGAGGCATTAGCCTTCCCCTGCTTGGTGGTTTAGAACATTTTTGGAGAACTGATTCTTTGAAGGCATTGATTGACTTCTCTTCATTTCCACCGAAATAAAAGAGCACTGCTCCAAATAATGTGGCCCTCCACCTCAGTGACATCAATTATTGTACATTATCGACGTCTTTAACACATATCATACCTTATTTTGTGATAGCGCAACGATTATCTGAAAGTGATATGACCACTCTACCTTGACCGTGTGATTATTACGTCGATTTTAAAATCAGTGCCCATCATAGCCGGATGAGCTGCCTTATATACCACTAAAAACAAACTGTCGCCACTTTGATATGAACCTGTGGAATTTGTCCTAAAGGACTAACATCTATCCGTCGGTCTACTACTGTGGGAACAGTTAATTTTTGAATTCCAACAACAAGTAGTCGTAGTAGCACTACAGCCCATCTCAGGCCCTAATATCGCCTCCAGCTATCTTGGTCCATCGGCCGTATCCTCGAGTTTTGAAATTCAACTTAGAATCTATAGAGCCGTGCCAGCACTTCCTGGGATTTTCAATAGGATATCGTTCCTCAGTTTTGCCGACGAATATCTTCTCAAGTACTTGTCCCTCTTGCATACGTTGCACATGTCCAACCCACTGCGGCATTTATAGTTTTACCACTGTGGAGACCTGTAGCTGGTCGGATAATTCATACAAATCGTTATTGTATCGCATTTGCAATTATCCCCTTTTCGCCTAACACCTACCTACAATGTGCCTTTTGACCCGCCTTTCGAAACCGTTCAAAACATTTTTGGACGCTTGATGGTCTCATAATCGTAACATAGCATACTTGTAAGTCTACCATATGTGCTAAATAAATTTTTTAGCATCGCAATACCATCGAGTCGAACATTTATCATGTGATACGATAAATTCTAATTTCGGTATTCCTTTATTAGTGAATATCAGCTCACGTCTATCTGAAAAATTTGATATCTAGTTGTGAACTACTTTAGTTCTTGTACTTGATGGTAGAGTGACTCGAATGTTCGGTCACCACTCAGGAACGAAAGCTGTAACTAAGGTGAAAAAGAATGAGGAGGCAAATCATACTCACCATACGATATACGGGTAAATTACCTGTTCGGAGACATGATGCAGGATAAAAGAAAAAATAACTCACAAATCATATATAAAACGCGAGTCCATATTTGGCACCTTAAAAATTCGGGTTAGTTTAAATAGACCTAATGCAATGTATGTAAGACGAAGCGACATTTTCACGTACCCACCTTTAAACCGAAAAATCACGACACCTTTATGAGCACAACAACAAATACGTCAGAAGTCGAAATTCACTCAACCTTGTTATGTAATGATTTTAACTCTTCGTCCGTCTCGTTTCGAGAGATTTCCCGAAGGAAATCTAAACCGACCTCCCATCGGTTACAGACGTGAAGTTTGGGACCGTGCCTTCGGGCTATACCCATCAGGTCAACAAGTCCTAACACTCTTAGTCTATTCCGCGATGGCTGCTGGCAGGCTAGCTAGTTCGGAGAGGAATTTCGGTCACAGGTCTTCCGCGAGCAGACTAAGTCCAAATACAAGAATCAGCCACCGATTCACATGCCCGATTTAAAACGCGTCTATCAACTTCCAATAAGTCGACCTTACTTCACTCTACCTTAATCCAATTTCCTTGTTATTTCAAATCGAGAAAAGGAATAACACTAAACGTGCGTTCCCGAATATTCACCGACGTGGTGCCCGAAATCACCTACTCGAATTCAAAAACCGAATGAATCTACTCTAATTAAAAACGCAAAAACGCAAAAACGGGACCGCGTACCGACCGTGGCACGAAATCGACCATTCGCGTATTATCTAAACCCTACCCCCTCGGCGGCATATTCACCTTCACAGTCGCTTCTCTCTGAAAAAGAGCCTTTTCTTTTCAGAAACCCTGAAAAGAAAAGGCCTTAGAGTTGATTAGAAATTCGCTTTAAGTTTATTATTTACGAAGAAATAATTTTTCTTTACTTTTTAGTTATCAAAATACAAAAAAAAAAAATTTAAAATAAAAGTGTTTCTATCAAATCTGTCTTACAAGAAAAAATTCTAATTCTAAGCAGAAGTAGATCCTTCCGTTTAGTGCTTCCTTCAATTTAAATCTAATTGGGGTACTGACAAAATGTTACGTAAGGTTTTTAGCTTACATCATTAAGAATAACATTATTAAATAATAAAAACGCTTGTTAATTTTTATGTTTTTGATTACTTTATCATTTCATATGTATGCTGTTGTGTTACACATGAATGCGGCACGTTTCACCCTATCAAGGCATCCTCAAGCTATCGACTAATTACAAATTGGTTAATCAAATCATGTGCTATCAATAATGGGATGTTGCAAATCACATCCAACAATTCAATACAAATTTTTAACTGTACCTTTAATAAAAATTATGCGCTTTTAATAACGGACTATTGCAAATGAAATCTAGTTGGTCGTTAATTTATTTTTATAACTAAGTATTTAGCTTTATTGATTTCAAAAATTTCAGTTTTATTTAAGATTGCGCTTCCGTCGATATTATGCAATAATTGAATGTTATCAAATCCAATTTTATGGTTTTCCTCTTTCAAGTGTTTTGATAAGGTAATGTGCTCGACTAGTCTAGCCTTTAAGTTTCGTTTTGTTTTTCCAATATAAATTGCCGAACAATCATTGCATTGGATTTTATGTACGCCACATTTATCACCTACTTCCACTTTCGGTTTTATTTTATTATTAAAAATAAGTTTATTTAATGAATTGTTTCAGAAAAACGCGGGATTAATATCTTTACTGAATAAAATCAATTTAATTTTTTGATCCGTATTTCTAACAAATGGTATTTTTTTTTCATAACTTAGTTTGAGGATCTCCAGCATATAACATTTTTCGCGCTTGATTCTGAATTTTTTTACGTAACACGTTATAAATGTTGCGTTTATTGTATCCATTAGCTAGGAGCTAAGACATTTGATGCTTGAGTTATTGCTTTTGAAATACTCGCGATAAATTTTAGGGTTGGATCACTATTTATAATTTGTACATGTAATTATTTAATTACACAAATGTTTTTAATCAGAGGTAGTCTTCTTTCGTTTTCATAAAGATTTTAATCTTCTTGAAAACTTTTCTTAATATTTTACATTCCGCATGTTTGTTGCCTTCAGAATAAACTATTGTCGCGTGTATGGTTCGCGGCCAATAATTTTAATGTTCCGGGAAAGTGAAAACTCAATGTCTTTTAAATTAAATTAAAAGAGTTTGTTTAATTACTAAAAATGCATAATCACTCATTTAACTATGTCACAAAAATTAATTTAAATGTTATTCACTAGTCTATAAATTTTTACTTCAACTGTCCACTAAAATCACTTCACAATCAACGAAAATCACTCTACTATTACTCGATCAATATCCCTTTTCAACTCGTACTCCACACTTTCGCAGTTTTTTTACTATTGCGGTTCTAATGAATGATCCCCCCATTCATTCAGCTCGCCTTTATATAGGGTCTCTAGCCATTCAACCCACTTCTCGTACATTGGCGAATGTTCTGCCGAGAGGTATCTAGTATATTCGAGCAGCTTAATGAATGGAGTGACGTCACTTTCAGATGTTGATCATGCTTGGTGGGTTCTCGTGGTTTCGAGTAAATTCACTTTGTTGATCATGAGGTTCTTAATGGTTGTGAAAACAATTGCAACAGTAGCTCGCGGAATTATTCGTGTATGTAACACTATATTTTCTTTTTTTATTCGCCTAGCAATTTCGTACGCTGAGCTATATCAAATGTTCCTTAAGACGTGAATTACTAATTGATAAATATTGTATATACTGTTTTTTTCTCAGCACATCAGCGCGACGCTAAATCTTGAAAGAAGCATATTCAAGTTAAAATTGCGTTTCTACAATCACTAACTTATTATAATTTTCCTGATTTTTTTTCACAATTTTCTTCTTTTAATTATTTTTTTGCGTTATTATTTATTATTATCCTTAGCATACATTAAAGTGCGTGAAAAACATCAATAAATCCTTGTTAATGAAGATAAAAATATTTTTTCACAATTTTTCATTTGATTTAATCTATGTAGATTAACTTTTTAAAAACTAAAATGTGTAATAATACTTATGAATTTACCACCATTATCATTTTAAAGCTTCTTCTTAAATAAAATGTTAAAAATATGCATGCATATACATACCTCGCGTAATCCAGGTATACATATCATATGCTACTTTACGCTACGTTCTGAAAACGATAAAGGATCAATCAAAACTGAGGCTAAGATAATTATCCTGTCTTGAATCCCTTTATGCAGTTCCTCCACGTACAACTACTATAACTGACTGATTTTACTTCAATCTTTCTTCTGTTATATAGAGACACGTCCACTTAGGCAACTCTGCTGAAAAATCGCCCGTGGCCGCTAGCTGTTGTCCAAATACGACACTAAGATATGGATCAAACAACGACAAGATTGTCGCAGGGATTTGCGATTTTTCCTAAGATCAGTTTACTATGAGAGGGGAGTCCCAGGAACAGAGTCGGTTTGGTAATCGAAGGGGGCATAACATTATGCTCTAAAAAAATTGAATCTAAGGGATTACACTTTTAACACAGAAAAAAATTTACTACCTCTTCCTTCTTTTTGGTCACCTTTTCCGGCTGTTTGGAACCTGCTTTTGCGTCCTTTTCGGGTGGCACTCAAGGACAAGTGCGATTGTGCGGCCGCGTGGTAAGACGATATTATTATAATAGGTTGCGCTCAAATTTTCACGTCACGCTTGAACTGAATCACCTAAGTGGTTTCAAGTGTCTTTAGTAAAAAATTATTTGCATATTTCTCATGAAAACACGAAAATTAAGAAATTAAAGTGTTAGTCGACTCACCATACGGCCGACGTCCAGTCTCGATCTAGTGACAGAAATTAAGGTGATAATCAACTCACCACACTGCCGACGTCGAGTGGCGGTTAAGTGGCAGAGATCTTTCATCCAACATTTGCCAGCTGATCGAAATTGTGTAGGGATCACAGATCTCTGCCATGTACCGCTCACTGGGATCAGCGGTTATTACAGTTAGTAATTGTATGATTTATCAATTATACACTTTCTTGAATAAAATCGTAAGGGCACCCTTAAATTCAATAAAATTCAAATATTCAAATGTTAGTTTACAAGTTTAATCATTACTGATAATTTCAGAAAGATCGAATCGTATTTAGCAAAGTTATGGTGGTTTAAATTTTCCTGTATTAAACAGCAACTGTACAAACCTATGGAACAATATGCACTTTCAATCAACTCAGACACTACTGGTTTGCTAGAATTAGTATGAAAGTTTCAGGAACTATATTCATAATGAACGTATTCGAGAATTGATTCAACGAGTGATCTCCGTTATCGTAAAACAAAATGGCGGCCGTTTTAAATGAGAATATTACATAAAATTGTGTTATTTTTCCCGAACGTACATGCTATTAACACATGATTGAATATATTACTGAATAGCTGACGATGAGCCGCTAAAAATAATATGTGAAAAAATCATGGAGTAAATTCAGTTACAAATAACTTAAAGTTTGCAATTCGTTAAACTTTGCTGATATTATTAGGATTTGTAAATTTATTATTTTCGCCAGTAAAACTGTTTAATTGTAATATGATTAAATTGGATGAAACTAGATATTCAAGTAATCCTTTTAAATGTCCTATATTCTTTAGGTTTTAATAAAATGTACAGAAGTTATTGCCGTTTGAATTTTCTCCGATTACAACAATCATCGAACCAGACTCTACACTTTTGATTGTATTTTCTCAAAATATAGAATGTAACAAAAAGACATTTAAGATTCAGCTATGTCAATGATTTTAGCAACATTCCAACAAAATGTTGGCCGGTTCAAATGGAGTAACACTGGTTTTTCTTTCAAAGCAAAAATATATATGTTGTGCATGTTATTAAAGTTTTTCTTGAATTAAATCATTCTATGCGTTGGCATATCGTAGGTTAATACAAAACCCCTTTAACATGAGGGTAGTTCTGTCTACCCAACTTGTTTGTTATTAGTTTTGATTTGTTTGTCATTATGAACTTTTGATTTGCTTAGTTAGGTGGCCAAACCGTTTAAGTTATGTTTTTTGGAGATTTAATTTAGCTTGGATTTATTTATGCTAATGCTATTTTAATTTTTTATCCATTTTATTCCAAATTCTGAATAAATCTGTTAGTTTGATTTTAGGTCTTAGTGTAGATAGATATCTTCAGGTATTGATTTATTTTTTATTTGATAAGGTTTCATAGTATTATCTATATTAGGAATTAGCTTATATTTTTAGCTTAGGTTAGCTTCTATCATTTTTAAATTTAATTTATATTTATCTGCTGGTCTGTTTATTGGTCTGCCATTTATTTAGTTTTTTTGTTGTGTCCATTCAATATTTATTTATTTTTTAATTTTTTAAATTAACTGTTAGCCTGCTCACCGTGTATTCTTGTATATAGAAGTATGTCGTCACTCGACTTATCCAACATGGACGGATGATTGAAGAATCATATGGCAGGCTGATAATTCATAGAGGAGGCAATCAAGGATGAATTTTACAGCACCCTGGAACGCACTATCGATGCATTGCCAACAAACGTCTTTAAAATTGTAAATCGCTAGCTTCAATGCAAAAATCGGCTGAGAAACGGCGCTTAGGGAAACAACCGGTGAGTACAGCGACAACGAACAGCGCGTGATAGGCTTCGCTACTAACAGAGGCTGAAAAGTAAGCTCCACATAGAGATATCTACATGAGAACGTGGGCATCCCCAGATCGACCGTGGTTTCATACAAAACGAGCGGCCACCTGTATTCTCGACATGCACTCGTTCCGCGGCGCTGTCTCTGATTCGGACCACTGTCTTATAAGGGTCTAGTCCCGGCGCCGCATCTTCAATAGCGGTATTCAAGGAAGATCAGTGACTCGAAGATATCAGTTATACAAGCTAAATGATAGCTGGAAAATTGCATCAACATATCCCCGCAGGCAGGAGAAAGCAATGATGAAATCAAAACGATGTGGGAGACAGTAAGCGGCCGAAGAGGTGCCGGGACATCAGCCAAAGAAAAGTAGGGACGACTGATATGACGAAGAATGCAAGAAAGCAGTTAAAAAAGGGACCAGGCGTACAAAGAATACATGCAGTGATCAATTCGGCCAAAGAAGAACAATATAACGCCCCCTCCGACGACAAGCTAACAAAATGTGCCGAAGAAACCATCAACACCAAGTTCCAACAGATGAACGAAAATATGACCCTACATGAAGTCAAATCGGCTTATACCTCTATTAACCAACTAAGAGACGGCTTCAATCCAAAAACAAGTCTTTGCGAAAGTGCACAAGGATCAATCATTGGTAAACCAATTGAAATTAAAAGGAGATGGCTTCAATATTTCCAGAAGCTATTCACAGCGTCCCCAACAATAACTAAAGCTGTGAAGCAGAGCATGCGGTCCCAGTTTCACCACGTGCCCCAGAGGGGGGTCCCATCTAGTTTACTTTCTGCATCGACTAATATGCAGAATAGAGATTTCTTACGGAATAAACTATTCACTTCCATAAAAACGCCATCTGGGTCCTATTGACTAATAACCCTTAGTTTTTCCGCCCATTGATTGCAGACCTCACTTCTGTTGTTACAAAACCACTTTCGAATCGAATATATTTTTTTACATATAAAGCGGTGGAGCTAGTTATTGAAAAAAATATAAAAATAAAAATATTGAAGTCAAGGAAATTGATACCGATCTACCAATAGACTCATCGAATCATTTATGCAAATTAAAGGAAATCTTATCCAGCCAACTAGTATTGAAGATTTCAGGCTCTCTTACCCCCACACTTATATGTGGGCCGTGATCGTCCTCCGCAAGGACGAAATGGACTTGAGTATCGCGCGCGGTTCATGAGTAATTTGTCGTCACTTTTCTGTTTGTAATACCTTTCCGTAGTTTACTTCGGCCATTGGCACCTTTAACACCAGCCAATCGGTTCCGCTTTTGACCCCGGTCACCTTAGAATTCGTGAGTGCGAAAATAATTTGTAGTGGGCCCTTGCGTTGTGGGAAAAGAACCCGCCCCACGACACCGCAACGCTAGCTTGCCAGCGCATTCACGCGTCCCCAGGCAAGGCGAATCCAGCTGAGCGCTGATGTTTCGCTCGCTGAGGCAGCAGACCATCGGTGCAGTCGTTAACGGACAATTTAACATCCATGAAAACACGAGATATTCCGATCAATTTTTAAATTTAGAAATTTTCCATTGTGTGTCAATCAAGGTAATCTACAGTAAGTCAAAATTTTCTTCTCACTAAAGTTAGTGGACACGGAGACCTGAGGCAAACGCAAACTTTTGACGAAAAGCAACCTTTACCTTCCCCAAAGAAGGTCTTTGCATTACAAGAGGGATAAGCCTAAAGATGTTAAAGTGGCTGAAGCTGACGGCTCATCTATGTCGAAATGAAGGAAACTTGATGGATGTAGTTGACAATGGCATAGTAAAACAACAAAGTAAGCAGTTTCGACCGGGTGACCAGCTGCTCTCATCAGGAACTGCTCTACCAATCACCACAGGACTGTTCGACTGCTTACGTTTATTACAGGGCAGTTTCTACGATGCCGGCCCAGATATGGAGAAACTGAAGGATTTTGCTCTTCACTGCCCAAGAATCAATTCTTCTCGCATCGGAGAGATGGTCGTTCTATTTTTAGCCCCTTTCTCCCTCAATAGAAGTCCGTGTCTTTCTCGAAAGTATGTTATTACAAACTGCTACCGAATCACAAAACAAAACCGGGCGTTATTCAGGACTAATTGACTGCCGGTCATTAGATTAGCTTCCAGCGCCAAAACAAACGCAATTCGTAGCAGTATATTTGAAAATCCCAGGTACTATATTTTTCTTGTTTCAACATCAGACTTCAAACTGTACAAAAATTTATAAACCTTTCTTCTGGCACCATTCAGGGATGTAATGTTTCGGCCGGCCTAGGCACTACGAATGATGAATGTCAGAAGATGTGATAGATCTCACTAACAAGAAGAAGAAAAAAAAACAATACCAGAAGAAAGTTTATCTGTAACTCTCAACGTCACTGGCCGTTCGAAAGTATGCTCCGTTGTTATCAAATGGTGAGGGCGACAATAAAAATTGAATCGTCGCTACCAACAGCAAAATTACAAATGTGAGAACTCGAAGGAGAGTGCTGTTTTTTTTCAACTTCGGGCCCCATTATAATGAATTGGAATGCTTTATATTCCGTGTGATTCGTGTGATAGAAACTTGATGGGTGTAGTTGACTATAGCACAGTAAAACAATAAAGCAAGCATTTTCGTGGTGTGAGCATTTTTTCCCATCAGGTACTACCAATAAACACAGGGTTATTGGACTGTTAGCTTTACTACAATTCATCTTTATTATCTTTCTTATATTTTTTACTTCCTTTTATAATTATTAAAGTACTAATCCATTCAATAATAGTTTTATTTCTCATTATGGTCTCCCTTTGTTTGTTGTTATATGTAGGTGGGCCGACACTGGCAGAATGGAGCCCGGCATCACCAACGACACAACTAACCCCTGGCTGGCCTCAGGATGCAACCCAGGATAAGAAATCTCTCTGGTCATTATATATAATTTTTTAACATTTTTATTCAAAATATTCATTTTACGTACTTTGCACTAATGATAATTTAAAGTTAAAATATTTAAAAACGTATAAATCCCGAGTGTCCTTGAGGCCATTAAGTTTTTATAATTTATGTGTTTTAACTTCGCTTTATTTTTGTAAAATGTAAGAATGGTTCAAGTAAAGCAAATTTTCATCTACTCATTGAAACCACTACTATTTAAATTTTCCGACTGCGGTGAATTCCGCAGCGTAACAATACCAACATCTTTTTGACAGCATCCATGACCACACCTTTCACAAATTGAAGAGAACTCGCCAAATATCCAGATGTTCCGTAAATATTACCATCCTGGTCAAAAGCATACATTTGTCATCCTTTTACTAGCAGAAAACAATGCAAATTCAATTTATCATACTATTTAATTTAAATGTACCATTATATTATTCTTTCGACAATCCTTATACATACGTACACAATAATTTAATTTCATAGTGGTGCGCTTGATGCAAATCCTTGATATAAAAGTTTAAAACAAACTAAATTGAAAGGGGCGAAGAGAGCTAAGTGTTGACATTGAATATATTAACTATTAAGTGAATGGCAAAAAACTAATATACAAAAGATTGATATTGAAAAGATACTGAAATATTTCGTTAAAGAGGCGCCACTAGCCTGAATAAATTACAAATAGCAAAGCTCTAATTATGACTCAAAACAATCCTGCTAGCCAAACATTCTCTAGTTACATTAGCGAAAAAATCGTCTGTTCACATCTAAACTTGTTTATCAATCGGAAATGTTAAAATTTCTAAGAAGAAAAGCGTACCAAATCAAACTAGCAAATACGCGCCTCTTGCTTGCCGTACATAATAAAATTTTCAACTGTAGATTGTTCGGTCGCTCCAAGCATCGAAACTCATTGACTACTTAACCAAAAATTAAAATAATACGCCAAACTACTCGCTTCAAAAAATTGCTGACATCGTCGGTGGCTTCAACACGGAAATCAAGTGGCTGTCTCAGAGATCTTTGTTTTTCTCGTAGAACGCATCCAAGTACTTTTTATACTCGACTTGATTAGCCCACATCACAGACGCTTGGGCGTTGAGCGGGCTCTCGTTGTTTGGCTCGGCCAGCAACGACTGGATTGACAGCAGGATGGTCCGTACGTCGTACAAGGCCGACCACTTGTCCTTCAGGATATCTAGGCAAATTGACCCGTTGAGATCCACGTTCGGATGAAAGCACGGTGTGAGAAATTTCACTAGAGGCGCTGAATAAGGATAGGAATTGGGGAACTCCAGTTGCAAACGGTATGTGTGGCCTGTGTAGACTGTACTTATCGGCCCGCTGATAGTGCCAATCCATTTGAATATGTTCTCGCCGTCCGGGAAAGCAGAAATGCCCTTCTCTGACGACATCATCAGCACCATCAGCTCCTTCTGTAGCCTGCAATGAAAACATTGTCAACAAATCGATATATTCTTGTCCCGCTATTCGAATTAGTCGCCAAGCGGCTTTGCCCATCAGAACAGTTAATTATACATTAAACGAGCGGGCGACACTATTGCGCACGATATTTTCCCGCAATAGCTGGCTCTGCGTACCCACCTTTTGCTTACTGCATGATTATCTTTGACCGTGACAGTTTCCTCACTCTGTTTTGTCAAGTTTGATGATTGAGGATGTTCTGGATTGATATTTTGGGCCATTTAGATAACACAAATAAAATAAAAACTATTACACTTAGCGACCAGAATGAAAATTGAAAATGACAAATAGAATCAAACTAAACTTTTTCCTAGGTATGAGTGCAACTCGCGAAATCTCCAACAAACTTTCCCTCTTCAAATTGTGCTCGGCGTCTGACAGATACGGACGTTAAAATTTACAAAATGACTTCCAGCGAGAAAATTTAATTGGAGTTACCTGATGCCGAACAAGATTGATTTGATTAAGAAGTTGCGAGAAGCAAACGAAATTTTCCCGATTTAAATAAATGATTCACTAGTTAAAAATTTTCGGAGGGTACAATTTTGGTTGAGAGAAACAATGGAGAAAATAGGAAATGAAAATTATTTTTGAGATAAAATTTCAAACTGCTCGAAAAATCTCTCCATTCAACGATAAGGCAATGCTGTGCCGTAAAGTGTCAAAAGAAACTCGTAAAATAAATACATGTCAGAGTTGATTGTAAACACGAAAGTTTGGGGTTCATCTTTTAAGTTGATAGAAGAAAATAATTGATATTATTTTTATCGGGTATACAGAACCTTGGAAAATACAAAACATTTGTGATGGCTTCAGAAATGAGTAGCTCGATGCATTCTCGGCGCATCGGTGTTGTACATGGAACTCCTGAGAGTGAATTTAGTATCGAGTGTTTCCAAAATTACACTGCGTCAGAGGTGTTTGTTCAGGGGTTGGCAGGATTAGTTAACCAGGGAGATGTTGAAGCTATGATTAGAGCTCAGAAACAAATGTAAGTTTAGCACATCCTAGCTTAAACAGACCACGTTTTTGCTCATTTATCTCTATCTTTTGGAAGAATTGCTTGCTTCTTGTGCTCTAAAAAATGATCATGCTTTATTAACATGAGGCTGTTATTCTTTATGGGTTCATCGTATTACAGATTTTAAGGTTTTTAAAGAATTTAGACATGAAATTACGATTTTTTTCTTTCGTTCTTTTTGGTGAGAAGAGGATATTTGTCTTGGTCTTTGTCATTAGAACGGATTGATTTTTAGAAGTTTTGTATCGATTCCTGAACCGAAGACTATGAAGCAGCCCTTTAAATGCCCTAATTTCTGGATTGATGGTTTCAGATTACAGCCTCTGAATACACAGATCATTTACCGAGCGCATCCAATAATGCTTTGGTTAAAAAATCCTTTTTAGACCCTAGACCCTGCCGCTAGTTTTAAAGACTACAATTCACTCTTCTGCTGATCTTGAGAGAAGATATCTCTTATCAAGACAGGGAGATCGTATGTTATATAAGGTTGTTCGACTCTATCTAGCCTACATGCACAGTGGCAGGCACAACTTACATTAACGGTTATTAGAAGACGAATCTAAAAGACGTGATTCAACGAGGTCTACCTTTAGACCTTGAGGGTCTTCGCAAGCTATATATTAAATTTCCCCTTCAACTAGGTGAAACCATAGATTAAGCTAGATAAGATCTTATTTATGCTGCGCATGTTAGCTCTAATTATATATCCATAAATTTGAAGGTCACGAGAGCAGCATAACAATTTTTTTCGTTGCCAATAAAAATATTCCCTCATATTGCCTCAATATATTCTACCATAATGTTTGAGAGGCAAACTCAATAAACTTTCTTGACGCTAAATCATGCCCTTTCGCTGTACTTGCCTTCGCAGAAAGTTGATGGAATGACTCCTATCGTAATGAAGAAATTCTGAATAGTAGTTGGACTATTATAAGGACGATTGAGACTTTCTGAGCAATGGGCACACTCGAGGGGGTGGCGTCCTAATCGCTGTACACAACTCTTTTTTTCGAGTATCCTCGTTAATATAAGCGCATACAAAACGTTGCTATATGCAATAGTCTGAATGAACATAAATACTACTTGCATGTTGGTGCAATCTGTATTGCCCCAATAAGCCATATCATCATGAGAAATTTTGATGATAGTCAGCACAATCCATTCGGAATACCTAGTCACTCACCATGTTCCGGCTTTCTTTTTTAAATACCTCCATTCCCGACCACTCTTTCTTCGTCGCACAACGCTCGTTCAATCTGCATTCACATTACGTCGCTTCGTCCTTTGTGCCATCCTGACAATGTTTAATACATCGGTATAAGGGGCACACAAAATAATGTGAACTAATCCTTTTCATGAACATCTAGTCCAAAATCATGATCAGCTCTCAGAGGTAAAAAAAATAGGGTCAAAAATGCCCTAAGATACTGAGCTCATAAAAGCAGAACTACAGGTCCACGCTTTAATCAGTGCTCATTAAATGTTCCTCAGTCTTTTCTTAAATACCAAAAGTGAGTTTGCTTTGTTAACCATTTCTGGTAGATTGCATCATTCGTTGCATCGTTCTTTAGACGATCCGTTCTGGCAAAAGGTATTACGAATTGATCTGCATTCCTCGCATTATATGGGTTGATCTGTGATACCTTAATTAATGGTGTTCGTTCCGATTCATTAGTTTTTAAATTTTTGTAGCTTTCTCCATTATAATGATTTGACTAAAGCTTAACGATTTTGCTAATTGGTAAAACAAACTAGTTTGAGTAAGCATTGGCAGTTTCAGAATGTTTTTATACGCTTTGGTCAGCAGCCTGGATATACTACTTCAATGTTGCTTTGCTGATTGACTCCAAATAAGTACTCCATAATGTAATTTCGTCAGGACAAATGCGTTTAGAACAAGTTTTTTAATGTGTATTGGAAAAACCTCATATCTTCTTAATAAGCCTATTATTGGGGCTAATTGTCTCCTTAAGCTATTTATGTGTAGCAACCACGTCATACGATGGTCTATGATAAGACCAAGATATTTCATTTCTAGCACTCTTTGCAATTTTTCGCCATTAATATTTAGTTCGACATCTATGTCTCGTTTGTTCTTTTGCTTAAAAACAATATATCTTGTCTTTGAAGTGTTCAATACTAGTTTGTTTTCAATTAACCACTGATGGAATTTTCCTAGATCCTCGTCGATAGTGTTCTCAATGGTAGTTTTGTCTCGTCCTGAATGAAGTAGAACTGTGTCATCAGCATATAATGTGTGATATCCCGTCAGCCCACATGTATTTAGATTATTTGTGTATAGCAGGAACAAATTTGGGCTAAGTATTGAGCCTTGGGGAACTCCTCTTTGATCCTTGGGGAACTCCTCTTTGATCCTTGGGGAACTCCTGTTTTGATTAAAGTTCTCTGCGACCATGTCAGTTCATGATCAACTGTATTAATTGCTTTGTTCAAATGCCCAAAAATTGCGATGACATAATCACCTCTGTCAGGTCATAGATTGATGAAACGTGTGACAGAATGTAGGGCATCCAAAGTACTCTTGTTCTTTTGAAAACCAAACTGATGTTGGCTTACGATAGAGTTTTCAACTAAGAATGATGTCAATCGATTGTTTAGTATTTTTTTAAATATCTCACTAAATCCCGTCAGCAGTGCAATCGGGCGATAGTTATTCGAGTCGAGATTATCACCACCCTTAGATGTAGGAACTATTTTTGCAAGTTTTTCCTCTTGCGGAAATGACCCATTCCTAATATGCACGTTTATAAAATTTGCCATAAGCTCGGCTATATCCTCCTTGATTATACGAATTTCATTCATCGTGATGCTATCAATGCCTGGCGCCGTATTCTTTTTTATTCCATTGATTACATTTAGACTTCCCTTTTATTTGTTTGATGAATGTAAAGGATGGAATTTATTGATATATTTGTAGTATTTAAATTGCTTTCTGAACTGGCAACGATTTCTTTAGTGATTCTTCCACCAATTGTTGAAAAAAAAAGTTATTTAATGAGCTCGCCGCGTCACCTGGATACGGTGTCTTAGATCATCAGGATTCAGTTGAAAGTTTTGTGATATACCCCGGCGTGAAGAGTTATCCTTTACTTCATTTATTATTTTCCATATTTCACGGTGGTTATCAGCCGCTATTTCCATTCTTCTTGAGAAATATGAGAATTTAGCCTCTTTCACCAGTCGTTTCGATTCTTTTTTCGCTTGTATATATACAAACTTGAAAGCTTGGTTTCCATTGTTCTTCCTGTAGTACATGTATGCCTTCCTTTTTTTTAATACTTGCATCAATTACTTTTTTCGTTATCCAAGTCCGTTGTCGACACCTGATATGTTTCTCAATTGTAGAGCTTTGCTTAGCAGCTATGATGTTATTTTTGAGTCCAATAATACTATTTGGTTTCCGCTTCTTCAGTAATTCTCGTATGTTTGATTTAAAGAGCTTATCTAGATATCTGAACGTTTTGTAGGTCGGCTTCTGTTTGTTCAGGGTTTGGTCTTAAATAGCTATTTTTACCAGACCGTGATCCGGCTCCGGCCCCTCCTCAAATGTGTATGTTATGTTTTCAGCCACTTTTAGATCATTGGTTATTATATGATCCAGACAGGTATTTGAAACTGGGCGAGTAATTTTGTTGTTGTTTATGATTACCACCTCATTCGTTTGTAGCGTATCCTTATAAATCCTTGATTCTGTTGATTCCATTAGTACATCAATGTTTGTGTGTGTGTTAAGAATAATGTATCTAGTGCTGTGCAAAAATCTTGCGCATTCATACGATTGGGGTTGTAGTACGTCCGTAATTTTATTTTTTTATCTGCATGGCGTTCTTCAATTTTTATAAAGTTATATTTATCAGGCATCACCCTCTTGGTAATGTAATTGATTGTATTTTTTAAGGACATTGCTGTGCCTCCACCTCTTCCAGGCCTGCAGGAGAATACCGCATTATATCCTTCAATATTGTAAAATCGTGCTTCTTCTGGGTAAATCCAGATTTCATTGAGAATAATCAAATCTATGTTAGGATTTTGCTGTAGGTAAATCTAAATATCATTTAGCTTGTGTCTTAAGCTTCTTATATTAGCATACATGAGTGTTAAATTTCATCCATCTGATTGATTTGAAAGATTAGCAATCATCGAAGTTGTAGTCGGTGCTCTTCCTGGCGATCAATATTGTGCGTTGAAACTCCGGAAACTCTACCGAGTCAGCTCTGTGAGAATGATCAGCATTATTATTGTTACCAATACAGTTGGAGCACTTCTTAATCGTGCTTTTGCAGTCCTTTAGGTCATGCTTTCCTCCACATTTCACACATATTTTGATGTTTTGTGATTGAATTTTTGACATTTATAACACCTCGTTACGTTAAAGTCTTCCTTCACAAAATATGATCCATAATCTATATTAACGTATCTATTTGCAAGTCTCTTATATATGCTCACATTTACCTTGATGTCAACCACTGTCCATTTCTTGCCCACCTAGCATGTACAAATTCCGTAGTATCTCGCTCCTCTATACTAGGATTTAATTATTGGGTCTCATTCCTCAATTGCTCATTTGAATATTGATTTTCTAGACCATTGATGACAAGTCTAGGCTGTCGCAATCTGGTCTTGGTAATATACTCATCTTTCATTGCCTCCGTTGCTATATTAAAGAGCGATTTAGCATTTTCATTGGTCGACGTTTTGATAATCGCCCAACCATTACGAACAGGCCGCATTAGTTGAAGAGGAATTTTACATTTTGATGGCCTGACCATCGACTTAAACTTTCCCCTAGAAATTACATAATAGCTTGAAAATGGTTTATTGTCCTCCCTCTTGTTCTTGGATTCTAGATATTTCTTCGTATTGAGCAGATGTTTGTCCTGGAGTCCAATTGGAGTGATCCAGTGTGATAGATATAATCCGTTCTACAACGCTGTCCGGCTCTTCGTAGGTGGTTTCTGCTTAGAGCATCCGCATGTGCCATCCTACAGCCAACTCGATATTCAATATTGAAGTCAAATTCGGCTATTTTCAACCACCATCTTGTAGTGTTTTAAGAGCCAGATGGAGCCGCTCAGCTGAAAAACCTTGCCTGACACATATGCGTGCTGGCAGCTACGTCTGTGGCGTCATGGAGTGGTCAGCGCAAAGTCACATAACAAAACAATTTTCACGCATAAGACATTTGGTTGGGTAAGTGGTCAGGACTAGAACTGACGGGTTTTATTGAAGGATTCTTTCGCCCTGCTCTACCCGCACTGGCACCGGTCAGTAGATGTCGTCACCGACAGAAGATGTAACAAACACTTGGAAATTTGGGGTAGCCGGATGGCGCCTCTACGCACCCTCGCAACCGAATCAACAATCCTGATGACCGAGTCCACATGCGAGGACTCATCATTTGTAGCGAGATCTCCTGTAACTCAAAAATTAGCCACGGCCCGATGGCTGAGCGAAGTTTAAAAGAACCAAACATCGTTGAGGTCTTATACACGTGAGTGTATGCAAGAAGAAAGACCGAAAGGATTGTGTTTTAATCTGACATTACTTTATTGTAAATCCAATAAAATAAGAATTCTAGTACAAATATTATCTCTCATATTGTAATATGTCCAATTATATATCTTCACAAGGAAGTTAATTAAAACTAAAATAAATCAAGGTGTGGTGGCTTCGAAATGGAGATAAGAGGCCGTTCAGAACTGCAGCGATGGTCTGCTGCCTCGGCGAGATAGGATGGTGGTGTTCGCCGAAATCGGCCTTGTCTGAGGACGCGTGAATGCGATGGCAGGCTAGTTTTGGGGTCCGGAGGGCGGGTTTTTTCCCCCAAGCACAAGGGCCCACTACAAAAAATTTCACATTCACGAATTACCAGATAAAGTGCGGATCGACAGGAGTCGAGGCCGAGGTAACCTACTTATGGTGGAGATTGCCAAGGCAAACAACAAACTGGGCCTGGCGAAAACAGACGAGACTTGGGAATATTTCATCTTTATCGACGATACTTATGACCCCCAAATAACAGTGGGGCATCCAGATCGTAGCGATGCACCCTCGTCCAAGAAATTTATAAACGTATTTACTGGTTCCAGGTGTGCCATGAAAACTTATCACTAATGGCTTTGTAGAGGTCCGTCTCACGACGAACACGCTAGGACACGTTGCTGGAGCACGACATTCTTACCGAAAATATGACTTTCCAAATCCTCTTTGAGAGCTTTCACACTAGTCCGACCCTTGATATGTGCACTTCCGGACAAAACATCTAACGTGCCCGCGTTTTCTTAACAGCCAAATAAAATTAAAAATATTTCCTCCGCATGTGTCACAGACTCTTCGGCCCGCACCACTAGCCGGTTTTCCATTCACTCAATTGTCTGGTTGTCTGTGCCAATAACCCTTTTTTAAAGTTCTCCTAGCAATGAAAAAAGAGCTGTTCAACACTTGAATTAATAGAATATACTTCTTGTTAGCACTACAGCCCCTTTCTGGCCTTCGCTTCCTGCAACAAACGCCTCTAATTGTCTCGGTCCATTGACTGCGTGTTCCAATTTTGAAATCCGAGCAGCGATGAACGACCTTCGTCGACCGAATCAGACCAGCGATTTCTCGGGTTCCCCACTGGTCTCCGCCCTTCAGTTCTCCCAACGAATACCTTTTTGGGTATCCGTTGTTCGTCCATACGGCTCACATAGCCAGCCCATTGCAGCTTCCGCAGTCTTTCAATCGTTGAGGCCTCCAGCTCGCCAAAAATTTCATACAGTTCATGGTTGTATCCAATTCGCCGTTGATTCCCGTCTAGTTTCGCTTCAATTATTCGCCTCAGGACACGTCGCTCAAAGGCGTTCAATATGTTTCCGCGTTTCACACCCATAGCATAGCACAAGTTTTATCACAAATTTGTATACTTGGAGCTTTGTTTTCCTGTGTATGCAAGTGGTCTTCAAAGTCGTCAGAACTGAATAAAAAAATTTATTTGCGAGCTGTATTCTTCGGCGTATTTTGCCTCTTTCATTAGCGGTTCTCGTTATTCTGGCGCCTAAATACACAAATTCAGCCACGTTTTCGATATTGTATTCGCCAAGTGTGATATTTTGGGTGCTTGTGATATTTTTCCCCGACTGCGTCATGAGCTTTGTTTTATTCTCATTGATTTGTAGCGCGACTAGTTTTGTTCGCTGTCGACTTTCAGGAAAAATTCTTTGGCGCTTGTTAACGAGCGTGACAAAATGTTGATGTCGTCCACATAGGCTATCAATTGGCTCGGCTTGTATAAAGGCATGCCTCTTCTTACGACAAGTAGCTTTCTAATGGCATATTCCAAAGCCAAATTGGATAGCAATGGAGCCAGTCCATCTCCCTGCTTTAGTCCGATATTTGTGTCAAAGGTATCAGTGAGATGGTTATTGATGCAGACTTGGGAGGTTGTCGACGTCATTGTCATTTTGATAAGACGAACTAATTTAGCTGGGATACCCAAGCAAAGCAATACTTATTGTAACGTACTGTTTACGATCAATATTGTCGTATGCTTGGTTAAAATCAACAAATATTTGGTGTGTGTCTACGTTAAAACTCCCAGCTCTAAAGCCACCTTGATACTCCCCAATACTATTGTTGGCGTATGGTTTGGTTTTATTTTCTAGTATCTTTGAAAATATTTGGAACTCCGTACAAAGTAGTGATATGCCTCTATAGTTTTGACACTGTAACTTGTCACCATTTTTGTGGATAGTTAATATAATTGTGCCTGCACTCGTTCGGCATAAGTTCTTGTTGTCAAGTGCGCTGAATGTCCTATCATAACTGAACGGGCTTATAGTCCCCCCCCCCCCCCCAAAATCACTTAATATTTCGCATCGTAGTGTACCGTTAACGTCCCGAAAGAAAATGATTTAATATTCCTCTATTCCAAAGTTCGAATTCTTTTGTTGTCTATTCTATTATTGGTATTACATAATTTTTATATTCAACGTGCACTACAGTCAGTAATTTATTATTCTGATATTTCTTCCTCAGGCTTCAACGTTTCGAGAAAACTAACGAAATGCTGGTCAACTGCAATGCTCTTAGTGCTAGTCGATTAAAAACAGCCGGAGAAGATTTCAAAAAACACATTAAACTAATCAACGAGATGAAGAAAGATTTGGACTATATTTTCCGCAAAATTCGGAATATCAAAGCAAAGATCAGTCAACAATATCCCAATGCATTTGCTGAGGCTCAGCCGCAAAGAACTAGTTTCGTGGAAGAAGCTGAAGATGGTGATGCCGATAGCGTTGTGGAAAATCCTGCTGTTTTGAAAACAAATCGAGATATGCCAGGCCCTAGTGGAAGTCATGAGAAGAAAGAAAAGAAAGAATCGAAAAAAGTAGAAGATGGAACAACTGTTGAATATGTTCAAATGGAAGAGAGTACGGAAAATGGGAAGCCAATTGAAAATGAATTGATTAAGAGAATTTGTTCCATTGAAAATGCTAATAATGCTAACGACTCATCTGATTGTACATCTGAAGATACCGGTTAAATTTAATTGAGAAAAATTAGTAGGATAATCTTTAATTTAAGTAGTTGGAGCATATGTTTTAAGAAACATTATTATGAAATTTTTAATATTTATATAATGGAAAATTATATAAACGATTAAGTTATAAATAAAAGATCCATTGAATTTAAATCAGTTAATTAAGAAACCATTATAGTTGCAACATTCACTCTTCATAAGAAATCGTCGTTCAATATAAAAGCTTATAATGAATGCATATTTGGCTCGTCGTCTGGTTGCTCTATTATCGGCAACATGACCGTGAAAGTCGTTTACAATCACCTCGTTGTTTCGATTCTGCACTCCACACAACAATTCCATTTCGTGATGGTCTACAGCGAGTTCCCTCTAGGCCAACTATTTCTCGCGCCTGTACAACTCGATTTCACGATCACGAGACAATGGACTCGTTATACCCCCCGTCCTCCCGTTTATTTTCTCGGTTTCACTATCTTTTCCGTCGTTAGAATTGCCTAATTCAGTTATCCATTCTCTACTTGGATTGGCAGTTATGAGTCTGCATTACTCCCGCATTATTTCCCGACAAACTGAACCCTTCATCCTTCATAATGTCTTTTAGCTGCGCAACCGTGAGGTTATACACATCACACGTTACAACACTCATCGTTAAATCGAACATTTCTGTTTTTGCACGCGAAATGTCCCATGAGGTTCCGTCTTGCGGCCTTTGTTTCTCGCCGGCGTGCCGCCTTTTCCCCGTCTTCAGGACGATTCGCCTTTGTTTACACTCACTATCTTTCCATATCCCGGTTAAGCCCCCAATTTATAGGACCAGCTTATCTCTTCGATTGAAGAAAACACTCGGGTTTAAATCAAGCTAAAAAGATTTAATTTGCGAATTATCAATTATACATACAAAAGTCAACTCGCATCGACGAATAATAAATCTTGAATTTCAGCCCTACTGTACGGTTGCTTTGTTACTTGTTCCCTACACTTTATAGTTTTAGCAGGATTTTAACCTTTAACACCCGATTCCCGCTTTTAGCACTATTGTGTGTTAATTTTCCATTTAGTATCCATGCAAAAAAACAACCACGAATCCAATGGAATTCCCTTATAGAATGTCAGACAAGTTATAGGGCAATTTAATAATTTAAGATAACTCTCGTATGAGGGAAAATGTGCTTGTAATATTTGATGTTTTTTTTAAATCATTTCGGCATAATGTTGAAATAAGATTGTAATTTAGTGAGTTCAAGACGGTTACCAAAATAAAAATGAATTCCTTAAAGACTTAAACTGGGTCTTCTTATTTATTGGCAAGAAACAGAGATAGGACCCTTTCCGTAATCGAGCGTGTCATTGCGGTAGATAGATAGGTTCGATGCAGAACTATCGCAATGTCCTTAATTTATATAGACCTGCTCGATTCTTACGCATTCATGAGACCCTATAAAACGTATGCGTGATAAATGTTTTCAAGTGAATGTTTTGCGCTGTGAAGTGAAACATGGATAGATAAAATGTCCATAAAGGGCTGCAGCGATGGTGGGATTCGCCGAGATTGGCCTTGTCTGAGGACGCGTGAATGCGCTGGCAGGCTAGCATTGCGGTGTCGTAGGACGGGCTCTTTTCCCCAGCCCAAGAACCCACTACAGTAAATGGCAAACTGGGTCTGGCGAAAACAGACGGGACTTGAAAGAACTTCGTCGTTACCGACGATACTTATGGCCCCCAAATAAAAGTGAGGCATCCAGGTGGAAGCGGTTTAACGAAAGGAAAGACCGAGTTTATAATCAATTCATCTGTTCATTCTCTTTATCTTTCTATGTACTAACATTTAAAAAAATCAATTGTTTTTTCAGACAAATCAATGTTTTTGCATTAATTTTATTTACCAAAGATTCTTTTAAAAAAATTTCAAATTGTTCTTGCAATGATCAAACATGGTATATTGATGAAAAATAAATCGTTTAAAAAGAAAAAATGGTGCTAGGCTAACCTCTCCAAATTGTTTTAATTTTCACAAAAAAAATGTTTACTATTCGCCTAACCATATATTTATCATTTCCTGGGTGTGCAAATAAAAGATTTGTTTAGCGTGCGGAACGATAGATAACTTCAAAGTTCGTGTACCTTTTTTCGATGAAAAATTGTGTATATAAAAAATAAAATTTTAACAAAGTTTGTACACTACCCCTCTTCACTTGATTCTCCTTCTCATTAATTTTTCTGCATTAAAAATAATGTATGTAAATATATTGCATAATATATGCGTTTGTATATAAAGGTAGGTATAATAGAATATATCTATTCAGAGGTTGATAGAATGCGCGAGTCTTTGCGTTTTCATTTCGATTTTGAAGAAGGCACATGTATCCTCTGTGATCTTACATTTTCATTTTGACAACATTTCTGCCCAGCATAATATATAAGAAATTATTAATGCGTTTATTATGTAATTATTTAATTCAAAATTATTCCGAATTTTTCTTCTTCAGCATGCATTGACGAAAATTGAAGGCAACTCAAAACACATTGCATGTAGCCTATAAATAAGTTATTCCATTCTTAAAGAATGAAATTTAGGCAATTCAAAAGGGTACTTACCCAGCAACCTCGACGAGCGCCCGTAGATGATGTGGGTGATGCCTGAAAACTTAGTTGTTATCCTGCTTGAAGCACGTTACGAGTGCTTGAACAAAACTATACGTTTGAAATTCAAGAAAAATTCTACTCTATTAGAAAGATCAATTCCAATACGTTTTACAGGTAAAGATATTTTCCTCTCCTAAGACTAATTTAACACTCGACTACTTCGTTTCCACAAACCCATCATGAAGGTGATCAACAAAAAGTTAAAAATCTAAATACTGGCAATTGCATGGAGCATATAAATGCAAATTTTCCACTCGAAGTTCGCATCACATTGCCGTATTTTTGTATTTCAGCAGTATTGGTTGTCTCTCATGGATCAATATTTTTAAACTTGAATGGCCTCAGGTATAAAGTGCGTGTTAATAATTATCTGATGCCATTCGATGGATTCAAGATTAGAAATTTAAGCGTCGATTCGCGCGGCAATAGTGAGAACGATTACACTCCGATCTGTCTTACTTCATAACTCTTCAATTGATGTTTAAGTTTGGGTTATAATTTTACCGATTCAACATTTTTCCAAGTTTGGGTTATCAATGAATATGAATTAGGATGAAAGGAATAATAGTTGAAGCTCGTCGCAAGATAAAGTTCAGGGTCGTAACGCAACTTCGCAGACAAATTTCATACTGCAAAGGTCCAGACAATGCGTCCATGTCACTGCAGCTGCGGGCAATCTATAAGATTTATCTTGTAACCACTTAATTAAGTGAGAATAGTTCTCACAGCGGTATTCACTATCGCGACGTTGCACATTATTCGATTTAGAGTAAACGGGAAGAAAACCATTCATTTCTACAATTAAATAAAACAAAAACCCAATGAAATCACACAAGTCATAAATGCAGTAGAATTGAACGGTCTACAGTTTAAAGTGAATTTTCCAAACTTCCAACAAATAATGGATAAATATGACTATATTTCACGAAGGATACACTTATACTCCCGACGTGCCCGCGGTGGCGATCAAAAGCAGACCCCCGTTTTGTTGCCAATCGTCACCTTACGGCATCTGTCGCACTGGTAGTTCACGAGCGCAGTTCATCTGTCTATGTTCATTTGTGTATGTAGATGTAGGCAATGAAATTCGTGGATGAGCTGCGTTAAAAGGTGTTGCCGTATCCGAAGTTTAATTGCAAATTTGAATAATTAAATTTTTCAAATTTGCAATTAAAATTTGGATCAGTATTATGTGGGTTTTCGAGCAGTTCGCTTAGGCGACAGCTCCATTACTACAGCTGGCGAAAAGAACCCGCCCCACGACACCACAGAAGCTAGCAAAACCACTTCAGCTGAGCTGGGTCTTTTTAAAGCCCGCTGCCCCTTGTGCCAGACCATCGGCACCTGTGCCCTGGACGGACACATTAACATGATTGAAAACGCTACAAGTACTCGTAGGATATAATGGAAGATTTTTAAGATTGAATTACATTTGTGAGAAAATCCGCAGTGTTAAGGAGTCCAATCGGCGCGTACCTATTCCTGTTTGTGCTAAAATTAACTTACGCAGCGCCAGTGTTTTCATTGCCTCGATCAAATTCGAGTTCATCAATTTTGGCGCTTGCTACGACTATCACCTGGAAACTCAGTCACTGGGTTCTATTGAAGGCCCGATATTTTGCCAGTTCGAAACTCATCTGTCCAAATTCGCAATTAACCCGTGTGGTCGCAAGAAATGCATTCCTAGGATGCAGTAATCCACTTGTCCACGGACACATAGTTCACCTCTCCACAATGTGGTCTTGACACAGTGATGGTGGTGCATTGAACGTCTATCCTCAGAGCCAATTTCTACCCCGCAAAGTTGGCTCTTACATGTTTCTCGGCTCTCCGTTTGAGGAAACTTATTTGCGCACCTTGAATTTTGTCTGGATTTCCTCCTAGCGGCAAAAGATGGATAATAAGTCGAATTTTTCGCTACCTTATATCTCGTGGCAGATGCCCTCGCTTACCGCAATAGCAGCATATAGGCGTATTATTTAACAGCGGCTATAGTTTTATGTCCACCCTCTTACATCTACTATCATGTCTCGACCCCGGGCTGTGCTACCAGAGGCACTTTTGGGTGCTTCTAAGTTGAACCACAATGCAACGTGGTCTACACTTCCCAGTTTTCAGCTTATCAAAAATTGTGTAATTCCCGATGTTGTCACACGCTAGTGGAGGCTATCGTAGCAGTTAGTCTTTTGATTTCCTGGATTAACTGCTGCTGTACTTCGATAAGCCGATCTTTCTAAATAAGAATAATTATTATCTTAAATTTTTTGTATCTCCCAAAATTCACTACAACTGCTTAATTTTTATTTCACTGCTTTTTACCATCTTTGAGATTTAACTTCAAGTAAGCGAACGTTTATGGTCCACGGTTGCTTACTCGATTGAAAGATTCTCACTCACGATTTAATTGAATTTCACCAGATATTAAAAATAAATGTTCCACAATTGATTAATTCTAATCGTTTATTTAGGAGTCACTTCAATTTCCACGGGACTCTCATTAAACACCTTTGAAATTATTGATAAGGCCAAATATTTGTGTGTGAGACAACCTTTTCTGACCGTTTCGAAAAGTTTGGTATTAAAAACAGAGCACTGTTGAAAAATTTTATTAACATTTGTTATCAATGTCCTTTTCCTTTTTAGTTACAATTAATATCATAGACTTTAAATTTAATAAGATATCAAGAAATAGATCTCTTCTTTACATATAATCCTATCAATAAATCAAATTGCTTTAAATCCCAGTTGGTTTCATTGAACATTTCTCCATAAAGAATAGTTAACTCCTTTGAGGCAATTTACACTTATATTAAATAATTCAAATACAAAAATCACTCAAAAACGAATTTATCAAAAGCGAATCTTACTAAATTCTTCAAATTAAATTGTTCATCATTAAAATAGATTACACGTAAACAACATGATAAAAAACGTTTAAAAATGGAAGCATTTTAAATAGTTTCCTGCTTATTTTTTGTCATTCATTGTTTCCTTTGTTGAAATAGTCAACTAACATCAACTAACATAAAAATTTGTTTAAGGAAAATGTAAAATGTTTTCAATTTAAAGACACAGCACAATTAGTAAACATTAACAGTATCATTAAATCTTTATGCGATTGGCTGATTTAGAATCAAGTTTCAAATTAAAAGAAACAATTATGTACACACTTAGTAATGTTTTGCGCTATACACATTCTTATCACAAAAGTAATATACCTACTAAACCTGTCCTCAGGCTACGCTAGACGTGTTGTATGAACTTATTGTATAGTATTTGTTTTTGTTTATACAAATCAACAATTTGTAATGCTACTATGAATTGTAATCCATGCTTCATATTGCTGTTTGGTTTTGGGCAATTTTATCGAATCAGCTATTTCGCTGGAGATGAATTCGAAGCAGCACCATACGTTGAAGCTTTGCTAATTTTCGACATACCAATTGATTTTTGAAGCAGAATGAAGACTGGAATGAAATTGATGTGACTTAAGCATTGTTGGGAGTTCTTTTGCATATCTTCACTAGAAGAACTATACTTACATGCTCCTAAAATGCCCACACCTATAGTAAAGGATATTAAAGATCCGCTAAAGAGTAAATGTGATAAGTAGTATAAAATTGGTGTTAGTGTTATAAACATCCAAACGAGTGTATTAAGGAGTGGATAGATACGACGTTTTTGCAGATAACATTTCATTGGCTTGATACCTGACGATTTGAAAAAGTCGCCATGTGTGTGGAAACTATCCACAATTTGGTCTTTTTCCCTAAATAATTGTTGCAGCCATTCGGCAGCTCCTTCTTCATCTAATGGAATATCCTTAATTGCAGTGCGACGAACACACATATACGCGGTCACACTATGCCCGTAAAGAAGATTCGATACACTTGGCTTCACCTGTTTGAATGAATGTCATTAGCAAAGGGTATTTTGGAAGTCCATTTTATGGTACTTACTGGATCGTCTTTTTTAAATACTAATGTTATATCATAGGCAGCATCACACCGTCCAAGCAGCGTTGGCATGCTAGTTGTAAATCCTTTCGTTCGTGGGATTAAGTGATGCTTCAGCGGAACCATTCCACGTTCTTTGGCAAATTTAACTGACGCTTCATGCTTCTCTTGGGTGAATCTCGTCCCTTCAGCATTCAATAAGAGCTTCATAGAATAATTCAGTTATTTCATTTTACTGGCAACTAGTTGAAAGAATCTTACCCAAACTGGGTCGGGATAAGCAAACACCTCTTTCAATTGTCTTGCAATAATTTCCTTATCCTTATCAAATGAACGTTCCAAGAAAACAAATTCTGCAAATTTCCATGCCCAACCAACAGCTGGGAAGTATTGGATCACTTTCTTAGCGTAAGCTTTGCAATTCCCTAACACACCGACTTTTTCACACCATACCCATCCCATCAACCAGTCAATTTCATATGTATGGTTCATGAGCAGCAAGACATGTTCTTTACCAGCAAATTTATTTATAACGTCATCTTCCGCGTACACATAAAGCTTGCTATTTGACCACCAATCCGCGATGAATACTAATTCTGTTTAGCGGTTTAGGAAAAAAATCTAGTGATTTATATTCAAATGAAAACAAAATTCGTGTGTGGTTACTTACGACAGTAGAATGAGTAGCATAAATACCACATCAGGGTACGATAGAGTCGTTTATTGAATGGCTTCAGACATACGTGTAGAGTAAGTTGGGCAGCATTGATTATAAGGCCGGAGGTGAAGTAGGAAATCGCCACAAAGAGGACAATAATCTTCGATTTTTTAAAAAGTGTTAAAAGATCCATTGTTTGTGCTTTCTCAGCTTAGCTGATTATCTGAAAATGCAATTAAATAATATTGGTACAGTCTAAAGTACTCATATGCTAAAATTAAAATTAAATAGTAATCAATCTATGAAAGTGCAAGCGATAAGATTGCTGGTGGTGATTTTTAACCGATATTATATAGATTAAGACAGATGTCGTCATAGAAGTGTACTTTAGTCAGCACGATTTAAACTGATTTAATCTTGATAAATAAGTTGAGTTAGTAGCAGAGTGTCATTGGCTTCGTAATAAATCTAGGTTTGAAACGATTCTTCTCAAGACACTTTCGAACCATCCATTATATGTATAACTTTTACAAATCGATTCCATGAGAATTCTAAAAAAATTGTTATGTCTAAGTCGATTAGAAATATACATCTTCTCAATTCTTCGGTTTCTTGTAATTAAAAAAATTCAGATGGTTATAGCTTTCCATTAGTTATTTTTAATATAAGGTTTTTATTTTCTTGTATTTAGTTAAAACTTTAAAGGACTTTAAGTCTCCTCATACGATAAGGGGAAATAGCATGTAAAACTGGGCGAATTATACATAAAATACTATCGTCCAAATAACATATCGAGTTACTGTCGCGGTGTTAATACAAAAATAATTATCTCATCCAAACAAGTTGGGTAGACAGAACTACACTCATGTCAGAAGGGGTTTGTACTTAACCTACGATATGTAGACACATAGAATGATATAATTCAAGAAAAACTTTAATGAAATGCACAAAAAATATATTTTTGCTTTTCAAGAAAATCCAGTGCTATCCCATTTTAAACCGCCAATATCCTGTTGCAATATTGCTAAAATCATTGACTAAGCCGAATCTTAAATGTCTTTTTGTTTATAATACATATTTGGAGAAAATACTGTAGTAATCGAGCAGTCACAACCTTCCTAACCCTTATCCGAAATTTATTGCGAATTCCGGCGTACCGACTTTCTCTCATTCGCAGCTTCAAATTGCTGCCGCAACTTCTCCACCTTTCTTTGGGCACTTCTACCTTCTCCTTTGTGTATTTATTTATTTTCATTAACATTTTTCCAATTCGCGCGAGTTCTCGACCGAGGGTCTGCTGGAACGCTGAGTTCAAGTTCCCCCGGGCACAGGGACGCACTCTTTTTGGGATATCGGCAAAATCAATAGTTTTCGTAATGTACTCGTATATGCGAGACTTAGCATTCAATCAAGCGATTCTTGGAGGATGTAATTTGCCATATATGCAAATCATGGATACTATTGTGATTGTCATGTGTGGGTTGCGGAATCGAAGTGTAATCAACTTCGATTACGTCACCCAAAGGCGGCAGCGGTAATTTAAAAATGAAAAGGATTGCGGGGTCTGATTTGGGAAGGTGAAATGCGGGATTGGGTGCTTGAATGCGGGGTCAGTCAGTATTTGACGTCGGAAAGAAGTGTGAGCGCTTTGGGTGTGACGTTGCGAGTTAGAAAGTGGAAGAAGTTCTTTGGCGGTGTGAAGAAGAGTTTTTGTTAATCGAAAGTGTATCTTGACTTGCATTTTGGGGATTTTAATTTGGAGTTGGGATTTCCAGTGTGGGTGTTGGGTGAATTTTGGGGGAAAATAGTTTTAATTTGGATGTTAGCACAGAAAGTACGAAAGTTTAAGTGACAGAATATACTTTTAACGAAGACACAAACTAATTCAAAGTGGGTTGTGAACTAAATGAAATTTATAGATAACCAAAAGAATTAAGAAGGAGTGAAAAAAAGGAAAGAAAGAAAAAACAGTGAATTTCAAAAAAAATCTATTCTGAAGTGAAGAGAAACAAAAATACAGTGCCGGAGGATAAGAGTGAGAAGTTATACAGTTCAAACAAGCCAGTGTGGAAATTACAAACGGTGGCCCTTTTACCATCCCTCTTGATTTTTTTTTTATACATTCCAGAGACTTCACTTTTAGTTTTCAGAGGCCCCCCGCTTCTTTCTTGGCATTTCCCCGAGCGCTCGGAGTTTTGCAGGAAAGTAAGTGAGTATAGATTTGATTCTTCCTTTACTTTTTTGCATTATTTTCTTTATTTTTTGCATTGTTTCAAATTGCTTGATATTTCATAGTTTTGTATATTTAGTTAACCTTGGTTTAATCTTTATTTGCTTAAATCCGATTTTGAAGGGGCGGATTTGATTGTAATTAGTTTCTTTCTTTTTGTTAAATTTGTGAATGGTTTTTTTTATATAATTTTTGGATTTTTGGTAAATAAAACGGCCATGTCTCATTAGAAACCATATTTTCATTTCTGAAATGACCTCCTCCTTTCCCGTCCTTTTCCCTTTGTGTTAGGTTTTATATGTAAGGTGGCTCAGCACGAGCAGAGGGTGTCCCGGAAAACCCATGACAAGACTGAGCGCTAGCCGGCCTCATTATGCCACCCCGGGCTACACACCCCTCTGGTAATACTTAATGTCTGCAACTGCGGTGACTTCCGTGGTTGCTACAAATTTTAATTGCAGATTTAGAAAAAAAAGATTTCATTACTTCCATTCATAGTTGTAATTTGAAGTAATCGAGCAGTTACACTAGCAAACTGCTCGAAAACCTTCCTATCTCCTATTCGAAATTTCAATGGCAGATTTTGAAAATATGTTAAATACTTATTTCCATTCATAATCGTAGTTTGCAAAAAAAGTTTTCTTTCTTATTATTATTATTAAATGTAACTTTATATCAATTTTCCTCTATACTAAATTTAAACGTTCTCCTTTAATTATATTTTTCATGTAATTTAATTATTATTACTATTTAAAATTTTCTTTATTATTCGTTACTTCAGATAATTTTGTTAATAAAAAAAAAATAAAAAATTTAAATCTGCCAAATAAAATTTCGAGTGTGGGAACGCTGAGATAATACAGCATTCTACGGATTGCATTGCTAAATGCTATCTACAGTGGCTGAGCAAGGGGCGCGTCTTCATCCACCGTAACAGCGTGACGCTGAGGTAGACGACGTACAAGCAAGGAGAGAAACCTGCTTAAGCACGGGAAAACCAACGTTGTGGGATGCAGATTCAGCTGGGAAGGGAAGAAGAGGGAGTTTTGACTTAGACGGCGACATGCCGCGGACGCGAGGAACGACTTGGATATTTTTGCTGACCGCGTTTTTGAAAGAGGGAAGTGCGGAAAAGCTGTCAATTTCGGGTTTATTGTCAAATGAAGTAAAAATTGTGAAAAGTGCGAAAAACTAGTGAAAATTCCGTGTTTTCCGTCGGTGTAGTAATCGATAAGGACTTCAAAATGGACGGGATTTGCAGAAGTGAAGAGACGAATTGGAGAGGATTTGGAGTGAATATTTCGAGCGTAACATTCTGTAGTGAAGAGTACCGTGTGAGAAGTGTTGAAATTCGCTGCGACGCTAAAATAAGAGCAAATTTAAGGAAAAACAACCGCGTTATCAAAACAGCCACAAAACCATTGAAAAATGTTCCAGTTATCATAATCTGATATTCAATTGATTAAAAATCGCCCTAGAAAGCATACAAAACATCAAATTGCATTCTCCGCCCATTCTAATGTTTACGATTGGTCGCTTGAAAACCCCAAAACCAGCCCCAAATCATCGTCGCCAAGTTCTCCAACTACATCAAAAATTACCACCAAAAGTGATTAACCACAGAAATTCGACTCTAGCCGTGCATATGTGTAAGGTGAAATTGCTCGTTTTCTTATCCCTTTCGTTGGCGGGACAATTGTCCACCCAAGCCATACCGGCTTTGTTAAAATTAGCAAGTAGCACAGCACAAGCGGATAGGCAAATTTCTCGCCGATTGTTCAACAACATGCTTAATTAAAGTGCGGGGTACAAATATTCGGTTAGCGAATTTTATCAAATTTTCGTTGTGAATTGCATCCTTGCGTGCATTGGTATCGCCCCGATCGGAGTTATTTAGAGCGCTATTACGATTCGATATAGTATAAACTAAAGTGCATATAATTATTAAAGTAGAATTTATCATTGTGTCCATGAATTTTTCAGCCTTAACAATCTACCCACATCATCAGCGGGCGCCCACCGAGGATGTAGGGTAAGTACCCTTTTGGTTTTTTTTGCATTAGATCCATAAAATAATTTACAGTTTGTTTTAAAAAATTTTCTACAACGTTTTTGCATGATCATTTGTTAAAAATTTATTTATTCTTTGATTTTCAAACAATTTCGATAGTAATAAATGCCTGAATATGCGATTTAATTTAGCATCGTTTTGGTTTAGTTTTGGCTTTAGGTTGGAAAGTAGTATTTAAAGTAGTTTTGCTTTTGATTTTTGAATGATAGCCTCAGATAACTTATAAATTGATTGAGAATATAGGAACCGAGTGCTTTATCGTAATTATTGTTTTTTTTTTAAGTTTTAAAGGTAAAGCTGATATTTATGCTGTAATAATTTAACAAAAAATACAATGGATTGTTAAACGTACCCTTCGGTCTTTCCGGATAACATGGGCTAGCCATCAGGCGCGCTCCACCGTTTTGTTGTGTCCAGGGGCCCTTGCCGGGTAGAGTGGCTTTCCGCTCGCGTCCCCTTTTATGATATAGGGTTATGTGATTTCATTGCATAACTCTATAGCATAAATTGGCTACGTTCGTGCTTCTCTTTTGTGGGAAAGAGTCATACAAAGTACTTTTGTATGAGTTTTTCACTCAAATGGGAAACACATAGCCACGTTTACGTTTGGATCTTGATCCGGTTGGGAGGATGCGAGGGGGCACCATCTCCATCTGGCTGCCCCACTATTCTTTGTGGGCCATAAGGATCGTCGTTAATGACGAGGTCTCCGTCAGTCCGTTCGTTTTTGCTCGTCCCAACTTGTTCTCTGAACAAGCAATTTTCAACCCTTAGTAGGTTACCTCGGCCTCGACACCAGTCGATCGGCATTTTTGACCCTTTCTAATGCGTAAATGCGAAATATTTTTTTGTAGTGGGTCCTTGTGCTAGGGGGAAAGAACCCGCCCCACGACACCGCAACGCTAGCCTGCCAGCGCATTCACGCGTCCCCAGGCAAGGCTAATCTCGGCAGATCCTAACATCCTCTTCCGCCGAGGCAGCAGACCATCGCTGCAGTCCTGAACGGACATTTTTCTACCTACTTTCACTACAAATTTATAAAATATTTCTTTCTCTTATTATCATTATTAAACGTAATTTTATGTCAATTTTCATTTTTATTAAATTTAAACGTTTCCCTTTAATTATATTCTTCATGAGATTTAACTTTTATTACTATTTAAAATCGTTTTCCTCTTTCTTTACTTCCGGTAATTTTTTTTTTTTAATTTTAAATCTGCAAATTAAAACTTCGGACATGGGAACACTGACTTAGAGCATCCCAACTGTGTATTGCATTACCGAATGCAATCGAACTCGGCTGAGCGAGCAACTGATTCGAGATACCGTTGGGATACTGGAAAAGAATAAGAAGAGACGAGGAGTCCACTGAAGACCGCGAACCGACAAACACGCGGAGAACGTCGTAAATTGGGTGTGACGGAATTATTCCCCATGGCACTTGAAAACATTCGGGCGTGAGCGAACATCGATAATGTGGATGATAACGACTAGACCTGGTCGGGATTGATGTGGATCGTGAGTCCACGGGAGATCGTGAACAATCACGGACAAATTGGCGAATTTTTGTACGAAAAACCCTTTTGTAATTCGAGAAGTTTTGTCGCCATTCGGATCGGTGCCGTGCGAAGTATTTACATCGCGTCTTGGTTAATACTTGTTGGAAAGTTCCTACGAACTAATTAAAAGTTGAGGTTCGATAAAGGCAACGGCAGTGCAGTGAATTGTACGGTTTCAAGACACAACAAACGACAAACGTTTTTCGACCGCCTACTATACGAGTGTGTGTTAAGGTTGACCGTCATGCTGTCAGTATTGATGGGAATTGTTGAATTTGTTCGGTGAACACGGGTAGTAAATTAACAAAACAACGCGAAGCAATACGAGAAAATTCGTGCATGATTCTAACATTCAGCATATTAATTGTTATTTTCTTAATGGAAATTGGAATTGGTGTTGCTGGCTACATTAAACATGGTAAACTGGAAGGCATTTTAACGACGGAATTCAACAAAACATTGGAGAAGTACGATCGTCCCAAATATCAGGATGCTTGAAAGTTGATTCAAATGGAGTTGAAATCCTGTGGAGTTAAGGGACCTGATGATTAGTATCAGGTATTCCACAATAGAACTTTGCCAGTATCATGCTGCTCTCAGTTGCCCTTGGAATCGTGTACGGCTAGATATGCCCATCAAACTCAATGCAGTGACAAATTGCTCAACGTATTAAACGAAAATGTTGTAATTTTAGTAGGTGTGCAGCCAATGCTGTAGTCGTAGTACAGCCATTGTGTTCGCGTGCTGCCTTTATCGGTCCTTCAGTAGAAATTACGAGACGGTTTAATCTGCTCAAGTAAGTTAAGAATATATCTCTATCTCTCTTATACGTAGTTTAAAACAAGTGGATTTTTGTTGTCTTGAATGAAAACGTAAAAAAATCGTTTTGATGGAATGGAACAGACGAACCAAAGTTGATTTGTAAAATTTCCTATTAAAGAAAAAAATCATCGCGAAAGCAACAACAAACATTTTTAAAAGACAAAAAATAACGTACACATTTATTTATACACAATATGTTAAATAATCTTCGTCGTAGTGCAAGAGATGTGTAGTGAAAAGTAGGTATAAAAATGTCCGTAAAGGACTACAGCGATGGCCTGCTGCCTCGACGGAAGAGGATGTTAAGATTCGCCGAGATTGGCCTTATCTGGGGACGCGTGAATGCGCTGGCAGGCTAGCGTTCCGGTGTCGTGGGGCGGGTTCTTTCCCCCTAGCACAAGGACCCACTACAAAAAAAAATTTCGCATTCACGAATTCTTGGGTCACAGAAAAAAAGTCGAACGAAGTCGAAAAAAGGAGGTAACCAACTAAGGGTTGGAATTGCTTGTTCAGAGAACAAGTTGAAACAAGCAAAAACGGACGGACTGGCGGAGACCCCGTCATCACAACGATCCTTATGGCCAGCAAATAAGAGTGGGGCATCCAGATGGTAGCGGTGCCCCCTCGCACCCTCCCGACCGGATCAAGATCCAAACGTAGACGTGGCTATGTATTTCCCATTTGAGTGAAAAACTCATGCAAAAGTACTTTGTATGACTCTTTCCCTCAAATAAGAAATACAAACGTAACCGATTTATGCTATAGCGTTATGCAGTGAAATCCCATAGCGCTATATCATAAAAGGACACGCGTGCGGAAGGCCACTCTACCCGGCAAGAGCCCCTATTAACGAAAGAAAAGGAAGAAGCGCGCCTGATGGCTAGCCCATATTAGTGGACGAGCATGGCATCGATGCGGGTCCTATACCTGGTCAGGTTGAACGAAATGAAAAGACCGAAGGTACGGATTTAGTAATTCATTGTATTAAAGCCTTTTTTTATCGCAATTAATATTAACATAAGAAGATCTATAATTTTTCTTTATTCGACCTGACCTGACCTGACATTAAATTCTATGCATGTGAAATGGAATTGCTATTATGAAGGATAAGAAAAACATTTTTCTTACTTAACAGAGTTTGCTAATATTTAACAAAAACTATTTATTCACATATAAAAGCATTAGTTTTTAATTCTTTTATCCTTCCTTTTTTTACGAAACAAGAATAATCCTTTTGAAGTATTTGAAAAGTAATTATATTTTTAAAAATCTTTTCTGGTATTGTACACCGGAAGGAAAACTAAGTTCGCAATTACCAAACACTTATTTTTGTACGATCATATGTGACGTGATTAACATTTCTGTTTTTGTATTTACTTGTTTCAAAAGATGTAATTGAAGTTGCTCTTGAATTCGCTGCAGTGTGACTTCCAACTTTTTCGCTTTAAGTTCTGCCAAATGAAATGTCGTTGGCAAGAAGTGATTCTAGCGCAGGTGCAAGCAATGATGATTTTCATAGGAGGAGTAGGAACTTAAGTCCCTATGGAAGCTTGAGCAAGAATTTCCATACGGCGCAGGATGATTTTTAGTAATACCTTTGCTGGTTTCGTTTTGATTTCTATATAATTGAGCATTTAACTCCTTCGATCCTTTCATGCCGTGATAGACCAACAGAAAACACAAATACAATTTGAATGTATAATTAGCGATTCACTGCCTGAGAGTTAACTTTTACCAATTTGGAATGTAAATGTTCGCAATCCATGGACTTAACGCGACTAAGTTTCAGTTCAAAATAAATCTATTCGGGCAGCGTCACATATACGCATGTACACGCTTTACTGCCCGTGTTCAAAGAACAATTCAACAATTTCAATAAATAATAACGGCACGACAGTCAACATTTACACACACTCGCATAGAAGGCGGTCAAGAAACGTTGGTCATTAGCTGTGTCGTGAAAGCGTACGATTCACTCCACTCAATTTTGCTCGACTATGTTTTGCGTGAAGAATTACACCCGTGCGTCGCCGTCAAAGATTTCTTTCTTTTATCCAGGAAAATCGACCATATCACGATAACTCCTAAGATTTATGCTAAATCTTTATTTAAAGCGCGAAGGATTGGGATTCCTGCGAGTTTTACGGCGACCGAGTTTTACGGAAAACCACGGAGCTTGTCGCGACCGCGGTCAACCTTTAAACACTTGTATGGAAAACTCTCGGGAAATGTTTGTCGTTTCGCGGTCACTCGTTTGCCATTATGGAACCTCAACTTTTACATACTCAAATGTTAATGCCTAACTGCCACGTTTAGGACACATTTATATAAAGCTTAACATCTTTTAATACACTACTTTTCAATTTGCATGCGTGTAATGTGTTAATAATGTTAGCGACTAGCATCGATAGACATCTACGCGCTTGAAAAACCACTTTTTCCAGTTTTCGACTTTCGCGTCCACGCACAACCGAGCGCATTCTATCACGACGACGACAATGAAGGTGAATAATGACGAGGAAGGCGACTCTCTTCCTATTACTTTTCTTCCAAGGTTTTCATTCAACCGAAAAGTTTTCCGACCAAGCACGTGATATAACTATCGAAAATATTATGCGCTCATTGAAATTAACTTTTACTTGTGGGAACGAGATACCGAACACTTGTTTTACTTCTGACAATTTATTTTTTTGCCGGCCGTTCTCCGCGTACTCGCCGTGTCGCGGTCGTAAGCCAACTCCCCGATCCTTCCAAAAATCTCTTTTTTCCTTTCTACCGTGTCGCTACCGGTAAATTCAATCAGCAGCTCGCTCAGCCGAGCTCGATTGCATTCGGTAAAGTAATACCCCGTTGGGATGCACTAAATCAGTGCTCCCATGTCCGAAATTTTAATTTACAGATTTAAATTTTTCAAAAAGAAAATTAACTGAAGTAAAGAAAAATGAAAAAGAATTTAAATAGTAATAAAAGTTAAATCTCATGAAGAATGCAATTAAAGGGAACGTTTAAATTTAAAATAAAGGAAAATTCCAATTATGAATGGAAGTAATGAAATCTATCTTTTTTTGTCTAAATCTGCAATTTAAATTTCGGATAAGGATTAGGAAGATTTTTGAGCAGTTTGCTTGTGTGACTGCTCGATCACTACCAACTGCGCCGTACAACTCCAGCACATCCAGAACTCCATCTTTCCAAAGTCAGCCAATCTTCCGCTCCTTCCAGGTACTTGATACCTTTCACAGATTCCACTTTAAGAGCTGGACAAACTCGAACAGTCAAAGGATATCACAAAAACCCATTCCAAAAGATCGCGTAACTTGGTTGGATTCCGCAATCACGGCACAGCGTAGTTAAACGTACTGGGTCCATAACCTGATGACATTTTTGGTTTTCGGGTTGGTATTTGGAATCCAATAACTGAAAACGCATTTAACTTTTATTTGCTACAATTACCAAAAGAATTCTAGAACGATAAATGTCAATTTTCAAAACAATGAAGAGCAGTAAAAGTTCCTTACTGGTTATAACAGTTCTGCCAACTTGAAAACGTAGAGCTATCGACTATAAGAATAGCTGTAGGTCCCTGATTTTCAACAGCTTTCTCATCAAAAACGGACACAGCTAATCACTTCGGAGCAGCTTGACTGCTAACTTGAAATGGACTTCACCCTGTGTGTGTTCGTCCGTTCGTCTGTTTGTTTGTCCGTTTCATTACATAAACCGAGGAAATGATGGAGGGACTTAGTGGAACCAATGAAAATAGGAGACAACTACTCCAAAGCCAAGGACCGAATTGATGATGCTGATGATGTGTCGCAACAAAGATTTCGGTGGCATTTTCTGTTAGTTTCTATTCTTCAAAAAATTATTTGACACAATGTAATTATCGTCTTTAAAAAAAATTTTGGAATCGTTATTTTAACATGCAGATTTCGTTTTCAGCTGCAAATCAATAATATCAACCTTTTGAGTAGTTACAATTATAATGGCTATAAAACCAAATATTTAGCCGAGATGTATCAAAAATCAGATCAGTGTAGAGCAAACTAATAAAACGATTTCACTTAATATTGTGTAACGACGTTAATAACTAATCATCGTTCTAGATGAAATTGCCTATCATAAGCATTTAAAATTACAAATGACAACATTTTTACCATACAAATAGGTTTTTAATTACTATGGAACAATGGAATACAGCCTAAACTGTCCCCATTAAGTAACCGAAGCGAGAAAACAGAAAATTTAATCTCCTTATTAAATGCATCGTTAGCTACAATGCATTCACTATGAATGAATGAATATTAAAATATTCCAGCCATCTTTTGTTTGCTTCAGTATAAAAATAAGCGTGCGACAGTCGTATATTCATATAATCAACAACAAAACATCACAAATCGAAATATTTTTTAATTCAAATAATCATACATATATTAAAATACTGATTACCTTCGTGAGAAGAGGAATAGGAAGGTATATTCTAATCAAGTCGTTGAAATTGCATGACTGCAATTCACTATGTAAATATCGTGTGTTTACCAACTAAAGTGGAATTTATGTGTTTACTTAGAACAAATTGGAAATCATTGGTGGATATAAAATGAGGAGAAAATGCTAATATCTGAACCATGAATAATTTATTAATACGCACTTCTATCATTCTACCAAGTTTATTAATTATAACTGAATGAACAAAGTTTTGAATGGAGTTGAAAGAAAGTAGTATTACAGAAAAAGCGATAATCTACCAATGCAGGTCAATTTATGAACATGTTCAGCATCGTTTTTCCCAAAATACAACCGTTATACACTGATTCGTTCAGAGAAAGCTGAACACGGAAGAAGAATCATTGCAATAGATGCAACAAAGTCTTCTCGGTTCATTAGGTGCAAGCGACGACGATGCGAATATTTGTTATCAACCACTATCATTATGCAAAAAAGAAATGATTGATATCAACCATGCAATATACGAGTATTCAGTGTCGCGATAAACTTTGTAGCCGCTGGCGACAAGTGGGTCAAAGTACGTATTTTGCTCCGATCGGTGATCTAGCATGCTGACCAATCACCGAAGAATCGGATGATTTGCGCTCTGGCTCTGACCCTCGTGGAGGCGATAGCTGAATCATTTGCCTTGAAATGCATTGTTGCTTGGAATTAATGTCGACTGGGTTAGAAAATTCCACTCACCGGTTAGGTTGGTCAAGCATAGCTAGCGGGGCGAGCCACTACGTCTAAGTGCTATTATTGTGTAATCACTAATATGGGACATGTTACTTACCGTGCGTCGTATGTACTATTTCTCGTTCATCTAGAACTGGCTAGAAGCCAATCACCACAGTATCGACGAATTATATTTCACTAAATTGTTCTTTAACACTTGTAGGAAAAGTCTCAAGCATGTGAAGTTCAACTACCTACTTGAACTTTGCGAACGACCCGCATAAAAACAATGCAACAGAAACCCACTCGCGCCGCGCACCAACTGAACAACTGTCAAATGTCAAGTAAACAAATGTACTGAAGAAAACTTTCTCACTGGTGATTGGTGAAATATGATATTTCTTGAGATTTGACAGTACGTTTTCATGAACGCAGAGCGTTGCATCGCGCTGAAAACAGGGTGAAAAGGAGCATTCGCAAAAAATTATTTGAATCACTGGAATCAAGTTTCGTTGTTAATTTTTGTTCGTTGTCTTTCGGATAGCCGACTCTGAAAACTATGCAGTGATTTGAAGGGAAATTTGAAAGCACTAAGAAATATTCCATAAGTTATTAGAAACTATACTTAACCCGAGAGTCCTACTTAGGGTGCAGGAACACCCAATAGCGTTTTTAATATGTTATTTCATAGTTAGTATTGCTGGTAACCCGCAGGAAGAATGCCAGCCGACAGGAATACTCTTGGAGGTTAGCATTCTTTGGGGAGTGCCGCCCCCACGTACCCGAAGAAATTCCCGCAGGGTGAATGCCAGTCGACAGGACTACTCTTGCAGGCTAGTATTTTTTAGGGAGTGCCACCCGCACTGACCCGAGGATATCGGGGCGCCGTGAGGTTCCCTCCTGGGATGACAGGTAACGACCCTGACTGAATCTGGGCTATGCTTTGGACAACGAACTGGAATTGATGCTTCGGGCTGGCGGATATGTTGATTTGGACCTAGTTGCTTTGCACGGTAGTGCCGAGGTGACAGTCGTGCGTGAACGGCTCCAATTCAACTATCATACCGTCTCCGTCCCAGCAAAACCTCAGTAGGCCTCGGGGTACGTTCGAAGTTCGCACCATTGCGTTGGTGGTGTAGGTTAGGACTCCCGATTAGCATTGCTCTGGCTCTGAGCACTTATCCCCATAAGGGCTTGTGCAAATCCTCACATGCTACTCTGCAAAGAAAACCATGGGACAGAAAAGGCGACTACACACACGAACGAATATAGTGGCTCCGAAGGGGGACCCAATAAAACTGAAGCAACTAAAAACACAAAAAAAAAGATTAAAAAAAAAGAATGCAAAAATAACAATAACTAAGACGCAAGCAACGGCTACAGCCACGATGTTAACAGCACATCGGGAGCGGTACTAACGATGACAAAATGACAGTATATACGGACGAAAAACGGAGATTAACAGACAGTCTTGTCCAGATTGAGATTCCTGCGGCATTTGGGCGCAGCAAAAAATGATGCGAGCGCCAGAGCGTCCTGAAAGGAAGAAATGGAAACTCTGCAGGATGCGCCAAATGTTCAAGTTGTGGGGGAAAGTATAAAGAGCATCTGCTGCGTTGGCTACCGAAGCAAGGGTGATAAATCCCGAAATAATAACGAATTATCCTGGAGCGATTATGGATTTCACATGAAAAAGATGCTGATATTGAATGGATGTCTCGAAGTGAATATTGAAATCGAATTGTAAGGACTATCTTGATGAATGCTTATCCGATTTCCGTGCTAGCGCAAAGGAGAGAGGCTTGTGGTCAAAGTATATCGTGAAATTCCTGCGTTCCAAAATTCACTGAAAGTGTTTTACTGCTGCGTACAACATACAAGTAGTTCTCTGTCAAATGTTGAGTATCGCTGCTCTGCGGGGAATAATTTTCGGTATGATTCCTATGTTCCATCAGCACGCTACTGATTTAAGGCTGCCCGAATGGTTAAATTAGACGTATCTGTTTATGTGACTAGTAGCTAGAGCGCCAATAGGCAAACTGTAGTTACTGCTGTCTTTGGTACACTGAAAAGTCTCGTCGGTGTGGTTGTCCAGGTTAGTGGAGATTCTTTAGCTGTGTTGCTTTTAAGCATGCCCGTCCGCGGCGCCTGAAGTTCTGATGCGTAGTTTTGCTCACTCCAAACAATACATATGGCATTTTGTAACATTTTAGTCGATGCCACATCAATGACAGTGCTAGCAGCAGCAATCGCCGAAAGCAACATGGTCCACCTCCAACTCGGTACGATCTCAAATCCTCCGGAGAAGACAATAAATTTATAGGTAGAAAGCAGACAAAGGCTCAATATCTCTTATATGCATACATTTCACTAGCGCAACGACTGTAACATAATTTGTCTCATCTGATTCGAAATGGTAATTCGTAACTTCTAGACAAACATATTCAAAACAAGTGTTATAATTATAGCAACTGACAACGACAAAATAATTCAACATGTAGCGCCTCCGCTTCCACAGTCTCGGCGTAAAGAAAGAATTATACCAAGGGAGATTTTTGCGTTCCTTGGTTGAGATGCAAACACACGTACATGCAGAGTGTGGACACGTCGTTTCAGGCATCATAGACGCGTTTTCCTTTTGATCGTCATTCGTTCCTTGTCGACGCTTGGATTCTTTGCAGCGAGCATCGAGTGAAAGGAGAGTTGCGATACATGCGTCGCAGCATGTGGTAGTTTATTGACCGAGCAGCAGGATGCGCCTTTCATTCTACATTCATCCTAGCCTAACTTGTATCTTGTGAAATGTAAATTGTAGTTTCTGTTAGCGAATAAATTTATTAGTGTTAATGAAGCACCTTATCATATATCTAAAGTGGTGACCCCGTACTTAAAACAAAAGAACAACAGAAAAGCAAAATACTGTGAACTCATTCGGCAGTGTGAATTGTACTCAGTGCTTATGTCAGACGGTAATTCGAAAAACACTAGCAATTGCAGTTAAGTTAATCATTAGCAAGTTTCAAAATGAGTGTGGAGAACCACACCGAGCAGATCGTAGCTGAGGAACGAGATCATTTGGCTCCGGAGCTCACCGGGCAGCAACAGATGAATGTCGTGAGTAGCTCCAAATCGCCGTCATTAAGGCGGTCGAGTCCCGAACTATGGTTTTTTTCAGATTGGGTCACAGTTTCACGTGCACAGAATACCTTCGGACTCAACGAAGTATCACCTCGTTGTCGGAGCACTGGACTTTGAAACAGTTGCGGACATTTCTGACATTCTCCGTACGCCGCCAGTGGCAGACAGTTATAACACTCTGAAGAAAGCCATAGTTTCACCCCTCACCGATTCACTAGACGCGCAACTCCATAAGCTTTTGACTGGAGTAGAGCTTGGGGATTAAAGGCCGTCGCAACTACTGCGCCACTTGCGGAAATTTGCCAGCATATGTGTTGGAGATGACGTCTTACGAGTCAAGTGGTTAGATATTTTACCACAGAAGACGCGCCGCATGCTTCTTCTTATTAAAGGTCAGACACTCGAAGAACTCGCTGCTGTAGCTGATGAGGCTCATGACAGGACCATCTGTCATGGCTATGCATCTCCGCAGCCTCTACCCGATCTGCTAACGTAGGAGCTATCCGCAATGCGACAGGCCATCGCCCAACTCACGGACATCCGTTCAGTATCACGCAGCGGCCGTAAACATCAGGCCCGCTACTCTACATCAGGCCCCAATTAAAGAACGGCGTACTGTTTGTACCACACGACGCACGGCGGATGCGCGCAACATTGCAGGCAGCCTTGTTTCTTCTCCGCTCAGGTACAGCCGTCTCAGGAAAACTGAAGAAGCTGGCGATACTTTTGGCGGCCGTCACCGGCAATCCTTCAGAAAGCCGCCTTTACATCTTGGATCGCAATTCCGTGATCCGATTTCTCGTCGACTCAGGATCTGAACTCTCTATCATTCCCAAAAACATTATCAAGAAACCGCTTCAAAAACAGAGTTTGACTCTTACTGCAGCCAACGGAACGCCTATTGCTAGCTTCGGAGTGAGACAGCTCAGCTTAAACCTTGGTTTGCGCCGCCCTATTCAGTGGAGCTTTATCATTGCAAACGTGCAGAGGGCAATTCTTGGAGCAGATGCTTTGAACCACCATGGACTTCTCATAGATCTCCGAAATCACCGCTTACTAAATGGTCGCACCAGCCTTTCAGCACCTTGCTCAATTGGTCCAGTTCCGGAAGTGCACTCTATTATAATTGCTGCACCCAAAACCACGGATCTCTAAGAGGTCTACGCAAAGCTTATCGACAACTTCGCCAGAAGCTTTTCTCGCTCTGGAGAGGTGGTGCACATTACTGATCCACCCGTTCAGTACAACATCGTTACTAGTGGCCCCCCCAGTATTCGCCCGACCACGTCGACTCACAGGTGAACGAGTGAGCACAGCTAAAAGGGAATTCAGCGAATTGCTAGAGCGAAAAATTATCCACCCCTCAGCGAGTCAAAGGGCCAGTGCTCTTCACATGGTACCGAAGGACAATGGAGGTTGGCGAGCTACCGGTGACTATCGCCAGCTCAACGCAATAACCCGCTCCGACCGTTACCCACTTCCAGTAATAGAGGACTTGCTGCAGGATGCTCAGGGTAAAGTGTTTACGGTCATCGACCTTCACAAAGCTTTTTACCATTGACATTGAAAAGATAGCAGTCACGATACCTTTTGGATTGTTCGTTTTTTTGGGCATGCGACTCGGTCTGAAGAGTTCGACTCAAACCATGCAGCGTACAATTAATCATGTCCTCAGAAATCTACCATTCGTGCGTAAATATCAGGATGATTTTCTCGTATGCTCAGACAGCCACGAAGAGCATCAGGCACACCTCGCTAAACTTCTCTCGACTTTAAACGAAGCACGCCTCCAAATTAACTGGACTAAATGTCAGATCGCCCAACCGCAGGTAACATTTTCCGGCTATCACGTGTCGAAAGAAGGTTTTCGCCCACTTCTGCCAAAGACCCAGATCAGCATCGACTTCCCATGACCCGAGGACACTACGCAGCTCAGAATGCTGAACTTTTACCGGTGCTGCATTCCACAAGCTGCTATGTTGCAAGCTCCTCTCACCGACTTACTTAAAGGAATCACGAAAAAGAAAGCTAAGCTTGCCTGGTCCGAGCAGGCCAACGATTCTTTCATGCGCTGTAAACAGGCTATAGCTTCTGCAACAACCTCAGCTTTTCTCTCACCCACTTAGCGGCTCGCTTAACGCACGGGTGCATCCAACACCGTCATAGGCGCAGTTTTGGATCAGCAGCTAACTGATGGTACCTACGTCCCATTAGGATTCTTCTCGAGAAAGCTCTCAGATGCGGAGCAGAAATATTCGACCTACGATCGGGAGCTTCTAGCCAATTCGCTGTAATCAGGCATTTCCAGCGCATTCTCGAAGGCAGGTAGTTCACCACCTGTACAGATCATCGGCCGCTTACTCATGCACTCAAGCAACGATCAAAAAAAGCATCGCCTCGGCAGATTCGGCAATTAGATTTTATATCGCAGTTTAATACCAGCTGAAACACACACCTGGGGAAGAAAACGTTGTAGCCCATGCACCCTCGCGCGTGGAAACTGTCTCCATTTCTGCCGCACCATTAGCGCTGAGCAAGAGAAAGATGAACAGCTAACGCGCCTATTAGCTATCCCTCGTTTCAAGATTCGACGCCTCGAGCTCAGCGGATATTCATTGGTTCGCACCGAGCACGACAGCACTATCAAGCCCTACTTGCCAGTCTCACTACGCAAATAAGCATTCGACGCAGCTCCCAATTTGTCGCATCCGTGTGGTCGTGCTACTGCTAAGCGCATCGCCCGCAAATTTTTTTTGCCAAGCCTTCGTAGAGACATATGTTGGTGGGCCAAGCAGTGCATCCCCTGCCAAACGTCAAAAGTTCATCGCCACAACAGAGCGGAGCTAGGAAATTTGACAGCACCGGATCAAAGATTCGACCACATCCATTTGGACCTGATCAGAGTGCCACTCGCTGAAAATTTTGAATACTGTCGAACTATTATAGACCGCTACACCCGTTGGCCGCAGGCAATACCAGCCCGTGACATGACAGTCGTAACCGTCGTCCGTGCTCTCGTTGACAATTGGATATCCTGCTTTGGAACGCCGCTCGAAATTACGACCGGGCACGCAATTCGATGCTGAGCTTCACCGTGAACTATCTCGCCTCCTAGGAGCTCATCAAATTCATACGACCTCTTACCATCCCAAAGCGAACGGCATGGTAGAGCGTATGCACTGCACGCTCAAGGCGTCTCTCAGATGTACATTGTTTGCAGCTTTCGACAGTGCTCCACAAATCTCTTGGCCGAAAGTACTCCCGACCGTACTCCTTGGTTTGCGAATGACTTTCAAGGAGGACATTCAGGCCTCGCCAGCAGAATAAGTCTTTGGGACACCACTTCGCATCTCAGGCGAATTCATTGATCCTCGTCCTGTTCCCGTTTGTACTCCGGCAGATTTCGTTACCGACCTCCGTCGCCTGTTCAACGCCATTCGGCCAATCCAAGCTTCCAGATATGTCAACTGTCGCCCTTTCGTTTTTAGGGACAGCCACTTGCGAATACGTTTTCCGCCGAATAGACTCAATCAAAAAGCCACTGGAGCAATCGTACTCCGGCTCTCATTGAGTGATAAAGTGTATCGACGAGCGCACTTTCGTCGTAGACCCTTCGCACCCCGCGAAACTCATTGGGGAGGGAGTAGCTGTAGCGCCTCCACTTCCACAGTCTCGGCGTAAACAAAGAATTATACCAAGGGAGATTTTCGCGTGCCTTGGTTGAGATGCAAACACATGCACATGCAGAGAGTGGACACGTCGTTTCAGGCATCATAGACGCGTTTTCCTTTTGATCGTCATTCGTTCCTTGTCGACGCTGGGATTCTTTGCAGCGAGCATCGAGTGAAAGAAGAGTTCCGCATGTGGTAGTTTATTGTACGAGCAGCAGGACGCGCCTTTCATTCTATATTCATCGTAGCCTAACTTGTATCTTGTGAAATGTAAATTGTAGTTTCTGATCACGAATAAATTAATTGGTGTTAATGAAGCTCCATATCATATCCTTAAAAGTATCTTGTGTCGGTAAGTTGATAGTTTGAACCATCATCAACGAAAATATGTGAACAATCATCGAACTGACCAACAAAGTAAGAATGGGAAGTTTCATTCTCATCCGGCAAGCTGGTCGAACTCATTATGTTATTTGATTTTGCTCTTAAAAACTATACAAACACGAAATCTTCATAACTAAAAGTAAAAAGATTGCGGTATTCGCATATCAAACTCACTTTCACACTATAGAGACCCAGAGTCGACCAAAAATCGTATGCTGGAAACGAAGTCCGTGACGTATAAGCGGGGCTCAAGCCAGAGGCTGGCAACGCACACCATGTGCGTCGCCAGACTCTTTAGTTTTCCTGAAGGTTGGCGCGAGCAGCAATAGAGCACGGGCAGTGGGTTGCCAAAGCAGCATGGGTTGTATGATACCAGCAAAGTCTAGCACGAGGACTGGCACCAGGTGTAGCTGAGCGGATTCGGGCATTCTGGCTCCTGCGCGAGTCGGAATGGTCTCGTTGGCTGCGCTGACCGGATTGCATCTGAAGTACCTCTCGCGTGATGGACGTAAGTTGGACGACAGCTAAACACAACGCAGCAAGCTCCTGTCTACTGACGACGACGAAAATGCAGATGAAAGTGTCGAAGAACGCGGCGGATACACTGATGTAGCCATGATGAAAGGCTCCAAATCGGAGCGGTTCGTTGATTACAGTCGAAAGCTGCTCAAGCGTTTGGCCTTTGATTAGAATGACCATAGGCCGTGCCTGCTGCGTTAATGTCAAGGCATTTCACACGAAGCACGTCATCACTGACGGGAGTACCTGGTAGCGAGCGCATATGCCGTAGAAGTTGTGAGGGACGTTTGTCCCCTAATTCCATTCCAATGAGAAGCGTGTCAGGCGGGCGATCAGTGCCACTTTCATGGCTTGGTGTTTGCCCGTTGCTGGCGAGGGACGTATATCGGAAACATCAGCGATTGTATCGTGATTCAACGTAGCAAAGACCATATGGTACTTTCACGCATCGCTGGATACATTATGAACTAGAATTGCGATTCAACTCGAAAGAACCACAGCTCTGGGCTCGCCCGACAAAAGGACGGCAGTTTACATGAGCTTACCGCGTTTACGGCATGATACCTAGTCGCATAAGTAGTGTCAGCCGATACGTTGCGATGTTGATTCTCTTGCTCAGCTGCTAGATGAGCTTCGCTTTCTGCAACTCGACGCTGGACTTCTCGTTCGATCGCAATCCATTGGGCTTTACTGTCTGCCGGGCGTACCGGCACTTCATCGTTACCCAGAGCCATGGAGTGTGATGGCGGCACTGAATAAGCGAATATACGGTCGTATGCCGAAATGGAGATGCCATCAATGCAGGTAACTCTCGGCCTGCTGATAAATGGGTGCGAGCTTTCCCACCAACGCGTATGAGGCCTTGCACTTAGCCACTTGATGTGTGTCTACACGACCTAAACCACACCGCACTTTAAAAGGGGGTCACAATTTCAATCGTTCCTGGGAATAACAGTTACCAGGATACCTGCGGAAGGTTTGGCAGAACAAAATAATCTCTTGACACAAACAAACAGTTTATTACAAGTGCAAAATTACAGACTAAAATACTGAACAGAGTTCTTTTCGAGAGGGATCAGACCAGGCTACCGGCGTCGCGAGTCGATTCGAACTGGTTTACTGAAAACTAGGGCATAAGAGTTACTTGCGGCGTGTACGCTTCTCGATCAACTCAGGCGATAGAAGCGTCACATTAGAAAGCGACCTCCCACCTCGTGAATGAAAAATTCATTTGTGTATATTTCATAGATGTATTGAGAATTTATTACAACTATTTCAAATCGTTACTAAAGTAAATTAGCTACTTACGTTTCAACGCATCGTACTCGTTTTAGTTGATGAAGTTAATTTTAAAAGTTTTATGAAACTGGACATCTTTATGAATGTGATTTCTCTGAAATTTACCGGGAAATAAAGATTTTTTAAACTTCACTCTAATAAATGTCAGTTGAAATGATTAAAAAAAAACACAATTTTCAATAATCGATAAAGATTTATATTTGAAAGATATATTTTTCGAAAAAATAATACAGTATCATTTCTTGATTTGTTTTGTTTAACACTAATAGAATCAAGTTGTCATCGTATATTTCAATAGAACAACGATGATGATAAAATTTAACTATAATTCTTAAGTAGCTAGCGCGCTTTGAAAATAAATACTCTCTCAACAATTTGTGTGAATAATTTTTTTCTCTATTTTTGTTTTGATTGAAATTACTCAGCATCATAGTAGAACACTACACACAAGTCTCCATTTTGTAAGGTAGCTTCATTTCTCTTTTACTTTACTCTTCTTCTTTTTTGTCATCTATATATAATTATTATTGGTACCGAGTTCAATCACAGTTAAGTTCATATACATATTTTTTTATTTTTACTAAGCTATTCAACAAAAACTAGAAAACAATACAAAGAAAAGGGGAAAACAACGTTATGATAAAAATAATAACGAAAAAGTACACATTTCTTGTTGCAAATTACTACAATCTGTTGTTGTAGGTTGTGACATTTTTAGGTCTTTTTGTTAAATCTTTTTAAATTGACAGAATTCTGCTTTCAACTCTAGATAGCTTCAGTAATGTTGTAGATTTTAAATTTTCTATTATTTTTCATTTGTTTCAAATATTTATTTAGTTTTAGTGCACTTAATACTGTTGTCTCTATACTGTGAGTTTCATATTAATTTTTATTACAATTTCTAGACACAAAGTTACGGAATACTGATTGTAGTTGTGATAGAAAAGGATGATATTCTGAATTTTGTGACACTTTCAATATGCTATACGCTTAAACTCCCTAAATGATGTAGTGTATAGCTTAGCTAAGTACTGGATTAAACATTTTTAGTCTTCGCTCTTGTTCCGAAGCGTTGGTTATTCTTCTCTTGATTGATGTTGTGTTTTTCGATGTCAATGAAGTTTAATCAGTCGCAAGTGACCTGATCAATATTTATAATCCAAACAAAATTGCTGAATGCATGAATGTAAATGAAACGTTATTTTAAAAAATATATATCAACTATATACAACTTTAGTTCGTTATCTAGGGTTACGTATATATAAATTTCACACGAAATTTTTTATCCTTTTTTCGTCTAAAACTACTTTGTATTGCTTATGCATTGATCATAGGACCTCTATTGACACGAACAAATTAAATATTTCTGAGTTGATATTTTATTAAATATGGTCTCAGGGACACCTGGCTTACTCGTGTATTTTAGGCCGGAATAGGAGCTTCTTCGTAGAAGTCAGGCTCATCCTCTGCTTCCACTGGCGCTTGTTTGCCATCGAGCTATATTGAGGAATGAAAGTTGAAATTATGATAAAGGAATGATTTGAAGCAACTTACAGCATCTATTTCATTGACCGAGAAGAAATTGGCGAGCTTTATTCTTACAGGTACCATCATAATAAGGAAGAAGGGGAAGGCCAATGATATTTTCGTTGATTTAACGAGCCAAAGTATCGACAACATAAGAACCTGCACTGTCGTGAACATATGCATCTTCCATGTTGGTACACGCTTCACATAAGAAGTAGGCGGGTGATGTTTAACAGGCATGAAGAATAGTCGAAGCCTAAACAGGTATCCAATATTTTATTGAGTTGATATCCAAAATGTAGGATGATATTACCTGTCGAAGAATTGAACTCCACTCATCGAAGCGATACCCATGTACAAAAATACACCGAACAACACTGCCATAGGAATCAATCGTAACAATGGAGCCATAGTCACAGATAAACCGACCATCACAGAAACGAAAAATGCCGACAGTCGTTGTTCCTTCACGCCAATGATTCGTGGCGATTCTCCAGGAGCGTGAGTTCTATTCCAATAAATTGCATAAGTTTCGAACGAAAAACTAATCCTTTAATTTCCTTACCTTGACATCATTGTTACGGCAGACACGTGAGCAATCGAACGTACAGTAGCGGCACAATGCCATGGAGCACCAAAAATACCACAGCCAGCATTCAACGTACACAATAATACAATATCTAAGTGCAAACCTGATCCTTTCTTTAAACCTCTCTCAGGCTTATCTAAAATTAACTCCGTAATGTGCGTCTCCATGAATATCAAAATATAGACAAGAAGAGCAGGGATCCCCGCAACAAATGGTAGCCAAAGTGGTGTCCCTTCAAAGGATACAAGCCATCCACGTTTTGTCGGTTCACTAGGCGAAATTCCTTCTGGCACGGTCAATTTTTCGGTGTAAACTTGTGGAATCAAGTAATCCAACATTACGAACATAGCAATCGCAATTGGTACTCCGAAGTCGCCTAGAGCACGACGTGCGCTACGTCCCAAAAACGTAGAGTTACGGAAAATTTTCAAATAATAGGCCACAGTGAAAGTTCCTAATGTAAGTATTGTGCAGAATAGTGCAGTATTCGGCTGATTGATTAGACCCGAATCGTCTCTTGAAGGCAACAGAGTTGAATTGCTATACGCCTTGACAGCTGATTCTACGATGGTGTTATTCGTAATTGTTTCATTGAATGAAATCTCTGAATCCGTTTCAATTCCATATAGATATTCCGACAAAAGTGGATGTTTTTTATAAACTGTAATCAGTTTTGATATCGTTTCCATGATATAGATTAATGTAATCAATGCAGAAAAGATTTCTTGAGTGAAACGTGTAAATAGGCGTACATAGACACTTCCTTCGAACGCCGATACTGTCAAGCCAATGATAACTAGCCAAAACCCGACATACGCTCGAACTGTGAGAAAATTAAAATTGTTTTCAAGACAGAATTTGAATAAGGCTTCGTCGAAGAGGAGAAGGGGACCTGTAGTGCCAATAATACACAATGGCTGACCCGCTACTAAAACAAAGAATGTTCCAACTATTGAAGCTGCCAGGAGCGTTTCCGATATGCCCATAAGATTATGTGTCTTATCTGATGCCAAACCTCCAAATGTAATGGCTGTAGACAAGGCTGCAAAGTACATGAAAATCGCCGCAGCTAAAGTTTCTGAGTTTACCCCATCCATAATATCACTTTTGTACATTGGTAACCGTCGTTTTAAATCATTTCGCAAACCACCCCACCATTTATGCGTCTTTTCAAGAGGGCTCACAGGAGGTTTCTTTCCTTTTTCTCCATAAGTATCAAGTAGCGGCTTTTCTTCGATGATCTTTTCCGTTTTATGTTTTTCCTACTCAAAAATGAATGCTAGTTTATACAGGTTTTAGTTGTGGAAGCTAAGTTCTTACCTCTAAAGCTTTTGTTTTACGTGATCGAATCCAATCCTTTTTAGCTTTCAATTCTTCGAACGGCAACAAGTCGTGTCGGTCCCAATTACCTGGAGGCAAAACGATTGAATCATCTAAGAACTCATTGATGGCTGACAGCAATTCCTTTCTGTCGTCGGCTTTATATGCAATTTCGTGGAAGTGCTCGTTGGCCATCAAAGTAGCGATGGAACGACCGACTTCATGGTAGTCCAAATCAACAATTTTCGGTCCCAATAAAATGAAAACAAACCGAACTGGAATGGGGACTTCGGTTATGCTTGGCATCAGCACACCCTCGGCCAATCTCACAAAGGCAATAGTAGGTTGCTTTAAAAAGTCTACTGAGCCGACCTATTTGAATTAGTTAATAAATAAGCAGGTTTTCAAATTGTAATTTCGTAAAACGTACCAACACCGTGGTAGCTTCCGCTCCAGTTGGAATCCTACGCAGAATAGTGTCGTTTTGAAGTTTCTTTAGGTCCTCTTGCGATGACGAGTACAAGTCGTCACGCATTTCAATTTTGAAATCTGAGGCTTTGCGACTACCACCATTTATTTCAGCCGCAGGAATGATTCGAGGTTTCTTGTCTTCTGATAAGTTCTAGTAGCGAAAGAAAATTCATTAATCATAGCATTTACTTCCACATCAATATAAGGATCTAATATCTAAAAATTCAAACGTGACCTACTTTTAACTACATTAATTAAGGAATCTTAAAAGTGTCTAGCAATAAATACTTTTCAAAATTAAAAAAAAAAAACAAGTTCATAAATCTATTAAACAGTGAAAATTAAAAAGCATTCTTTCATCCATAACATTTTCAATCGTAGCATTGATATTCTTAAAAAATTTTTCTAAATGCTTATCATCTGATTTGCCATTCAAATCGGTTTTAATTTTTTTCAAAATAAATCCAAAACTCATTTCAATCTTAACTAGCACTACACAAATGCATTATATTAAATTGCTAGTGGTTTTAGACGGGTATGCCGATATCGAGCAAACATTAATTGTAGGGGAACATAATGAACAAATCCAAGACTAACAAATCGAAAAAACTGCATGAATTCAATTGCTCAAGTTTTTTTTTTATTTTTGGGACGTAAAAACGGAAAATAACCAAATTTCAACATAAAATCTATCTGAAAAGTAATGTTTTTATGTAATATTGTAAATATATTTGCATGAATTCAATTACGCTTATATACGACATTGTTGAATGTCTTCGATAGGCGCGAAACATGATCGGGGCAACTCCCATTGTTGAGCTTTGCGTCGAACATACTGACGATCGTGGACCTCCGTCGACACGTGCAGATTCTTCGCCCATCCATAAATACTATTTATTTCATTTTCAGAGGGGTGGTTTTGATTAAAAAACAGGAAGAAGAGAGAAGAAAAAAATGGAACTTAAAATCAATTGTAGGCGATATATTCGTCTGGAATAAGGATTTTTTTTGACTATGGAATGAAATGTTTTCAAGGGTAGCGGTCTATTCTCTTGTTGTCTCTAGCTCTTTACATACTAGTAAATTTTGGAAGGTTTGTAGCGCCGAATCGTTAAGGAGACCACTATCAACTGAAAGCATGCATTTCATTGTAGCTGTAGATTAGAAGAATGAAAGTCATTTATAACAATTTTCTAAATCTGGTTTTGGGGGGAGATTTTTTTTTGTTATTTCGCTTTTTCAATGGAAATGGATTTGCAAGATTTATTTGGCGTTCATATGGTTAATATTAGAATGCCATGGAAATTTCCTATTTGAGAGCAAGATTACTGCCATGGCTAATAACGGCCTTAATTAAATAACGATATGGACAAATTAATTGTTGAAAAAAAAAACTTTCTCACATAAGTAACTTCTACCTTGTGTATAATATATGAAATTAAAAATTGTTTCACCTTTCACCTTCAATTCAACCATTTCGGACGCAATCATTTCTGTATTGAAGCATATCGTCCGAAGAAAATGGACACAGGACGATGTAGATCAGAGGGACAATCAACAGCACAAAAGACAAATATGTTATATACGAGACATGTGCAGAAAGTTAGTGAATCTGGTTTTTTTAGGTTTCAAAAAATTTATTACTTATATACTTTAACATAATTACATCGGAACACAGGAGAATTATTTTTCCAGGTATCCCTTCCTTTCGAAGCGCGTGAGACGCGTGAAAATTTTTCATGGCAGTTGAAAAAATTTTCCCACCTATGTGTATCTCCAAGGAGGTGAGCAGATGATGGTCTTAAGTCTGTAGATCAAGAGAATGTGCAGGATGATTGAAAACATCCCATCCGAACGACTCCAAAAGTTACTCTAGTTCCTTGGCCCTGTGGGGTTTGGCATTATCGGGCAGAAGGTAGATCGATTTCTGCACCAGTCCCCTCCTGTTTTGAGTTGCGCTTCCCAAAAGTTTTCGCAATTGATGCCTTTAATCAAAAGATTTTTTGTGGTCTCAAAACACGCTTACCATGATTTTTTGGCCGATGGCGTGGTCTTCCATTTTGTCCGGAAAGTGATGAGATGTGACGCCATTTGGCAGAGTTGTTTTTTGGTTAACACATTCGTACGATTTATAACTCCATCACTTTAAAAAAAGACTTGATTTCGTTAAAAATTTCAGACGAAGATTAACCCTTCACAACGTGATAATAGATGAGTCTGCCAATCTCGCGGCTTTTTTATTTTATTGACGTTGCTGTGGCCTTAGTTTTAGTCGTACTGACGCGTTTTTGTGGAGGAGCTAAGTTTGAAGGCAATGTGATCAACTTAGTAAAAAAAAAACTCTGCTCGTGAGGGCCCAAGTGTAATTACTTTCTTGACGTACCTCCTAAATATACACATAAATATACCCAAACCCGACTCTTCTTAACTATATGCTTGATCCACCTATCACCTATATAAAAATATTTCCTTCAGAAGTGATGGATCCAACGAGTCGAAACCCTTTTTAAAAATCCCAAAAAGTTGTACTCAGTCAAAAAAAAAGTTTGATCTTGTAAATATCAAGTGTAAAAGTCAAGGTTACGAATTTTTCCAGGTACATTCAAGAGCGTCTAGGACTCTAGAGCAGATTTGCGATTTTTTGCAAGTCACTTCTAGTAGGCTTATTGACGTTCTGAGACATTGAATTCCGTTTTATTTGAAACGGCTCCAATGAGTTTATTTATTATATTTCCAAACAAGAAATTCTTCACGCAATTGCGGAATAAGGTATCTGACACCGATCCTACTCCTCCCAGCTTTCTGGATCGGTGAATGAGTCACTTATTCAAACCTCTCTGCATCATTTCAATAAATCATTTTTCGGTGGTATCTTCCCATCTTATTGGAAATTGTTTATGCATTAAAAATTCATAAGAAGAATGTAAAACCCGTATTCAAAAACCAGGGGTACTGCCATATTATCAACTACTTAAAGATTTCGTTAAAAAATAAAATAAATAAATCGTATAGGACCAACAATAAATAAAGAGCAATACGGGTCCCCAAAAACAGATCCTTCTAATTATGATACAAAAGTATTTGTCGTTGAATCGAAAAACGTTACTAAATTCAAATCTAGTTGTTGTTGCCGATATTTTTCATGCCTGTATATAAATTAATTAAAATTATGAAAAATTCTGTTTTTCCTTTAAGGCAGGATCTTTTATTTTATTGTGCATATACCTATATTTCGGACAACAATTGTGTCCTTCCTCAGTAAAATTCCAACATTAATCAAAAAAGCAATGAATCAACCTTTATATATCTACAGTGCATAACAATAAAACTTTAGAGCCAGAATCTAAAAAAGGGTTGAGAATGTTTTGAGAGAGTGTCGAAGCATTATTGAAAACTCAGTGAAGTTAAGAATACCCAACCCTTCTCTTTCAAGAATTAAAGCTTTACCCAAAATCCACAAAACAGGTAATGAATTCAGAGAGATAGTTGCTGATAAAAACTCCCCCACTCAAAGCATTGCGAAGTGGCTTCTAGGGAGATTCAATAGCTCTGGAGGCTTAGCCAGTCGTCGAATAATCAAGAACAGAGACGACCTCATTGACAAACTTCAAAACATGGATTTTATCACGCCAAACGAACGCATTATATCATTCGACGTGAGAACATTGTTTCCCAGCATCCCAGTCAAAGAAGCTCTACTTTACCTAGAGGCAAGAATAGTATCAAAGGATCCCGCATCACTAGGATGGAAACGCGAAGTGAATCCAATTATGAAACATGACGGAAAATTTTCTCACGCTCAGAAGCCGGTTTTTCAAGGGAACTAGAGGAGTAGCAATGGGGAGTCCCCTCCCCCGCTCATAAGCGAAATTTTTATGTTACGAATCGAACAAGAGCTACAAGAGAAATGACTATTCCTAAAATTCTGGCTGGGGTATGTGGACGACATCCTGGCAGTTGTACACAAGAAGGAGACAAAATTCTAGAGACCATAAATCAAGCGCATCGAAATCTACAATTTTTTTTTAATGGGAGTAGAAAACAATGGAGCACTCACGTTTTTAGAATTCAAATTTGTCAGGTCAGAAGGAAGAATTCACTTCGACATCTTCAGGAAACCGACTCTCACACAAAGAGCGATCCCTTCAAACTCGGACCATTCACATTCTATGATCCACCGGCTGTATACGGAAAATCATCATCATCAAAGAATATTCTAGGGTCAGCGAAGGACAAGAAAATGAAGCGGAATCTACAAGGTGTCTTGCCCGGACTGTCCAAAAATATAAACAAATTAAGCGTCTGGTCTCGGTAAGATGAGAGGAACGTTCAAGAGATGCGGCAATAGCAAGGAAGAGCGGAAGAGGTCGAACCGCTTGGAAACGAATGGTGGCTAGACATATAATTGGCAATGTACACACTATCATTTCGGACAATGTAGGCATCTTTCACGAAGTAATGGGCTTTAGGAAATTAGATGCCTAAGAAAGCGTTGCAGGGAGCCGGAAAACCAAAGGCTAAACCATGACCTGGGAAATATACAATCGAAGCTGTTGAGATCGATAGCAAAGAAAAGTTTTTGAAAATGTTACCTGCTGGAATATTTAAAGGGTCACAATTGAGTAATTGATCGAAGAAGGATAATTCGGGAAAGTAGTTAATAGGGTGAAAGCAATTAACTTTTTTTGTTAATTACTGTAGGTGTGTACAAGGATCGATTCATGGCTTTTTTAATAAATGTTGCAATTGCACTGAGGAAGTACACAACTGGTGTTCGAAATACATGTCTATGCACAATAAAATAAAAGATCTCGCCTTAAAGAAAAACCAGCATTTTCCTTCATTTTAATTTATTTACTAGATAGATGCGATATATAACCCTTAGCAAAGCATTTGCTCGTATGAAGCATTAATAATCAAACTCGAAAGTTACAGAATCACCGATTCAGTTATCAATTGGATCCATTTTTACCTTAGTTGTTGAATTTCAAAGAGGGCTTCTTAAAATAGCATATAGCATGCCTGCATGCCAGAAATAGTTTATGTAGGTAGTTGGGACACGTTATTGTTAAGATTTCGATAGTTCCCAGCAGCGTGTAACGTGGGGTGCGAGATCGATCCCGGACGTCGGGTTTGCATTTTTCTGGGGGGTCAATTAATTTATTCGCCAATTGCTGTTGCTTGGTTTATTGATTTCTCTGGGTGTCGATGAACTTTAGCATTTGCGTAACTTTGAAAAGTTTCATTTGATGAAAAATTGCGGACGTATCGTATATGGCGTTACATTGGGTATATGAGGAAATAAAGGAAATGCGTACGATCCTGAGCTGGATTGGAAACAAGGCAGGAAATTGGAGTCGGTCAACTTTTGATCGCAGAAAGATGAATGCTGAATCGGGTAAAGACAATGTTTTGATTTGGACCTGTGTGTTAGTGAAACTAAAACAAGAGAACTTTTTTTGTAAACTCATTAAATATAATTTACAGTAAAAGTGCGATAGATCCTTTTAAATGATTAAACGGTACACTATATATACATACTGTTTGCGAATAAATGGGATCGTTTGGAGGGTTTGAAATTTGAAATAAACGAGAAAGCGACTGTTGAATCAGTAAGTGTTGAGAGCCCTGCAACTATTGTTATTATTCTGGTTATCTTCAGATTGGTATCCTAGACGAACACTTCAACGAATTTTACATTTGTGTATATTCCGAAATATCACGGTGTATGCAATAAAATAAAATTCACAACGAATTAAAAGGAAACGTTTTTTAAATTTTAATTGTATTGGTTATCTTGTAATACTGACTCTTTAATATCACATTGTGCTAATGATTAGGTAAAAGCTGGTCCTCACTTTGAAGAAGAGTCGCAACCGCACAACTTGTAATTTATTACGATTGCTGAGCCAGATCAACAAGAGTGGTTCTTATTTTATCTGACTTGTATAAAACAAGAACATGGTATAATAAAACAAAAAAAAAATCAAGAAAAATTAGTGAAGATTGAAATATAAAGTACGTCTTAAAAAGAGAAAAAAAATATTCATTTTCGTAGCTTCAATCAGACCACCAGAAGTGCAGCGTAAGATTTTCGTTTGTTTATTTAATTAAAAATTTCCCCTCTTTCCTTTCCTTTTATTCTTCTTTAAAATTCATATAATTGAATTATAGTCCATAATTTATTTTTCTTTCTCTCTACTTAATCTTGTATCCGTTCGAATTGATAATCATACGAGTAATAAAGGTAAAATGGACAGAGCACTAGCCGGTTTCAGGATGCCACCCGGGAAGACCGCTGCCATCTTAAAATCCTGTGATTGCGATAACTATTGCAGCCGTAAAAGTAGAGAAGCCGAGATCGGTGTGTTGTTAATTGCTGGCTGATAGAGGTTTTTGTTGAGAGTTTGGAGAAGATATTTTATGTGTCACAGTCAGTGTAATCAAAATTAAAATTTAATCGCCCATTATTGAATTTCCCATTTTTCAGAAAAAAAAACCGACGAATGAGAGCAGTTAAGTTAAAAAGGAAACATGGACCCTAATCCAAGCATCCACAAATATATTGAACGTCTTCGAAAGATAGGTCCTGAGCCGAATAACCGGAGCGAAGCTAGACGGAAAACAATGGCGAATTATATACAACTATGATCTGTATGAAATTTTTGACGAGCCGGAGGTCTCAACGATTGTAAGACTGCGCAAGCTGCAATGGGCCGGCCATGTGAATCGTATGAAAGAACAACTGATACCCAAAAAGGTATTTGTTGGGAGAACTGAAGGGCGGAGACCAGTGGGGAAATCGGGGAAGTTAATCGCTGCTCGGATTTCGAAATTGAGGACGCGGTCAACGGACAGCGGCAGCTGGAGGAGCTATTTGCAGGAAGCGAAGGCCCGAGACGGGCTGTAGCGCTACGAAGAAGAAGTTAAAAAGGACGGAAAGTTATACGTAAGAGAAGATAATAATAATCCATCGCACAACAGTCCAAATCTGAACCTTGGCATTGCGATTTATTGTTATGGTATCTCATTCCATGACCATAACGGTATTCGAGCTGAAATTGTCAATATCACGCTCAACCCATGTGATTATTACCGAATTTTCCCATTAGTACCCATCACAGCTGGGTGGGCTGATAGTCCGAAAGCAGCTTCAGAAACTCAAACTTGATGCCACTGCCAAGATTTGAACTTAGAAGCTGCTGCGCAAGCGGAGTGTGCCCTAACCCACTGCTCCACACTGACTACAGTAAGTAAGTGGGTAAGTGAATTTGACGTTTAAATCATTTTTAAGGGCTTTGTACTTACTAATAAAAAACTAATAACATTAAGATCCTTTCTTTTCTGTGTCTTTGTTCAGTACATTTTATCTACGGGTCTATAATTTTCTATTATAAGATCATTGCTTTTTCAAACATACCTGACATTTAGATGTTCTAAGAGTATGTTAATAGGGTGCTGTATGAGTGTAGCTGTTTTTTTTGTTTTCCCCGATCAATAGCAATATGATATTTTTATCTTTTTCCCTAGTTCCTTGACAGCTCTTTCTTTCTCGGTAAGTGAAGCAGCGATGTTAAAATCATAAAAGTTCGTAAAGTTAAGGCATATTGTCAATCTTTTAAAAGAAGTATAATATGCAAATGTCACGTGATTGAAAGAAATTAAAGAATATACGAAGCATTCTTTGTTATGTCTGGAGTTTGCTACCATCAAGACATAATGGGTGTATTGTAAACATAACATTTTGAAGCGCAGCACCTTGATTTAGAGAACGCTATAACTTACACTTAATACGCGCTGATTGTAAGCCTGATATTTTTTTTCCATATAATGTTCGGATAGCGTTCATTTGGGTTTCTAGTAGATTGTGGTATCAGTTATGAAATCGGCTTCAACACTATAGTATGCCAGTGTAAATGTTAAATAGAAAGGGATTTTATTTTTGTTTTAACACCACAGCCCCTTTTGGGTCTTCGCTTAGAGATAGTTAGAGTATCTCATTATCATGATCGAATGTGTCAGAACTCGAGAAGATGATATGGTCAGCACCACACTTTGGCCGTGTGTCCGTCTACCCAGCTGTTATACGTTCTGATTTTAAACCAGTCGGTACCATAGTTGAGCGGGCTTATAGTCTGTCAGAAGAATCCTTCGAAACAAATCTAATTGTCACCGACAGCATTGAACTAGGGACCTTTGGCTTAAGGGGTGAGCACTCTAACTCCTAACCACGCAGAATTTGTACATCTTCAATGTGGGTGTTCATTGTGTGGTTTTGGAGACTGTAAAATATGTTTAAGTATACCTTTTAATATGCAATACTAAAGTCTTTTTTTACTACTTTCGGTGCTGTTGTAGACTTCGAAGGAGCATTGAATAGGCAGTCTAAGCAGTTGCGAAAATGAATGCTCATTGTTATTTTATTGATTCTTAGTTTAGTTATGCGTTCAACTTAAATCAAGCTCTGGAGAGAAAGATAGATCGATAACTATTTATCTTGAAAGTCTTCTTTTGGGTTTAAGGATGGAGATAAGTCTAATTCTAAAGTTTCTGCAAATCCCCAGTATGCGGCAGTTAGATAGGATCTAGTTTATGACAGGGAACAAGTTCTAGTAGAAGTCCTAGCTGTTACAATTTTACATTCTCTTACAATTTTGAATTCATTTTCACCCACTAATTCGGTCGATCCTCAATATTAGCTATGGTTTCAGGTATATGCAACTATAAAACTTGTCTAGGATATTGTTTCAGTTTGAAATGGTTGGAAAGATTTTTTTTGCCTCCTTTGTTATTTATGTAGCTCCAGATATTTTTAATATTTGTTGATCATCCAATCATCCCTATTTTACTTGGTTCATTTAGCTAAGCTCCGTAACTGAGATCATTCATTAAGTGTAGACCAGTTTTGTAGACTTTTAATTTTATTGAAATCTAATAATATGGCCTTCTCTTCTATAGAAAATAAAATTCTTTGGTCTAATTTGATTATTTTAATTTTTTAAAACCTCTCCAAATTCATGACAAGATTTTGAGATTTTAATGAATTCTTCAAAAAATAGTTTTAACCGCTCTTAGTTTGTACATATGAAAGATTCCAGATTCAATTGCTTTGATCTCTTTAAATTATTTAATCATCGTCGTGGTGCGTTCAGGCTGGTGTCTTATAGAACCTGGTTCGACAGTTAATAACTCTCAACAGTAGTCTACTTCCATTAGATCTTCGTATCTCTACCGTGGTTTTTCTACTGGACGCTTTCCATCCATTCGGCAGTTTAGCTCGATAGGTGAATTGTCACAGACTCATCAGATCTTCGCTGGAACAAATTGTTCACTCTGTTTCATTCCTCGTTCAGCGCAATGTCCTTTTTTACAATCTGCATTCAAACGCACAGGCACACGGGGTTTTTGGAGTTACTGATTGGGGTGCAGGCTTTCATATCATAGCTCAAGTAGTGATTCGGGATGTGGTATAAAGCAAAGAAATCTAAACCATGATCAGCCGAGTCAATCACAGTACTATTGTCATAACATCATGAGGATTTCAGGCGAATATCGACATTCGTAAAACTTCACTAGAAACGTCATTGCATATGAAAGGGCCAAGGAAGCAAGCATCAGTTCTCAATATGAAATTTTGGCTTAGCCATTTGATAAGCCCAAAACAAAGATTTTTGAAGAAGCACTGGACATCATATTGATTTAGGATGGAAGAGTGTTATTATAGTTCATTTATGAAGAAATCTAGCCCTAATCATGAGGTGACTTATTCTTTGTTTTTAACTTAACCGCTCATCTGCACTTTCATGCGATAAAACACGAATAGTTTATATTTTTTGGGGAGTCACATTGAACCGAATGGGTTAGAAAAACATAAACAGTTCTACAAATATAATTGAAATCTGTACTGAATCCAATAATTCCTTTGTGATTACCTACCGACCTACAATAATAGAAGAAATAATAAAGATTCTATAAAATAAAATAAATTTCTATGTTTCGAGAAGATTTTCATGAAAATTTGTATTTATTCTTTTTTTCTAAGAGGGTCGAATAGAAATCTGCTTTTCACTTCAACAGCAAAATCTAATGGATCAATATCTGCCCATGTTTATATTCAATTAAATTATAAGGGAAGCGAGTTGGCTTTAAAATTATACAAGAAAATAAAAAGGCTACTGGCTAGTGAGAATGAGTTTCACGTAATTATTTCCTGTGCTAAAGCGATTTTTTTAAATATCTTTCAGCAAAGCAATATTCTTGATAAGTGAGCGATTTAATATCAAAATACACACTATGAAAGTGCGTCATTGTGGTACGATATAGAAAGCGTTGTACTATCTAATACTAAGTGAGAGTAATTTTCATGTTTTCCATGGTTTTGCATGTAATGAATACTCGGAACAAAAAATGAACTTAATCACAAAGTTTTGTAATTTGTTTCTACTTAAAAAATGTTGAAATGGTTAAAGCTCGTTTCTCGAGGTTTGATTTTGTTGGAAAACTCAATGGCGTATACCTTGTACAACAGACTTACAGCTTCATTATGTTTATATACAGGTTTCGCAGACATAAAAGCATATATCTAGCGTAATCCGTAGGATTGTAAATACAGAAGTTTGAATGAAGGGGGATACATACGAGTACACCATTTATTACACTCTTCAAAATATTCAGTTATGGGTACCAACATCTGCATGGATACATTTTACAATAAAGCATAGTTTAATATTTTGAATTAATTTAACATACCTGCAAGCTTGTATAGCTGCTGTATTTTCTCTTGGCAAAAGAAAATGCACCATGTGAATCATTAACATGTCTGTGTCGGAGGAGCAAAGCTCTCATAACTGTAGGCTTATCATCTGGACTAATCAATTCTTCAACAACCATCTGAAATATACAGGAAGTGTCATTTTGGAAAATTCTATGAGAAAGGAATAAACAAAACAAATTTACCTGTTCAACAATCCTATAAGCAACTGCCGGTTGATCCTTTTCTTCTAAATCTAAAAGCACAACACCAGTTTCAAGGCAACGTCTTAAATTGAGGAGAGAGTGGAAGGAAAGTGAAGCAACGTGCGGTTTGCCCCATCTATCTGACCCTTCTTCAATATGTTCTTCATACTTGATCCAACGAGCGGTTTCTTTCCATTCACGATCATCACCGGTTCCAATAAGTTCGTCAAGTTGTACGAACACCTGTTAATTGGTACAGCAATTTGTGTATTCTTATTAGAATCTGATTATCTTTTTCGAAAATGTTTGGTTTCATAATGAACATAAAGAAAAGTTTACCTCATGTGGGCTATGATCAAATCGTTTCTTTGCATGCAAAGTTGGTGGCACACTGATAGTAAAGTCCTTATGTTTGCCTGACGAATGATGAACTTTGTGACGTCTTAATCCTCTCGGATCTTCGGATCTGTGTGATGTTAGCTCGTTAAGATCTGCTTCCTAAAATATCAAAAATATATTAGTTATCATATTCTTCTCAAAGAATTCATATATAAAACATTAATAACCTTTCGTTCAGTAGCCTGTGTGCGAAAGATTTCAAAAAAGGGAAGATACAAGAAGTAAAAGCACATACATTATATACAGTGCAATATACTAAGAGGACATTGTAACAATAGATTTGCTTTAAACTAATATTTACCTCCAATTCCGAGTCTTCAGGCTGAATCGATATTTTTGGAATTTCTGTTCCGGATTCACTAATTTTACGACTTTCCACACTATCTTGGTGTGAATATTTGCGATGTTTGAAGTATTGGTGTCGGCTGAAAATGAGAAATTATTGTGTTGAAGCAATTTCATAATTTTGTTTTAATTTTCCATAAAACAAACTAAATCTCTTTTTAGGTTGCAAAGTCAAATATGATTTTTTTTTTGTTCTTCGAAACCCATTGGTTCTTAGTCGTTTACAGTACGGAAAGACATGTTTTGGCTCATTTGAGCCACCTTCTTTATTCATTTATGTAAACATATAGTTACAAACATATTTTAGGGTATAAATATTTTTTTCTTGAAAACCCATCAGCCCTTGCTTTATTGAGTGAGCAGATGCATTTCGACTGTTTTGAGTCATCATCAGTATATAAATAATTAATTGACGTCATTTTTTAACTTCTGCATTTCCACAGCGGAAAAAGAGAAAGTAAGGATCGTTTTTAGCACACTACCCTCAAACAACGTCATAATAAAACGAGGTGGCTTCCAAGTTGGGCACCTCATAGAAGAAAAACTGCAGGGCACAGGCTCTACGCAGTGACCAATGAAAATCGACAACGATTGATCGATTACGAAAAAATCTACATTTAGTCTTCGCGACACCCACATTCATGATGAATTGCAAACTACCATTCGGAGCACTACCTACCCAGAGTTATGCTTAGATACAAGCTTTAAAAGCTAAGCAATACCTCAGTGAATTCCACATACAGTTTTGTTACTAGAGAACTACATGGAAAGATCCCCGTAGACGAAAGAAGGTAGAGATAACATTCAAACCACGTGGAAAGTAATAAAAATGCAATGACAAAAAGGGTCGAAATGGACCTGAGACATTAAGTAAATGTGAATACTCGTAGATTGACTGTTTTGACAAAGAATATCAAGACGTGATCAGTAAGAAATGGGCCCTATAACCATTACATCCAGCGATCAACTAGAAAATGAAGAATTATTGTAGCATCTGCCTATGGGAAAGCTTGCTGCTGAAAAAACGATTGGCAATAAATGACTGGATTGATAGAGAATAAAAGAAATTACGACTATAAACAAAGGCATATTGGCATATATATTGGTTAAAACTTTGAGAAGAATACAAGTCACAAATGAGCCGCTGTAATAATGAACAAGGTTTAATATTAGGCAATCCAATTGAAATAGAAGAGCAGTATTTCTGCGAACTCCTTACAGCCCTCGCAACAGCCACCAAGGCCATGAGCATTGTAGAGCTAACACTTCAGGAAGGCACGGTTCTTTTTATTGATGAAATACTTGCAGAGCAACTCTTGATAGGAAAAATGCATCTATATAACCTGCTTCATCTGTTGATGTCTAAAATATAGGCAAGAGGGCAGTAATGAGATGATTAGAAAAAAAAATCTGTTATTTGTTCCATAGTTTAAAAATGAGATAAGTCGTAGTGTGGAAATTACAGAGGCACCGCCGTATTCTGCGCATCTTTCAATGTGTTCACCAAAATTATTGGAAGAATACTTAAGCTTTTTTATGGAAATATAAACGGCAAGTACTAAGGAGGTATTCTATTTGAGGTTGCTGACATGGTAGGTTGGCTTAAGCTGCGATAGGATTCGTCTAAAAGAGGTCATAGCATTTCTGTTTTAAAGTTTTGAATTGCAAGAGGCACTCATTATATATGGAGCCCCCGATCTTTAATATCGGAGTTAAATAGCGTTGTTAGAACTGTCACTTTAAGGGGTTGTCTTCCAATAGATCGCATATAAAAAGGCTCCTGCCGAAAGCAGTCAAGGGTAGGATTCTCAGAATAAGGGGATGCTCGAACTAAGTGTAGTATCATTATCTCAAAAACAAGCTAGCAATTTTGAGGAAACAGTGATGTTGACAGTTTTCTTGACGCATAGCAAAAGATGGGCGGCGAAAACCAGCTATCGCAGTGGGATATACTGCAAGTAAATGCTCAATGTTCCCATTGGTTTTAAATGTGTGGAGTAGCCTAACAATGTTGTTGAGTTCAGTTTGCTATGCATAGATTTTTATTTGTTTATTTATTCCATCTAACAGACTGATTACAATCCAATTACAAAATGGAACGCAAAGAATAAATATAGCAATATTAAATGAAAAAATAATAGTGACGATAAATTAGTAGTAAATCTTTTAGTCTTTTCTTAAATGCCATGTAAGAAGAGGAGAAAGGACTAAGCTCGAGGTTATTATGATTTCGTACGATTCTTAAAATTGGTGAATGAAAATATAAATCAGTTATAGCATATGGGACAACGAAATAAGAGCTCATCCAAGATGAACGAGATGTTTGTCGGAAACGCAGCTCAGAAAAAATATTAAACGGGGCTTTATGGTAGCAGAGTTTATATAAAAAACATTGGTCTAAATAAGTTCGTCGGGATATTGGAGATGGAAGAGATAGGAAAGATAAACGACTTTCATAGGGCTGATACGGTTAATTAAACTTAAGGAAAAGAAAACGCGTGAACTTTCTTTGGACAGTTTCTAAAGAAGACACGAGATATGAATATCTTGGGGACCAGATACCAGAACAGTATTCAAGCAAAGGGCAAACAAGACAAACAAATATGCGGATAGAAGAAATGCTATTAAATTTATGTACATGCCTAAGGATAAAACCGGAAACTCTAGGCGCCTTAGTAATTACATTTAAAATATGTGCATCAAATTTGACTTTTGGATCAAAAGTTACTCCAAGGTCTCTATGACTGAACACTTCAGAGAGCAAAGAATCATTTAATATATAATTAAAATTAATAGGAGATTCCTTGAGAGAAAAAGTCATTTTATGACATTTAGTAATGGTTAAGATATAAATAATTTGAAGCACACCATTGATTTAGAGCATTCAGATCAGTGTGGAGGAGCTGACAGTCTAAATGGAATTTGACTGCTCGAAATATTTTGAAGTCATCAGCATACAAGAGGCAAGAGGAATTAATTACCAAGGGGGAGATCATTTATGAATAACAGAAAGAGAAGAGGCCCAAGAATTGAACCTTGTGGAACACCAGATGAAAGATAAAAAGGACTAGACGCAATACCAGGGAGACTTACTCGACAGGGACGACACAATAGATAAGATGACATCCAAGATAGAAGAGCACCCGAGATGCCTGTAAAGATCACATCAACTTGCTGTTGGTTATGTAAAGCTCTTGCAATACTTTTTGTGAACTCCATTAATTTAGAGGTAGTGGAGTAACCTTTGAGAAAGCCATGCTGATCTGGAGCAATTATAGAAGCTAATTAATTATGAACCAATCGTTCAAGTAACTTTGGAAAGCAGGAAATTAAGGAAATAGGGCGATAATTGGAAACTGACGTAGGATCACCACTTTTAAAAATAGGCACAATATTAGCTGTTTTCCAAAGATTAGGGAAAGTACCAGTACTCAAACTTAGATTGAAGAGGAGAGATAAAGGAAAACTTAGCGATGTGGATAACGACTTTTGGCAAACCATCCGGCCCAGGGCTGATATTAAGATCAAAAGCATTGATCAAAGATCCGACTTCAGATACGTCTGTACAAATATAGGAAACCGGAAGCGACGACGACTAGGTAAGACAACAGGATGTACAGCTGCAACAGGAGGAGAAAAGGTCGAAGAGGAAAATTGGGCGAATGAGTCAGTAACTTCTTGAGGAGTAGAAACTTCTGCACCATTCCAACGGACCTTATTAGGACTTAAAAGAAGAGGATTTCACCGAATATAAGACCAAAAAGGCTTTGTATTATTAGCCACAAGAGAACTATCCAGACTACTGAAATAAGTCTTCAGAGCATATTTGATCTCTTTTTTTGGCAATACCACACAGCCTGCTAAAATTAGATCTAGCTTCAATAGCGCCGAGTGTTTTAGAGACACGATGTGCCTTATCTTTTGCTCGTAGGGCACTAAGCACTCGCCTTCTAAACCCAGGTTTTTGATTTACTTTACGGGATGTCTGAAGATGTGTAAAACAGCGAATAAGGTTAAAAATATAAATGTGAAATTTATCTAAAGTAGCCTCACAATTTAGGCCTCTTAAAGAAATCTAGCCAGTTGACTAAAAGTAATTCTGATCAGGAGGAATATACGGATGTAAGGCTTGAGATACAGATAAGCAGCTAACTGAAATATTTGAATAACAAGGTCAATGAGACGACCATCAGAATCGCGGATATGATTAAATTGACAAAAGGAGCAATGAGATACGAAAGACGACAGGGTTATAGAAAACGGATCAACTGACGAGATAGAAGAAAAAGGGTGATTCTTCCAATTGTCTGTATGGTTAATTAAGATCCCTGCAAATCAATATTTTAACGTGAGGGTTCCACAAAACTAGATAAGAGGATAGATCATCAAAAAACGTCTCATAAACAGTTAACGGTGTATTACAGGAAATATAAATAGACGAAATCAAGAACTATATATATTATGCTATTCCTCATTATAAGTAAAGTATATGTGGCATTATTATAATAATTGAGAACAAAAATTAAAATTAGAAGTAAGGCTTATGAGGAATAGCATAAAATCCATGCATAGCAAACTAAACTCAACAATATTGTTGGGTTACTTCAGACATTTAAAACTAGGTAACTCAATCAATGTGAATAAAGGGGATATTCTAGAAATCTGTGAGAAAACAAATTGGGTAATTACAGAAAAGACGCACCTTGGACAAAATATTAGAAAGCTTAAGGAATTCGCATTAACAAGAGAAAAAGAGGCCAGAAGTTGAACAAATCCCAAATTTTGTTGCTAACAATTCATCAGAGTAGTTCTTAAAAGATAAATTGGCAACTTTCAACATGGGACTAAATTATGATACAACTAGGGATTTACCAATTGAAGAAATTATCACTGACATAGAAGCGAGAATAAAACACCAAGGCTCGGAAACTAAGGACTGCATTAGAGGGGAAGTGAAGAAATTACTCGAATATAAAAACAAGTCATCCATGCTACAGACCTGCAAAAAACAGAAAAAAATCACCTCAACACTGAAATAAAAGAAAGGACTTTATCTTCAGGCTGATAAAGGAAACTCGGTGGTCGTCATGGATAAAGAAGGCTATGAAGAACAAGTCAACAATAAGTTAAAAAGTAGATATTTCATGGAGCTACACAATTATCCACTCCCACAATCAATCAAAAAGATAGAGAAAACAATGAAAAAGTGCGGACTTATACTAAAAAATAAACTAGAATTGAGAATGGTAGACCCATGATTACCCAGTGACAAATGTTTACCCACAATACAATACATGAGGGAAAAGAAATGGAAGAAAGCATTGCTGATACCAACGCACCAAAACAAAATATCGCAAAATGGATTTTGAGGGAAGTGAAACGACTCGGTCTTAAAGAGGCGAATACTCAATCAAGAATACTTCTGAGGTAATACAAAGACTCCAACAAATAAAAGAAATCGAAGATTATGAAATAACGGTTTCCTTTGACGTGAAATCATTTTTCCCAGTATCCTAATAAAAGACGCTCTGTAACATTTGAAAATTGGATTGCAGGATATGAGAAAACATCGAAATGGCGTAAAAAAGTAAGCTTTACACGAAACTAGCTAAAATATGTATGACGGAAGCATGCATTGTGACGAGGAAGTACCCGGAAATTGTAATTTAAATTCTCCGGGTAAATGATATTTCAAAAAAATGTATTTTGTTAAGGTGGTAGGACTGTCCTTAATCACTATGAGCGCGATCTGTCAACCAGTTTGTTTACAGCTGCGGCTTAAGTCGGTACACCTAAGTAGTGCGTTGCGATTTTGGTGATTTTTTTGTTGTGGTGACCGAATTTAAAGCTGAAAACGCAATAAATACGATCGATCAACCACCGTATTCACAAGATTTGGCTCCGTGTGATTTTGATGAATAATTAGCAATTTTTCCATAGACTCGAGGAATACTATCCAAACTCTGGGTTAGGTATGTAGAAGATATAATAGCGATCGTAAAAAAAGAGCAGCTAGAAACTATCTTCAATAATAGAAACTCCATTCATCCCAAAATTACATTTACGAAGGAAGAAGAAAAGGACGGTTATATAATATTTTTAGATTTAAGTATATTTAGAGAAGCAAAAACATTCAATTACGAGGTATAAAAACCCAGATCATCATAGGTGGTCACATAAAATGGCGACATTTGACGCATGTATATATCTACCGGCTCGTACGTATCGAATGCGCATGGATTTAATAATGAAAAGGACTACAGATTAGATACAGTGAGAAAAAAATGGGTACAAACAAAGCGAAATACTGAAGATAATGTTTAAGAAGCACCAATTGGAAAACAAAAAATTATCATCGCTCTTCAAACAAACCAAAGAGATAGAGCGTGGAGAGAAAAAATGGGTTTCAATGGGTTTGATATCTTGATAGTAAAATTAAGAATATTTTCAGAACTTTGGAATAATCAACAGCAACATCGAATTCTAAAACAAAACTGAGCTCGAAACTGGGAACCGCCAGAGACAAAAAGTCTGATCAGGAGAAAAGCGGAATTTACGAGATGGGATGTGAAGATACTTAGGGCAGACAAGCAAAAAAAACCTGGGAAAAAGGCAACGTACAAATCAACCGTTGCAAAATGTTTTATAGGTTACAGAAAATGCAGTGGACGGTGAAGAAGGAAGTTAGGAGCAAGAAGCTGGATATTTACGAGAGCCTTTTCATCCTAAAAACAACGGTGGACAGCCATTTAAACACGAACACAGGCAATTGTGATAAAAAATTCACAAGGGTGTTACTAGCATGCACCAAACATCTAACCAACAACTTGGGGAGAAGAATTGTATATCTAGAATTTAAGCAAAATTAGAGAAATCAGATAATTTTTATTATAATTATAAGGAACAATTAAAATTGGGGCAAAGAATTGCAAATCTAGAATTTAAGCAAAATTAGAGGAAAAATAGAAAGAAGGGAGAAAATCATAATTATTTTTCAAGTTTGTGTATCTAAAGATAATTTTGAGCACCACTCTCCTTGAGCGGATTCACAAAAACCCTTTGAAAATCCAAGATAACACATTTCTCAGAAAAAAAAGACAAATAATTATTGTAAGATGCAACGCTATTAAGAATGGTAAAAAATGTGATGAAGGGAAAAACCGAAAATGAGACGATCGGAATTTTTTTTTTAATGAGGTTACGATTATTTTTGAAATGCACTTGATAAGATAGACCAATGAGGATAAGGTTAGATAAGCCCCAAAACAGATGTCTGATTTAGAGAAATAAAATATATTCAAACATAGAAAGGACCTGTTTGATTTTTTATTTCTATTTTGAAAAGGTTGCTAACATTCGAAAAATAAAATTTAAAAAAAACCACAAAATTTAAGACTTGTAGCTGCTATAGTTCATGAGCAAATTTGCTGTGACGCACGGACAGACGGTCAGACAGAACGTGAAACTAGTAGGTTTATGAAAAATTTGTTTAACAAATCCATAAAAGAAGGTAATTGCAACGATCAATAAAAAATATTGTAGGAAGGAAGTGTCAAAGCATCGACTTCTGCACACCCTTTCATTCTCTTAAAGGGGTGAGGAATCAGTTTAGGAATTAACACCGTTGGTTTTCTTGAACCTTCGCTTGTTACGAGAAGCAGCTATGCCAAAGTGACTGCAAAAATGATAATTCTTGTATAATATTCTGAACAAGGATATGGCAAAATGCATTGAAAATCAACTGTGGCGACTAGCAGGCATCCGCACAAAATATCCTGGAGTGTGTGAAACTCAGTGACTTTTCACATTTGAAAGGAGTTCCCTGAGCGGATAAGTAGACAGTTAGTCGGAAGCTCACGAGCGCATTTTTGTTTGTTCTTAAGATGTTTGTGTTCCACAGCGTTTCGGACTTTTCGAACTGATGGGTAGATACCAAGCTCTATTCAGTCAGCTTACTCCAGTATCCTTAAACAAAACGAAATTTCACTATTTGGGCATTGAGGTTATTGCACCTTTCAGAATTGCGTACAATCAGAAACTCTACTAATGAATGCATCAGGAAGGTACAACATTTTCCTTCCATCATGACAAATAATTTGGAAAATTCAATTATCGCTACAAAATTTATTATTATCTTGGTCATGTATACCTATGAACTTGCTATACTTCTAGGAATATATCCCAGTTTTACAAATGGAAGTAAGTACCAACCGTCTACTATTTGCACGGTTATGACTATTTTTGAATATTAAATAAGGGAAGAACTCATAATATACTTGTAAATACATGATTCAATTCATAACTTTTACTACGTTCCATATCAATATTATTTCCCATAAAAATTGTAGAATTCATTGAACATGTACGCTCAAATTAACGAACTTGGAATGTTCATCGAACAATATAGACCCAATTTCGAAGGAAACCCAATTTTACAATAGCTCATGTAAACCAAACCATCCTTGTCTGACGCCCGTAATAACACAAGAATTTGGCGACAGGAATCTTACTATGAATAAAGCGCATACCATTCCACGGTCACGTATGCTGTCGGATAGTAGAAGCGTTTTGGTGCATACAAGCATGCAAGCATAGATCAAGTGCATGTTATGTGTACCGAGCCAACATAATGCAATTTGAAGTGCAAAACCATCTTGTGTGGAAAGTGTAGAAAGTCAATGACAATAAGAAAGTTAAGTAATCTTGAATATCGTGAAGGATTGTGTACATGAAATTCAACATGTACCTAATGAGTTTGTCGACAAAAAATGCAATTTTTTAAGGATATGTGCAATATGACACTGTTGATGATAAACAATCACAATGAATTTGATAAATGGTTGAAGGATTTTATGAATGATAACCATTTCAGAGTGCCTTGCATCAATGGATAGAATTGGTTTAGTACTTAAAGATTCCTGCTACCTTTTCATTTAAACAATTGGAATTGACTATCAGAATCATTAAATAAGCGCAAATTTACGCAAATAAAATATCGATTATGTGAAACTTAGCTTATAAACCAACTTTCGAAAAGGAGCAGGTTCTATGTTAGGTATGTAAATTTCTAAAAGATGTTCGCGTAAAATTAGTGGGAGAGATATTATAATTGAATGCGATTTTTAGCCAAATCTTTCGTACCATCGCAGTTGGGTTACACTTGAAGGAAGGTATGAAATATTTCTGCCAAATATTAGATAATTGTGTTGTTATAGTTTATTCAGGAACATACCTCCTTCTTCGTTTTCTCTCATCAAATCGATCACTTTCTTCATCAACTTTTTCTTTCGGTGATTTCGGTGAGTCACCTTTACTAAACTGAACCCTTTTCCTTTCATCCGATGAGTCCTTAAATTACGAAAGAAAAAAAAAATTATAAAACTATTTTGACAAAAAGTATCTAATAATTTTTCTATTACTTACCGAATGTTCACCATATTCTGCTCGTTGTGATACAAGCGGACTGTCTTCCGGTTGATCTTCGTCACGTTCATCATGTATTTCGTCAGATGGAATATTTTTCTGCTGTTCTAAATAAATTGCTCATATACATCGAACTTGATTGATATAATCAACATTTATATAATTCCATTATACTTACGTCCACTTCTTGTTGCTCCTCCATTGTGTTTACCACGATGTGATTTTTTCAAGAGATGATAATTACGATTAGAACTTTGACCACCTAAGTCCGATAATGATGATACATCAAATTTATCTTGTGAGGAGTCTTGTCCACGAAAGACTTTTTCCATTTCATTGTCCAACAACACAAGATCTGGGTCTTCATTGCCACTTGCCTGAAAAGAAAGAATGAGAGACTGTTAGCAATGAAAACACTAAATTTATTAAACATGGCTTTACAATCCTATAAAAGTTTAAGATAAAATATGCTCATTTTCCATTAAGGCGTATTTCATAAATTCCTAACAATGTTGAAATTAGGATGGGATTAGGAGTTCATAAATATTCATTTTGGATATCTCCTATTTTTTGCATAAATCCTTTATGCCCAATTTTCGCAAGTCTTATAAGACTGAAAGACACTCGATTCTTTTATACTATATAGCTGCTACGTTATTCCGAGGGGAATTATATTTAGCTACCCTAAATACACCACGAAACAAAAATCTTTCTAAAATTACTTAAAAATCGTGCAAATGCTGTTCATTTTTTTTTTGATATTTATAGGTCTGCTAAGCCCTATGGAAATTATATAGATTTATTTGATGCTACACGATCTGTATTTAATGTTGCAATTTTTATTTATTAATATTTATTCATGCAAATTGATTCATACTTTAGATAATTGAGCTTGGATCGAAACCGCATGTCACGATTCACAAGGAAAATACCCGACCGCTGAGTTATAAGAGCTAAGGTTAATATGTTTATCAGGTATATTCGCAATTTCGGTTGACGTGGCGTTTATTATATGTAAAGCTGATTGCCATATTTCTTACAAGAGGAAGTTGCGAAACAAATCCTTGTCCATCCAACATCCTAAATACAGCATTTATATGGGATTGATGTCTATCATTTCAATAGGATCGGCAACTGAGTAGTACGAGGGGACTCCTGGGTTCGAGTCCAAACGTAAGCTGGACTTTTTTCATGATGTATGTTCTATTTTTTAAAGTTTTTAGTTGGTATCCAAAAATTATTTATTTATCAATTGTTTAAGCATAACAGAAATCAGACAATAATTAGTGCGCAAAATATAAAAAATCCTTAAAAAACTTATTATATTTTATTTTTTATCGGATTTTTCTCATGTTAAAAGAATTTCGACGGTATGAATATATTGGTGTACAACTTAATAACCGGAATTTGACGCTAGATGTCCGTACTAACAAATATCGTGAAAGCTCGAACTTTATATATATGTCATTTTGAAGGTACATTTGACAGCTATCAAAATCAGTCAACAAAATAATTTTATCTTGTGTGCATCATTATTATTTTTCACGATGAATAACTTCGGAAATTGAAGAAAAAAGACAGCATTTGCGGGAGGTTCTGCTGGGTCATTTTTTGCAAAGAAAACTGCTGCGGAAACTCGTCGTTTGCTTGTAGAAGCTTATGGCGACGATACTTTAGCGAAAACACAGTGTTTTGAATGGTTTCAACGCTTCAAAAGTGGCGATTTTGACATCAAAGACAAAGAACACCCAGGACAGCCAAAAAAGTTTGAAGACGAAGATTTGGAGACGCTACTCGATGAGGATTCGTGTCAAACGCAAGCCGAACTTGCCAAATCGTTGGGAGTGACTCAGCAAGCCATTTCGAAATGTTTGAAATACATTCAGAAAACAAGGTAATTGGGTCCCCTATGAGTTGAAGCCGAGAGACGTTGAACGGCGCTTCTGTCTGTCTGAAATGCTGCTTGAGCGCCATAAAAAGAAATCATTTTTGCATCGGATCGTGACTGGGGATAAAAAATGGATTCATTATGACAATGCCAAGCGCAAAAAGTTATACGTGAAGCCCGGCCAACCAGCCAATTCAACGGCGAAGCCAAATATCCATGGCGCCAAGGTTATGCTGTGTATTTGGTGGGATCAGTAGGGACCGTTATATTATGAGTTGTTGAAATCGGGCCAGACAGTCACAGGTGGCCTGTACCGAACACAATTAATAGGTTTGAAGAGTGCCATCGTCGAAAAATGCCCGGAATATCCGACCAGACACGAGGCTATAAATTTTCATTATGACAACGCTCGGCCGCATGTTGCAAGACCCGTGAAAAACGATTTGGAAAATAGTGGATGGGAAGTTTTGGCCCACCCGCCTTATAGTCTGGACCTTGCTCCGTCTGACTTTCATTTATTTCGCTCGATGCAAAACGCCCTCATCGGAATACGCGTCACTTCAGAGCAAGGCATCCGAAATTGGATAGATTCGTTTTTGGCCGCCAAGCCGGCGCAATTTTTTGGGATGGAATTCATAAATTACCTGAAAGATGGGGAAATGTTGTAGCTTCCGATGAACAAAACTTCGAATCAAATATATTGTAAGATTTTTCCAAAATAAAGCATCAAATTTCGAAAAAAAATTCCGGTAATTAAGTTGTACACACAATAAAAAGACTCAAATTTGGTACAATTTCTTCGGTACACTCAAAAAGTAGCTTTCATATGTTATTTTTTCTATGAACTATCCTAGGCATAAGTAGTACGCAAAGCGTAGTGCTTAGAGTACTCAACCAGTAAACCGAAGTTCTCTAGTTCGAGCCTTGTTGGCGCCAACAAGCTTCTGTCCGAGTGATTCCTTAGACGGACTATTATAAGCCCGTTCAGTTATGATACGTGCTTGGGATATTGTAAAGTATCCGCATTCGAGTTTGGTGGGCGGTATATTTAGGATGGTTGTCTTGCATAAAGATATGGTTTGTTCCTAAGTTCAGTTTTTGCACACTAGGTGCAAGTTTATTCTTTAAGATGTCGATGTAGATTTTGTGATCCATCGTTTTTTCTTCAATTGTATGAAGTTCGCCAACTCCATTGAACGACATACATCAACACACCAAAGTAGAACCACCACCATACTTCACAGTTCCTATCATATTTTTCGTATCTAGCTCGGTACGCGGCTTTCTACGCACTTTCGCTCGTCCATCGTGAGGAATCACATTGAACTCGCTTTTGCCTGTGAATAAGATGCGTTTCAAAAATTCTATACCCATATTCAAATGTTCTTTCGCGAAATTCAATCTTTTTTCACCATTTATTCCGCTAATAAAAAATTTCTTTAGCGGAACACAACATCGGTAACCAGATTTTCTCAAATAATTTCGAGCTGTATGAACGTCAAAATCTTTTTTGTAAGCAGATTTTAATGCTGCAGTAATTTTTGTCGCCGGTATAAATGGATCTCCCATGATTTCTCGTTCGATACTCGCATATCACGTTCCGACATTATTTTTTTCCTCCCAGACCGCTTTTGGTTTTCTAAGATTTTGTATTTGTAGAACCTATCTATAATCCTCCAAATGATTGAAATAGGTCTGTTAACAATAGACGTAATCTCCTAACCTAAAAACAGTTTCTCACTGAGAGATTTAATATAGAAATTGAATGTTAATGACAGTGTAGTACGTATACTTTGAAGCTTTTTTAATTTTTTAAATTTTTTGTTTTTATGTTTTTTTAATTTTTTTGTATTTTTTCATTAATATTTTAATAAATACTAAACTTAATTCTACTATATACAAAACCAAAATAAATTTCAACACAATACAATATCTGTTACATTATGATTAGTTTAACTTCATTTTTGAAAGCCTCCCTGCTTTTATTGTTCAAATCACAGCTATTGAAATAACGGTTAAAATCGCTGCATAATCTGTACAAAGGAGCTCTTTGACCTGCGTTAGTTCGACACTTAGTCAAGGCAAATACATGGGACGATCTAGACGTGATACGGTGACTCGAAATTTTATTTGAGCTAGAAGCTCTGGACAATCTACATCAGATAGACAAATATTTCTCAAGCTCATCGCATCAAGGAACAAACGTCTATTTTCCAGCGTCGAAATTTTAAGATATGACAAACGATCAATATAGGGGCGTTGTTTCAATTTTAGTCGGTAGAAGAGAATCTTAGAAAATTTTCTTTGTATGGACTCTATTGCGCTTAGGAATCACAACCGAGTATTTCCCATTGGGGTTTCAAATTTTAGAACTTGTTGATTTTCGATGAAGTGATTCAACTTGTAGCTAATCATCTAAAACTCTTGCACACTTCTGCATCAACTCAACAAAATCTGAAATTGTGATTCGACCAATCACAAAACACTACTGCTCTGAAGTGATAAATAACGTCTGCATCCCAGAAATTGATTGTATGATTGAATCAAAAGATCAAGTACAGAGGGAAAATTGAATACAGATGACAGACAGGCTACCACTTTTGAGAGCAGAAATTACATTTGCATTTCTACAGCGGACACGAGAGTTTCTACTACATCAACAGATGGAATAAGGGCAAAAGGAATCATTTTGAGGAGTGGCTACTCTAAAGATCAGCAGAAAAAAAGAAATAAAAAGAGAAATATAAAGATTTCTTTTGTAGTTTCAAAAAGTTTTCAAATACGGTTGAGAGATGTCAAAGTTAAAAGCGCTTTATTCAATAATAATCGTTATACTGTTTCAAAGAATATAAAGCAAATTTCAAACAATCAAAATACGTAAAGTTAGTGGCCCAAGTGGTTGTACATTATTAATTAAAAACCTTTGATCAAGAAAACAATAAAATTCTATTTAATTAAAATTATTACATATTTTATGATTCAATTGGAAATAGGAGAAAAAAAACAACCCACACTATTCACAAATTAATTACAATACAAACACAACAGTAAGCTTTTATCCTACATCAAATATGTTTTAACCTAATTCTATTCAAATTCAATCGAAAATGTTAGCTTCTACTAATACATGGCTATCACAATATTCCTAACCTAAACGCTAAACCTTATCTCTAAACTTGATATAATAAACATAATATACTACTGTGACCAAAAAATAAGGTGACATTTGAATTTAAACTGCGCGCGTCGAAGGTTTTGGAGAATCATTTTTTTAGTTGGTAGTATGTCAAATTTACATGTCAAAATATTCATTAGTGTTTGAGATACGCGTCGTTTCCGGGATCGCCTTCAGTTCCGTCTTCGCTGCGGCTTGAATCTCCTCTATCGTATCAAAACGGTGTCCCCGGAGCGATCTTTTGAGCTTGCTGAACAGCCAGGTGAATACGGTGGTTGCGGAACGATATGGGTTGAGTTTTTGGCGAAATGATCACGAATTACGAGTGCAGTATAGGATGGTGCACTATCGTGGTGTAAAAACCAAGAATTGTCTTTCCGCAATTCCGGCCTTTTTAGGTGGATAGCGTTACGCAAACGACGCATAACGTTCAAATAATATTCCTTGTTGAATGTTTGGGCCGGTGGAAGGAATTCATAATGCACAACACCACGATAATCGAAGAAGAGAAGAGGTTGATGGTCGCCCAGGACGCTCTTCGTCTTCGACACGTTCACGGCCGGCTTGAAACTCACTATACCACTTGTAAAAATTTTTTTTAGACATAGCCTCATCACCAAAGACTTTCTGCACCATTCTCAACGTATACGCAGCAGAAAATGGATTCCGCAAACAAAATTTAATGCAAATTCAACAAATTTCAACATCGCAAAAAAAGATAAACTCACTTTTAGCCGCTCACAAAACGACGCGTATCTCAAACCCAAATGAATATTTTGACATATAAATTTGACATAGATGTCACTGACAGTACTACCAACCTAAAAAAAATTATGCAAATCCTTCGAAGCGCGTCGTTTAAATTTAAATGCCACCTATTTTTTTGGACACAGTAGTATATCTATCCTAAATATTGAAACATATCCTTAATTTTTAACATAAACGAACAGCAACAACACTAAATATAGCAATAATGAGCTGAGACTCAAAAACGAAGTAACGAAAAACACAGAAACTGAAAATAAACACGAATAATTTAGACATTGTCATTCAGCTACCAATACCTAGATTGCTCCGTCTCAGCTCAACCAGCTTCAACAAATCTAGCAAATGAGTATCTTCATTGGAATTGTGGGTCTCGTGAACTCAAATTCGAAGGATATTTTATCTTCTTATCGGTGGCCCATCTATATATGTGATATATGATTGGGACACCGTCAGAATCAAAAACATATCGATTCGTTGTCCAAATACACGAATGCTTCTGGAGGAACGAAGCCAGTATACCCGTTTGTAAGATGGAACGGCTGTGAAATCCAGGGGTTTCGCTCACAGTTACAGATCTTTCGATATGATTCCGAAAAAGTCTCAATATGAAGACATCGACTCTCGTCACTTTAGCAGTGTGATAAATTTTTCTATTCGATATATAATGCTTCCAATCCGTCTCAGGCTTTCTGTACAAACCAGTACATGCACGAAGACATTTCCTTTTGAAAAGTCTTAATCTTTCCATAGTACTAGCACACTCTTAGATCCATATGTCATAACTTGTCTAACCAGGGGCTTGTAAAAGATAACTTTAACCTTTTGATCAATGTATCTGGAATGAGATTGAGTCGTCGAAGGGATATGACTACTTTTTGTAGTATCGATACTGATCGAGATGAACACCGAGGTATCAAACACAGGATTTATCGGTTGGGAAATAATGCTTCTCTAATTCTTTTTGCCTACTAATATGCCGGTCGGCACGGGCCTTCGTATTTCATCTGAGGAATAAGGAGAATCTGCCTCACTCGAAATGTTTGTTGCTGTGATGCACACTGTGGCTTGCAATGTATTTGGCAAAGGTTGCTGACACACTTGGAAAATTTACTTAATAGCACAAAATACGACTTTTTGCTAGTCTGGTAAGCGATTATAAATTTTAACAATTTACTTGATGTAATCAATACAAAATAATGAAGAAGACGCATGACAAATTAATTTGGAAGCTGCGACACTGGATTGATTGGCAAGTTTCCATCAAATGGTTGAACAATTTAACTTTTGTGAATCAATCATACTAACATTGCTCAAATAATATTAAGTGAACTACGTCATATTTTTGAAGCCACATCAAATTCTGTATCGTAAAGCAGCTTTGACAACAATTCTTTGATGCTTCAAATGCGAAATTGGAAGTTATGTTTTAACGCTACTCATTTTCCAACACTTCCTTATTCATGAATTCTTTGGGGTCAATGAAGACCAATGGACACTTTGGTTTGTTTTCAAAAATCCATTTGCCGCAGTGTTTGATGTATGCGAAATGTTTAAAATAAATTTAGTACGCTTCTTCATGACTACAGTGGCGGCAAAAATTATTTTCACATTCTAGAATTTTTGCAAGCTTGCAAAATTAAGGTCTCTTGCTGCTTAAAGACATTTCAATGCTGAGTTTATTCAATTATTCGTACTTTAACCATTAAAGACACCAAATTTTAATTTGGATTTTCTATGCTTTGTATGAGATGTACCACGTTTTATTTCATTGAAAAATATGCGCGTTTTAAACTTGTGCTACTTTCACGCATATCTACTGTACAATATATGAGTATCACATATTAAAGCGCTTAACCGGAACCACGCGGTATAGTAATCAGTCTGTTTGATCTATTTTGATTTGGGCATTTATCAAAGTCATTCGTTAGCAATTGAAATGCTTATATGCTAAAACACTATTCAATAAAAGTGGCCGCATGAAATCGTTTAAGAAAACTTAAATTGGAAGTTATTAACATCAATTACACAAGTGTGTTCCCTTGTCAATAATAAACTGCTCATACATATGTGTCTTATTGGGAACCTGGGGAAAGGGAGGAAGTGAAGAAAAACGTCGCATTTCAATAACGGCCAGTTATGTCTTGGCATCATTTATTTTTATTTCTTTATTATGATTTGTTATTTTGTTCGATACCCGCGCAGCGCAGTCATGCTTTTTGTATGGTCAGCAATAAACTGTAATGTCTTTTAAAACACATGTTTCGTGAGAGCGTCAAGTAAACATGAACGCGCGAATTCTCTATTTGTTATTGTAAACATTGAAAATACCTACCCCCATTATTTTGACGATTTGCCAACTTGCTAAGGAATATTATTGAATGGTTTGCGGTGATTGCAATCAAAGCTGTTGTCTGCTATTTTTCATCTTCTCCATTTATTTATGGGATTGAATACACCAAGCAATCAATCGATCAATCTTCGATTGATTGGATACGGTAGTGAGCTGAGGGTATGTATCTTCAGTGGATAGGAGTTTCTTTAGAGATACAGTTGGAAATATAAAGACGTTTTGACCTTCGATCACTTCATGTGGTTTTATTGAATAGGTTTGGGGATAGTGATAGATAAAACGGAGAAAGAATATCAACTACTATACTTCAAAAATCGCAAAATTTTGATGATTGTTGAAGTCTTTCAGACGTACTTACTGACATGACATGTGTTGACAGTCAATTGATTGAGGTTTTTGACAAAATTCAGCTTTGGAGAAAGTATAGGAGCGTAGGGTTACTAATTTAAAATGGCTAAGATTTATTTATTTTCGGTCATCACTATTACATTAGAAGTAATTCAATACCATTAATAGTGGTTGTCGTATTAAAGTGGCTTTTTTGTAGATTTTACGAAGATTAAAGTGCAAAAACCATAAAATCAACGTAAACAAAAATATTTATTTGGTAAGAAGCGGTTCTTAGCAAATAAAGTACACAAATTTTAAGAGCGCTTACTCCAATTTTCGGCCGTTATAATCATCCCACCCGATAGGCTGTGCGTGGTATAGTGGATAAGTTCGAGTCCAAATTTTCACTATTGGTCGTTTCGGTGCCAAAAAACGTCTTCCCGCTCGAAGCGAAGGAAATATAGCAGCCGTAAGTGCATCGATTTAAAATGTGTTAAATCTGTTGATTCTATGTCATTCTCAAAGAATTGGGAATCGCTCAAACGACACGGTGGCGTATTCCGCGAAAAGATTTTGGCCTAAATGGTTACAAGATCGAATTGACTTAAGAACTAAAGCCACTTAATCATTCGAAACGCCGAAACTTCGTGGTAAAACTTGAAGAAAATAAAGAATTTGATCGGTGTTATGGTCAGTACCATGTTTTGGCCGTATGTCCATCTACCCAGCTGCGATAATATATTCTGATTTTAAATCAGTACATTTCATAATTGAACAGGGTTATAGTCCGCCGTATGAAGGCTTAGAAATATTAATTTACGAGCGGGTTTCTGCAATCTTTGCACAATTTTTTAACGCTCCCATTTATCGATATAATAATTCATTTTTTACTTAATCTTTTTTTTCGGTCACATTTCCACTAGGTTCTCTGTTTTAATTTCCTCTCTTCATACCTGCTATCCTATTTATTTATCGTTTAGCTAATGCAAAGTGATTTTACTTTCAAGAATTCATTTCTCGTCTTCTGAGTTTAATCTGCTGTCTGCTGTCAGATACGATGACTCAAAGGAGTCAAAACGCATCTAATCACTCAAGAAAATAAATAAAAAAATATTATTTGCCTTAACGCCTGGTAATTCGCATATTTGTCCAAAAAACTAGATAACGCGTCGCTTATCGCAAGCACAAGCGATGTCACAAAACATTCACGCCTACATGTTCAGGATCACACTACCAAGCTTCAATTTCTCATCGATACGGGAGCCGACGTTTCCGTCATACCTGCCCACAGACCATTGCCAAGAATTTCGCAGATGGCTATAAACTTTTTGCTGCCAACGGCAGTGAAATTCAAACATTCGACCGATACTTGGTGCAGACTTCTTGCAACACTTCGGACTGCTGGTGGACATCAAAAATCGTTGTTTGTTTGACCCTAAGACGTAATTGTCAACCAGCGGCTCGACCAACGTACAAAAGCACTCGTCTCTGTCCACGTTAAGTAGCAACGTGAACTACTTTGAAATCCTGAGCAAATATCCGAACATCACAAACTCGTCACGTATTAGCGAAACTCAAAAGCATTCAGTGCTACATCACACCGTAACCAAAGGCCCACCCATCGCAGAGCGCCCTCGAAGACTCACACCAGAAAAATTCTCGACAGCAAGAGCGGAATTTGAACATATGACACAGCTTGGCCATTGCAGGTTATCCAACAGCCCTTGGGCAGCACCTCTACACCTCGTTCCGAAGAAGGAAGTAAATGGCGCCCATGTGGAGACTACCCACGTTCAAACGCAGTTACGATTCTGAACCGCTACCCGATGCGACACATTCAAGACATAGTGTCAAACATATCTGGCAAGAAAATCTTTTCAAAAATATATCTGCTTAGAGTATTCCATCAGATCGCAGAGGAGGACATTCCAAAGACGGCGGTAGTAACTTCATTCGGCCTCTACGAATTCACTGTAATCCAAAGATTTATGGACGAGATTCTCAAGGGTCTCGAATTTTGCTCTTGCTATATTGATGACATATTGATCGCTTCGGATACACCCGAACAACATGAAAAACGCCTCCACACCGTTTTCAAGAGGCTGAACGATTACGGAGTAGTAGTCAACATCGCGAAACTTGGACCGAAAAAACAAACACAGCATTCGAAAAATGCAAAAACAGCCTCGCAAATGCCACACTCCTAGTGTACTTTCAGAGCAACAGTCCTTGTGGCCTTGTCTGACGACGCATCGGATACTCCTATCAGAGGAGTAGTCGAGCAACTTCAAGACAACCTATGACAAGCTCACTACAGCTGAGTCTCGCTACAGTGCCTATGATAGGGAGCAGCATACGTTATTTTTAACATTATCTGGAGGGTTCGTAGTTCACCGTACGCACTGTTCACAAGCCACTTGTTTTTACCTTTAACCAGAAATCCGATAAGGCATCGCTTCGGCAGTCAAGACAATTGAATACCATCTCACAATTTTGTACTAACTTTTTACATATTCGTGGCGCTACTAACATTACCGCAGATTCGCTGTCCCGCATAGAAGCCATATCACTACCGCTATTAATTGTCAAAGAACAGATGAATGACCTCGAACTTAACGCTCTTATTTGAAATAACTCGACGTCTTTGCAACTGCAACCAATTAACACCCAAAGTGAAAAAATGTACTGCGACCTGTCAATAGGTCTCACAAGATCTTTCGTCCCTGTTGCGCTTCGTAAATGGATCTTCGACACCTTTCACCGCTGCGCCCACCCAAGTGCGATTGCCCTAAAATTTGTTTGGCCCAGAATGATGAAGGACGTGCATCTTTGGTGTCGTTGTTGCCTTCCTTGCCAAAGATCATAAGCCGGCAGACACACAGTAAACGCTTTGCAACCATTTCCAGTCCAGGCAAACGCTTTCAAGTAGTGCACTTGGAAAAAGTCGGACCACTAACGCAAGTGGATGGATTTAGGAACGTTTTCACGATGGTTGACAGGCTTTCAAGGTGGCCACAGGCAGTACCATTGAAAAAACAGAAAGCAAATGCAGTAGCTAAAGCCTTTCACGCCACCTGGGTGTCTCGTTTCAGAGCGCCAGAAAGAACACAATAAGTCAGCCTTGTTCAGATCACTGACTAACATTATAGGAACCAGTAAAGCAAGAATGTCACCTCATCACCCTACTTCAAATGGACTAGTTGAAAGGTGGCATCGGACACTAAAAGCCGCCATCATATGTCACGAAGATAACGGGCACTGGCCTAGCCTACGTCCGAACATACTCTTGGGCCTAAGAAGCTGCTATAAGGGTGACTTGGGAGCTAGCTATGCGGAACTAGAATTGGGCACAGCATTAAGACTCCCGGGGGAATTTCTGGTCGAGGACAACAGTCCAAGTAATCCACAGTTGTTCAGTTAGCATTTGAAACTACAAATGCGAAAAATCAGGCCTAAACTTATTGCCCAGAAAAACAACCGGGGTACATTTGTTCACAAGGACCTCAGGATGTGTACACATGTGTTCCTTAGAGTTGACGCAGTCAGACGGGTATTACGGCAACCATATACAGGCCCACATCGTAAACGGCAAACAGTTAAACGTTTCGATGGAACGCCTCAAACCAGCATTCCTCGTTAACCAGGATCCTGGCAGCGATAGCCCAATTCCAGCGTCACAAGTGCAGTCCCCACAACGGAAAAATTTCTGCGAATTTGGACAATTCTCTTCCATCAAAGGCTCTTTGTCCGGCCACAGTTTCAACCAAGTCCCACTATTCCTTTCGTAAATTCCCACAATGATCGCAAGAAGACATCACGTTGAAAACAACCCCGTAAATCAGCCACATCCTCCTCAACCATGTAATCGCCGAGTCAACTGGGATGCAAACGTCAGGAGCCTTTGACATCAACGACCACCAGTCTGGACTTACCCACCAGCCAAACGTCATCGTAATTGCAATTTGCAATTACTAGCCTGCCAGATGTAGCAACCGGCCGCAACATAAAACATATCCTCCCACTAGACTGGAAGATCAAGTATCAAAGCCGAACGAGTATTGAAGCAGGACAAGCGGAGTGAGGAAAAAGTACGAGTCTCTTTCTGACAGAAGACAGCGTCACGACAAAATCGAATCATTGTTACTTGGGGATATTCCAGACAAATAAAGGTTATCATTAATTAATCGATAAAAACGTTGTTGTTATTATTTGCAGGACGATGTAGCGCCTACATATTCTTACTGGCAATGTTAACATATAATCAGTTTTTCCGATTACCTTGTGTCAAAAATACTTTTAATATTTCTTAAGGGAAACCGCTCATGTGCAGGCGAACCGTTAGAACCATTTTCGTCTAAAATAACCAAACTACTCGTCGTTTTAAGAACTTAACAAATTCGTGAAAATGAAAAGAAGAACAATAAGATTAATTATGTGCGACTAATCGTGCTGAAGAAGACGTAAAATAAGAATTAAAAAAAGCTGCTCTACAATAAAGTTCCAAAAATATTTTATGTATCAAGGAAAATCTTTTTGACTTTTGAATGATAGCTAAGCATTAGAAAAAAACCCGATGAATCAATCATATATTATATGTACAACCGAAGAATTTATCACTGAGAATCGATACATTCATATTGAAGCTTTCTTGAAACCAAATTACGAATTCTGGAACTTTAGTCGCACGAGCCTGAGAAGAATTTTGCACAGGCCTAGGATTATTTGCTTACAAAATTCAAATGGCTCAGGAATTGAAGCCGAATAACCATCCACTTCGTTATCGCTTCGCAGTTTGATCATCTTTTCTGATGAGGCACATTTTCATCACGGCGGCTATGTGAACAAACAAAACTGCCGCACCTGGGGCTCGGAAAACACACACGTAATTGTCAAGGAGGCAATGGGTCCACAGCGAGTGACAGTGGGGTGTGAATTCCGGAGTGGTGGCATCATTGGACCGTTTTTCTTTGAAAATGAGGCTGGAAATGCTGTATCGGTCAACGGGGAGCGCTACAGAGGCATGATAACCAGCTTTTTGTGGCCGGAGATTGAGGATTTAAATTTGACTGACCTTTGGTTTTAACAGGATGGCGCGCCATGCCATACAGCATCATCAAACAATCAATCTTTTGCGCACAAAATTTGGAATACGTGTAATCAGGACGCTTTTTGGCGGAAAAAAGTATCGTTTGCAAATGTTGAAATTCATGAAAACTACCCATTACCGCAACAAATATGTATGATCTGCTCACGGAGTGTTACCAACGCTTCTAAAGCAAAAATGTGAAAATGCCCATAAATACTTCCGAAGAATAACTGAAGTAACTGGTTTATGATTGACGATCACGACACAAGCATTAGTTGATCAAAGAGGAAAATATTGAATCAGTCGATGCATTTGAAAGCACATCAACTGTATTAATTTCCCAAAATCACACATTAGTGAACGGTCCAGGGTTACATAAATCTCCTCAAGACAGTGTAAATTGTCCAGATTGTACGTCACCAGAACCTAGCGTCGAGCCAAAGCCTACTACGTTGAGCGCCATTCAAACAAGAGATACTATATCTGCGGCATTACTCACTATGATTTCCATTCCTGTTTGATATAAGGTTAATGATAAACCGGAGGCAATTGTAGTTCCGAACCAGAATGTCACTGCAGAAACAACATCTGCATCATAACCGGAAAACTTTGCTCCAATAAAGCTAAAATATTGCAGCTGCATATCTCCAGCTCAAATCTGTCAAGCCCTACAAATGTAACCAATTCTGCAAGTTATAGAATTTATCCGGTAAAACGACGCCAGCTAGAAAGAAACACTCTAGCGTGAGAGAAAAAACAAAATCTATGGATGCAATTAAAGTTAAAAAGCGAATTAAGAAGACCGCTTTGTCGAAAAATGCAACAACCACAGCTAACTCTTAATCGTGTAATAATCTCCAGCCCAAATGCAATGCCCACAACAAGTAAAGTGCTGCCGAAGCAATGCAGCGTCTGTGCCGAAAAATTTGCTTTAAATCAACGCCTGCTTACTCAGGTCCGAAAGGAAAGCAATAAACCAATATATGTCAAAAGCTGTTCAATTCGTGTAAAAGAATGGGTCAATAGGTCTAAAAACCTGGTGCGCATTGTGATGCTACGTATCCGCTTTCGAGCCTGTGTGAGGGGGCATTGTTTAAATACAATATCGAATTCCAAAACTGGAAGGCAACACAACGGCGCAGGGAGTTCGATACCAAATTGCAGCAATACCCAGTCGAACTTTACCGCCAACATTGATACGGTAATTCGACCAGTTTCTCAGACCACTTATTTACCACGAGCGGGTGTAAATAATATCCACACATCTATAGCAATGCCTACTCACACAGGCCCAAAAGCGGAAGCATGACGTCACAATGCGCACCAGGTTTTTAGACCTTTTTACCTGTTATTTTAGCTTTTGACAGTTACCGCTGTGACGTCGTGTTAGTTAATTTTTTTTCTGGGCCTGAGTAAGCAGGCGTTGCCTATAGACTAACAAGCAATTTCACCAGCTGATCTGCCAAATTAAAAGAGATGGAAAATGTTTGAATGAAACAAGTGATAAATATGCACAAGATAGAGAGCGCGTATATCATCATTTGTTTCCATTTAAGATAAAACGTGAAAGCGCTATCTACTTGGGACTAAGGTGTCATGCACAAATCGATTTGCTGTTGTGTTTGCATGTACGTACACTTAATGAAAGGGGAATCTTTTGAACATCTGATTAGTATGAAGGCTCATCGTCATGCATTCCATTTAAACGCTTATGCATGGCAATATTTGCCGGTTCAGTCTTTTTCTTAAATTTCCCCATGAAAACGTTTGCGAACGCTTATACATACTCAAATTGATCTTTGAAAGTTGAATACCGTTAGGTTGGGAATTTGTTCTATGTGAAGTCGCTTGATAGTTCATACGCTCTGATACAAGCACAAAGATTTGGAAGTCGAGTACGTACTCCCACACCGTCGACAAACTTCCTGTCGGGAAAGTATGTACGGGGCGCAACTGTTGCAAAAAATAATTTTGTGGTCGCGTTTCCCAAGAACATGTTTTCGAGTATTGCAGTTTAAGTTTTGGAGCTCTTTGAGGATGAAGAATCAAGTGGGAGGAGATTAGAGTCGTTGTTCATGGTCGCACACTAATAATTGCTTTACCGAGTATGATACGTATACCGCCGAGACTAATTAGCGCTAACGCGATTTTTTGAGTTTGAGAACCCCGAGTTAAACTTGTTTTCGGTGTAATTGATTCAAGTATTGGAATTTTATCAAGATTTACATTTAAATAAAGTAGTGAGTGGTACTCATGGTGCGCTCGAGTCTTGTGGAAGCCGTGCATCATTGCGGACATTCGAAAGTCGAATTCGTGAATTAGTGAGTGAGTTCATAGAAGCAGTGATTATATAGTTAGTGTATAAACAGTGAAAGTGCGAACAGGAGGGAAGATTTCCAACTACCAAGAAAAGAACAAGCTGGCAAAAAGGCACGGATTCTTCTGGGTGAGTGATATTTGCTTTCCTTGTTTACGAGGGCGTGTTGTTTTAATTATTGTTATTGATCCGAACAAAAATTGTAAAAATAGTTGGATAGGTTTCTTAGTGTGTGAGTTTAGTTTGGGTGGATTGTGGATATGACAGACATATCCACAATGGACAAAGATCAGCAGATCGCTCTGCTGATTGGACAATTGCAAGCTTCGCAAGCTGTGCAGGCACAGCTTAACGAAGTCATAGAGCAGTTGAGGCAGGCTCAACAGCAATTGTTAGAGGTTAACTCGGAGTTGGCAGAACAACGCCGAGTTAACAAAGAGCTCATGGAGCAATTGAGGGATTTGGCGCTGGCTAAATCGAAAAAGAAAACTAAAAACAAAAACAAAAAGAGAAAAGTGGAGTCTTCATCTTCCTCATCAGAGGGCCCGCCGCCCTCTCCTCCTTCTTCAGAAGAAGAAGCGATGGAAGAGGAAGCAATCCTAGAAGAGGAAGAAAATGAGTCGATGCAGGAAGACTCTGCTGAGGAGGATGAGGAATTTCCTGCTCTGCCACCGCCGGGTCCCTCAATGGCTCTACCAGAGCTGGCCATCCCACCAAAAAAGAAGACCACCCCCACAGCGCCCACCACATCCAAATCCCCAGACGACGACAAAAAACGGACAACGGTACCTGTCATCCTCCGAGAGCCTGAAAAGTGGACCCAGGTCCTAAAGGACATGAAAGACCTCGGAATAAAACATGAATCCGCCAAAAGGGTCTACTTAGGGATCCAGATAGTCCCAGAGACACCACAAGACCACAGAAAACTCACAAGATACTTGACGGAAATGACGATACAATACCATACGTATATCCTTCCTGAAGAAAGGAATCTAAATGTGGTAATCAGGGGTCTGTATGGACTGTCGATTGACGACATCAAAGAAGATCTGGAGAGCCAGGGATTTCACCCCATTGAAATCCACTATATTAAGTTACGAGATGGGCCATCCAGGTTGGTGAAGGTCCTCCTTCCCAAAAGCGAGACTGACATATACAATATAAGGGCAATATGTCACCTCATATGCACTGTTGAAGCGCAACGCCCCCGTACAGGACAAGTTATGTGCCACAACTGTCAGCAGTTTGGACACTCCTCCAGAAATTGTCACGCTCAGGCCCGTTGTATTAAATGCGATGGGCTCCACCATTTTTCCAAATGCGTTAAAAAAAAAGCAGAGGAAAAGCCGAAATGTGTGAACTGTGGTGGAGAACATCCAGCCAACTATGGTGGATGTCCTCGGAACCCAGTGAATGTCAGGAAATCGTTCGCACAAGTTGCAGCTGCTAATAACAACAAAACCACCACAACATCTACACAACAACAAAATAAAAACACACAAAAACAAAAACAAGCAAACACTCCACTAAACACAAATAACAACATGGACACACTCTTTGCCACCATGCAAACACAATTCCAAACCATGATGCAAGACATGATGGCGAAAATGATTCAGGGAATGTTTGCATCACAAAACAGTTTCAACAGCACACTGACAAAGAAACAATAATGAGCTTTATGGATCATTTAACCATTCTCACATGGAATGCAAATTCCCTGCTTCATAAGACTGGTGAGTTGACTCAACTTATATTTGATTATAAGTTTGACAAAATTCTCATCCAGGAGACCTTTCTGAAGCCTGGAAACCGCCTACGCTTCCCTAACTATTTTCTGTACAGAAATGACAGAACAACAGGCAGAGGAGGTGGAACGGCCATTCTTGTGAGAAGGAATGTGAACCATAATCTCGTATTGACACCTACGTTACAAACACTAGAAGCTACTGCAATTCAAGTGCGGACGGATTCTTTTGAATTCATGGTAGTCTCGGTATACAGCCACCCGAAGGCAGCTACGCTCATTGAAGATATTAAAAAACTTCTGGACTTTCAGGGTCCCATACTCCTTGCCGGAGACTTCAATGTCTATCACCGAAGCTGGGGAGCTGTGAGAAGCAATCGTGCTGGGACTGAGTTAAACCGATTCATCACAGATAATCCACTAAGCCTGCATATCCCCAACGAACCAACACATTACGGCTACCGAAATAGTTATCCTCTCGATATTGGTATATCACGTACCTTTGAACACGATGTACGCATCGAAGTCCTCGACGAACTTTCATCCGATCACAAACCGGTGCTCTTCTTAATAGGAGGAATATACATAGACGAACCCCTACAAGTAAAGAAGAAAACTGATTGGCAAGCTTTCCAAGTCGCACTGGCTAAAGAAACCATTATTCAAACACCTGAAACAGCCAGCGACACAGAGAAAATGATAGAAGAAATCACAGACAAAATAATACAGGCAAAAGAGGACAACACAGTCACAACTCTGACAAGGGTGACAAACCCCTATGAACTCCCTAACGACATCAAAAATTTAATAAGGAGGAGGAATCGAGTTCGGAGAAGGGCTAGGAATACAGGTGATCCTAGATTACGTCAGGAAGCAAATCGAATTACGAACAAAATACGTGATCGGATATCAAAATTCCGCAATGAACAATGGGAGAGCTTCTTGCAAAGTCTGGAGCCTGGGAGCGATGCTTTCTGGAGGGTTTCCAAATATTTTCGTATTAAAAACAAACTTATAATACCACCAATTCACGGCCCTTACGGTATCAAATTCGACAGTTCTGGTAAGGCGGAGGCCTTCGCAGATACTCTAGAACAACAGTTCTGTGAAAATTCATCCGACGAGGAGGACCTTGACGAACACGAAGACCACGTCAATCGGTTGACCAACAGGCTCATGAGGTCAGACATTACAGACTCCGATCTAATACAAAGCACCTGTCTTCAAGAGGTTAAAGACATCATACAAGTACTGAACAGACGGAAAGCACCGGGATTTGATTTAATATCAAACACCATGTTAAAATGGCTCCCGGATAATATTCTCGATGCAATAGCAGCGATAATTAACGAAATTTTCCGCTTGCGAAAATACCCCAAAATATGGAAATCGGCAATAGTTATTGTTCTTCCAAAACCTGGTAAAAACCTCATGTTCCCACAAAACTGGCGACCCATTAGCCTATTATCCTCTCTGTCGAAAATAGTAGAGCGGGTGCTACTAAATCGACTAACTGAGGTTGTTACCGAAAAAGAAATACTTCCAGAAGAACAATTTGGCTTCAAGCCATTACACTCCACAGAACTCCAGCTTACTAGGGTGGTCCAACACATCAGAATAGGGCTAAACCGCAGGAAATCAACGGGTTTGGTTATGTTTGACATAGCCAAAGCCTTCGATAAAGTCTGGCATGCAGGACTTATTTACAAAATGCATGAATCCCAAATGCCACTGCAGCTCATCCAAATCATTGGCTCCTTTCTAAAAGGCAGATCATTTCGTGTCAAAATTGACAACCACCTCTCAACCATGCGGCCAATTCAAGCTGGAGTCCCACAAGGATCACCCATCTCCCTCATACTATACAACATCTTTACTGCAGACCTACCTCGGCTGCCTTTGAATGTCCACAAGTCCCTATATGCCGACGATACCTGTGTTTTATACTCATCCAGACAAGCAAGAGTCATCACCACCAAACTGCAACTCTCCATAGACATACTTTTGAAGTATTTTCGCAAGTGGAAGATCAAGTTAAACTCAGACAAGACCCAGGCATTATTTATAACAAGAAAAAGACAACAACAACCGAAAACTTTGACTGTAGAAAACGAAAATATTGCCTGGTCAAGAACAGCCAAATACTTAGGACTGACATTCGACAACAAACTCTCCTGGACCGACCACATACGCAACAAACGAGGACATTGCTACAATGTACTATCCCAACTCTTTCCACTCCTTAAGGCCAAGAAACTCAACATCAAGAACCGTCTGCTGATCTACAAACAAATAATACGACCGACGCTACTATATGGTAGTACAGCCTTCTACCAGACGACAGAGACCAACAAAAAGGCACTACAATCCATCCAAAACAAAAGCATTCGGCAAATTTTCGGAATCCCATGGTATGTTAGAAATACGGACATATACAAGGACCTTAGAATAGAACCTGTTGAACAGTAATTAGAATAGCACAATCTCGTCAATAATGGTGGGCAAATTATTGCTCACAGATAGAAGGGAGCTAGGGTGCTAAATCGCACCAGCTCCAAGGAAAACGAATCCAAGGAAGGCATGGTGCGCTCGGCGATTTATTCGAGAGGGATGTTTGTATGCATCGTGGCTAACTGTTTTTCGCACGAGGGTTGATTGGGAAATTATCTCGAAAAATAATGGATAGTTTATGAAAGAGCGAAATTTATGGGTGAACTATGTGAATAATTAATATAATGCGGCGGCACGACACTCCCAAAAAATTATTTTAAATTTTACAAATAAGGATTCAACACCCTCGTCCAAGGATGGGCGTTTGGAGATGCAAGTCACTGCATTCGATCCGCACCCTACCAAGTGTTCTTTGCTTGGTTGGGAACCGAACCCGAAGGGAAACACTAAACCTCCATCCCTCGACGTGATTGTCACCCATGATAGCCCCTGCTTAAATAGTGGAATGTTATGGCGAGGTGAATGTGTGAACTTAATTATGTTTAGAGAATAACCACAATTGCTTTGGAAAACATCAGAGTAGAAAAAAATATATAAAAACAAAAAAAAAATTAAAACAAAAATAAAATCATGAATTATTAAAAGGAACTCTCAATCTTCTCCTTTCCTGTTTTGGAAAGGAATGGGTATGGGACTCGCAATGTTGGCGCGGACCCTTTTTTTATATTGTAGAGGCTCTCGCTGGGTTCTCGCATGCAGACTCGTACCATCGGGAGGGAGGCACTAGCCCCACCTCTTGTCGTGGGTCACAATTTTCCTCGTCAAAGGCGAGCTCGCACGACTGAACAGGAAAGGTAGGTAGGAGGACAATATTCAATATTCTTTAGTTAGGGTCTAGGACCTTTCGCGCGCTTATCGTTACTTTCCAAATTCATTTATGCGAAATAATTTGTGGTGTGACTTGACGCTAGGGCAAAGAACCCGCCCCAAGACACCGCAGACGCTAGCCTGCCAGCGTATACACGCGTCCCTAGATCAGGTCGTTTCCAGTGAGTACCAATACTTGTCCCGCTGAGGCAGCATGACACTGCGGCAATCCTTTACGGACATCCTTATACATCCAAAGTTCACTAAATGTTATAATTAAATATTTTATGTGGTGTGGCGTTACGTTTTATCGCGATGGCATATTTACTAGTCTGAAAATGGGATAGGAACAATGGAACGATGTTATGACCATGGTGTATTCAAAATACATAGTAACCAGAATCGACCCAAGCTCCGAATAAAAACCGAATAACGTACACCACGTGCTCAACAGCAGGTCGATATGAAAGACAGGTGAGATCATTGGCGCATCGGCAATTTTCTTCGCGCTTTGGTTATGTAAACAATGTACGAAGCTCTTGAGAAAGTTTAGAAAGGAGGCAGTTTAGACCAAATGCAAAGTGTGGATACTTTATGCATGTACTGTGGTCTTGAACTCGAAAAAATTAAGCGGGAACATATTGGGCAAGTTGGTTGAGTGACTGAAAAAGAAAACTGGATTGGGAAATCCAGGCAGTGTAGTAAAAAGAGTAAAAGACCACGGAAAGTCGACTACGTTTGCGAATGCAGAAACTTAGTTACATATTCGTGATTGGATTTTTGTTTCCAATCTACTGAGACACTACATACATCTTCGATTTTTGGTAACAATTTCAAAAATGGTGCGTAATTTCATTCTTTTGATTTGGCCAATTATTTATCAAACCTCTACTAGTAGGAACCTCCAGCTGCTTCCTCAATTTGTATGATTCTAATTAAAATGCTGGCCATAATTACATTCCTGGTATGCACTTATACACTCTTTTCATTGTTACTCAGTAGTGTTCCAAGTATTTACGAGAAATTTTCTATTTAAGTAAAGCTCAGTTGTTATCTTGTCGAACGAGCTACATATCTACTGTACTTTTTTCTAACAAACGAGTATGTTAATAAAAACCATTTAAGTTCACACATAAGGCAGAAAGTCTTAAGATTTGATAAACAATTGAATTCCATTGTTTTTAGGAGAAAAAAACCTCAAGAGTAATTTAAGAAATTGAGACCGTACGTCAGCGTTAAAATTGAACCATTGTACAATAACTAATTTCAAAGCAAACATGTTAACCTACACCAAAGAGTATTCTTACCAGCGAAACAAATTTTCTTGATAACTTGTCATCATTATGCTAACAATTGTCTTGCAACATGTTAGATAAGCGAAAAGAAGAACACACATGTCAGTGTAATTCAATTCAAAATCGAAATCTTATTAATAACCTTCGTGCGCGTCCTATATAAAAGATATATTAAGTTTCGATTATCAACTTGCACATTGTTAGGTTCCGATTCGAATCCAAAAACGGCCTGTCTCGTCGTCTGGTCTATCTTCCTGCCTAATGCCTAGCTAGCTAGGTTGTAGCTATCAGATTCGACAATATTGTAAAGATAAGGGCCAAAGTCATGGTACGATATGAGTATTGTTTACTACCTATTTACTCAAGTTTTGGCGCAGTAAGTGTATCGTTTGCTCGTTAAAAGTGTGTCATATAACAATATTTCAGATACATATGCTCCTACTCGTATTCGTAACATATGTGTATTTCCGATCAACACATTATCTTTTCCATATGTAGAAAACTTTCAGATACATGGCCCATTAAATGAACTGTATTGTTGAAAAGTATTGTTATTTGTCTGTTGAGGTCGACCGTGTGTTATCAAAGAATGATAGAATAACAATTAGATTGAACTTCTCGGTAGAATTTTTGTGAAATTAGTCAATCTGGTGAGGAAGTAAATTTATAGTATTAATTCCATGATAAGTGGATGTTTGATGAGCATGTCGGTTCAAATATTTGTTTTGTTATCGATAAACAATGGATAAGATATCAGCTAAACCTGTGATACAACTCTTAACGGAAGGTATAATTGACTCATTTGATTTAAAATGGATTCCTCCAATATTTAAAATTTTTTTTTTTTTTTTAAATTCTTGTCATCCCCAAGAAGAGCAATGACATTTATACACCGAAACATAAAAATTATAGCAATACTACCTAACATGACATGGTTAATTTTCAGGGTTTTGTAAAATAATTTTTCAAAACCCTACTAAAATCGCGACCTATCTATCCGTCCGTGTGTCACAGCAGTTTTTCTCGGAAACTGCTTAAGCTAGAAAGATCAAATTTTGCATGTAGGTGTAAAGTGGTGCTCTCTTGAAAGTTCAATCATACAAAAGTTTTATTAGGTATTTATGGGGGGTCTTCCCATAGGTAGTCGATATGGGTATCATACGAAAGGTCTTGATTAGAAATTTTCAAAACAGGTCTTAATTTGATACTTTTTGCTTCGAGGGCGCACAGGGAGGGGAAATACACGCAAAATTTGTGTCCTCCCTCGCGATTGGACACATGTGATCCGAAAAATCTGAAAAAAATTATGGAGGTAGGTGTTTATGAGTACAACAACAACAAATACCTTAGAAGTCAAAATTCACTCAACTTTGTTAATAATAGTATGATCCTCGAATTTCACATTTTCCCCAATAAAACCATATAGATACCCTTAAACTCAACGAAATTCTAAATTTAAGTAGTCTTACAAAAAGTCCTTATGCCCTGTAAGTTTGATGAAAATCGAATCATATTCACGAAAGTTATATTTTTCTTCTTCTTCTTAGCACTACAGTCCCTCTCGGGCCTTCGCTTCCTGCTAACAGTGCCTCCAACTGTCTCGGTCCGTTGACCGCGTCTTCCAATTCCGAAATCCGAGCAGCGATGAACTGCCTTCGTCGACCGAGTCAGACCAGTGTTTCCTCGGTTTTCCTACTGGCCGCCGGCCTTCAGTTCTCCCAACGAATACCTTCTTGGGTATCCGTTTTTCGTCCATACGATTCATGTGTCCAGCCCATTGCAGCTTTCGCAGTCTTACAATCCTTGAGACCTCCGGTTCGTCAAAAATTTCATACAACTCATGGTTGTATCGAATTCGCCATTGGTTCCCGTCAAGTTTCGCTCCGATTATTCGCCTCAGGATCCGTCGCTCAAAGGCTTTCAATATATTTGCGGATGCTTGGGTTAGGGTCTATGTTTCACACCCATAGCATAACACAGGTCTTATCACAGATTTGTATACTTGGAGCTTTGTTTTCCTGTTTATGCAGCTGGTCTTCAAGATCGTCAATACTGAATAAAATATTTTATTTGCGAGCTGTATTCTTCGGCGTATTTCGTCTCTTTCATTGCCCGTTTTCGTTATTTTGGCGCCTAAATACATAAATTCGCTAACATTTTCGATAACTATATTCGCCAAGTGTGATATTTTGTGTATTTAGGGTATTTTTCCTCTACTGCGTCATGAGCTTTGTTTTATTTTCGTTGATTTGTAGCTGATAGTTTTGCTTCGCTGTCGAGGTTTCAGGAAAAGTCCGGAAAGACCGTGACAAAATGTTGATGTCGTCCGCATAGGCTACTACTTGGCTCGACTTGTGTACTCGTAGTTATGTACCTCACGTATCGACAGGACGCTTCCTCATGACGTACTCCAGAGCCAAACTGAATAGCAATGGGACCAGCCCATCTCTCTGCTTTAGTCCGATATTTGTGTCAAAGGCATCGGTGAGTTGGTTATTGATGCGGACTTGGGAGGTTGTCGACGTTATTCTCATTTTGGTAAGACGGACTAATTTGGTCGGAATGCCAAAGCAAAGCATTATTTGGTACAGTACTTTACGATCAATACTGTCGTATGCTTGCTTAAAGTCAACGAAAATCTGGTGTACGTCTATGTTAAACTCCCATCGCTTTTCAAGTACCTGCTTGACTGTGAACAATTGGTCTATCGTTGATCTACTTGCCCTAAAACCACCTTGATACTCCCCAATAATACTGTTGGCGTATAATCCGATTTTATTTTCTAAGATCTTTGAAAATATTTTGTGCGCCGTACAAAGTAGTGATATGCCTCTATAATTTTTGCACTGTAGCCTGTCACCTTTTTTGTGGATAGGGAATATAATTGGTTGGCTCCACTCTTTCGGCATATGTTCTTGTTGCCAAATGTGCTGGACGACTTTGTGAAAAGTTTGATGAACACTACTGCTACCATATTTGATGAGTTCCACTGGAATCTCATCAATGCTCGGCGCTTTATTATTCTTTTGGGCTTTGATGGCGGAACAAACTTCATCCAGAGTTGGTGGGGCCAATGAAGGCTCACTGCAGACATCTATAGGCTCTGATGTTCTGGAGCCGTGCGGAGGATTTAGGAGGTTCTTGAAATATGATACCCTTCTTTCCTTAACCCTGGTTTCATCAGCGATGATATTGCCGATGTCATCACGACAGAGCGTGGTTCTGGGCTGGTAACCACGTTTCAGGCTTTTCACTACTTTTTATGCTTGTCTTGTATTGTTGCTCGCTAAACTTACATCTATACTTCTCATTTGGTCGTCATAGTATTTTCTTTTCTTAATCCTAATTATCTTATTCGCTATTCTTCTGAGATTTTCATAGTGTTCTCTCTTCGTCCTGGTTTTCCTACCTACGTACTCGTATTCTTTGTACGCCTGATTCTTTTTGTCGAACGCATTCTGGCGCTCATCATCGAAACAATCATTCCTCTTGCGCCGGGCTTGATGTCCGATCGTCTGTTCTGCCACTGTCCTAATAGCCGCTTTCACTTCCATCCAGAGCTCGTTGCTCGTCTTTAACGATGCGTCTAATAAGATGGGAGCCAGCTAGTTGTCGAGGGCCTCCGTGAAATTTTTGGCCACAGACGCCGTTTGGAGCCTTTCGATGTCAAATTTTTGTAGCGGGCTGGTCTTCGCTGAATATACCTTTGACATACGACATCGATAGGTTAATTTGATCAAGTAATGATCTGAGTTACAATTCGCTCCTCGGTATGTACGCGCGTTAAGTATGCTCGAGGTCCAACGTTGTTGGATGAGAACATGATCGATCTGGCTTTGTGTGTTGTCATTCGGTGATACCCAGGTCATTTTATGAATGCGTCGATGTGGGAAGCAAGTCGAACGTTTGACAAGATTTCTGCTACATGCAAAGTCAATCAGGCGCTGGCCGTTGTCATTTGTTTCATCGTGGAGGCTATATCCTTCAGTCGTTCCCCAATGAGATAGCTCATTGCCAACCTTAGCGTTGAAATCACCCAGAATAATTTTTGTGTCGTTTGTAGGCAATGAGTCGACCCGTCTTTCCAGGTGATTTTAGAACGTTTCCTTCGTTTCTTCTTCCTTTCCTTCGGTCGGGGTGTAATCATTTATCAGCCAGATTTTGAAGAATTTGCTTTTATACGGATCGCACACAACTGTTCATTGACTGCCTTAAAATCAATAACGTGCGATTTGAACTCCCTATCCACAATGAAGGCTACTCCGAATTCTCGTTTTCCAGTAGGCTTCCCACTTTTAAATATTGTGTGCGATCTCATGTCTTGAATATCGTTCCCAGTCCAATTCGTTTCCAGGACTGCCAGTATAATTAATTGTGACTGGCCTGTTGTAAAAGGTTCTTAACAGCGCCAGGGTAATCTGACATTCCAGGATCCAATGCCATAGTCTTTTTTTTTATTTCTTTGGTCCTACAGTATTTGTTTCTCTCGGTGCAATGAATCTTTTAAAATATTCCTAAAACTTTCATCAAAACCCTTACACATCTTGTATTTGAGTGTTTTGAGAACGTGTATTTATATAGTATAACGTGTAATTGTTGTTGTGATTGATCAATTTCAAGCGTCTATAACTAAATTTTTACGAAACTTTTAAAAAGCATTTTACATCGGAAAATTGAGATACAAGTTTTTAGCAAATTTAAGGATCATCCTTGGATTTTATAGAGGAAAACTTAAAATTCATAAAATGCACTATTATTAACTTCTGAGGTATTTGTTAGCCTTGTACTCATAAAGACCTACTTTCATGATTTCTATCATATTTTTCTGTTCAAAGATGTTTAACCGCGAGGGGGCAGAACACACATTTTTCGTACATTTTCCGCCACCTTACACCCCTCCTTGGACCTGTTTTGAAAAGTTCTCACTAAAACCTTATATTTGAAGTCCATATTGGCGACTTTTGGTATAAAAATGTTTAAGAGTCACCCCTTTTATATAGGGAGGCACCTTAAAATATTTGCATATTTCTAGAGGGCACCACTTTTGAGTTACGTAGAACTCATGTGGTTTGCGAGAAAATTTGCTGTAACGCAAGGGCGGACGGGGCGGACAGATAGGTAGAGATTCTAGTAGGGTATTGTAAAAATATTTAACCCTTTAAAATGTTGTATAAATACTTCCAAGTGAAGCCATTAAAAATGTTTCCATGAAGAGTTTTCATTATTTCAGTTGTTACTAAAATAGCGAATCGCGCTAGCCTTCTGACCTATGGGAGCCGCCATTTTGAATGCATGCAATTAATTTTGAATTTTTTAAAAAGGTTTGTGTCTTAGGGTCTTATTAACAATGTACCAAATCTCGTTCAAATCAGATTTTCACTCTAGACAGGGTAATAGTATTCAATTTTTAGTGAAAAGGGCAGCTAAAAATATTAAGTATTAAATTTTCGACTTTTTTATTTTTCATCCGATTTTGACATTTTCTTGTACAATACATAATTCCTAGTTTCATCAAAATTTGTTGGAAAATATGGCCGCTAGCGTGCCACAACAATCTCAAAAAATCGCATATTAGACCGCCGTCATTTTTAAACTTGCGCAGGGATGATGGCCAAAGTGACAAAGTCCTTGAATCTGATTAATTTCTATCTTAAAACTAGGTTTCATAAACATTGAATCAAAGTTGCGACTTTTAGAAGGCTTTGATGTTTCGAGCTTCAACTAGCCGCCATTTTTTTTTGAGACTTGAACTCCAGTTTTTTTTACATAGTTCTTGAGGTACTTATAGTTTTTTTTTACCAAAATGCCGAATCTCATTAAAACCGGTTGAAAGGTTTGGTTACAACTACAACATTTTGCACGTTTTTCGACTTTTGAGCGGCCGCCATTTTGTTTCAGGCTGACCGACTTTGCATTTTTTATTGTGAGATTGATCACACACTTCAGTGAATCTCTGTACTAAATTTCATCCAAATCGGAGTTCTATGAGTCAGAACAGAAATCACGATTTTTCGTCTAAAATGGGCGTCTTTTTGTTCTCGCCTGGCCGATATAGCTTGGTGAAATTCGGGGCAAAATTGCAACCTCTAGCGTGGTCAGAAATTGCGTTATAAATATATATATATATATATATATATATATATATATATATATATATATATATATATATATATATATATATATATATATATATATATATATATATAAATCAACCTAAAAGGCCGCCTGAGTTTTTTGAAGAACGTGTTCTGCCAATTTTAATACTCATTCTTCCTCGTCGTTCACACGATCGCTGTGAAACCATGATTTCACATTCTAGGTAATGTAGGATATATAGAAATAAGAAAGAAAAAAATCAATTAGTTCCATTCAAAGGTTGAATTTTTATCTAACCTCCTCTTCAGTGATATATTTAGTTTAACTTAATTAAAAATAGGATATATATTCATAAATTCAAATTTAATAATTTGCCGTGAATCGAACCCACATCTCATGGATCACAAGTTAGATACACTTGTATTGAGCGATGAGAGTACTTGCCGTACCATAAGTCAAACCATCCACGTCTGGTATATTCGAATTTCGATTGTCCCGCGCTTATTATGTGCCATACTTCCTGGATTTAATTTACCCACTTTTTTCGTTAATTTTATATATGATTTAGTGCGGATTTGCGCAGTTTTAAAGAAAACATTTTACCAAAGTCGACTTGGGTGATTTTACTATAATATTTATCTCTTAGTAAAAAATAAATTATAATTATGCCCACAACCTTCATACTGAACATATCATCATCTAGACTAGAGTACCGTTAGGTCACCTAAAGGGATTCAGTGAGAATTCTTAAAGCTAGAGTTCGAAGTGATCTTGATCATTATCAAAACTTTTCACCATTTGAGAATTTAGATACTAACTGATGCATAGGCTAACCTCTCTAAGAGTAAATAAATAGGTTTCTTATAAATAAGTATAACAGAGAGACTTGGTAATAATACCCTTAGTTTTATTCTATTCAAAAATTGAAAATCTTATTACGAATATTTTGGGCATAATGAATGGTAAATTATTGTTCAAAATAATTATATACTTTCTAAAGTTCATCAGAAGATATTTCACACACATTTTTCGCTCTAAAATTTGTTTCCAAATGACTGATTTCGTTTGCTTTAATCTTGGAGATTTACTACACATTAATTAAAATGTCGTTACCGAGTTGTTTCTCTACAATGCACCTAGGAGAACATGTGTGTTTACTGCATCTTCATGCATGAATTAATTCGAAAGCAATGAGATCGAAAATTTATTTTGGAATTTTTAATTCCATTAACAAGCGCGTTTATTATCTTATTTACTTTAAATAAAATGGTATTTTCGTTCGCGAAATTAGATTCAAAGCAAATTTAAGCGTGTTCAATTTGTTTAAGCAATTCAAATGATTTCCAGACCATATTGTATTTTCAAAGCAAGGAATGGTACAGTCAAAGAAAATTAGTTATCAAAAGGAATATAATTTTCAATTTAAAAACTTTATGGATAAAGATAAATATTATCATAGTTGAAAAATTGTATGAGTCTTAAAGGCTGACAAAAGTAACACTTACAGCACGAATCAAAAAATAGGAATTGATATGCGTCTACAGCACAACACTATTTCTAAAGATCTATCAATTATTTCCACCAAGTTTATCTAATCCGTAAATTAAACAGTTGTAAAACACATTTCAAAGAATACTTGTGCACACTTTTCTATTATGTATCACTTATTCACATGTGATGAGAACGTACAACGGCAGAACAACCGATAGTCGCCGCGGTTACGTTAACATTTAGCATTTGCATATACTAACGATCGGGGGTCACGTTAAATTTAGCCCTGCCCCTGGATGCATTTAAACAACAGTTGCCGGTAACATTAACCCTTAAACGAGAATCTATTCACACATAGTAAATGTGTAGAATTTCAATTGCTTGAAATAATAACCAAGCACGATTGAGCAACTGACTGACTCTCTACTAGGTAAGGACGAGAAAAATTTAATTAAAATTTCAATGGAGCGAGAGTTCAAACTATCAACTACTATTTTTAAAAAAATGTACACTGATGCACATCCCGAAACTTGATTTTTTGCATTATGTAACGTTCTCCCAGGATAAAAGCACGCACACTCTCTGCATCGTCCCTTTCCGTTTTGCAACTTTCCAAATATACGGAGCGCAAGCAATTGGCATTGGGATGCGTCTTTTGCAAACGATGGCGATGGATGAAATCAGTTGAGCTTAGCTCAGGTCAAGGACGACTTTTCCGGATACTATGCAATCCATTACCATCACTATATTAAACTTTTCGGGATTCTGAACGTGAAAATCGAGCGAAAGCTGGCACGTTCCTAAATGCTTGCATGAGGTTGATGCCAAACTAGATTTGCCCGGAGGCTCTCCCGTAATCGGTGTTTAATATTTAAATTGCTTAAGTGAATTATGTAGGTGTACCGGATATGAATTTCCTTTGATGAAATTTTAACACTGGGTCGCCCGTTGCATGTGAAAAGTGCAACGGTGGGCATGAAAGTTTCCTTCTTACATTGGTCTGCAGTGGTAGTTTTCGAGGGGTTTTAATGGAGGTAAAAGTTCTATACAACGATTAGAAGGCGAAAGTTTACAGTTGGTAAGGTTGACGTTAAATTATTTATTTAGCAGATTAAAAGATGGAATGGTCAATTTATAAAGAAGAGTATGATAAAGGAGCAGCTTGATTGAAAAATTCAGTTTGAAGATGAGTTAAAATCTAAAAAGATTTTATTTGTAATTGTCTGACATCTTCAATAAGGAATAAAGTGGAAATAATTGATAGATCTAGACAAAGAGAATTAATATTTTACAATATGGTCTCTGCTGGATTCGGCTTTAGGACCATCGTGCATCCTCTTATTAGTGTTTTCAAATAATTTAAGGGTATGGCAGCTAGGTAAATGACCGGATTAGTGGCCCTTATCTATTGGGAACCGGGAGTGCCTTCATCAACCTTACAAAAAATCAGGCAAGTATATTCAGTCTTACATGTCTCGGCCTTGAATGCAGAACTGCAGGCAATCCTAGTAGCCTTTAAAGATTCAGCTTAAACAACATCTACCAAAATACAAGGTGCTTTCTAAAATAAATGAGACCGAGCTAAAATAAAAAAGGCAGGAGCTTTGTTCTGATAAATTCGAGTTTATTTATTCTCCTCCGGCTTCGATAAACTGTTTTGCGTGATCCAAAAGCTTTTCGAAAGGGTGTTTAAGGTCAATGACCGGAATGTCCTTCAGGCTGTCGGTACAAGCCTTTTGAATGCCCTCTACGGACGCAAAGCGTTTTCCTTTCATGACCAAATGCAATTTTCCGAACAAGCCGAAAGCACAGGGAGCCATATCAGGCGAATACGGTGAGTGGTTGATGGTTAGAATGCGATTTCTAGTCGAAAAAAAAGTGTTATGACAAAAATCTCGTTTATTTTGGAACGCACCTTGACTTCTGCGGAACAAAACGTGCACAGACCTTTCGTAAGCCGAAATGATCGGTTCAAATGCGATAAATCGATGTTTTGGAGACATTCAACTCCGATTCCATGAATTTCAACGATGATTTCGGCTAATTTTTGATAAATTCACGCACAATTTCAATGGAGTTTTCGATGATCGCTGATTTTGGGCGGCCCGTATGTTCATCGTCATTTATGTCCTCACGACCATCTCTGAAACGTGTAAACCACTCATGAACTTTGACACGAGATAGACAATCATCGCCATAGTTTTTTCTCATCAATTCAAATGTTTCGGTAAACGTTTTACCGATTTTAAAACAAAATTTGATATTAGCTCTTTCTTCGAAGCTCATTTTTGTACCGATGACACAAACATACAGTCACTTTAGACGCAATAACTTCGCTTCCACCGCACTGAATGTCACCAAACTTTCACTGGAAGTCAGGGAGGGATGTAACTTTCCAACGCACTATCTCATTCACAGATGGCGCCACCAAAAAATATTATGACAAAAGTCTCGTTTATTTTGGAACACAATATATACATTTTCTCCTATTCTAGAACTACCTTATTAAACTGTGAGCACAACATGAATGACAAAAGAGTTGTTAATGCCATCTGGCAAGAGATCAGTAAATATCCTATCACGAAATTTTGGTACATTTTGCCTCCCCTTGGACCCCCTGATGCTTAAATGACTTTCTTAATTCAGATTCTGTAACTCTAATAAAGACCTTTCATTTGATACCCCACTCGACTACCTTTGCTTAATAAACATTTTTAAGAGTTACTTCGGTATTAAGGAGGGCTCTTAAAAAAATTTAAATGTTTGGTACGGCTAAAACTTTTGAGAGACCACCACTTCTGACCTTTCACAAAGTTTGAGCTTTCTAGCTTCTATAGTTTCTAAGGAACCTTGCTGTGTCGCAGGGATAGACGGACGGACAAACTAGTAGGTCTTTGTAAAATAAGAACTTTTTACAAAGACCCAAAAGTACAGTGGCTCTCCGATTGCATCTGGAAAAGAGCTCATCATTTAAGGGGCAAAAAACCATGGTTTCATTCACTCCCTGTAAGCAGTTCTGCGGTCAAATCAACCAATAGAATCCTGGTTACCAAGGGTACAACACAATAAGATTGTACAAAGTAAAATGTGTCGTTTCGGATGTTTGCAGTCTCTGGAATGAAATTGACGACTTAGATCATAAATACAATGATAAGCGGGCGGAGATTGGGTTCCTCAATAAATTTAGTGGAATTGATACTGTAGGAGATATCCTCGTTAAAAACAACCTGAATTTGATTTTAGAGTTTAGTGTCTACATCGACGCCGCTAAAATTAAAATTTAAGTCTGTATAAGGTAAGACCTGTGTCCCCAATGAGCTCAGGTCCTACTACCAAATCCCTCTAGTTTTGGCCCCCTATCCATTCTGAAGATGGAAAGCTCATAGAGTTACTGTCGCCCATACCGCTTTGATGGAATCGATGTTTAGCCTCTGTCTAAACAACTATCAGCAGTGATATCGCATACCACACTACACTTTTGTTACATCACCCTGCGTACACCCTTTACGATTTTTGAGTTTTAATGTTAATTTCTGCAAGTTACACCACAGGATTGAAACACAGAAGGTGTTGACCCACGTTTTTCGATAGGTTATAGTTTATAGTATGGCTTTCGACTTCATTTTCGCAAAAAATGATTGGTCGACGAGACCTGTAATCGGACGCCAAACTGGCTATTATATTATCACACCGGCTTTTGCCAAATGGATTGTTTAGTACATTGCAATTTTTCTTACTACACTTAAAAAAGGGTTAAGATGGCTCCCACTCCTCCTCCTATTACTTTTAACACTAATATATCCTAATCCACATCATAATAATAAGTATAATCGTGTGCCCACTTTGAGCTTGGAAACCATTTAGCCCCCTCTGACAGGGCAACATATCCAATCCGCTGGTCAGTGCTTAATTCTTGCCCAAGCCATGTTTAGACCGGTTTCTCGCCAGTCGTCACGGAATCAAAAAAAAAATTGGTATGAAATGTAAATGTGGCTATTAGAACACTTGCCAAATATATAGAGGTTTAGGATGTAACAGATCCCCTCCATGTGTTGCATCCCGGTCAATGTTAAATGATCGAATTCTTTGATAGTGATCTAGTCTCCCCAATGACAATATCCAGAGAATCCCCGGCAAGATGAACCATTTGTCCACGGGATATTTTTTTTATATTAAATGAATCGTGTTTATCCATAACAGCCATAGCGGGTCTCATACATCATTCCTAGTTCGTTTTCAGTAAGTTGGCCATGTAGCTACTCCTTATTAGCATTGTACTCCTTACTAGCATTAATTGGTGACAGCTCATTTTAGCTAAGATACAGGATTTGAGTTTGAACTCAACAGCCCCAATGAGGTTGCTTTGAGGGAAACTAGAAGTGAAATCGCTGCATCTCATGTCTTACTATTTATGGTAGCCTTCCTTTTGCCTAGATACCATGTACTAGTGGTCACAGAGCTCACTTGACGAGCTTCAGTCGCTGAACCCTACAGTCAACGTCGTTCCAGCTATATAGCCCTTCACAGGCCTTATCTTCCAGAACACAGCGCCTCCAGTTGTCTCGGTCGATTGACCGCGTCTTCTTATTTGCGAATTCAAGCAGCGATGCAATACTGACAGAGTTGAACTGGCGTTTTCTTGTCTTTTCCACTGGTCTCTTTGGTTCAGTTTTTCCAACGGATACGGCTTCCGGTACACATTTCTCGTCCATACGTATCACATGGCCAGTCTATTGAAGCCTTCGCAGCTTTGACATTGAGATGATTTTTGGCTCATCAAATACTTCATAAAACTTGTGGTTGGATTTGGTTCTCCATCGGTCATCTTTCTTTTTAGTTCCCATTATGCACCTTTGAACCCGCCTTTTAAAAGCGTTATCTTTGCGGAAGCTTAAGTTAGAGTCCATGTCCTTCAACAGTGGCCAGTCTTGATTCCACGACAAAAGTACAAATATCTTAGCTTAAAAATCGCTCCCGATCCTTTGAAAGTGAGACACATGCCTAAAAGTGCGAAAAATCCACGAGTGCCAGCTGTATGAAATTTTTGACGATCCGGAGGTCTCAACGATTGTAAGACCGCGGAAGCTGCAATATGCTGGCCATGTGAATCGTATGGATAAACAACGGATACCCAAAAAGGTATTCACTAGGAGAACTGAAGGGCGGAGACCAGTAGGGAAACCGAGTAAACGCTGGTCTGACTCGGTCAACGAGGACAGTTCATCGCTGCTGCGATTTTGACATTGGAAACAGTTGTAGGCGCTTGTTGCAATGTAGATCAAAACAGCACACAATTGCTTGAATTATAAGTTCAAAGCAACAAGCAGGGGCCTTACCACCAAAGGATAATCCAAATCAGAATAGCTCGGCATTTGAATGAAATGGCAAAAGAATATTTGGTTAAGGCAAATACAGATAGAAACAGAAACGACGGTGGTATCTTCTCGTTTAAATGATTACTAAATACAAAGTTTATTTTTCATCTTCTCAGCATTTTAATTTTAAGTTAATCATTTTTTTTAACATGAATAAACACCAAGCTAAAATAATTAAGAACAATTGCATGTCTTCTCTGGACACGAACCCACTTGTTAGATTTGGTGTATTGCAAATATTTAAGTATTAAGAAGTAACCGATTTTTTCTTTCGATTCTGGAGGGCAATGGTGTAGTTGTGTACCCACAGGATAAGGCTGGACTTAGTCGCAAACGGGGTTGAGACCTCTTTCAACTAATATGTTAGCTGAATACTGGCTTAGGTCTACATGGTCCAATGCACCCATGCTCATTTTCTATACGATACACATTTTGTCACTCTGTGCGTATCACTAAGCTCACTTCATTGCCAGCCTTAAACAAATGCATACGATCGGCGTGTAGGAGATGTGTGCCCTAACCGGTTTCATTCTGATTCAATTTCCCATATGAGATCTTTTCCCTTAAGTTGTTGATAAATGAATGATTGTCTTGAGACTTTCTGAGGGCAGCTGACGGTTACACATTTGTTGCAGTGTGTGCGGCCACGTCATTCGAAAATGTTCAGGGCTTATGCGTCCTGATCTTTTCATCTTGATGTTGCGTCCTTTTTATCTAAAAAATTGGATTTACCTGGTTGAGGGCGGCAGCCAAGCTGGGGCGTATAAATTGGCCCACTGATCCAGGTGAGATGTATGCTTTACCATATATACCAAACTACATGAACGATAGATACTTGTAGATTGATTTGATCGACTGTATAAACATTTGTTTCAGAATGAATATAAAGTCAAGGGGTTTTTCGCTTTACATTAACATTTTATTTCTGCATATTGTAATATCTCTTACTCGGAATTTCTGGCCGAAAGACGGTTGTGCCAATAGTATGGATAGTAATGCTGAGTGCCGTAGAAATTTTTTGTGGAGAAATAATTACGGGAGGCCACGTAAACGATTCGATACTTACTACGTATGATCGCGAAAATAGGATAGGTCTTCGGTGAATTGTTAGGATGAAGATATGTAGCCGAAAGCGAAGAAGGAAAGTAAAGAGGATCAAACAAAATAAGGAAATGCTTTTTATTATCTAATTTTGACTACGCAGAGACAACCCTTATTAATTTTATAAATTTAAAAAAAAAGAAGTGTTTTTATTGATTTCAGCTGCATACAAACGCTCATCTGATAGCGATAAGTACTTATTGCTATATCATTACCACAAGTATATTATATTATTAGATTTCACTGGTTAGTTTTTGGTTTCTTTAGATCTAGTACTAACAGTATGAACTTATTTCAGAAAATCAGCCTTTAATTTACACAAATTCTTAAATTTAGTTTTTTATAGGGACCTTAAGCGTTATTTTTGCCATGTTTCACTTTGTTCTTTCTTTGGTTATTTGAATAAAATTCTCATGAAGGTAGAATGTATACTTTTCTTATTTCAAAAAAATAATCTTCCTTTGTCATGTTCTTTTCCTAAAATGTGTGTATATGTAAGGTGGCCCAACACGGGCACATGTGACTTTCCAAAAGAACCTGCACAGACTGAGGCTAGTAAGCCACCCAAATAAAAATTTTCTGCAATAATTAAATTTTTTGCGACTGAGGTGAATAACATAACAGTATAACGATTTCTGGCATTTAGGCACTGACGATAAAGGATCATTTTTCAAGTGGATCTCTGTCCCTCCACTGCATCTTTCTTAAAAATCTTTTTCTTAAAAAATCTGCATCAAAGAATTTAAAAAAAAACCACATTAAGCTGAAGCGGGATCATTTGTAGCTCAGATTTAAAAAAAGCAGACATATCGGCAATTAAGACCGATGAAGAGAGTCTTAACAGTACAGTTATCATATAGGGCGACGGAGCATGAGACGGGCTCCCCCGTTCTTCGTCTCATCTAAGTATGCACTTGGATTGTCCAGAGCCAGATCTGCATGTTGATTGAAAACGAAAAGTTTGCACTCTCGTTGAATACTCGATTAACCTTCCTAACTCCTCAATCCTCAGTGTGGTTTATAAAAAGAAACACATACTCTTGTATAGTGTGATTGGTCTTATATAGTAATCGATTGATTTTAAATATTTGCATTCAGTCTCCGTTCCGTACCCCTATTAGGAAAGAGGCTTTTGATATATCGTACAAAAGTATGCACTTTTTTTGACAAACTACAAAGGTCTTCGGTGGTGTTCACTATCTGAACACATACTTTTGGCATTCAGGGTACATTGCAGCTAACTTATAAATTGTATGTTGGCAACACTATGAACGGAACCTGCAGCGAATGACTGAACTGATGGTTCTGTCAAGTTTCAGTGGGAGACGAGCGCACAGTTTTTGAGAGAACCGCAGCCGCGGTGGGATGTTGGCGCGAATGTTTTTGTATTGCCCGTTACCCTAAGCTTTGAGACAGATCATACGTACATAGTGTGGTAGGTCGGAAACTTTGGGAGTGAGTGACCTTATAAGGGGGAATTCGTTGAGTGTAGATTTGAAGTGACCGTTCTGTGGCGTTATGTAAAAAAAATAATAATCGCGCCCTAGTCCAATTCGAACCTTGGCGTTGAGGTTTGTTAGTGAATATCATTTCATAACAAACAGGTAAATCCAGTTTTTTTAGACGGGAAGGACACAACGTTGAGATCTCTTTCTTTTGATTTCGTGTCATTTCCGTTTAAGAACACTGGATCTACCTGTTTGAGGACGGCAGCAAGCTGGAGCATATGAACTTGTACACTGATTTGGATTAGGTTAAAAAAAAAAACGACGACGAAAGCGAGGATGGCAGCAAACGAATAGCTCTGCGCTATCAAACAGTACGAAGAAATAAAAAACTGTTTTCGTTTTCAGTGCTATATTTTCGATTTCCAATTTGCTAGGTTTCCGCCTGGAAAATCGGTTCTCATCACGAACTGCTTGAAAAATGTTTCGTCCTTTATTACAATCAACAACTTTCCGTGGTTTTTGCTTATCGGAAACGAGGCCAAAGTTAAGGGAATCAGATAAATTGCTGGACACAAATGCACGGTTGCTGATATCGTCGATTTAATGGATGCAATGCTTTAGGCAGTCAGTAGGGACCGTTCGTCGTACACATCAAATATCCCCAACAATGAAAAATGAGCCATATGTGACGAGTGGAGAAAATGAATGCTCGGCAATTATTGGTATTGCCGTCTGTCAGCAAGGAACAAGCATAAATGATTTGTTCAAGTGATATTACTTGACTCGTAGCTCACTACCATAACAGCGAGAGCTCCAAAGAATTTTTCAGATTTTGGTGTATATATTTGCGAGAATCTTTTAGATCAGGGTGTACTTGGTATACTATTATATTTATGGCCCTACTCTTCAAGCAATAAATTTTTTGTCTGCGCTCCGATACACTTACCAAACTTAGTCTTGGCGGCATCTAAGGGTTCTAGGCAAATAGCCAATCAGAGCACTTAGATATGCGGTTGGGGTTCTGGGCCAAAAGGCCAACCAGACAAGCGTTATACTTCCTGAGCCAACAGACTAACCAGGACGAGGTAAGTAGAAACAGGTCTAGGCACTTTAGCCAACTAGACCGAACCAGGCACAATGCCAATTGGTTTCCTCCAGACGATCCTGCTGGGCAAAGCAAACCAGCGGAAAGGTTAAATAAGATACGTCTAGGCACTTAAGCCAACTAGACTTAACCAAGCGTAAGGCCAATTGGTTTTCAAAAAATTGCTAGGCAAAGCCAAACAGCAAAAAGCAACGATTAGTAGTCGGTTGAATTTTCCTTGCCTGTTTCGCTGTTTATATACTCGTATTTTATTTTTGCTTGCTCAGCGAAATTTCCTTTCCCTCAAAAACGTGGGAAAGAATTTAATTTTAAAACCTCTTCGCCGTGCCAGCAACATCTATTCTTGATGTACATCGATCTAATTTTAGTTCCGGTAGAGTTTATTCGAGGTTGCTATTTCCACTGTTATATATTTTTTTCTATTCGAACAGTTTAGAACTTATGCAAGTTTGTTGTAGTGGATCAATAGTGTTTGCACTTTTCACTGTAATATTAGAACAGTTTAGATCAATGGCGTTTGCAATTTCTTTTCTATTCGTTAGAGAAATTTCTATCGTAACATACTGACATCTATCCTAGCACTTCTAAATAAATATACAATCAATCTCGCCGCTTGGGTGGCAACTTTAGATGGGGATATGAGCAATCAAGTGAATAAACGATAGAATACATTTTTTCAGGCAATAAGTCTTCTGTGAAATTCATGTGAGAGTAATTTAGTTGCTTCAGCTTCATTCACTGTTTTATTTTAACGAATTCAGCTTAGAAATCTCAATTACTGTTATCCAGTACCTTTTTGTTATCTCAGAGGATAATGCAAACTGTTGGAATATTTTGAATAATTTTGTCGACGAATTCCAGCATTGGCTGCAGCAGATACAGCAAACATTTTTACAGCATTTACTAGAGCTCTTGACCTGAATACTCGAGATATGTTGAGTAAAATCACAAGTAAACAAAACCACCAAATATCACCGAACCAGGGTGAAATAGGAGGCTTAAAACAAAGTACAGGAAAATTTGCGAATGGGATGGTTTTCGACATACTCGTATAGGAGACTTATAACGACATTTTGATTGCTAAATAATCAGTAGATTTTGCTGTAGTTTATTTGTCCGTCCTGATTTTTAGCAAAATAATATGAATTACCTGTTTTACATCTAAGTTTCAATAAGCTTTGCTCGATTGATGGATTTTTCTTTAAATTTGATCAACATACTGCTCCACTCATTCGTACGCAACTAAAGTATTGTCAAATAAGTAAGGCGAAAATTTTCATTTTTATTCAAAAAGGAAAAATAACATCTACTCAAATTTTACTTTATACGGATATATAGAATAATCGAAGTTTGGGAAGTATACGAAATCAGTGGCAAAAATGACCTGCTATTCAAAGTTGTGAAATAATATCAGTCAACCCAAAGGCATACAGACCAATCAGCCTGAAATCTTCTTCTTCTTCTTAGCACTACAGCCCCTTTCGGGCCTTCGGTTCCTGCAAATAGCGCCTCCAACAGTCTCGGTCCATTGACCGCGTCCTCCAATTTGGAAATCCGAGCAGCGATGAACTGTTTTCGTCGACCAAGTCACCCCGGGGTCCCTGCCTGAAATCATTTGTACTTAAAAGTATGGAGAAAATAATGGGCATATAAAGGTGCACGAAACTTCTGGATCATACTTAGAACATAATCACTTTGCATACAGGACAGGCAAATCTCAAAGACCGCAGGGTATGTATTGACAACGAAGGCCAATGAATCCCTAGAGCACTTGCGAACAGAAAGGTAAAATCCTATTCTAACAAAACCTATTGTGTCAAGAATCATCGTATATAAGGTGGGACCCAGAACTGTATTTATGCATACGACACGAGGCTGTCCACAAGGAGTGGTTTTATCATCTTTATTGTTGATACCCCTTTTCGGATATATTTTGAAAAAATTATCTGAATGTGTATACACGCGCAATATCGCTATTCTTGTCCAAGGAAAATACAAAGGAACATTATGTAAAGAAGCACTACTATGTAAAATCATCGGGAGAACGTCGTATTGACAGTAACGGGTGCTACAAAAATCTGCATAAGTCGAGTTAAACTTGGGTGGAAAGGGTTCTGGATGATGAATTTGTAATCCGGCAGTTTTTTAAAATTTAACGCAATTTTTATGGTTGATATGAAACGTATGTCCGGTGCCGAATTGTAGAGGTAAAACGCTGAGTATATTATCTATTATTGAACTCTGTCTTGTCGCGCATTTTTAAATACGAGCATGGGGACTAAGACTGGTTGCTATAAGGTACTCTGGTTTCTCATTGTTTAATACAAATGTACATGATATTATAAATGAAAGTCTCCTGATATAATAATCTTTTGTAATCACCGATAACGCTCTTAATGCATTCGAATGCAACTTTTGAAAGGAATTTAGAAACCTATGTATGGTTAAGTATGGAGTATCAAATTGCAAGTTTTCACCCACTGTTTTTTAAATTTTCATGTAGTCTACGGGGGTAAAGAACTATTTTCCGTATTTTAAAAAATTTTAGGCTCACTAGTTTCGGAGATAAGGGATGGTCAATTTTCATAAATTTTCTCAAATAACTTAAAAGTTATAATAAAAATTAATCCTTATAACGAAACCTTTCATTTAATATGTCAAACGATTTACTTTGGAAATTTTTTTTTCATCCCTCCTCTCCAAAAAGTGACCCCTGGTTTTAATATTCATTTAAATTACACGTGTGTTTGGGTCACAGGAATGCATACGTGTACCCAATTCGAACATCGTCCGTTTGGCTGTAACCGACGGACAGGCAGACACATGAGTGATCCTATAAGGGATCCATTTCCCTAAAAATGATTTGAGACCAAGCCGGCAAAAAAATCATTATTTGTAATCGAGTTCATCTTCGCAAAATACTCCAACTGAAGGTAGAAATAAAAAGCTTCCTTTTAATTTTGTGTTCTTTCTCGAAATCGGTTTTTGACCGTAATCGTTCGGAAGACCGAGCGATTACGGTCGAAAATCGATTTCGAGACAAATTAAAAGGAAGCTTTTTATTTCTACCTTCAAAAAATCAAAGCGAAAACCAGAACAACTTTAAATCCTAAATTTAAATAGAGTGGAGATATACTTCAAGAGAAGAATTAAGTCAGAGTGTTTTTTAAGAGGCGGAGAACTTAAAAATGATAACAATGTTTCCAATGACAGTTGATGCCAAGGGGTTGTTTTGAGGTTAGTTCTGTTTGGCAGTTCATCATGCATAGATTGACGCTGAATCAACGTTTGCAAGTTATTCAAATTTATTTTGGAAAACGCTGTTTAATTCATTTCAAATTTTTTTTTCACTGATAAAACACACTTTTGATTAAATGGCTACGATAAGAAACAGAGTTGCCGCATTTTGAGCGATGATAATTCACAAGCTGTTGTCGAAACACCATTACATCCTGAGAAAGTCACAGTTTGGCGCGCCTTATGGGCCGGTGGGATAATTGGTCTATATGAATTCAGAAATAACGATGGTCACAATGTTACAGTCAACGGTGAGCGGTACAGAGGCATAATAACTAACTTTTTGGTGCCTCAATCGGAAGGCATTAATCTTGATGACATTTGGTTTTAGCAGGTGTGCGCCACATGCCACACAGCGCGCGATACAATTAATTTACTGAAAGGCACATCTGACAAGCGATTTATTCATGAAACGGCCCTGTTAACTGGCCACTGCGTTCGTACGGTTTAAAATCGTTAGATTATTTCTTTGCGGTTGTCTACGCCGATAACCCAGAAACAATTGAGCACTTGGAAGTCAACATTCGACGCGTTATTGCCAAAATACAGCGTGATTTACTGCGAAGAGTGTGTAAAAGTCAAACCTACAGGTTACGCCACGTAGGCGCCAGCCGTGGAGGCTCTAAAAATTAATGATGATAAATATATTTTAAGCGAAGCCAATTTCATGGACATTAAAATAGTTTTCTTTGTTTTATTTCAATTTAAACATCTCCGCCTCTAAAAATTACCCTTTATCTTGGAATCCATCTGAATTATGACGATCTGCAAGTCTCTACCATAATAAAACCACAAAAACTGCAATAGGCTAGCAACGTCAACAGAACAAACGACAATTGTACAACTAAGCAAGAGCTCAGGGACGAAGGAATGGAACCAGAACAGTCAGAAAGCTACGAAAGTGTTTCAAAGACTCAATTGCTGCTGAAAGCAGACTGTTTCTATGAATATCAAACTGGAGGACGAGGTCATTAAACCGATACGATTGGAGGCACTAAATTAAGGAGACCACGGTTCGTCAAGGGCGATAGCCACGATGGCGATGAATCAATGTAGATTCTAAATGCACATGGAACTGATACAACGAAGGGCACAAGATCCTCGATGGCGTGTAGAAATATGGAATTAAAAATTAAAGTGCCAGCCTAATAATATAGGGCTGGATGTTTAACTTGATGATGAGACCGATCTTCACCCAGGAGGGTGGGCAATCAAGGTTCGGGAGCGAACAATAAGGCAAGGATTTAATCGGGTTTAACGTCTGGCCTGTACCTTATTAACTGACTAGCTGAGGATACCTGGGGCCAGCGAAAATCATTCAGTTCCACAGAAAAGTAGATCTGTTCAAGGGGATTAAGGTATTCCAATTAGAGTGGGAGCACAATGAATCTGAAAAGGTTGAAATCAGGACACCCATTTCATACAATCTACAGACTTCCAAACAATCAAATAAAAAGGGACTCACAGCAGCCGGGGGCGTTGGGGCTGCGGGATCGCTTGTCTGGCACTTCCTCTGCCCCTCTCCTCTTCCGCCAGAAGAGGGATCCCCCAGCTTGAAGGCGCCTCACGGCGTAACAAAACGATACCTGGCCCGAAGTAATGTGTCAAAAGGTCCCAGGCTAGGTTTCCAGGTTGACAGGAGAGGTGTTTAGTGGGTAGTCCAGTCGCCTTCTTGCGAGCATGGGAGTCCCACATTCTGTGCGTAACTGAGCATTCACCTCCCTGCCACAAAAAAAAAACTATTTTGGAACAAATCGGAATATCTCCTCGTAATTTGTCAAACGAAACATTTATTGTTCGAATATGGTACAATCAATGCAAAATTACATTAAAACTATTAAAGATTGGTATATTACAATGTGACAGTTACAGAAGGTTTAGGTCAATCCATTGTACACAAAAAAATAAAGTAGCATGTTAATTTCTACACCTCTACTATTTTTTATATTGTGCTTCGTATAAATTTCTTAGTCCTAAATTCATAGATATTTAAAGGATAGAAAATTAAAGGAAGTTGTTATTTGTATATGTTCAATTGTAGAGTAGAGTATTTCTCATATGGTATTTAGGAGTAGCAGTTTGTACTTTCACATCGTATCACCTGTGACGCCGAGTTTTAAATCATCTCTAGAGAATTAACATATGCGTAAACAAGTTACATGACTAAATTCTAAAAAACACAAACAAATTATGTAAGATTCGTTGAACTGACAATAATCCTCAAGTATTAAAAACACCGCTCTAACACTTTCTTCGCATACTATGCTAAGTTGAGTGGATTAACGACCATGCTATTTTGCTTCCGCTCAAGTATCTGAAAATTTCCCTAAACTGCTTAGAACTATTTCCCATTGCTCCATCAACCATTGTATAACGATTCTCTACTGCAACAGTTTCCTCAACGAATTTCCGTTGCGTTGCATTTTGCTGCCTTTTTGCATTTTGCACTAGGCAAAGAAAAATCAATAGAAAATGACCTTGACCACCGCACGTTTATCGATTTTCGAAACCTGGACCCCGGACCCGGGCACACCAATATAGAACTTAAACTTGAAGGACATTCGTTGTTCGTCTCCCAGCACGAGTCTTCCGTTCTTCGTACATGACATGCAACTAGTGTTTATGAATTTGCAGGATCAAAGAGACGAGAGCTTTTTCTCTCGCCTGTTGGAGAGGAAAAGCATTTTAAGGAAGCTTGCTTTTGCTTTTTGTCGTTGGTAAGAGGCGATGAGTGTGGCTCTCTCATCCTGACTCGTGTTGCTGCTTGCCACTGCAAATGGTACGTATCCTTGTTATATTTTCGCCGGTGGTCCTGGCTGAGGGTGACTTACGCCAGGTCACGTTTGCTGCTTTTACGTTACCGCATGCGACCGACATTCGGAGAGGGTGGCATGCAAGCGTAGGCGAGTGGGTGGTAGGTGAATTGAGGTGCACTTTTTCGATTCATTTTGTCGCTTACGAGTATTTCACTTACCTTCGTGTTGAATCCAAGAAACGACAGTTTCCGCGTCCGGTTATCATCGTCCGATCTACTCATTTCGCTGACCCACGTTGACTTGAATAACGAAAACTTTTAAACTGAATCTGCTCGATGGCCTTTCACTTGATTCACTGTTGCTCCTCGCCGAACGCAAGTTATCTGCAAAACGAAATGAAAATCTTTGTGAATAACTCAAAAATGAGAGCGATTTGTGATGTAAATTTTTCATGAGATGTTAAAGAGCAAATAATTACCCCATTTTATCGGCATGCGAAATGGCAACATAAGGAACAACTAGGGAACTGGTAAAATTATCATTTTTGAAGGGTGAAAGTTGAGAAAATCGAATATTTCACAGGGGTATTGAAATTTTCCACGACCGCACTTTTCTTCGACCGTCTTTTAACATGTGTGTTCCACCCACGACTGTCTCCACCACAATTCCGACACCGCGCCACAACGATTTTAAATACTCTACGGCGTTAAAGTACGAAATTCAGCCTTGTCGTAGGCTCATCGCCGTATGATACACACTTTGGTAGTTCCCGTGCGAATTTTCTCAGAAGTACTGAAGGGAAGTTGCTCGCTCGTGTAGAGCTTTTAGTGGTAATTTCTTATAGCGGCGGAGATGGTGGCTGAGCCGCATGTATATTGAGTATCCTCAAAGATTGACAATGGAGTGGTAGGGATCAGAATTCCATTTTATTTATTAGTAGTGCTAACGCAATTCCATAAAATAAATAAATATAAGTAATTGAATCGATTCGGTGAGAAAGAATCGAATAAATTTAGTCATGAATGGCGGCAAGCGACAATGTGTTGGCAGAGGGTAGTTGTTAAGGGACTCTGTCTGCCGCAAGTATATTAGGAAGTAGTTTCATTTTTATGAACTATCGAGACACAAGTCTATCATCTACCCTAAAAATAATAAACTTAAGTGAGTTTAGCCCTGCGGGGGTTACTTCAATGGCTTTCTCTCTGGTGAGAAGTTAAATGGCAAAACTTTGTAGTTTTGGGAGTGTAGTCAGTCTAAATGAACGAATTTGTATGCAATTATGATATTTAGCTTTTAATTCACAATTCTGGTTTTGGTATTATTTTTATTATGATGGCGCCAAAGGGTTTACGTTGGTTTTTAGGGTTTTGCAAAGTAATTTTACAAAACCCTACTAAAATCGTGACCTGTCTGTCACTGCAAGTTGTTCCCGATATGGGTATTAAATGAAAGGTCTTGATTCGAACATTCAAAATCAGATGTGAAAATGAGGTAGTGAACGTGACAGGCCCAGGGGAAGTTTAATTTGTGTCCCCCCCTTGCGATCGGACAAAAGCAGCAAAATCTAAAAAAAAACTAATCATGGGAGTAGGTCTTATTCATTGAATTTTAGGAAGCATACGACAGTATTGATCGTATCGTACTGTATTTAATAATGTTTTGCTTTAGTATCCCAGCCAAATTAGTCAGTCTTACCAAAATGACAATGACTTCGACAAACCTCCCAAATTAGCACCAATAACCAACTAACCATCCCCTTTGACACAAATATCGGACTATAGCAAGGGTATGGGCTGGGCCCATTGCTATTCAATTTGACTCTGGAATACGTCATACGGAAGCTTCCTGTCGATACAAGAGGTAAATTGTTTTCTATAAGTCAAGCCAAGTGCAAGCATATGCAGACGAAATTAACATTTTGTCACGGTCGCTAACAACCGCCATAGAATTTTTCCTGAAACTCGACTGCGAAGCAAAATTAGTAGGACTACAAATCAATGAGAATACAATATAACAAATCTCATGACGCAGTCGAAAAATTCGTGAAATTCGAGCGTTAAACAACAAAGTTACAATTACAACAACATATGATATTGGGGAAATACACATTTGCAGATTTTTCAAGAAAATTTCAGCAAGGGTATCTAACGTTCATATATTATTACAGCAACTCAGACAAAAGGTCAATACAATTTAAACAAAATGGAAAAATTTAAAAACATGCAAACCATATTATAGTTTTTCTAACTTAATTTAAGAAATCAATGTATGGGTCTAGATATACCCATATGATATTGTTTGATTTACTAATAAGTTTTCAAACCCCTTCTGGTAGGAGCACTTTCCTGCTACTTCGACTTGATTTACAATGCTACCTCTTCAAAACATGAGCATACCCAATAATCCCTCAAAAGCTCCCTTGATGCCGCAGTTAGACGCGTTGGTTTACACGTAGTGCGTATTTATTCGCAGAGTATTTTTTTGCGTGTGACATATTTGCACGCGGCTGGAGAGAAAAACCTATGAAATTGATCAGAACAGCTTGGAAATGGTCTCCTTGGTGTTCCTAAGGTTGACTTTTGGCTGTTCCTAGAACAGGTAAAACAACTTTGGTAGACAGAACTACGCTCGTGTCAGAAGGGTTTGTACTTAATTTTATATATTGAAATGAATTACAAGGTCTGAATAGTAAGTAACCGGACTGCACTCAGGAAATTTTTTATTGGCATAATATGTACAATTTTTCTTTAGAAATCTTCAAAGTTGTCCTCATTGGAGTCGATAACATGCTGACACCGGATTTTCCAATCCCCGAACGCTCCCTGGAAGTCGGCAACCTCGATGCTGTCTAGAGCCCTCGTCGTAGCACGTTGAACGTTTTCCAGAGTCCCGAACCGCGTCCCCTTAAGGTGCTCTAGATCTTGGGGAACAGAAAGAAGTCCGCTGGTGCCATATCCGGGCTGTAAGGAGGCTGTGGCAACGTTGCCCTCGACTGTTTGGCCAACTGCTCGGTGACGAGCAGGCAGGTGTCCGACGGAGCATTGTCTTGATGGAGAATCCACGAATCGGCAATCTCCGGACGGACTCGGCGAACCCGGGCGGTTAGTTGACGGAGCACCTCTCTGTAGTACTGGCCGTTTACAGTTTGGCTGGGTGGCACAAGGTCTTTGCGAACAATGCCTTTCACGTCAAAGAAAGCAATGAGCATCGACTTCACCTTCGATTTGCTCATGCGTGCTTTTTTCGGTCGTAGTGAGGCCGGTGTGTGCCACTCCGAACTCTGCCGCTTCGTCTCAGAATCGTATTCGAAAACCCACGTTTCGCCTCCTGTAATAACGTGGTTAAAAAACTCTGGTTCGGTTGCTCGATCGTACGCTCCATTTTCACTCCGACGACGTAACTGAACACGCACTCCACTCTCGCTCGATGCTATCTCTCCAAGCGCTTGGAGGCAACTTCTGCAGCCCGATTCCCTTTAACCAGACCCCCACCACCACTACGGCACCAGATACCGGTTAGCAGACGCTTTGACGGCGCGGGGCAGGCTCAGTCCGGTTACTTATTATATCGACCATGTATATTATAGTTACTCCTAAACATCTAGTACATCTAAGTTTAGTACATAAGAATATATATTTAGAGGTTAAGCTGAAATGTCAAAGAGTTAGTACTGTGTAATAAATAGAATGAGTCAGTCATAAATCAGTCCGTCTCAATCGTAAAAAGTTGGAAACCGAACCGAAAGCAGAATTTAAAACGTCAAAATGGATTCAACGTTTAGGGCTCCTGGACTATTGAATTTTGAAGGAAAACTAAGCGGAGAGTGGCGTAAGGTCAAGAGATCTTTTGAAATTTTTGTACTAGCATTCAGAGCGCAGCTGCCAGACGATGAGGTTAAGATCGCCATGCTATCAAATTTAATGGGCGAGAACGGCATCGAAATTTTTGAAAAATTTAAGCTGAGTGATAATGAAAAGAAAGTATTTCAAAATGTAATCAAGGCATTTGATGGATATTGCGATCCAAAGACGTATGTCATATCCGAATGTTTCATATTTTATACCAGGCAGCAGCAACCGGGTGAACCATTCGATAATTTTTTACCGACGGTACGAAGCAAGTTCAAAAATGTAACTTTGACGATGATTCGGAAAATATAGTTGATCAAATGGTGAGAGATCGTATTGTACTGGGGATAAACAATACCGACTTACAGGAGAAGCTTCTGAAAACGAAAAGTTTATCTCTGAAAAAAGTAGTCGAGCTGTGTCGAGTTGCGGAAGTTACACACCAGCAAGCAAAAGATATCCAGGGAGAATCTACAAAGGTAAATCAGGTCAAGTCTAATAAAAATACTTTTATAAGCAACAAGGCTAATTTTTCGAAGAAGAATCCGAGCTTGGAAAAAAATAAATCGCATAATAACAAGATACCTGATGACAATATCACTAATTGCAAAAGATGTTCGTTTAGCCATCCGATTAATAAGTGTCCAGCTCATGGAAAACTTTGTTTGAAATGCAAGAAACCGAATCATTTTGCAAATAGGTGCAGGGCCAAGTAAATTCACGCGATAGATGGACATGATGACATTGATCTTAATGCTTTAGTCATTGACATGGTAAAAGTGGAAGGAATAGAAAAAGGGGACTCATGGTATACTAAAATAAAGATAAATGGGAAAGAAATACAATTTCAAATAGATTCGGGTGCTGAAGTCAATATTATTCCTTATTCAGTATTTAAAATGATAGAAAATGAAACAAATATTTTGGAGCCTGTTAAGTTAAAGTTGGAGGCATATGGCCGCAGTAAAACTTGAGATAAAAGATAAGTCAGTGGCGAGTGTAGAACAATTTCTTATTGCCAATGTGGATTTGTCTCCAATGTTAGGATTAAAAATGTGTATTAAGCTTAAATTAATCAAGCGTATCGATAATCTTAACTGGAACTCTAATTCAAAAGAGGAATTTATTCGGAAAAATGGTTCATTATTCGAGGGATTGGGTACTTTTCCAGACAAGTGTAACATTTATTTAAAGAAAGGTGCAGTTCCAGTCATACATGCACCTCGCCGCACAGCGAGCAGTCTTAAAAATAAAGTGAAGACCAAATTAGATGACATGGGAAATTCAGGAACCATCAAAAGAGTTAATCATCCCACTGAATGTGTCCACAATTAGTTGTGGTTTGAAATACCCGATAAATATGTTAGATTATGTTTATGTTTACCTTTTCAAATACCACAATTATCAGGTTTATCGTCAAAACCTGAAAACATTGAGTATTTCGCCGTATTAGACCTCAAAGATGGATTTTGGCAGGTTCCACTGGAGGAAGAAAGTAGCAACTTGTGTGTATTCAGCAAATTTTCAAGGTTGCCATTTGGGCTCAATTTCGCTTCCGTGCTATTTCTAAAACTAAATATTTTAGTCACCTACCGGGTGTATTCATCTATTTAGACGATATTTTGGTTTAAAAAAAAAGTGCCTCACGATAGCAATCTTGGCACGAATTAACCGGTACCCCTATTAGATGGTTAGAAGCACACTTCAAAGTATTTGAAAATCTGAAATTAATTATTTAAAAATCTCCAGTGTTGCAAAGTTTCAATGAAAACATTCCAATATATATCCAAACTGATGCTTCTCAATTTGGAGTTGGAAGTTGTCTTATGCAAGACAACAGACCGGTTTGTTTTGCATCGAAACATTTGACAAATATGAAACAACAATATGCGCAAATTGAAAAAGAGATGTTGGCCATCCATATATTTATAGGCGGAAAGTCGGAAAGCCGTTTTTAGTTTTGATGGAATACTTCTCGAAGTGGTTAGAAGGGAAATTGTTAAGAACTAAGACATCTGAGAACATTTCAAGAAAACTTAAGGAAATATTTGCTCAACTCGGAGCCCCTCATATTATTGTATCGGATAATATGCCATTTAGTTCATATCAATTTAAACAATTTGCACAAGAGTGGAATATTGGCTTAATAACCTCTAGTCCAAACTATACTCATAGTAATGGTTTAGCGGAGAAAGGTGTAGGGATAACGAAAAGCTTACTTCGAAAATGTGGGGAAGAAGGAAAAGATTTAGAGAGTGGATTGCTGGCAGATAGAAATGCTCCAATTTCGAGTTTATCGGCATCACCAGCGCAACTTTTAATGAGCCGAGCACTTCGCCCCAAATATTCTGTTAGAAAGGAATTATTGAAACCAAAAGATATTGAAGGAACTTATGTAAAATTGAAAGTGAATCGAGACAGATATAAAACATACTACAAAAGTAATGTAAGGGAAATGAGAAAGGAGGGGTTTCAAATCGGAGATAATGTCGTTTAACAAAGAAAAGGAATATGGGAACCAGCTACAGTCACATTCAACGCCAAGATCATTTATTATTCAGAATGGAAATAATCAATTATTGAGACGAAATAGCATAAACTTAACAAAATCAGAGTACAGAGTACACTTGGATATTAATGAGCCAATGCTTAATAATTCGGATTCAGCATCCACGTAAAATAAATGAAACAGGGCAAAGTAAACCAATAATGAATGAAAATAAAGAAAATAGTTTATACATAAGTAAAGAATATCATACACAATCAGGCAGGTTAGTAAAACCCATAAAAGATACCAAAGTGCAAATTTAATTAAAACATGGTTTATTTAGGGGTTTAAATTACAAATGATAAATTAATTACAATGTACAACAAGGTAATGCCTTCAAGTGTAAAACGATGAAGAATTTGTAAGGCCCGCAAATAGAAGTCTGTTTCTAATATGATTAATCATTGTAATTGTTGAATTTAAAAACTGTAAAGAAAACAAGAATAATAAAATAAAAAAGGGAAGATGTTATATATTGAAATTAATATTATAGTTAGTCCTAAACATCTAGTACATCTAAATTTAGTACATAAGAATATATGATATTTAGAGTTACTTTTTATGGAATTGTTTGCAGCTACATATAAATGAGTTGCATATTTTGAATAATAATTTTTCTGAAAAATTATTAGAGAAGAAAAATGTTAGAAGAAGGTGGTTTCGACATGTGCACTAATTCTCCTCAGGCCATCACTCTTAGATACACACCGGTGATGGCGACTACCATGCTCAGAGGCGAGGGAGTTAATTTTTAATTTTTCTACTTATGCAAACTCAATATGTTTTTGTATCTATTTAGAGGTTAAGCTGAAATGTCAAAGGGTTAATACTGTGTAATAAATAGAATTAATCAGTCATGAATCAGTCATAAATCAGTCCGTCTCAATCGTAGAAAGTTGATATAAAACATATAAGCTAGGATATGCATGATTTAATTCAAGGAAAATTTTCATGACATGCACAACACATATATTTTTTTCTTTTAAAGAAAAACCAGTGTTACTCCTAAGTTTCGTCTTTTCTTCTTTTCCTGCCTCCCTCGATACTGATAAAGGAAATCTAAGACCTGTTTTGAAAAGATCTCATTGAGACCTTTCATACGATACCCCACTTGACCACCCTTGATGAAAATTTTTTTTTTTAGGGTTACTCCCTTAAAACTCTTTGAAAATTTTTTTCACCCCAAAACGTTTTAGAAGTCATAAATTCCAACATTTCTAGAAAGATACTAATTGTCGCATATCTTTTTAATAATGCTGTGTCTAATTCAAAAGCATCTAAAGTAGAGGATAATGTACTCGTACAGTCGGGAGATCGTCGATTACAATCTTAAGCAGGTAAGACTGAAAAAAACCATTGCCCGCATAAGAGTTAAGTCGAGTAGAAGTAAGTTAAACCATGCCTTTGATTAAGCCACGGAATAAGATCAGGGATGAGGTGGGCGATCCATCTTCCCTTCATTTGATTGTTGTCAATTGTAAAATGAGCATTCCCTCTCCTTCTGAGCAATTAACTCTTTAGCAGCTTCGATTCAAAACAGATAGATTTTGCAGCGGTCTCTAGCACGGAAGGAGATGGATATCGTCCCTACAATAACCAGCACACCGACTCAGAGACTGCCCGATATGTGGGCGCAATGCTTAGTATTCCTCGTCTCCGCACATGTGCCAGACATAATCAAAGGGTTGCCATTGAGGAGAGGGAGATTGTCAAATCGATAAAAGACTAGATGATTTGAACCAACGAAAGGAGCCTTTCAAGCTGGTTGGCAAAGCACTTACTTAATAATGGATGTTTTATAATTAAACCTTCAACATAACAAAACTGCTACCCTTTTCAGAACGGAAAACGGACGGGAGGTTTAAAAAACAACAAAGATCTACTAAAGGGTGGTCCAACCATCATGTACAATGTTGATTCTGAGTCACACCTTAGCTTCAAGGTTTCCGCCGAACTTAATTTGTCATTTCTTTGTTTTCTTTGTTATAATTGAGCAGCGCGTTAAGGTTGTTGAAGCCTTTTACCAAAATGGGTATTCAAATCAAAATGTATTTCGTGCACTTCGTGATTTTTTTGGTCAGCATAATCGACCAAATGTGTCCACAATCGAGAGAATTGTGCGCAAATTTCAGCAAACCGCGTCTGTAGGAAATATGAAAGCACCTGTGCATGCTCGCCCAGTTCGTTCTGTGGAAAACATTGCTCTTGTTCGCCATAGTGTGACAGAAGAGCCGTCAACCTCGACTCATCGTCGTGCCCAACAATTGAACATCTCAAGAACATCATTGAATAAAGACTTGAATTTACACGCTCACAAGGTTCAACTGACTCAGGAGCTGAAGCCTACTGACCATTTCAAGCGTCGGCAATACGCCGAATGGTTGGTTGAACAGACAGAAGGGAATGGTGACTTTACAAAGGAAATCATCTCCAGCGACGAGGCACACTTTCACTTCAGTGGATTCATTAACAAGCAGAACTGCCGCATTTGGGCAAATGAGAATCCACGAGTGATTGTTGAAAAGCCGATGCATCCACAAAGAGTGACTGTTTTGTGCGGTTTATGGGCTGGTGACGTCATCGGGCCGTACTTCTTTCAAAACGAGGACGGCCAAGCAGTTGCCGTGAATGGTATTCGCTATTGCGAGAAGATATCGGACTTCTTTGACCAGAAATTGAGGTTATGGAACTGAACGATATGTTGTTCTAACAGGATGGTGCCACTTGCCGCACAGCCAACGAGACAATGTCTCTTTTGCGCGAGAAATTCAATGACCGTGTTATCTCACGTTGTAGCGATGATTTGACACCGGTGGACTTCTTCCTCTGGGGATATTTAAAAGAAAAAGTGTATGTCAATTAGCCAAGAACAATTCAAGAGCTAAAGGATGAGATAATTCAGCACATTAACTACATTGAAACTCAATTATGTCTCAGAGTCATTGAAAATATGGACCATCGGATAGAAGTATGCCACCGTAGCGAGCATTTAAGCGATATTTTGTTTCACACATAATTGTCATAGATCCTTCTATTATAACAAAAAATATTAACATAATCCTCTGAAAACTTTTTGTTTTATTTACAATTAACATCGTGCGTTTCGGTTAGACCTTCCTTTACCAAAGCCAAAGGAAAGTACGGATCGTTATCTCCACAAAGCATAGTGATGAGAAGATTGATAGCAGCACAGAAGCCCGAAATGATCACTTACTATAATCGCACGAAGAATGGAGTAGACTTGGTGGAGCACATTTGTGCTCACTCTATGACGTATCCAGAAATCCAAGACGTTGGCGTATGACAGTTTTTTTCGACTTACTCAATTTGAGTGCTTTGAATGGATTATGCATTTATACAGCCAACAAAAATTTTGAACGAATATCTCGGCATGACTTTCTCGTTTTTCTTTCTTTGGCATGGATGAAGCCATTAGCTTGTACGAGATTGGAACAAAAATCATTGCCGCGAAGTCTGACTTTTAAAATTAAAGATTTCTTAGAGCTTCCTCAAGCTGAAGCTCTGCCGTCTATTTCAGCATCGGTGCAAACAAGTGGAGTGGGTAGCTCTTACGAATGTGGAAGATCGCGCAATAAGAGCACCCGTCGATTGTGCACTGCGTCTAATTTCGTTTGTCTGGATCATTCTAGATACGTATGTTTGTCTTGTTTGAAGACTAGTGATTAGATTCAAAATAACAATGTAAACTGATTTCAAATTGCATTTTATAATTAATGTTCGATTTTCAAGTAGACATAAGCTGAAGTTGTTTTAATTGTTTTTAAAATAAATACTTAAAAGTCAATTTACTTATTTTTCTTTAAACTGGATTAAAAATTGTTGTTCTATTAAATTTTCAGCAAAATAAATACATTTTAATAAATATTTTGCAGTTTTTGCGCTTTACATTGGATTACAATTGTAATCCGCGCGGCCTGTTACGTGATTTTTCATGCGTGACCACTGCAAGGTTAACCCCTTTCTGCATTGCGGTCCATATTTGAACCAAACAATAGTTTTGCTTATATATTTACAATCGAATAATTTTTTTCTCGTTTTCTGCATTATGCGCCATTTTTTGGGGCATAGAAGTTCATACAAAATCATTTCAATGTTATCGATAAGCTGCTAGTCGAACTATACGTTTGTTCACAATTTGCAAATCATCTTTTGACAGCTTTAGTGAGTGCGCTCATATTCAAAATTCAAAAAAAAAAAAATACTTAACGTGAAGAAATCGTTTAGGGGAAAAAATTCGTTATAAATTAAACAGCTCAGTCATGTCATGTAACTGTTTTGAAGAGATTTAGCGTTATATTCACTTCAATACAAACTCAACCCAAGTGCCCAAGGAGCAACCAGGCTATGATCCGTTACACAAACTTTGTCCATTCCTGAACTAACTTAGAAACCCTTTGTTAACTATCCCTAAGGAGAAGCATTTGGATGTGGAAAGCAGATAATTCCGACTAAAAGTCGCTTAACCATGAGGCAATATCCCAAAAAGCCCAAAAATTGAGTTTTAAGGGGTGGTCCAACCAAAACCCACGATGTTAATTCTAAAAAAATAAAAGGCTTTCAGAGAATTATGTTAATATTTTTTGTTATAATATTAGGATCTATGACAATTATGTGTGAAACAAAATATCGCCCAAATGCTCGCTACGGTGGCATACTTCTATCCGATGGTCCATATTTTCAATGACTCCGAGACATAATTGAGATTCAATGTCGTTAATTTTGCTGAATTATCTCATCCTGTAGCTCTTGAATTGTTCTTGGCTTATTGACATACACTTTTTCTTTTAAATATCCCCATAGAAAGAAGTCCAACGGTGTCAAATCACATGATCGTGGCGGCCAATTAACATCGCCACAACATGAGATAACACGCGCAAAAGAGCCATTGTTTCGTTGGCTATGTTGTAACTGGCACCATCCTGTTGGAACCACATATCGTCCACGTCCATAACCTCAATTTTCGGACACAAGAAGTCCGTTATCATTTCGTGATAGCGAACACTATTCACGGTAACTGCTTGGCCGTCCTCATTTTCGAGGAAGTTCGGCCCAATGACGCCGCCAGCCCATAAACCGCACAAAACAGTCACTCTTTGTGGATGCATCGGCTTTTCAACAATCACTCGTGGATTCTCATATGCCCAAATGCGGCAATTCCGCTTGTTAATGAATCCACTGAGGTGGAAGTGTGCCTCGTCGCCGAAGTTGATTTTCTTTGTAAAGTCACCATTCCCTTCTGTCTGTTCAACCAACCATTTGTCGTATTACCGACGCTTGAAATGGTCAGTAGGCTTCAGCTCCTGAGTCAATTGAACCTTGCAAGCGTGTAAATTCAAATCTTCATTCAAAATTCGTATCAGTGAGATTGTTGGGCACGATGACGAGTCGAGGTCGACGGCTCTTCAGCCACACTATCGCGAACAACAGCAATGTTTTCCGCAGAACGAACTGGGCGAGCATGCACAGGTGATTTCATATTTCCTACAGACCCGGTTCGCTGAAATTTGCGCCCGATTCTCCCGATTGTGGACACATTTGGTCGATTATGCTGACCAGAAGAATCACGAAGTGCACGAAATACATTTTGATTTGAACACTCATTTTCGTAAAAGGCTTCAACAACCTTAACGTGCTGCTGGATTGTGTACCTTTCCATTGTTGAATTTGTCAAACACTGAAACAAAGAAATGTCAAACTAATTTGGGCGAAAAACTTGACGTTAAGGTGTGACTCACAATCACCGTAGTGCATGGTGGTTGGACTACCCTTTATATACAGGAGTTCATGGACCAGAAGGAGTATTTGAAGGTTTACCAAACATAAGCACTTCCATTTGGTCGTTCGTCTTGCAAGAACTATTCCAGAAGCACAAAATACAGACTTTTTTCGATAACTTGTACACATCATTGCCGCTATTGGTTAATTAGATAAAGAAAGGGAAATTGCCATCAGGTACAATAAAATCAAACCGTATCCCTGGGTATAAAGTTCCTTTGGAAAAAGAGCGAAGAAAAAAGTTACTGTGATTGACAAGCTCGCAGCGGTGTTACGACATGGTATGACAACAGGATTGTTAACTTGGCCTCTACTTTCATAGGCAGAAAAGAGAAAACGTATATTACAATTCCATGTCCAAAAGCAGTGATAACATATAATCAACATATGGGTGGCGTTGATGTTTTATATACACTCCTCGGAAATCACAGAGTCCAAATACGGTCAAAAACATCTTACGTTCGAATATTTTTTCACATGATAGACATGGTCACCGGCGACACCTGGCTATTATTAGGGTTTTGTAAAATAATTTTACAAAACCCTTCTAAAATCGCATCCTGTCTGTCCGTCTGTCTATCCGTCCGTCCGTCCGTCCGTGTGTCACAGCAGTTTTTCTCGGAAACTACTTAAGCTAGAAGCATCAAATTTTGTATGTAGGTGTAAAGTGGTGACCTCTTCAAAGTTCAATTGCAAAAAAATTTTATAAGGTATGTAAGGGGGGTCTCCCCATGTAGGGGAGTGACCCCCCGAAAAAAAAAATTTCATTGAAGGTAGCCGATATGGGTATCAAATGAAAGGTCTTGATGAGAACTTTTCAAAACGGGTCTTAGTTTGGCAAAGTTTGCTTCGAGGGGCGCACAGGGAGGGGAAATACACGAAAAATTTGTGTCCCCCCCCCCCTCGCGATTGGACACCTGTGATCAGAAAAATCTGAAAAAAATCAAGAATGTAGGCCTTGATGAGTACAACAACAACAAATACGTGAGAAGTCGCAATTCACTCAACATTGTTAGTAATAGTATGATTTATCGATTTTATGTTTTCTTGAATAAAATCCTAACGGTACCCTTAAATTCAATAAAATTCAGTACGTAGATGTCGTTTTATAAGATTGATCTATCCTGAAATTTTCATAAAGATTGAATCATATTTAGGGAAGTTAAAGCGGTTTGAATTTTCCTGTATTACTATGGAACAATATGCGCTGCATGTATTACTATGGCAACATATGGCTATGGAACAACATGCGCTTTTTACCGACTCAGACACTACAGTTTTGCTAGGATTTGCATGAAAATTTCAGGAATGATAGGTGTCATGCATACCTTTGAGAATCAGTTCAGCTAGTGGTATCAGTAATCGTAAAACAAAATAGTGGCTGTTTTAAATGCGAAGATTGAATAATTTTGAGTTATTTTTTCCCAACTTCAACGTTTAAGGTGCATGCTTTGAACACTTGATTCAATTTAATGAATGACTGAAGATGAGTGCCTACAATTGAAACTCATAAGTGTAACAAGTCAAGGAGGCGGGAGGGAGCTTCTAGCAAAAGGGCTTTGTAACAACTCTAGGATTAAAAAAAAAATTGGCTATTAATCGTAGATAGCAGTACAGTAGAGTGGCCCCTGAAAAAAATTCATCAAACGTAGCCAATATGAGTATGAAATGAAAGTTTTCATGGGAGCTTTTCAAAACAGTTCTTAACCTGTCAGTTTTTGCTTCATTGGGGGCACAGGGGGGAAATACATGAAAAATATGTTTCCTCCCTATCGAATGGACATCTGAAATAATTATCAAGGGAGATATTTATGAGTATAACAATAACAAAAGCCTCAGAAGTTTAAATTCGTTCAACTTTGTTAATAAAAGTATGATCTTCGAATTTCATATTTTCTCCAATAAAATCGTCATTGACATGCTTCTTGACTTTATTCAATCTGGTGACTGCATTTTGAAAATTGAATACAAAACCCTTCAGACATGAGCGTAGGTCTGTTTACCCAACTTGTATAAGCTTAAATTTGAGGACCAAGAATTGCTTGCACTAGCGGACTTCAAGGTAGCTGTAACAGTAGATGTGCTGCGCCAATCAACGTAGTAGCAGTACAAAACGAGGACAATCCTCAAATGAACTTGAGAATATGATTGGAGAAAAGAAGGCAAGAGGACCAGTAGCCATCATGCCATCTCAGGATGTGCGTTTAGACCAGGTAGATCATCTCCCTATTTGGGCAACCAGACATCGCTGTAAGATACCGGAGTGCAATGGAAGATCACATTCAATGTCGCAAGTGTAAAAGAAACATGTCTTTATAATTAAAGAAACGGCTTCCTTCTGTTCCATACTTTATAATTCCTTATAAGTAAAGGTGTAAGGAATGAATGACCAAACCAAAAATAAACCATTTCTCTAATAAAAATGTAAAAAATACTAAAATACGTGTCTTTTTATTTATGATTTTACATTTCATATATTTTTTTGTAGCAAATTAAAAAATCATGCAGTAAGGGGTTAAGTTATCTTCTTCTTCTTCTTTGTAGCACTACAGCCCCTCTCGGGCCTTCGCTTAAAGATAGTTAGAGTATCTCATTTTCATGACCGTATTGATTTTTTCGGAAGTTGGTTTGGTCAGTACCATGCTCCCGTGTGCCTGCTCAGCTATGATATGATCTGATTAAATCAGTACATATCACCACTGAGTGAACACTTATAATCTGTCCGAAAAATCCCCTGAACTAAATCACGTTGCACCCAACGAGATTTGAACCTGGGACCTTCGGCTTGTACGTTCATGCTCTAATCACACGGCCACACAGACTATAAGGGGTTAAGTTATACTGTATATGATTTTCGTAGTTCAAATGAACACAATTTCCAAAATCATCTCAGGGTATGTTCGTATAGTTTGGCACGATGTGGCGATATAGAATTCTAACAGCACACTAATTGCCCTAACGCCCTGATGGGTAAAATTCTCTTAATTAATTAATTTTTCACAATCCATGGCAATAAAATTAGTTCCAGAAACAAATATGTTTTTTTTGAAGAAAGTACCAGAGTTCCACTTTTTATTTAGAAATCAGCTTTCAATTATTCAAGGCTGGAATATTCACACCTCATACTAACGTATGCACACCATATTCGTATTTGTCTATCGTTTTTCATTGAACGCAAGCAAAAGCTTCCAAAACAATTCAATTTGCAAGAAAAGCAATTACTCATTCAAAACACTCATATATGGGAGTGCTGAACTGCACAAAATCAATTAGCTAACAAACTCGCAAGTTCAATTTCTATGTACAAATATATTGTATGGTACACATATGACTATATGTGTGAATGGGTAACAAAATTTATCTGTACATGGGTAGCATGCAAGTTTGTTGTTGATATGGTCATAATTGATCGCGTGACTCAAGATTGGTCATGTGATTTCACCAAATGCTTTTTGCAATTCTTCTATCAACAGTGTCCCTCTCGACTGGCTGAATTCCTTGAAATATTCGTACATACATCAACAACAACGACAAAAAAACGTACATGCAATTCTCCACTCTGATCTAGTCGAAAGACAAATTTCAATGATTGCTGACGAAGCACAACTAAATGTTTTAATACTAGTGCAAGACTAAACTATCTTGTGCGATCACGATGACTTTTCAATCTAATTTATCTTTGTTTTGTTTTATTTTTTTATTTATTCTCTATTGCATCTTAGACGACAAGAGGCAGCCATCAGTTTTGATGGTCTTTTAATTTTTATCTTGTGCCTTAGTAATAAGCTCATGACCAATCTTTAGATGGTCTCCAACTATCTTCAGCAAATTAATCTCAACGGTATGTGTTATTTATGAAGATACAAGTATCTAAATGTCTAGATATATTTCACGTCTTTGAATAAAAGAAAGAACGGAAGAATTTTTTTAAAAAATTGCGGCAGATTTAAATGTTTGTGACTCCATGTGATGCTTTTCATCTATTTCAATTACATTGCTTCAATAACTGTGAATAAATATTTAAGCAAACCGTATACATATATCATTAATAGGGTCGCAAACAAAATAAAACAATGTTAAAAAAATGTTTGCTCACTAATATAAATTTTTTTTTGAATTTTGTCTCGATGTAGAAAAGTTATTCCCACTCAGAAATTTAATCATCCTATTTTTCAAATAAGAAACAAAATCTTCGTTCTATCCATTGACGAGTTTTTAATATATTCCATTATAAACGACAAAACAAAAAAATTAAGTCATAAAATGGTTAACGTATGAAACGACGGAAAATAAAAGTGAAGAATCTGATATTCATAGATAAATCGAATCAAAATTCTGAATTCCATGAATCCAATGTCAACGCCATGGAAAATTTACAAACATATACTCGTACATGCATACTCATATGTCAGTTAACTTCCTTTCTTTGGATGATGAAATAAATTCAAATCAGAAACATATGCAAAATAGGATCCATAAAGATAGATTCTGAATAAATTTCGTTTATGAACTTGTTGTGAATGTTTACGTATTTCAATTGGCATCTAATATTGGTCCAGTAATAAAAAACGCATTTTTGTTTTTTTATACATATCCCAAATTTAATTCAAGAAACGGTAAACAATCTAAATTCTGCCAGCTACCACTTTTTGATAAGTAATGAAATCAAATTTATTTCTAGTAAAAACAATCATTGAATTTCAATCAAAAAGATACCGATCCTATTAAATAAAGTAGGGAATCGCTCAATAAACATACTACATACTAAATATATTTAATGCATCATATATTTGCAACGAGTAAAGTTCAAATTTAGCACGTAAATTTTATCAAAACGACCCATGTAAATATATCAAGCCGCAACGTTATTTATATGTTAATTCCTACGTGATTTCGGCAGCACGTGAATTTCAATTGAATTGAAAAACGTTTATTGTTGTTAATAAGCCAAAAATTGGAAATTACAAAGGTGTTATCGGTATTCTGCAGGTGAAAATAAACTCAACAAAGCTATGGACAGATTTGTTGCAAAACGTGAATTATCTCAAAAAATGTATATGAATGGACAAAAAAAAATAAATATGAATTCATCGATAAGTTTCAGTTAATGTTCCGCGGTAGAAAAATATCAAAGTTTGAATGGATTAATATATTAACTGGTAATCCTATTGTTTAATTTATGGAAATTTGGCGGGAATAAAATGTTATTTTAAGATTTAGATATGTTTTTAACTAAACTTCAAGGGTTACGTGTTTCGACAAAGCTTTGTATGTTTCACATAACATTGCAACATCTTTTTCTTTAATAAAAAATAATTTGCTGAAAAAAAGAAATTCGGCGTTAAATGAGTTTTTAGTGATTTATTATTCGTTACTTCCTAACACACTGTACGCAAATAAACTTAATAGAAGTCAACATGACGAAATTTCTGAAGGATTTTGTTAATTCGGAGAAAAACTTAAATATCCGATTATGGATTACGTTTAATTGTTACTTGCTCTGGAAAAAACCTGAAGAAATGTCAGAAAGAGGATTGTCTAAATAATTTCGCGGTAATTTAATGAAATTCTACTGAATAGGTGTGTACGGGAATGCATTTAAAGTATCAAGAAATCAAATAGGTAGCTATCTACTTGAAAGAAATTTACTTTGGCTCAATATCTTGCGTTTTTTTTCACGCAAAATAAAATTTTACATAGTTGTAATAAATTATTATAAAGGCAAAAAGAATCGGTAAATTGAAAAAAGCGTGCAGTGAAATAATAGTAGATATAAGAGTCCGTAGAGGACTGCAGCGATGGTCTGCTGCCTCGGCGGAATGGTAAGATCCGACGAGATTGCCCTTGTCTGAGGACGCGTGGATGCGCTGGCAGGCTAGGGTTGCGGTGTCGTAGGGCGGGTTCTTTTCCCTAGCACAAAAGAATTTCGCATTCATAAATTAAAAGGGTTGAGTGCCGATCGACTGGTGTCGAGGCCGAGGTGACCTACTAAGGGTTGAAATTTCGTGCTCAAAGAACAAATTGAGCCTTGGAAAAAGGGACGGACTTCGAGGGACTTCGTCGTTACCGACGATACTTATGGCCCACGAATAAGAGTGGGGTATACAGGTGGAAGCGGTGGCCCCTCGCACCCTCCCAACCGGCTCAAGATCCAAATGTAGACGTGGCCATATATTTCCCATTCAAGTGAAAAACTCATACAAACATAATTTGTATGAATTTTTTCCATTAAGAAACATAAACGTGGCCAATTTATGTTATAGTATTATGCGATGGAATCACATAACACTATACCATAAAAGGGCACGCGAGCGGATGGCCACTCTACCCGGGCAAGAGGCTCTACAACGCAAAAAAAAGGAAGAGCGCACCCGATGGCTAGCTCATTTCAGTGGAGGGGCCTGCCATCGCTGCGGGTTTCATACCCGGGCAAGGTTAATGAAAGGGAAGACCGATTTTCAATTTCTAGTCATAACCCATTATTTTAATTTCTTTCCTTTATAGCCTAGACCAACTATTGCAAATATCCAAGTATACTATTTATTTTACTACACGAGAAATTATTTTACTAAAGCGTAAGAAATATTTAAACGCTTTTGCAATTATTGAAAAGGACTTGCGTATGTACGTGTATTTGTAACTACTCAAAACAAAATCAACTAACAACTTCCCACTAAATTAAAATCGTCCTAAAAAAATGTTCCTATGATATCTCTAGCAAATCATGCCCTTCTTTTTAATTATTTTTACTCCATTTATTATCAATTCTTGGTGTCCATATTATATAAATAGTCAAAGTGACAATAATTGAATTAACAAACGCGAAATATTTACTTCATAAGGTACATATATAAAAAAATAATCAACTTTACCGAAATGCTTTTGCCGCAAAAAAAAAAAAAAATAATTCTTTAAAATTACGCAAAAATAAAAATGAAATAAAGAAATCGGAAATACAAAATTGTTTATAATAAATTAAAGGGTACATACCCACATCCTCGTCGGGCGCCCGCTGGTGATGCGGGTGGTCCTTAAACTTCGGTGGTAAGTTACGCGCACTTAACAAAAATCTTAATTTTTATACACTATTGAAAGCAAACAAAAAAAAAAAAAACACGTATATCATCATTAGGTGAAAAGGTAAAAAAGAAACAAATTTAATACTCTATATTTTTTTTTTGTTTCGATTCCTTTCCTTCTCTTGTCCTGCATTGCAATCAATAAGGTTTTCAGAATAAGTTATATTTTGTTTAATACACCAAACAGTAATAATCAGTCAGTTAACGGGATAGTTCATCCGAAGCCCTGAATCACTCTTGTTTTTAATCTTCAAATGCAAATACGTAACTTCTTAAAATATTGGAATGTGTAACTATTGAACCCTTTTAATTGAGCAAAAACAAAAATGCTTCAGTGTTTTTCTTTATTTCAAAACCAGTTCATTCATTAATTGCGTTCACGGTACGGCGACACACGTCTGTTACTCTAACCCCCGAAACAAAACCCAATTCAAATGAAAATCTGCAAATTTTCGCGTCAAACATTGTTAAACCGTTCGCGTAAATTTCTTGTCTAACGACGGAAATCAAACTTCACATAGTGTGTTGCACAAACAATCAAACAATATACACCCTAATCAGCCAAACTGCTATATTGTCATTTACTCTCATTCAATCATATTTCAGATCATGCATGCAAGCACTTAGTGCGAATGAGATAACACTGCAAACTTTGAATGAAATTTGCATTTGCATTCTTATACGATTTTTCAGACTTGGGCAGATTTACGGGTGGATATTTCACAGGGGAATTTCAACATAATCCACTTTATGATTGCTTTATTGGACGATTCGTTCGCGGTATTGAACATAATGATAATGTGGAAACTATTTCATACGATTTGGACGTATTAAAATCTAACCAAACACAATCACTTTTCCACTGTACTTCTAAGTGAAAAATACGACGACCAGAACCATCTCTTGTACATCTCCGTCTGGGTACTTGCACTCCTTAAAAACTTAATTTTACTTCTTTCCCGAATCAATCTTTTGCGAAAATACATGTGGCACATGATTTACTAGCACTTGTTCTCCAAACACTCCTCGTTATTAATCGATGCGCGCCGCGCGTTATTCCCTTTCAGCGCGTATATCTCCGTCCCGGGCGAGGTCTCTATTCAAGCCCACCGGAACGATGCGTTCATCGAGGCTGTTCATACCAGACTCTTCGATCCGTCCACATCTCCCAAAAATTTTCCGTGTCGCAACTGTAAATCGAATTCAGCTGCTCGCTCAGCCGGGTTAGATTACCTTCGGCAATGCAATACACGACTGGGATGCACTAAATCAGTGTTCTCCGAAATTTTAATTTGCAGATTTGAATTTAAAAAAATTCGCAGAAGTAAATAAATGAAAAAAATTTTAAATAATAATAAAAAGTTAAATATCATAAAGAATATAGTTAAAAGGAAACGATTAAATTTAATATTGAAGAAAATTATATAAAATTTACATTTAATAACAATAATAAAAATATTTTATAATTTATAACTATGAATGGAAGTAATGGAATTTTTTCCAAGTCTGCGATTAAAATTTCGGATAAGTGTTATAAAGATTTTCGAGCAATTTGCTTGTTTGACTGCTCGATTACTACAAGTGTCTCTATTTTGTTGCCTAAAATACATAGCAGTATCATGTAGCTCAACCTATATGATGTTGAGGGAGCTTCACGAGGATTCTCCCATCAGTTCTAGTCGATTTTGGAATAAATTCAGATTCAATTAAAAGAACTTAAATATTTTTGAATGTTTAGCGGCGATCTTAAACTGCGCCCATTAACACCACATATTCACCTAACAAATATTTGCAAAATTATTGTAACTACCCTATGTAAATTATTGCTAATCGTTGCTTTTCCTTATTTTAGAATTATTTATTATTCCTTGAATTCCCAAATTCCGTTTATGCTTTTCCCAATTATTAACTCTCATCAAACCAATCCTGAAACCATTAGCAATTGTATCCTAAAATTTTCCATATACATTTCCAGTTCTTTCCTTTAATTATTTTACCACCTCTTCACCCGCACATCAAGGCAAATCAAAAGCGCTTTATTTAATACGGATCGTTGTAAATTTTTCAAAGAATATAAAGCAAATTCCAAACAATAAAAATACGAAGACTTAATAGCCCAAATGGTTCTCTAAATTTAGACGTTATCAATTAAAGAATTGAATCAAAAAACCAATATCGAATACAAAATAATTTAAATTATACATATTTCATGATTCAATTGGAAAAAGGAGAAAAAAAAACAACTAACACTATTCAAAAATTATTTATAGTTTCAACACAACAGTGCGCATTAATCCTACACCTAATATGTTTTAACCTAATTCTAATCGAATTCAATCAAAAACTTTATCTTATACTAATACCATGCTAACAAAATATTCCTAACATAAACGTTAAACCTTATCTCTCAACATAATATAATACGCATCACATATACCTATCCTAAATATTGAAACATATCCCTAATTTTTAATACAAACAACAACAACACTAACTGTAGCAATAATGAGCTGAAACTCAAAAACTAAGTAATGAAAAACAAAGAAACAGAAAAAACACGAATAATTTAGACATTGTCATTTAGCCATCAATACCAAGATTGCTCCGTTTCAGCTCGACCAGCCTCAACGAATCTAGCAAATGGGTATCTCCATTGGAATTGTTGGTATCGTGAACTCAAATTCGGAGGATATTTTATCTTCTTATCGGTGGCCCGTCTATACTCGTATACGAGTATGTAATATATAATTGGGACGCCGTCAGAATCAAAAACATATTGATTCATATCCAAATACACGAATGCTTCTGGAAGAGCGAAGCCAGTAGCGAGGCAACTCTCAATATACCCGTCTGTAGGGTGGAACGGCTGTGAATCCATGGGGTTTCGCTCACAGTAACAGATCTTGCGATATTATTCCGAAGAAGTTTCAATGTGAAGATATCGACTCTCGTCACTTTATTAGTTTGATAAATTTTTCTATTCGATAATAATGTTTCCAATCCGTCTCAGGCTTTCTGTACAAACCAGTACATGGACGAAGACATTTCCTTTCAAAAAATCTAAATCTCTCCATAGTACTAGCACTCTGGTTGTACCAGATCTGACATCCATATGTCAAAACTGGTCTAAGCAGGGTCTTGTAACAGATAACGTTAATCTTTTGATCAATGTATCTGGAATGAAAGTGTCGTCGAAGGGACATGACTACTTTTTGTGCTTTACTGAGCATAATTTTGACATGTTCAGTAGAGTACACGTACTGATCGAGATGACCACGGATGTAATCCTTGATCCGATCCATATAGATTGCATCTGTATTTAATTTGGTTTTCCGTGATCCACGATTTCAGGCAATGGCAATTCTTGGCAGACACTGCAGCAGATTTGTGTGTTTTTCCGCGTAATTATCTGCAGCAATTGTGAGAAAAGTCGAATTACGAACTTTCTGCGGCTAATGGAACTACAATCACAACAAATGGAACAGTAACAATGAAGTTCAATCTTGGATCAACCCCGTATCATAACCTCCTCGCCAAGTACCCAGACATCACTTGTCCCGATGGAGTAGCAATAGTGAAGCATAAGACTGTCCAATTCATCAACACGACACCTGGCCCACCGGTCTCGCATAAAACCAGGCGTCTTGCACCAGAGAAATTTCAAGCAGCCCGTAAATAATTGGCTGGCTGTTAAAGACAGAAGTTCCCAGACCGTCAGAAGCTGCAGGTCATCTCCTCTGCATATGGTCCCAAAGGATGGAGAAGAGTGGATACCATGTGGAGGCTACCCTGGACTTAATGTGAGGACGATACCCGATCGTTACCCAGTGAGGCACATTCACAATTTCTCACAAGAACTGGCAGTTAAAATAATTTTTTCCACAAAAGGTTTGGCGAAGGCTTTCCGCCAAATTCCTGTCAACGAAGCGGATATATGCAAAACAGCAATCATCGCCCCCTTCTGCTTATTCGAGTTCCCGTTTATGACTTTTGGATTGCGGAACGCTGCAAAAACATCTCAAAGGTTCATAGACGAGGTACTTTGAGGTTTAAATTTCTGTTATGCATGCATCGACGACATATTAATCGCATCGTCATCGATGGAGGAACATCTGAGCCACCTAGGGATTCTGTTTCAACGCCTACAGGAATAAGGAGTTATAATTATTCCTGCTAAATGCAATTTCGGCCAGAATGCCTCGTAAACAGCAATGGTACTCAATTTCTGCCTTCAAAAGTTGACAATCCACACGTCCTTACACAGTAAAACAGCTTCGACAGTTTTTTGGTATGTTTAATTTGTACAAGCGGTGCGTACCCAATGCTGTAGAGAGCCAGGTGCCACTAAACAATCTTCTGCAAGGCAATGCTAAAGGAAAAACATCAGTACAACGGATCAAAAAATGAAAAACTTTTCACGTGTTGAAGAAGTTGAAGTTGAGACCTCTGGCTTGTCTAAAATTTCATACAGCTCATGGTTGCGTGATTTCAAGTCCAGTATTTTTAATTTACATTGACTGGCTTGTTCTAAAAGTTCCTTAAAAGCAACAGGGTAGCTGAGTAATCTGACATTCAAGGATCCAATGCCATAGTCCTTTTTTCGTTTGCGAGGTCGTTCTCGTAGGTCCAATGCATTCTGAGGCTCTTCTATAGGTTTCGAAACAGTGTAGGGTTACCTGGGGACGGGGAGTTAATCCGTTGCCCAGCCTCCATCCTGGCGGCATGGTTATTACTTTCGATTCCGGTGTCAGGCGCGGAAGACTCGCCTTAATCCTCTCACTTCTCCTGTTGAATGTAAGATTTTGCTAGTCCTTCCCGTTCCCTCCTCGTATCATCTGTTTACATCCCTTGTAACAGGCCTGCTATTGATTATGACTGATTCTTTGCGGAATTCCCAAGCTACATAATACTCGCTTCCCATCTAATCCTATATTGTTATGTAGTGACTTCAATTTGCCCTCTATTGTTTGGAATAATATGTATGTGTCCATAGTTTCTGTGTGTCATTTGTTTTTTCTTTGTTTATTTTCCACTGTTTTTTCACCCAATTCAGCACTATTCTAATGCCAATAACAAAGTGCTTGATCCTGTTTTTCCGAATTGCCACCTACTTCTTTGTCTGCTTCAGCGGCATTCTCATCCTTTGCAAATCCAATCCCCATCATCCCCCACTCTTCATTTAACGAGTATACCTTAATAAGTGAATTGGTATTGCTTCTTCATGTTGATAAGCTCTACATTTTTCTTTCGTCCTTGAACTCACAATTTACTGCTGTGTTTCCCTCAAGGAGGCCTAAAATGCTCCTTGGTTAATTCAGATGTTGCCATTGCAATCAAATCAAAAGATGTTGCCCGCAGAAAATTCGTATCCAGGCCAATTGACCTCGATAAATTCAAAGAGCGTCGTGCCGCGGCCAAGCGAATTGCCACTTCTGCACGTCATGCATATGTTAATCACATTGAAACTTCATTATTGTTGAATCAAATTCGTGCCTCTCCTTCCTTCAGACAATCTTCTTGCTATTTTTCCTCTACTCCTTTTTGTACAAACCCCTTGCAGGTCGGTCTTAATCAATTTTGACAACAGTATCTGTGGGGGCCCTGATGATATTTCAAATTTTCTAGCAAAATCGTTATCTTCTTCACTTTGTGTTCCCCTTTCAATTATTTTTAATTTGAGTTTATCCTATGGGGTTTTCCCTTCCCAATGGAAAATTGCTCACATTTTTCTTATCTTCAAATCTTGTGACCGTAGTATCGTCTCAAACTATTGTCCCATTTCCCTCCTTCCTTGTTTTGGTAATATCCTTGAAAAGATAGTTCGTGATGTGCTGTACCCGCTCCTTCCATCCTTAGCAGATCAACAGCATGGTTTTGTCAGAAGCAGAGCTACTCTCACAAACTTACTTTCTTTTAGCCATCATATTGCAGCTGCCCTCGATCAGCAAAAGCAAGTTGACGTTATTTTGACGGATTTCTCTAAAGCATTGGATTCAGTGGATCACTCTCTCCAATTTGAGAAACTTTTGCAGTCCAATGTTCCTCTTTGTCTCTTTTCCTGGCTTCGCTCCTTTATCCTGAATCGTCAATGTGTAGACACTTTTAAACCTTGCTTCTCCTCTTCTTTTCACTCTAGCTCGGGAGTTCCGCAAGGTTCAATACTTGGCCCCATGCTATTTTTAAAGTGCGCTCATTCTTTTTGTATATTTTTCATTGCTGCCACCCCTGCATTTAAAAGCATGGAAGGTTTTCCTATATAAAGCAAGTTGCATTTGTCGCTTATTTGCTTATTCCTATTGCTTTCATAAAGTGTCAAAATACGAGTAAAATTAATCAAATAAAGTTATTTCGAATTAATACCTTTATCTCAGAATAAATTGATGGCATTCTGAAATTCGTATACAAATAATTTTAATACTAGATAAATGCAGGTTTTTATCTTTTTTGAATGGCTATGGCAATGATCAGATAAATTATGTTAATAATGCGGCGAAAATAATAATACAATGCATTTAAGCTTCAAAGGTGTCAAATTGGCATAAGATTGGGCAATCGTAATTTTAAATGATGTGATAGCGTCGTAATATGGATCAAGTTTTAGACTTGTTAGCTAAGATATCGAAAATTCGATAAGGAAAAAATAATGCACCTCTGATTGTAACTTTCATTTTCGTCAGTTTAATTGCAATTATATCAAATATTGACAAATATAATTTAGAATGTACGGTTGCAAAGAGAGCAAATATGAAAAAGAGATTGACGGACAAGAATTGAAAAATTTTCATTGTTTATTTTTATTTGACATCTCCATGTAAGATTACTTAAGGGTAGCAACGACTACATTTAAAATCGTCGGGCATTAAAAGTGGTTTGGTCTCAAAGCACTGCAGAATATTAAAGGACTCTAAATCCACTTTAAGGTCTTTTCTAATAAAAACGATTTTAATACCTTTTCTTGATACATTGACAAATTATATTTCAAATTGAAAAGCGCCTACAATATTTTATTATAGAATAAACATTAACTTATATATTGTGGTTCGAATGAGGCCTCGCAAATCCGAAGCATACACTTTTCCTTGGTAATCCCGAGGATCCAGGTTCAAACATAAGCGAGGACAGAAGCAAGACTTTTAAATGAATATTTTTAAAAACAAATGGAACATTGGAAGACTTGGTCATATGGAATAATGCAATGCTAATGGTTGCTTCTTATAGTGATGCATTGAAGGTGTTCCCGGATTAAATTAAATCAAAGCGTTAAATTGTCTATTAAAGCGTTAAATTGTCTAGTAGTCTAGTCTAGTATCATACGGAAATGCTTTAAAAGGATGCATTTAATTCATTTCTAAATGCAGGGGAGTGCTGGTTCAGAGGAGTATTCTCGGAAGCTAACATTCTTTGTGGAGTACCGTCCTTACGTACCCAAGGAAGTGGAGATTTCCATAAGGTACTTCCGCGGACTACGACCTGGTAACGATCTCTTTCCAGATACTGGTCGAATTTGGAGTAGAAGTCAATAACAAAGAAGCATTCTTTTATACAGTTAACAAGGTTCTCGGCAAAACAGCAAATGTAGTCTCACTCGATCCGATGGCTACGATCGAAATTAGGCAAAAAAGGTAAAGAAGGCCATCAAAAGCGAGGCTGACACCAGAAAACAATAGGGGACAACGTATGGCCATTATTGACCTGACAGAGACATACGCCGAACCACCTCTGAGTAAGGGCAAAGTAAGAAAAGGGTGAGTCATCTGCAGATTACGGCAAATAGCAGTACCTCTCCACTGCTTTGAGTGGCTTGGTTATGAGCATACCGCACAGGGACACAAAGGACCCGATAAGAATTTCCCATGCGGATATGTGGGGAAGTGGGACATAAAAGAAAAGAGTATACGATGGAGGCACACTGACCCTTTGCAAAGCTGTTGATTCAAGACCGAATTTTAAGCACGATCAGGCAAACATCGGGCTTTTCAGAAAGCCCTAGCTAAGGTTAAAGCGTACCCTGCAGGTAAATCTACAACCCTATACAACCGCCCAAAATTTGCTTGAGCAGTTTGCGAGGAACATGAAAGCCGACTTTTTGCTGCTGAGTAAGCAACACCATGACAAAAGGTCATCATCATGATACCCTGATGGAATTTGTACTGCCACCATCTGGGTTCGGAACAGTGTTAAATTTCCTAGTGGAGGGCTATGGACAGAAGGATAGTTTCGTGTGGGTTCCGTGTTAAGGGACTGCATTCTTTAGTATATATCTATTGGCGGAAGAACCGATATCATCTTTCCAAACCAAGCCTAATGCTTTGGAGAGCCCTGCCTCGAACGCAGATATCCCACGTATTCATCGAGGGGACTTCAATGCAAAAGCGATCGAATGGGGCATTCCTAAAAATGATCCGTGGGGAAAATGAGTCCCAGAGATGGCGGCCAGGACAGGGCTCGTCGTGCTGAGCCCCGGCGATGCGCCGACTTTCTGTTGTAATAGCTGTGAAGGAACCATTCTCGAAGTGACATTTACCTCGAAGTTCCTAGAACGGATGGTACACAATTGCAGAATATTAAAGGACTGCTCAGCCAGCCAATTTGTGTTTGAAATCTGTGATGTTATCTCCTAACGCTCATGCTCTCAGCCTTACACGATTGGCAGGATGGACGTCGTGAGTTTCGTCGAGGTGCTCATGGCAAATGCGCCGCTGCTGGAGGATTTATACGGGACTGAAGGGCTAGCAGCTCAAGATACGGCATTAATTGTACTTGCAACGCTTCTATGCTTCGCTGGAGACCCCATAACAACAAACCTCTAGTGTACTTGTGCTCGACTGAAATTGCTAGAAAGCGAGGCATGCAACCGGTTAGCTGGATATAATTTGACCAGGAAATGCCTTCGTAAACTGATTAACAGCATTAAAAGCAGAAAAGGTGGACGAGATAGTCCACGGCGAAACAGCAGTCGAATGCCCTTTCTTCATGCGGCCGGAACTGGAAGAGGCAGTCCCATCATTGAAAGCAAGGAAGGCTCTAGGTCCAGACAGTGTCCCAGCCGAGGTGTTACAGCTCATGAATCCCTCATATGCTGCACAGTACATTCAACGATTTCGTGCAGGAAGGGGTCTTTTCAGAACTTTGGAAGGTAGCGAGGTTCGTACTGACCACCCACTATGCATGATAGATTTGGCTGGGGAAAGTGCTAGAACATCTCACCAAGGGAAGACTCACAGCCACGGTTCGTGCTATTAGGGACCGATATCTTCGCCATTTCAGCTTTAGAGAAGGACGCTCCACCATTGATGCGATCGCAGAGGTGGTGAGCGCGGTCCAAAAGGCGGAGGTGGTGACACATGATAATTGAAACGCCTTCAACTCAACTAGATGGGTGGACGTTCTGGATATATTGAAAATCCCCTTTCGAGTTCCTAAATATCTTATGCGCCTTTTGAGGGACTACTTGAAGGACTGGATTCTGCTTTATGCAAGGTCGGCAAAGGATGGAAGTTACATCGGGTGTTGCTTAAGGATCTGTCCTTGGTCTAGAGTTATAGAAAATATCGTACGGCCATTTACTCAATTGGATCCATGAAGACCGCACTCAAGTTGTCAACTTTCAAGGACATATATCTAAACAAGTTCACGTCCTCTCTGGGGTTTGTCAAGGATGTCATCTTGGACCTCTTCTATCTAATACTTACATTTCTGATCTCTCGGCAGTATAACATTATGTAACTCATCAGATGTCTTTCAAACTTACCAAGTCATATCATCTCTATCGGATATTTCGTTTCTGTAGTATAAGCTCAATACTCTCTTTGAATGGTGGAACAACAATCAAAACTCCGTAAGCTTAGAAAAATGACAGGCGATAAATTTTTCATAAGAGAGGGCCTTTTATTATTAGACCAGCACATCAACAACACAGCAGTTAGTAGAGTAGATAAAATTGTGGACCTTGATGTCGTCCTGGACCAAACGCTTCGTTTTAAAGAGTTATATCCAGGGCTAGTAGAATGCTAAGTTTCATCAAATGAAGGGCTAAAGAATTTAAGAATATTTGGGTGAGTAAATCATTGTACATCTCATTAGTAGAGCATATTCTTGAATATACCAGCTTAATTTGGAATCCTGTTTTTGATATCCACGCTGATAGGTTAGTTTCTTCTTTTTGCACAGAGAACTCACTATGACCCTAGGATTTCGACGACCTACCATTTTATAACTACCGGCTTCAATTGCTAAATATGACATCAATAGATTCTAGGAGCGTGACCAAATGGTAGTAAACGGTCTCAGAGTTGCACGTTGGGTTTACGAGTTCCCTAATGATGGGGCATTAAATGCCGGGAAACGCAAACAACTATAAATACACCTACAGCTTTGCTACTAAATCCTACTTACACTTCCTATGCGGTGACCACCGGTGACTTTTACTTTCTGTAAAAGGCTGACGGAGGAGAGTGAAAGCGAGTCTCCCGCATCTGATAACGAAATGCGGCTGGAATGGAGGTTCTGCAATGAGGTAGCTCTGCAACGGAGCCTTGGACCTGCGGCAACGACCTCGCAGCCGAAAATAGGACTATGGGATTGGATCCTGGAATTTCAGATCACTGAACAACCCTGAAACTGTTAAGGACCTTTTACAATAGGCCAGTCAATATAAATTAAACCTACTGGCGATCAAGGAAATGAACTGGAAGTGATACTTAAAGTATGAGATCGCACACAATATTCAAAATTGGGAAGACTGCTGGAAAGCGAGAGTTTGGAGTGGCCTATAGGGAGTTCAAATTGCACGTTATCATTAAACGAATGTGTGTGATTCGCATAAAAGTAAATTCTTCGAAATTCAGCTGATCAGCGTACACGCCCCGACCGAAAAAAAAGGATGAAATGAAGGAAACGTTCCACAATCACAGACTATTCAAATCATTGTCTTCGAGTTACTCTGGGTAATTAAAATGATTTGAGTATCACCGGATGGCAACATACAAAACCAAATCGACCATGTTCTGATCTAACAACGTTGGGCCTCGAGCATATTTGACGTTCGTACATACTGAGAAGCCAATTGTAACTCAGATCATTACTTGAATAAACTAACCTACCGATGCCGTATGTCAAAGAAGTATTGAGCAAATACCAGCGCTCTACAGAAATTTGACATCGACAGGCTCCAAACGGCGAATGTGGCAAAAAATTTCTCGGAGACCCTCGACAATCAGCTGGCTTCTATCTTATCAGACACATCGCTGCAAACATGCAACGAGATATGGATGGAAGCGATTGCGGCAATTAAGACCGCGGCAGAACAGGCGATAGGGCATCAAGCCCGGCGCAAAAGAAATGATTGGTTCGATGATGAGTGTCAGAATGCGTTTGACAAAAAGAATGAAGCGTACAAACAATACTTAGGTAGGAAAACCAGTACGAAGACAACACATTATGAAAATCTCAGAAGAGTAGTGAATAAGATAATCGGAATTAAGAAAAGAAATTGCTATGACAACCAATTAAGAAGCAAAAACATGGCGTGCAAAATATTTTCTAAGATCAAAGAAAATAAAGTCAGATCATACGCCAATAGTATTATATGGGAGTATCAAGGTGGTTTTAGAGCAGGTAGATCGACAATAGACCAATTGTTCACAGCCAACATTTTGTCACGATCGTTAAGAACTGCCAACGAACTAAATCTAGCAGGGCTACAAATCAATGAGAATGAACGTTATTATACTAGTCGAGTCAAATGGTAGCCTATGCTGGCGACACCAACATTTTGACCCGGTCGTTAAAAAATCCCAAAGAACTTTTCCTGAAACTCGACATCGAAGTAAAACTAGCTGGGCTACAAAACCCACGACGCAATCGAGGAAAAATACCTCAAATACCCTAAATATCTCACTTGGCGAATACAGTATCGAACAAGTTGGCGAATTTGTGTATCTAGGCATAAAAATAGCGAGAACCGGTAATGCAAGATGTGAAACTCACCGCAGAATGCAGGTCGCAAAAAAATATTTTATTCAGTTTTGACGATCTTGAAGCCCAGTTTCATACGCAGGATAACAATGCTCTAAGTATACAAATCTGTGATAAGACCTATGCTATGGGTGTGAAACATGGACCTTACCCAAGCATCCATGAACATATTGAACGCCTTTGAGAGACGGATCCTGAGGCGAAGCTAGACAGGGACCAACGGTGAATTCGATACCACTATGAGCTGTATGAAATTTTTGACGAGCCGGAGGCCTCAACGATTGTAAGACTGCGGAGGCTGCAATGGAGTGGTTATGTGAACCGTATGGACCCAGAAAGGTATTCATTGGGAGAACTAAAGGGCGAAGACTAGCAGGAAAACCGAGGAAATGCTGGTCTGACGCATTTGACAACGACAGTTCGTAGCTGCTTGGATTTATAAATTGGAGGACGCGGTTGATGAACCCAGACCGTTGGAGGCGCTTATTGCAAGAAGTGAGGGTCCGAGAGGGACTGTAGTGCTATGATGAAGAAGATTCTAGGAGGATGATGTTTTCGTGTCTAGTATTCGATTCCCTGAGAAATAATATTAATGTTCAAGATAGAGCTGATAAAATTACCCCTTAGAATTACAAAACTTTCGCCAATACTCACCGTAGCAGGCAAGGAGTAAATGAACAGATGTTGTAACACAAACATTATTCCCAATTCTCTTCCCTCCTTCTCAGCACATTCAACGCTTGCCTACAGGACAGGATTTTCCCGTTACGATGGAAGGTGCCGAGGCTGCATGCTAGACACGGTTGGGAAAGTGCTAGAGAAACTCATCAAGGGAAGACTTACTGACGTGATTCGTGCTGCTGGGATCCATCTCCTTGGCAGTACGGCTTTAGAGGAGGGCGTTGATGCTATTGCAGAGGTGGTGACCGCGGTCCAAAAGGCTGAGGCACATAGCTGCACCAAGCAACGCATCATTCTGTTGGTGGCACTCGACGTCAGGAATGCCTTCAACTCCGCTAGATGGGTAGATTCCAGTTTATCCCACTGGAAAACCTCTTTTCAAGTTACAGAATATCTGATGAGGCTTCTGAGGGACTACCTGAAGGACTGAAGCCTGCTTTATGACACGACACAGAGCCAACGAACGATAGAAGTTACAGTGGGTGTTGCCCAGGGATCTATCCTTGGTCCACATCTGTGGAGCGTGTCTTACGACGAGTTACTGAGACTGAAGATGCCAGATGAGTCACGCATAATCAGCTTTGCAGATGATGGTGTGGCTGTAGTCGCTGGACGCACCGTTGAACAAGCATAATTTAGACTAGATATGCGAATGCTCCAAGTGAGAGACTGGATGACTGCTCGTGGTTTCATTCTAGCACTGGAGAAACCCGAAGTGGTCATCTTGACAAAAAGCGAATCCCTAGAGTAAGGATGATCAGTATTGGAGACATATTAATTGAATCAAAGCCAGCGGTGAAGTGCCTGGGGCTACTTATCGACTCGAAGATGAGTTTCTCTGAGTGAATCAGGGTAACGGCTGCTTCGGGAGTATTGGCTCCAAGCTGACTTATAGCCAACGTAGGGAAACCCAATTCATCAAGAAGACGTCTCTTGATGAGTGCTGTACGGTCTGTCCTACTGTACGGAGCAGAAAAAATAGGGGGCGACGCTCTCAGTAAGGTGTACCCAAAACGCTTGGCACAGGTACAGAGAAGACGAGCAATGAGGATTGCATCTTTATTATAATATTCCGGGATATAGCTCCGTTTTCTTCAGCAGGCCAGGGAGAGGAGGAGGTACAGCAATTTATGTAAAAAATACAACTAAATTCGTGGGAAAGAGAGTAACATCTGACATATATAATATAATAATAATTGAAATAACCTGCGCAGGTAAAAAACTAAAAGTCGGTTCTTACTATAATCCCAATCGTCTCAATGCGCAGGACTTCTGCACAGTAATAGATGCAATATACTCTACTGAAAAAAATCTAATCACAATTGCTGACATAAACGTAGACGTGATCGCAGAATCTCCAGAATCGAGGATGTACAAGGAAACCCTGGAAACAAAGGGAGTGGTCATTGTCAATAAGGACAAAATTACTCACCCAACTTCAAGCACCTGCCTGGTTCACATAGCAACACATGAGAAAAAAAATTCTGAAAACATTAAATTCACACTCGAAGACAGGCCAGAGTTGATCATAGTGTTCTAAAAACTGTCGTCCATAATTATAGTCTCGGAAAGCAAAAACTTACTCACAAAATATTCAGATATTTAGGCAAGGATCTTTTCAAATCGGAATTTCAACTGATGCTAACAAACCGAAAACCTGAAAACGTTATCGAGCTCAAAAATACTCTGTAAGCGTCCAAGCATGGTTCTACCATTGAGAAAAAGATCAGATGTCGGCAACATACATGGATAACAAAGAAAGTTATTGAGGCTAATATTAACAAAAAGAAGGCTTATAAAAAATACAAAAAGAACACTGAAGATCACGCATTTAAATATCTGTATAACCAAGCCTTAAAAGAATCAAAACGTCTTATAAAAGAAGCTAAATTTTCATATTACTCCAGAAGATTGGAAAAAGTGGCGGATAACTCGCAAGAAATATGGAAAATAATAAATTAAGTAAAAGATAATTCATCACCCTGGATCGTGTTATGAAATGTCGAATGTTTTGGCATGGACTCTAATAATGCATCACGCCGATGTGGAACATCAAACTCACTAAATAACTTTTTTTCAACAATTGGTGAATAAATTACCAAGGCGCTTGGCAACAAGTCAACTAGCTATTTCAATATCATGAATAGCCTGCATAAGTCCATCTTTTATATTCATCAAACGAATAAAAGAGAAGTATTAAATACAATCGAAGATTTGAAAAAAAATACCGCACCAGGTATTGACAACATCGCCACACATTAAATTATTCTAGTCAAAGAGGAGGTAGCTGAACTACTGGGAAATTTTATAAACGAGCATATTAGAAATAGAACATTTTCGAAAGAAGAGAAACTGGCAAAAATAATTCCAATATTCAAAGGAGGAGATCATCTGGACCCGAATAATTACCAACCTGTTCCACTTTTGACAGCCTTTAGTGAAATATTTGAAAAACTTGTAAATAATCGTTTAAAATCTTTCTTAATCGGCAATTCCATCATAAATCCGAAGCAGTTGGGCTTTCAAAAGAACAAGAATACTTTCGATTCTGTCTCACGTTACATCAATGGAGATTATGTTATTACAATTTTTGTGAACCCGAAGAAGGCTTTCGATACGGTTGATCATGACCTCTTTCTTCAAAAACTTGAATCGTATGGTATTCAAGGCAAACCGAAACAATTTTTTATAAGGTATTTGGAAGGAAGATTCCAAAGAACATCAGTTAATAATGTCTTGAGCAATCTAGCACCAATGAAATCGGGGGTTCCTCAAGGATCCATACTTGGTTCAACCATGTTTTTGCCATACACTAATAATTTCAATATATGTAAACTGAACGCTCACCAAACATTTATGCTGATGATACTGTACTTATTTATTGAGGACATGATAAAGTTGTCATGGAGAATATCGTCAACGAGGATCTAGATAAATATCTTTCATGGCTTATCGAAAACAAGCTAGCATTGAATACTAAAAAGACAAAATACATGATTTTTAAACAGAAGAATAAGGAAGACATAGAAGTTGACCTAAAAATTAGTGGCGAAAAATTGCAAAGAGTGTTTGAAATTAAATATCTCGGCCTTACCATAGATCACCGTTTGACATGGTTGCCACACATAAATAATTTGAGGAGCAATTAGCACCAATGATACGAATGTTGAGAGATATGGAGATTTTCCGATGCATAGAAAGAAACTTATATTAAGTGCATTTGTACTGACAAAGCTACATTATGCGGTCGTCATTTGGAATCAGTTGTCAAAGCAAAACCTTAATATTATATCCAGGATACCAACTAAAGCCTATAAAAATACTCTAAATCAAGACTAGTTTATCAACGGGCTCACCTTCAGTCAAATCATTGCTATGGAGAAAGCTAAGTTTATCTTTAAATGTCTCAATTCCAGTGAATTGGAACAAAATCACAAATAAATCCATATAATTCAAGAAATCCGAACAATTTTGTAATACCTTACACCAGAACTGATCGACTAAAGAACAATGCAACGAATGAAGCTCTGCGTATACACAACAATCTTCCTGAAACAGAGAAAAACGCAAACTCATTATTGGTTTTTAGGAAAGACTTAAGGAACATTCAAATTAATGATACGTCCGGAGGCTTGAAAATGCAGTATCTTAGGGCATTTTAGACCTAACGTCGAGATACTTAAAGACAGCTAGTTTTTAGGTCTTTGTAAAAATTTTTTTTACAAAGACATACTAGTTTCGCGACCAGTCTGTCCGTCCGTCCGTCAGTCCGTCTGTCCGTCCGTCCGTCTGTCCGTGCGTCACAGCTAATTTCCTCAGAAACTATGGAAGTTAGAATGCTCAAACTTTGTGAAAAGGTCAGAAATGATGGTCTCTCAAAAGTTGAGGTCTTAACAAAAATTTAAAAAATTTTTAAGGGGGGTCCCTCTAATAACGAATTGTCCCTTAAAAATTTTTTTAACCAAAGGTAGTCGAGTGGGGTATCAAATGAAAGGTCTTAATTAGAACTTTTAGAATCTGAAATAAAAAAATCATTTTATGAATTAGGGGGTCCAGGGGAAGGCAAAATATACCAAAAATTTGTGAAACCCCCCTCCCGATTGGACACCTTTCAGCCGAAAAATCTGAAAATTATCAAGAGCGTGGACCTTAACGAGTACAAGGGCAACAAATACCTTAGAAATCGAAATTCACTCAACTTTGTTAATAATAGTATGATTTGTAGATTTTACATTTTTGCCCATAAAATCAAAACGGTAACTTTAAACTTCTTGAAATTTTGCAGTTATATAGACTGATATAAGATATATAGACTGATATAAGATATATAATTGAGGTCGAATCATAATCAAGTGAGTTACAGCCATTTAAATTGCATGGAATTACAACAACAATAACACGTGATTATGGTTGATATAAGGTTTTCCAATAAGAGGTGTTATTTTGATATTAAAAGAAAAATGCCAGTTTTTAATATGAATGATCGGATGTTTATTTCATTATAAAGAAGGAGATATGCCGTTAATAGCAAAAACTAACATCAGGCAAATAACCACCACGACACGCTTACAGGACCATATCCTTTTCATGAAATTTTCCATAGCCAAATCGCAAAGTGGCTGCCCTATGCCCTCGATATCCTCACGAATTTCATCTTTGAGGTCTTGAATCGACGTTGGCATAGGCCTTCTTTTTCACGTGGCTCCAAAGGAAGAAGTCGCAAGGTGCTAAATCACAAGATCTATTCATAATAACCCTATATATATATATATATATATATATATATATATATATATATATATATATATATATATATATATATATTTAAAATTGACTTAGGCACTTTTATTTTCTTTCTATTTTCATGAAAATTTAAGGAATAGTGTTTAACTTGAACATGTTCAATCGGCCGAGCATTCAGAAAAATAATTTAAGCTAGATCAAATTGGCGGCTGCACTGTGCTTATGAAAGAAACTGTGCATCTTTTGCATAAATTTGAACGATTTCATATCCAAGTATTGGACGAATAATTCAAATTATTGATTCACGCCATTAGAAAACTTTTTTCTAACCCTAGGATGTTTACAAAGACCTTCTGGTAGGAGCACTCTCCTGCTTACTCAACTTGTTATAAACTCAGAGCGTGTCGTATAATTTTTTTTTTCATCTCCGAGAACTGTTCACGAATCGAACTAGACTAGCAAGAAAGGTGCCCCTTATCCCGATGTTTTATCATTGCTTGGAGGCACAAGTAGGAATCGACGACGTGCGCAGTCCAGATCGCACGAGCGTTGAGCGGTGAGAGATATTGCAGGCGTGATACTTGACACTGTTGTTCTAGAGAGCGCATCACTATTTACTTGCGTCGAAGCCCACAAGGAGACAGTGGTGGTCTGCGCGCCTTATCCCGGATGGGAGACCGTGGCTAAATCGAAGGCATGGTGAGACTGACTTCTATTTGACCCAGCTTTTGAGCGGGCATGGATGTTTTCAGTTTTACCTGCATAAGATTAGCAAGTCACGGTCCTCCGACTGTTTTTGATTTTGCCCAGGAGAGGAAGACGATGCATACCAGACATTTCTTGCGTGCAAAAAATGGGACATGCTGCGAAAGGACCTCTACAGGGAGACGGGAGGGTTCACCCCGAATATTATAGTCGCGGTGATCATGTCGGTTGACAAATGGAACCATGTGGCACATTATGTTCGGGCAGTCCTAAAAGATAAAAGGGGCTCACAGCAGCGGGGGACGTCAGGGCTGGGGATCGCTTGATTGGCAATTCCTCTTCCCCTCTCCTCTCCCGATAGAGAAGGGATCTCCCTGCTTGAAGGTGCCTCAAGGCGTAACAAAACGAGACCTGGCCCGAAGGCTGGGTTTTCGGGTTGACAGGGGAGGTGTTTAGTGGATAGTCCAGTCGCTTGCGAGCATGGGAGCCTTATACTCTGTGCGTAAATGGCATTAACTTCCCAACCACACAAAAATCCTCTTTCAGAACCATATATATAAAGAAAATATCCTAAGATCCCTTAATTCCTCAATATGATTGTACCGCATTGCAGTTTAGAAAAATGTATTTGCCTTTGAGCTTCTAATAATAATTTTTTTGTATGTATATGTTTGCTTGCAAAATAAATAAATAATGTTCTTTGAAATTATTGATTTCATTTGGTCTGGAATCATCTTTTAGCACCTATCCTTTCAGATACCCCAAGTGCTCAGGGATCAGAGGTCAAGCCATTTCAATCAATTTTAAATGTTTCAAATTTTGATAATTTTTAATTTCACAAATATTTCTACAGGGTTATCCATTTCGTGTAAAGAAAGTATAACCCTGCCATTTGACATCTGTCAAAATTAAATGTCATCCAAAGCGTGTTTTTTTTTAGTTGCACGTTTGCCATTTAGAAATATGGATCGTTTAACAGTCGAAGAACGCGTTAAAATTATTAAATTTTACTATAAAAATGGTGATTCTGCTCTATCAACATTTAGGGCTTCATGAGCCGATTACGGTCGACATAATCGACCTACACAGCAAACAATTTCCAACACAGTGAGAAAATTTGAAGAGACTGGATCGGTTATTGATATTGCAAGGCCTGTGCATCATCGCAACATTCGTTCTGCTGAAAATATCGCTGTCGTTGCTCAAAGTGTGGAGGAAGACCCGAATTTGTCGATTCCTCGACGTGCTCAACATTTGGGCTTGTCTTACGGCTCATTGTGGCGGATTTTGCATTTGGATCTGCATCTCTATCCGTACAAAATCCAACTAACTCAAGAACTTAAGCCTCAAGACCACACAGAACGCAGATTGTATGCGAATTGGGTGATTGAACAGCAAGCCATTGATAACGATTTTTCGAACACTTTAGTGATGAGACTCATTTTTCGCTCAGTCGTTACGTAAATAAACAGAATTGCCGCATATGGGGCTCTCAAAATCCTCAGGTGATCGTAGAAAGGCCTTTGCATCCGGAAAAAGTGACCGTTTGGTGTGCATTATGGTCTGGTAGTGTTATTGGCCCGTATTTTTTGAAAACGATCAAGGAAGAGCTATTACAGTCAATTCTGACCGCTATGGACAGATGTTAACCGATTATTTTTGGAGAGAAATTGAAGATTATGATCTGGAGAACATGTGGTTCCAATAGGACGGAGCCACAAGCCACACAACACAGGCTAATCGAGCACTTTTGCAAGACAAATTTTCAGGACGCGTTATTTCGAGATTGAGTGATATCAATGGGCTCTTAAGATCCTGCGACCTAACACCTTTGGATTTCTTTTTATGGGGCTATGCGAAAGATCGTGTTTGCGCGAACAATACTCAAAATCTTGAGCAATTGAAAACCAATATTCGTGAAGTTATGGCCGAGATATTGCCGGAAATGTGCCGAAAAGTCATTGAAAATTACCTCAAAAGGATTGAGGCCTGTAAGAGGTCCCGTGGAGGACATTTGAATGATGTTGTGTTTTAAGTATAATGTCAAGGTTCAATCTTTATATTGAATAAAAAATTTTGTTTCTATCTGAATATTTTATGTGTTTTCTTTAGCTTTACTTTCCCAAGCGTAAAATGGATAACCCTATACTCGTATAACTTCACAAACATTTTAATAATCAAATATGGCTTGCGATTTTTATAAGAATCAAATAATTAATAATTTTGAAATTCTTTAATGAAGGTATTAATTGAAAGCTTTAATTGGATTCTATAAAATTTTTGTCAGTCCAAATTGCATTGGCTTTTATTTGAAGTACTTGTATAAAAACATACTTTTCCTGATGCATGAAAACGTCAGCTCATTTCACTTCTCAAGTTGACTCTCCTCTGTCCTTCTTTTCTGCTCTAAGGGATTATAATTCATGTAGGTGGCCCGATACGGTCAGGGAATTCCACGAAAAGAATCTCGGCGATTATTAACCGCTAATCGGGAAAAGACTGAATATTTAGGATTTTATTATCTGATCAATGGAATTTATTTAAACTATTAAATTTATTAACCAATTAAATTATCTTAGTAGACGGTCTTGGTTTTACATTAATTATGACATTAATTATTTCAATAAACCATGTAATTCGACCCTTTATTGAACTACAAAATAACTAAGAAATACAAAAATTTATAAACTACGCTTAGGCGAATACTTTTGCCTTCCATTTTCGTCGTAGCTAGTAGTTTCAGAATATTGATTTTCTGTTAATTCTCAACATGCCATTTAGGCTTCAAATTTATGTAAGTCACTACGAAATTAGTAAATAGGAAAGAAAAGTGTTTCCTATTACCCAAGCCACAACCACAGATTGCAAGGTTATATCATTTTATCCCACTTGATTTGCGTAGGTTTTTTGTATTTCAATGGTAACTAGTTATTTCTGGAAAATTTGCTTAAAGAAATTATTTCTAAACCAGTTGCTCATTTTGTCACATAAAGCACAACGAAAATTGAAAGAAACCGAATGGGGTGTTAAAATAGACAAATACTCATAAAACTGTTCAATAATTATCACAATACAAAAGATATGTAATACATTATATTTGTCGAATAGATTATTACAAATGAATGAACTTGAATAAAGTGCAATCGTTTCGCGAGATACTCAAACGTAATTGTTGTCGTTGGATTTTTAACGTGTTCCAATCACTTTCGTCTCATGAAATTGCACAAACTATAAACTTGTAAAATCACATGTAATAAATTTGTGTGTATTTAATACACGCTCCATTCTGAGAACAGTAGTGTAAAAAGAGAACTGATTACGTACTAAAATTTTTCTACGGATCTACCACATCATAAATCTTACATTGTAGAATTGAAATAAAATCCTCTGAAGAATTATCGTACTCGCAGATCCGTATGACTGGCGTTAAGAAAAAAAAGTGAATTTAAAAGTAGTAATCATAAAGCTGGCTTTTAAATAACGAACCCACTAATGAGTTAATAAAAAACTTGAATAAAAACAATTGAAAGGAGCAGTTGTAATGCGTTACTAAACTAGGAAAAGATATTCTTTGATTTATAAGAGAAATTCACTTAACACTTCAATCGGAAGCACTAACATAAAGTTAAAATTAAATTTATCACAATCTGCATCTATTTAGAACAACTTACAAGATACAACCAAAATGGAACACTTCCAGGTGCTACCTGATTTGCTAAATTTCAATCAGACTTTCCCTCACACTTTCCAAAACGCACAAAACACTTTTTAATTTTTCACGTTTGAGTTTGCTGTTCCGTTGCACGCAACAAACTGAGCACCAAACTCGCGATTTCCTTGTTGAGTTAAAGAAAGAAAAATACATTCTAAAAGTTATATAAGTATTCTGATAATTATGATAATGTTCTGATGAATTGTGCTAATTAGGTGTTTTATCAAATTAACTGCGTCCAAAGCGAACCCACAATCTACTGCTAATCTAGGCTAGGCTCAGCCTGATCTAAGCAAAGTATTTAATTGTAAATATTTATTATTGGATAAGTACAAAATAATCGGCAAAACAGTCATTTAACTAATTTATCTAATCGTCCGAAATCAATGTATCGATCTCGTGATTGAACTATCTGACGTTCAAATTAAAGTCATTGGCGATTTGTTTCTAGCCTCTACAAAATTGTCCTTCTGCAGAAGTGCGTTTATATTTTCGCACTCTGACAACATCTACGAGTAATTGTTCACATTTTAATTCTTAATTATCTTTAATCTTTTCGCATGTTTTCAAACGGATCTTTAATTGGAATCTAGAAACGATTCATTGGATAATCATTTTCAGTCCTCCGCGATGGTGATTCGCGATAAGGAAAACAGAAACGCTGAACAATACCTGAAACATTTTTGCGATGAATTAGGTTTTTATTGTTTTCCTAATCGTTCCCATACACACCTTTTGGCGATTATCAATCATTTTCATTGTCCTTTTCTGGTAATCGTTTTGCTTTAAAAATGATTGGATACAAAACGGTACAATTGGAAAATACGAAAATTCAATTAAAACTCGTGCAACGTGAAGTTGTCGTAATGTTTTGATAGCCACGAGTTTTGCGTATCATACAAGTAAGTTTAAATATTTTGTTTCTCTTTCGACGTTACTGAATTGTTAAAAATAGATTTTGTATCTCCATCTTAAATTTAAAATAGTTTCAAAAAATGTCGGCATGAGACTGAATAAAGCGTGGGGTATGTGTGATGAGTGTTTGAAGTGGAGAAAGATACTTAAATTGTGATGGCGAGAAGGCGCACGATTTTTGCATCACGAGAGCACACTTTGCATGATAAAAATATTGTTCTAATTTTTTTCTTGAGGAACGAAAAAAATAAAAAAAAATAAATATAAACTTTGTAGGGGGCATTGAACAGAGTAAATTCTAAGGAATTCAAATGAAAATAAAACGATGGTTTGTTTCCAAATTAACTTTAAGGTATTTACCTGATTTCTTTGTTTGAATTAATCGCTGTTTTATGGTACGTGTTTTTGGTAGCATTTAGGGAAAAGTATGCAAAATTATGAAGGAAACGTAAGCAATGGTAAATTTGAACAATACGCATAAAAACAAGAAAATAATTCAGGACAATTTCAAAACTGAAATAATGCCGAAATCGGTCTAGGTGACTTTAACACGATAATCGAAAAGGAAGGGAAGGCTCTCTCCGAGGAACAACTGAAGGGCTCAGATTTCATCTATATAAACAATGATTGAAGACCAGTTATTTACGCGGAGCAAATAAGATTTTCAATCAAGTTATGAATCAATTCAAAATTGTATGCTCTGCTAACGCCATCTTAAACTAAGAAGGCCAGTTTACCAGCTGTTCACACCTGCGAAAACATTACAAATCGCATTAAAGTTACAGGTACAACTGAAAAATTTTACCACGGAAGGAAAATGGTTTAAGACGTAACATCTCCCTGCGCTCACCATAGTGTGGCGGACATTAATTTTTGAGCCGTTAGAAATGTTTCCAATGCTATGAATTCTTTGCGACACGAAGTCTGGAGTATATAGTATGAAAGAACATTTGTGAAAATATTGGGACTTGAATGGTGGAAGTACACATTTGGCTTAATGTCTTGCATTTCTATCATACGAATTAAAATTCTAATAAGTTGGAATAAATAATTATGCAGGCAAAGATAATAAAATATTCGAAAGAAAATTGCTTGCAACATATGATTTGCTTGCTGCCACAGCATAGCCAATCATATTTAGCCGACGTGAAGTTGAGGGAAATTCATGAACATTGTTCAATCAAGTCCTCGGAAATTTTGGGATAGGCTAAGTTTCAATTAAAGTAATTAAATTGTTTTAGAATAGCTTCGGGCGATTTGAAAACGCGCACATCATCATCATCTAGTCCAGGTCCGGCCTTGACCTCCAGGATTAATCTCCTCTAATCATTCAGGTTCTGCGACCTCGTCCGCCATTTAATCACCTCCAACAAGGATCTCCTGTCAGCTTCAATCGTGTCTTGTTGCGAATTCCGGCCCTACAGGTATTCTTCTATTCAAAAATTCAAATTGCCTACTTATCATCTCCACATTCTTTTGGGCACACATAGCCTTTTCTTTTTAATTTATATTTTTTTATAAAAATATTTAATCATTTATCTTTATTTTTATTGCCTCGTCATATTAATTTTACCTTTCCTATCTTATTTTTTTTTTACTACAAAAAAAATTATCTTATCTTCTCCAATAACAAAATTTTATTCATAACTTTCATTTACTTTTACTAACAGAATATCATTCCATTCTGCCTACTAACAAATTGTATTCCTTTCCAAAACCAACAAACCTCCACATTGTGCCCACGGTAACGACATCCACGTAGGCATGTGCACCTACTTGTTGTTCGATGAGTGGGAGGCTATCAGAAGGTGGCTTCGGTGCTAGTGCGACGGACTCTCAATCTGGGGGTCTGCTGGCACCCTGGTTTCAGGTTCCCCCGGGCGCAGGAAAACTTTTTTTAATATCGGGAAAAGCAATTGTTTCCGGGTGTATGACGATTTGCATATAGTTAAACGCTTTCCTGGTTATGCAAATCGCCATAAATGGAAATGGAAGTTGGTGCTCTTGTCGAGCTGCAGAAGATGTTTGGGGAACGGAACCGAAGTGTATTGAACTTCAATTACGTTACCGCGGTGCGGCAGCGGTAATTGGGAAGAAAGAGAACTGCGGGATTGATTGGGTTAGTCTGGATTTGGATTGGGAATCAAATTGAGTTTCTTGGTGACGGAAGACAAAAGTGGATAAAATTAAGTTTAGAGGCGGAAGTTTTTGGTGCGGGAAAGTGAAAAACAGACGAAAATGTACATTTGATGTTGAATGAATCAAGATTCACTTGTAAATACATATGAGGGAAATGAATTTTTGTTTGCGACATCCGTGAATAAAATTGATTGCGATCGGATTCTAGGGGAAACGGCAAGGCGAAAACTGAAAGTCTAAATAAAAAGCTTCCTTTTAATTTTGTGTGTTTTATTTTTCTTCTCGAAATCGATTTTCAACCATAATCGTTCGGTCTTCTTCAGCGATTAATTTATTTTGACTTACATTCCTGCTTATAAATTTACTTTAGATCATTAAAAGGTAATTAAACAAACTTGCTTACGCTAATAAAAGGTAGGAAAGGTAATTTACAAAAGGATAGTTACAAAAATATTGTTTTTACAAACTTCAGAAAATATATTATTATTATTTAATTAATTCGAATAGCCATGATCTGCAGTTTCCGTCATCCTGATTCATCAACTTTTTCCTTTCCCGGGTAATTGCCAGGCTTTCCATCACATCCAATTCACGTATGTCTCTAGTTTCTTTGATGACCGCTGCATCCTCCATTCTTATCTCGTGTCTCTTCGTGATAATATGTTGACTTGAAATTCGAAGTTCTTTCCTTCTTCCTTGCTGCCGCTGCTTCGCCTAGATGCTCCTTGATCCGCGTGCCGATTGGTCTCCTCGTTTGACCTATGTACACTTCTTCACAGGTGGCGCATTCGATGCGATAGATACCAGATTTTTCGTGTTCGCGTTTGTCCTTCGTTGTCCCTTGAACGTTTTTAAGCTGGATCTTGCTGCTTGATTTGATTAACTGTACAGAATTGAGCTGATTGCTTCGCCTCTTGATCCGATTGCTGATACCTTCGTCATAAGTTAAAGCCTTCCAGTACGTTCTTTCTGTATTCGCAATTTGATAATGTTGATCGCCCTGATACTGTCTAGTTATCTGGATCTTCTGTGCCATGCTCCTAATTATAGAACCCTTGAAGCCGTTTAGTTCAGCTGTCTTAACAATGTACCTCATCTCCTTTTCCTTAGCTTCCTTGCTTAGCGGCAAATCGAGCATCCTGTGGATCATGGCTCTGTACGGAGAAACCTTGATTTGCTGCGAATGATTTGATGTGTTTGGAATCGTTCTTTGGGTGTGAGTTGCTTTCCGGCATGCATCGAAAGTTATATTTGTTTGAGTTCTCCTTACTACTGTATCTAGGAACGATAGTTTACCTTCTTTCTCTTCCTCCATCATGAATACTTTATTCTTGTGGGCTCAATTCAGGTCAGCAAGCACCTTCTCCACGTCACTTCTTCTCACATACGCGAACTTTTTGGCTAATCGCGTTTTTCAGACCACAGCATATCTTCTCCAAATGGCTCTTCGGAGTGAGTCTTCTCTCAAGACACGCTTTCAAAAAGTTGATGTCTTCCCTGATCAAGGAGCATATAGGCTATAGGCTAATAATATATTTTCTGAAGTTTGTAAAAACAATATTTTTGTAACTACCCTTTTGTAAATTACCTTTCCTACCTTTTATTAGCGTAAGCAAATTTGCTTAATTACTTTTTAATGATCTAAAGTAAATTTCCTTAAACACAGTATATAAGCAAGAATGTAAGTCAAAATAAATTAATCGCTGAAGAAGACCGAACGATTATGGTTGAAAATCGATTTCGAGAAGAAAAATAAAATACACAAAATTAAAAGGAAACTTTTTATTCCTACTTTTAGTTGGATTATTTTGTGAAAATGAGTTTAATTACAAATATTGAAGGCGAAAAGCCAGAATAAAACGCAATTGGTTTCACACTGTGATAAGCATTAAAATAAAAAACGAGCCAGCAGTGGATGTTTTAGAAGTGAAGTAACAAAATAACGAAGGTTTAAATATACTTGTGAATCTTACCACCAACATTGTGTCGAAAATAAAATCGAATGTTCGGAACAAAAACAGAATAATTAAACAATCAAGTTTTTTAATCCCTTCCTTGCATTCTTCGTCCTACCAGTTGTTAATACTTTTCTTCTAGTACCCCAAAACCTCCTCGGCCGCTTCTGTTACCGCATCTTCAACTGTCTTCCGGATGGTTTCGATGTCATTACTACTTTATCCCGCCTGCTGACATGTATGTGGATGTTACTGTACTATCGTTTATCTTCTAATTATCTGGTATCTTAGGGTAGCTGATATTCCTTGTTTACAACTCTTGCAGATGCGGCATCGAAACTCGACCATTATAATGTAGTGGTCCGAATCACAGACAGCGCCACGGAACGAGCGTGTATCGAGAATGCTGGTCGCGGCTCGTTTTTGTATGAGAACATGGTCGATCTAGTTGAATGTGCAACCGTCTGGGGATGCCCACGTTCTCTTATCGATGTCTCGATGCGGAAAGCCTCTACTAGCTCTACTAGTAGCGAAGTCCATCAGGGGCTGTACGTTGTCGCTGGTCTCTGCGTGAAAGCTGTGCCCTCTGATTGTTCCTCTATGTGCCGTTTCTCGTCTTGTCTTGTCATATGCTTGCTCAAAGTCAACGAAAATTTGGCGTACGTCTATGTTGAACTACCAGCATTTTTTCAGTATCTGCTTGACTGTAAACAATTGGTTTATCGTCGATCTACCTGATCCAAAGTTACCTTAATACTCCCCAATAATACTGTTGGCATATAGTCGGATATAAAATCTGAAAATGTATTTGAAAATACGTTGTACGCCATACAAAGCTGTCATATACCTCTATAGTTCTCACGCTGTAGCTTGCCACTTTTTTTGTGGATGGGGAATATAATCGATTGGCTCCACTTGCTCGACGTGCTAGATGATTTTATGGGTGGCTTCCTGAACATCCCTGCCACCATTTTTAATGAGCTCGACTGGAACCTAATCAATGCCAAGCGCTTAATTTTTCTTTTAGGTTTTGATTGTGGAACAAACTTCATAAAGAGTTGGAGGGCCAAATGTAAGCTCTTCGCCGGGAATATCTAAAGGCTTCAATGTTCTGAAGCCGTGCGGACGATTTAAGAGCTTCTTGAAATACGTACCTATCTTTTTATGGAACAAACGTACGAACATTGTGCCAATCTTCGTGCATCTTTGCGCAGATTTGACAGTTTTGAGACTTAATTTCAAAAGCTCCTGTCAAGAACTTTTAGTTGATTACCTTAAAGGCTCAATTTGACAGAAAAATTCGGTGGTTCATCTCTCTGAAGGAGAGATTTTCCTTACAGAAATATTAACGTCGTTCGAGGAAACTATCAGCAAGCTATAGTCACCGATTATTCAATTAAGTTTTATAATGATAGCTTTCGTAATTGCTGAGGAAATAGGATGTGACAAATGAACGATAAGAAAGAGAAATGACACTACAAAACGGTTAACTCAACTCTAAAAACAAGCAAAAGGGGCATAGGATTTTCCATTTAGGACATAACAATAAATAAACAAATTTCAATAAATCGATTGTGACGCGTGTTGTGGGTACCGTATTGTTGAAACCACATATCGTTGATGTCAAGTTCATTTAATTCTGGCCAGAAACAATCTTCCAACATAACATGACGGTCGTTTTCATCCATGAAAATATACGGCCCAATCACACCTACGGCATGAAAATCGCACCAAACAGTAATTTTTCGCGAATGCAATGGTGTCTCAAGAAGCATATGTGGGTTTGTTGCTGACGAATAACGCAATATTTTGTTTATCAACAAAGCCATTGAGCCATATATGAGCTTCATCGCTGAAGATGATTTTTCGATGAAATTCTTCATTTTCTTCAAGCTTTACCAGAGACCAATTGCTGGTGCGTGAACTTTGTCATGATGAAAATATCGACTTTAAGTAACGTTTTGACATTGACAGTTCATTAAAAAAGTTTAAGGGCGCGTTCATGTAAAAATACGAAATTATTAAGTAGGTAGCTTTTTAAGATCATCTCTGATAGTGCCAAAAGTTGAAGTTTTCATAGTTCATTTAAACTCAATTAAGTTGCGTTTCATAAAATTATTGCAGAAATATGAGATATAATTCGGGCCCGTCCAGCAATTTTCGTCAGAACATGTAATAAAGATAATCAGTCGAACTGCCCCGTGGTGATCAGGAGTGGTTGCTCCTGAAGAGAGAAGCTGGTCACCCCATCGAAACTGCTTAGTTTTTTGTTTTACTAGGTTAAAGTTAACTAGACCCGTCAAGTTTCCATCCTTTAGGTAGATATGAGTGGTTCACTTGAGGAACTTCAACATTTTTAGGATTGACATTTCCCTTTTAATGCAACGACCTTCTTCAGGAAAAGTAACGGTTGCTTTTTGTACAACGTTTGCAAAATTTTTAATAACTTTAGGGTAGTTTAATTCACACATATTAGGGCATTTCTAAAGGAAATAAAAATTGATCAGAATGTCTTGTACTCGCAGAGTACGCGTGGTAAATATTTTGTAGTGTAGTTTCGTCGTCAAGCGAAGTTAGTTAGCTGAGCTCGGTCTTCTTTATGGCTCATTGACACTTGTCCCAGACTATGGGCACCCGTTTTCTACTCGGTTAAACTCTCCCGAATAACAACAAACATCATAATATTCACCAGAATCGATGCCGGCCGACTGAGAGATGAGAGAATACCATCAAAAAATTCTTTTAGGTAAACCCAATTGGTTTTTGCAACTACGAATTATGATCAGGTTAAATTCCTTTGTATATTATACTTACTTGATTATAGGAAGGATGCTGATAAAAAATTTCAATCTGAAAAAAGAAAAAAAAAACATTTATTAAAATGTTATTAGGGAGGGTTGGATATAATAAAATTATTAAAAAAAGATTAGAGGGAGATGTAAACCGGTTCAAAAGCCGTATCACTGAGCTCATATCAGCAAGATTCATCGTTGCATCACCATTCCATTTCTATAGATAGACATCCAATAATTCTCATTTGCAACCTCAATAATTGAAATCCACACATGCGTCGATATTATGCAAATATATTCTCAAGTCACAAAATATTATTTTTAAAAATAGTAGTCGTTTACCTTTGTCAAATTCTAATTACCTTCGTTACGGATTTCTTGAAAATTATATGCGAAAGTTTAGTGAAAACCCAACTACTTACGAGCATCATTATATGTAGAAAAAAGCGACGAAATATATTTCCCCGCTCTCCTGCAGACTTCGTTGCAAACACTGCCGTCTTAAGACATGTTTTGGAAAGTTCTCATCAAGGCCTTTTAATTTTTTGAAATCCTTTATTACCACCTTTAGTGACATTTCTTTGAGGGTACCCTTATTCTATGAGAGCTCTCTTGAGAACCTTTGAAAACTACTTCTGGTACATCTACCAAGCTTGGTGTCTGTAGTCGCTATGGTTCCGGAGTAACACTGCTTTGACACACCGACGGATGCACGAATACACAGGTTGCAATTGAGATCAGTATAAAACCCCAAAAAGAAGCCAGTCACACTAACTAAGCAATCAACCAAAGGCTCCAATAAATTCTCTTGCCTTGTGACCTTGAAATTTGCGATAGCATGAGATTCCATTTAAAAACTTTTTTTCTTCTTCTTGTTCTTTGTAGCACTACAGCCCCTCTCGGGCCTTCGCTTAGAGATAGAGTATCTCATTTTCATGACCGTATTGATTTTTTCAGAAGTTGGTTTGGTCAGTACCATGCTCCCGTGTGCTTGCTCAGCTATGATATGATCTGATTAAATCAGTACATATCACCACTGAGTGAACCCTCGTAGTCTGTCCGAAAAATCCCCAGCACTAAATCACGTTGCTTCCAACGAGATTTGAACCTGGGACCTTCGGCTTATGCGTTCATGCTCTAACCACTAGACCACACAGACCATAAGAAATCAAAAAAGGCAAAATAGGTTAAATTGATAGTACTCGAACAATATGGTTGGATTTAAAAGAGATCATCATCTTTTATGGTGCGACAACCCAAGTTGGGCCTCCAGGATTAATTTCCTCTAATCATCACAGTTTGGCAACCTCGTTCACCAGTTGATCACTCTCAATAAGGATCTGCTGTCAGCTTTTATCGTGTCTTTCCATTGAGTCCTCGGTCTTCCCATTAGACATCTTCCTTGTGCTCTACCCTTTAATGTTCTTTTGCGTAACCGGTTTTCTTCCATTCTTTCTACATGGTCTGCCCATTGCAATTTGTGTAGCTTCACAAGTGTAGATACAGGTGATTTCCCAAATAATTCCCACAACTCATCGTTGTAACGTTGTTTAACTGGGCTGTAGATTTTCTGGAGCGCTTTAGGTTCAAAGATGCCTACTGCTTTTTCGGAGTCGTTTTTCAGGGCTTATGTTTCAATTTCATATCACAGCACGACTAATGTCACGATTTGTACATAAGAAATATTTTGCCTGTGTACAACTCTGGACCTTAGAATGGGAAGTACAGAGTAATAGACTTTATATAGAATGTCGTCTAATTCGTCTTTTTCGGGAGACTCTCTTATTCAATTAGTTCCAAGATAAACAAAATTATGAAGACTTACGGTCAGATTTTATCAGACTGGAATTATTTCTTTCATTGTCGCATAAATTTAGTTTTCGTTTCATTGACTTATGTGCCTATTCGGGCTGCTGCGGACTCTAGACTCAAAAATGCTCCTTTGAGATTGATACTACCAATTGTGTGCTCTTGAGCATTAGTATACCAATGTTTTAGCTATTTTCTCCAGTGCAATATTAACAAGCATTGGACTAAGTCCACCCACATGTTTTAAGCCTGATTCCATTTTGAAGCTGCCCGTTAGCTTGCCATTTACCTTAACCTGTTGTCACTTTGACAATGCGGGCTAGTTTTGTTGGGACGCCAAAGTCAAGCATTATTTTGTGCAGGGCATATCTGTGCTTCCTTAAATTCTACAAAGAGTTGGCGCACGACGATGTTATATTCCCAACATTTTCGACCACCTGATTTACTCAGAATATTTGGTCGATAATAGATCGTCCACTTTGAAAGCCACCCTAACATGGCACTATAATTAGGTGAGATGTGAAGCTTATTTACTGTGGGCTTCAAATCGGTGCTGTGAAGACTACAGAGAAGTCAAAACTCGTTTATAGTCAATTCAAAGTTCGTTTTAACTATTCTGAAAATGGTCATTTTGCTCGAAAGATTTCCCGAAGCCACCGCAACGACAACAATGTCCCGACTGCAATAAAGTGCATCTAAAGCGGCAACCGGGTAACTGTTGTGCACTAAACGTAGTACGCAAAGCAAAATTTGCCGAGGGTGATGATCGCTTCACTAAAATGGCAAAGCTAAATGGGAGGGACTGGCGCTTTTCGTTGATACTGGTAATGAGTGTAGTTTGATTTAGAAATTTAAAGCGGACCTGTTAAGACCGTATGAAGTAAAATCATGCCACATGCAACTTAAAAGCATCTGCGGTGGCGAATATATTGCGACAGAAGTGGTAGTACTAAAGATCTTTATTGACGGTAGTGAGAAGACGATTCATGCGTATGTGGTGCCCGATAACCTTCTATCCACGGATGTCCTAATCGGACAACATTTCTTCAAAGGCGCAACGGGCGTCGTTCGAGGCGGGAAAATCCTTTTTGTCGAAAACGCCGAAAGAATCGTAAACTTCAAAAGCGGGCTCAGTAACAGTTTCGAAAAAGACAAATTGAGGCGTATGCTAAACGAATTCCGCGATGTGTTTGCGGATGGTGTAACAGAAATCGGGTTAACCGATTCAGTGCAAATGAAAATCGAATTAGACACGTCGAAATCACTAGCTCAAACACTGTACCGTGTCCCAGAGAATAAACGTAGTGGTTGATGACTTGTTTACAAATAACATCACTAAGTCACGTTCTAAATACGCAAGCCCAGTGATTTTAGTGAAAAAGAAAAATGGTTAACATACGTTACGCATTTACTATTGAAGTTTAAATCAGCAGACGCTTAAGGAACGTTTTTCTACTCCAAACGTCAAAGAACAGTTACTGGGCGTGAAGCGTTTCAAATATTTCTCCGTGCTAGATTTGAATAGCGGATACTTCCAGGTGCTGATTGCGACAGACAACCGCAAGTATATGGCATTCGTCACGACCGACGGCCCTTACGAGCTGCTGCGCATGCCATTCGACCTGAAAAACGTCCCGGCTGTTTTCCAGCGCCTGATTGCAAACGTCAAAGCCGAAACACGGTCGGGTGAGATGATTCGTTATATGGACGACATGTACGAGAAGCTACCACCCTAAATATGGCTAAATGCGAGTTCTTCGTGCATTCAGTAGAATTCTTGGGACATAACATAAATTAAATCCAAACGGCATAAGTCCTGGAGAAGTGAAGCGAATTTAGTGTACCCACCGACATCTCGAGCGTGCAAAAATTCCTCGGTTTAACCGGATATTTTTGAAATTTTGTCTGGAGGTATTCGCCAATTTCGGGACCTTTACGAAAGTTATTGCGAAAAAACGAACCCTTCATTTAGGGCACGGTCCAAGAGCAATCCTTAAACAAACTCAAAGAAGTTCGTACCGGGTGGATGCAGAACACGAGGTTCACTCGGACGCAAGCAGCGTGGCTCTACCGGGCGTGTTGATGTAATGAGATGACGGGCTTTGATTTATTTTAGCCGAGCGACGACAGTGGTTGAACAGCGGAAGCATAGCTATGAACTGGAGACGATGGTGGTATTGGAGTCGCTTGAAAGCTTACGCTATTATATTCAAGGCAAGCGAATAAGAGTCGTCACCGATTGTAGTAGCACTTCGATAGAAAATCGCGTTCGAATACCACGACAAAGTCGGGTTTTTCAGTTTGGATAAAATCACTCAAGCGCATACAGGAGCTTATGTGGTTCCCAAAAATGCGAAATTTTATCAAGAGCTATAATAAATCGTGCCCGGAATGCACGTTTAATAAAATTTCCGGTGGACAGAAAGAAGGCGAGTATCACTTTGACCAAATTGATCCAGTGCTCTTCCCTGTTGCGCAGCGATCGAAATTTACGCTTCTACGCGCGGGAAAATCTACAGCAACAAAACACGTCGTAATTGTAGTAGAGGAGCTGAGTGGATACGTCGCTGCTTTGAAGCATCTGGTAACAGATAAAGGTAGAGCGTAAACTTAAAAGAGTTTCGAAAATACTGTGACGAGTCCGGAACAAAGCATGTTCTTACGGCATGAAGACTCCGCAGGCCAACGGTCAAGGAGAGCGCGCAAACAGAGCTTTGCTGACAATGTTGCAGACAATGACAGATCAAGAGCGACGTTGGGACGTACACTTGAAGGCGATCCAGTCGTTCAATACAAAGTAGAGCAAGACTACTGAGCGTAAATCATACGAGTTATTGTACAGTTTCAAGCCAAGAGACGTACTAAAGAATAAAATCAGGCAGAAATGGCACAATCTATGAACGTTAAAGTAAAAGCTAAGCTGCGCTTCGATAAAAAGCATGCGTGACCCTCGCAGTACAACGAAGGTGCCCTTATGCTTGTGGAAACCGCACCGCCTAGTACTGGTCAGTTGCGCAAACTCGGACTGAATTCAAGGGGCGTTTTTGGTTACGAATCCTCCTGGCAAACAAACGTTATATTGTGGAAGACTTACCTGGCGCAACGCATTTGCAACAATGGTATTCGTCAATCCACGCATCAGACAGGTTTAAACCCTGGTGCGTGCTACCCAATCTTGATGACGACGAAGATGTCGAGGACAATTATAAGTCAACAGGCGACAACGAAAGAGCCGAAGCAGGCCAAGGACGTCGTGATTGCAGGATGGCCGAGTTTTACGTGACATGTCAAGTATGCAGGAGGGCCACACTATAAGTGGCACAGAGATCGAAAGAAACAGGGTAGGGACAAATAAGCGTCAGACATTTTAGTACATTTTTATACCCAATTCCAGTCCATTTTCATCCTTTTGTATTCTATGAATCATTCGAGTTGTAAAAGGAGTAAATAAAGTTCAGTTGGCGACAGGCACTCTTTCACAATCAACCTTGAAATTTCAAAACGCTCTAACTTTTTACCCTGTGAAGATAAAACAGTAAAATTACATATATTTTAAACGGAAATTTAGGTCTCTTTAACTTTACCTCCGAGAAGCTTCTTGGAAAATCGAAGGCGAAATAGTTACAAAGGCAAGTATAACGGAAGATACTTCAATCTTTTTCAGAAAATTTACCATATTTACCGGCTCATTTCTTATAGAGGTCGAGGTGAAGGTAAAGAAGTGGGTATTATTTTGAAGTGAATTCAATGAGCTTCAATTTAAAACTGAAAAATGGGACCATTGCCCTTACCCCGCGGAGCTGGAAATTGAGAGGAGTTATTGTGCGCAACACAGGTGACCTTCCTCTGTACATTAGTGAAAGATTTAAAACTACATGATTTTTGCAGCATAAATTCTAATTTGACTGAACTATTAGCGGCTCCGATGGTGGACATTGTTCCTCAATTTATGCAGAAAAAAGAATATTCGATGGTTTTTAAATCTGTATAATTAAATTTCAGGATGAATAAAGCTTCAGGCATGTAAAATCTTACATAGAAACCTCTACTGTCACGTTTTATAGAAAGGTTTTGCCAATACAATGAGGTACAACATTAAATAGAGGAATCAATCCCCTTTTTTTGTGAAAAATCAAGTCAATTTTTTAACCTCGATGAAATTCAAAACGTCCATTAATTTATCACTACCTATACTGCGCACCTGTCTCTATTCAAAGCAAATAAACGAAGATTTATAAATAACAAATATAACAAGTTGCACGCTAACTAATTAATCATTAGCTTCGATAGACAAGGGCATCTAATATAACTAGATTTAATTCGCGAAAATTGTATGTAATGTGAAATGATTGGAATTTAGTTACATGATAACGGTTATGGTTCACAAAAAGTGTATGATAAAATATGAGTTAGTAGGAGTATTTTTGGATTAAATTTAGTGATAAAATAGTGTAAGAAAAATAAAACTAATATTGAGTCTAAATTAAACATTTAAAATAAGCTTTAAATTGTGGACCAAATACGAAGTATGAGGAGAACCAAAGTTTATTTTTTACAAAAAAAAAAACTGAAATAATTGTGAGAAGAATCTTTTAGAAGAAGAATCTTTAATCTTCTCGATTACGCCAAATACTCCTACCCCATTCAAACACATCATACTATCACATTCAGTCACGTGTGATTATTTAATATTTTGTTCGCTTGGCTTTTCCGCCTTCCTATTAGCGTGGGCTCAGATTACAAATAATTGATTTTTCCCAACTATCATCATCAATCACGCAAATCGTTATCTAGTAATGCAGTAAATGAAATTCTTAAGTTTAGAGAAATCACGAAACGTTCCTTGAAATTACTTTTCTATTGACATAAAATATCGAAGTAATTTTCTAATAAACACAAAACAAATTGATTTATCTATGAAATTGACGCCATATCAAATGTTTTTCTTGGCTGCCAAATTAAAGATACACCTTCGAATCCATCAACACAATCATATGATTCTCTCTGTAATTTTTCACCTTTCACGTTTTGAAGAAATGATAAAGCGATTTGGCCGCTTTCCAAATCGGTGTCTGCAAAGAACGTTGTCGTCACAAGGTCGTCAACACCATTCAGATTTTCCCACCCACTTTCAAACGAAATGAAAATTGCTACATTGAGATAATATTTTAATCCTCGCGATTTACTCTGAACCTGTAATTACTAGTTGATATTATACGAGTACCATTGTATTAAAACATGTAAATCCATTCATAAATTTCTTCAGGAATTGTTTTCTTTTGCGGTCGCCTGCTACTAATTCATAAAAGTGATAACTGTGATTGTACTGAGTAGTAATCGCGTGCCATGCCAAGCACAAAGCTCGTCACAGATAGTTGTTTGCAATTAACTCATAATACTACGAAACGGCTTCTGTTTGCATGATGATGATTTTTGTTGCTTTTAATCGCATTATCTCAACCCATCCGCGTTAAATTATGTTTTCACACTTACTCATCGGATCCGCGGCAAAGTCAAAGCGCGGGTGGCCAATTATCATGCGTATAAACATACTTGAACGATATCATCATCTTCATCTTGAACGGGGCACTAGTGCTCCCATCTCAATGTGTTTATTCACACTTAAGATTCTCCGCAAAGGGAACCGATTGTGACGATGCGATAGATGCTAAGAAAAGTCTAACTGAGAGGGGCAAGCGAGTGTTGTTAAGTCGATGCTTTAGTAATCACTTTGAATCGTGTGTCTAATTAAAAAGAATGCTAAACGGTACTTGATATGAACAATGTAATGTGAAGGATTTTAGTTTTGTTTGTTTTTCCACACAGGAAAAGTTCAAGAGATAATTATAGTCAAGATGAGGCTGGTAAAATGAATGGGAGGATTATTCTTGGAAACAATAGATGGGGTTCAGTTGATCTAAATTTAGATTTCATCAAAATAAAGTTTCATTAGAAGACATGAAGGAACCCTAATAACATACAGAGAGATTTACTGAAAACTAAATTAATGCAGACACAGTGGAAAATTATTGTACAAAAATTGAATTTGATATTAAATATGTCAGTCTTCAGTCATAGAACCAGCAGAGCTTTTTTCTTTCTGGGAGAAAATATGTCTTACCTATAAATTGTAGATAAAACGAAAAAAAATATTTAAAAAATTTTTGCGTCAAATATGGTATCTTCTTTCTTATTGATACTCAATATTTACTTTTTTGCACTTTTCATCAAGGCATCTTAACTATTTTCACGTTTTGTCATGACATTTGAATTTTTAAACATTAACTTATTGACTTGAGCGTTAACTTCGATGCATTTTGCTTCCGTGTCTTTGCTTATCTCTTTCGATAAGCTTTATATTTGTGGATTAATAGATTTAATGGATAATATGTGTTATGAATAGGATCAAAATATTTAACAGTGGCTGAATTTTGAGCAAGTTACCACTTTAATCTTTAAATTATTTAATAAAATTTTTCTACTTACGTCATTAGAGGAATGCAAACAACAAACAAATATTTCATAGCTTAAATTTCAAATTCCTACCCACTTCAAACAATTATGTACATATATGCATTTTTCAGAATTCGTACTTTCTTATTTAACTTAGCAACCACTAAACCAGCCCAACCACCTGGTAAGCAAATAGCTTAAAGGATTATTGTTTTATTCCAGTAAATTTTATACTGGTAAACATTCTATAGGGATTTCATCAAAGCATAAGTAGGTCTTTAGAAAAAATCGTTTGTTTACATGACTGTATGCTATCCATGGGAATTCAACACTTTGTTGGGCTCCGGAACGCGGAAGACTTTTGGACTAACGACTAAACACCATTTCATATTACTCCAGGCTAAACTTCGTTTCTCTAAGCCGACGAGCCGAAGGGATAATTTTTTAGCAAGCAGGAAGGGGAAAAAGAAGGATAGCTTGAAAAGGGACCCCTCCAAGGCCTCAAATATGCCTTATTTAATCTTTTCCTACCGGGATACATATTTTTTATGATTTTTTAAAATTTTGTTGCATTATTCAAAAAAGGTATATAAAAAAAACCGGATATTTTTTTTAGATTTTTATTGTATGTAGAAGTTCTATTTCTATAAGCTTAACTAGTTTGCACCGTCAACAACTTTATATATCACAATGTTATATACTTAATAATAATAATACATCCCACAATAGTCCAATAGCTAAGCTTGGCGTTGAGATTTATGTTAGGGTAACGGCATTCGAGATGATATGGCCAATATCACGCACAACTTTGTGATTATTACCTAATTGTTCAATTAGTACCCATCGCAGCTGGGTGGGCTGATAGCCCGACAGCAGCATCAGAAGCTCAAACTCTGATTTGAGCTTGGGAGCTGCTCCAATTCAAAATTTTAAAGGCAGATTTAGAAAAATATTTAATTATTTTCATTCATAATCGTAATTTGCAAAATAGTTTTCTTTCTTATTATTATTATTAAATGTAATTTTAATATCAATTATCCCTTATATTAAATTTAAATGTTTCCCTTTAATTATATTCTTCATGAGATTTAACTTTTATTGCTATTTAGAATTTTTTTTCGTTTTTCTTTAATTCAGTTAATTTTTCCTAAAAAAATTTTAAATCTGCCAATTAAAATTTTGAATATGGGAACACTGATTTAGTGCACCCCAACGGTGTATTACATTACCGAAGGCAAGCTAACTAGGCGGAGCTCAGCTGATGCGAATTACAGTATACACAGTAATGAAAAGAGGAAAGGTCAGGAATTTCTGGGACGGATCGGGAGTGGACTTACGGTCGCGACAGAGAAAAGACGTGGGGAGTTTCCACGAGACACTCTGCATTTGTGCTTGGCCCGCTACTTTGACCCAAGTAAAGTAAACAAAATCAATCGACTCTAATCAATTTGTTACTTGTATGCAAATTAACAAGCAAATGCGTGTAAAGACCGTGAAGAGTGCTATGATAGGTTGTGGTTCTAAGAAAATGATAATTTGATTGGATTCGAGTGCTTGCAAAGTGCAGTGAAATTTACACAAACAAATTGCCTTATAATATATTGTCTTGTGTACAAGTGGCCCATGATAGAATTTCTTGTGTCTAATGCGTGGAACTCGGATGACAGCCTTTGCCTCGAATCGTCAATACGCAGTCCAACCGAACATAACGGCTCAAGTATGCCCAGAGTGTTAAGAAGTCCTAACCATGCGATCAATGTGAATCGTGCAGAGAATTTCTTCACTTAAAAGTTAGGGTTTCTTATAAAAATCATCTTTTGTTTGAGTACTTGGGTGCGAGGGTATTGATCGGTCTCAGCATTTGATTGTAATCGAATAATTAAACCTATCGTTAAGACGTGAAGCGTAGAAGCTAAAAAGTATATGATGGCTTCTATAGGTGCGAATATGATACAAAGTAAAGAATACCACTAATGCGGGAATTGGTTTCGGTCGGTTAGCTCTTTAAATGCTCATGAAACGTCCGAATAATGGTTTGATCGGTTCTGACGATTGTTGCTTAGCGGCAGGTGAATCTGGCGAGTATCAGATCAGAAGGAAGAATTGCATTGTGGCATCCAGAGGAGGGATCAAACGTATGCTATTAGGATATTTGAGGGCTATAACCAGATAGTTCTCGAAGCATTGTAAATACTTCCGAACATGAATACTCATCTAGGCAAATGAAGCAGAAGCAATGCAGATTATATACGGACACAAATTTTGTGTAATTTTGCCTTCCCCTGGACCCCCTCATTCATAAAATGATTTTTTTATTTCAGATTCTTAAAATCAAGACCTTTCATTTGATAGCCCACTCGACTACCTTATTTTTAAGGATTCATACGTTGTTAGGGGGGACCCCCTTAAAAAAATTTTTAAATTTTTGTTAAGACCTTAACTTTTGAGAGACCATCACTTCTGACCTTTTCACAAAGTTTGAGCATTCTAGCTTCTATGGTTTCTGAGGAAACTAGCTGTGACGCACGGACAGACAGATCGCGAAACTAGTAGTTCTTTGTTAAAAAAAAATTTTTACAAAGACCTAAAAACGCGTGTTTGAAGAAGTAAAGAATTTAAATAAAGGACACCATAATCAACCGAGCCACGACGAAGCTCAGTAGTTGCAGGATTTTTAAATCCAAACAACTTTGTAATTAAAATTGTGGAACAAGGTTAAGAATTCAAGCAGAGAGTTCCATGTAAGTAGTGAAGGACTGTCAGAAGTAAGGAGGAATGAATCAAACTACGAGTACTACAACCCATTCACTGGGGCTCCTCCGACTGGAAGTTCCGGTCCCGGGGTCACTCGTTTAAGGACGGGCGTGGGCACCACTCGCTCCCAAAATACCCCCGTATGGCCGCCGAGCGGGGCTGTGGCACGCCGGAGTATGATTCCTCCGCTTAAACCCGCACGGCCCTTCTAAATTTACCTACTGGAAAAGAAAGTATCTTTCTTCCACCAACTTTTGGGCGCACTAACTACTGAGGAACCCTCTTACCACGTGCACATTCATTGGAGCCGAATGAAGGTTTAAATTATTTTCACAAAAGAAAGACATCAAACTAGCGCCTGTGCCCACTCGAGTAACGCGCACACTTCTTGTAACCAAATCAAAGGAAAATACAACTTCCTATTTCTTCACTTCCTATTTTGTTCCACTAGCAAAAGTTATATAATTACACTTCACCAAAACCACGTAGCGCTAAAATGAAATATTACAATTAAGCAAAATCAAGAAAAAAAAACCTTAACTTAATATCCTTCGCGAAGTTGGGGGCCCCCTTTCCTTTGGGGGCTGCTTCCGCCATAAGTATCAGCTCTAATTGATCACCAAAAAAGAGCGCTCCACTTACCAACCGTCCTTAAATAAATTCTGCTTAACGGAGCACCGGTTAAGTTCGAAGTCAACTGGCGGCGGTTAATGCACGAAATAGGAATTTGAATTTTCCTTTGATTTGGTTAAAAGAAGTTTGCCGTGGCTCAAGTGGGTATAGGTGTCAGTTTTATGTCTTTCTTTTCTGAAAATAATTATCATTTGACTCCAAGGAGTGCGCGCGTGGTAAGAGGGTTGCACAGCTGTTAGTGCACCCAAAAGTTGGTGGGAGAAAGGAACTTTCTTTTACAGGTGATAAATTTAGAAGTGCTGTGCGGGTTTAAGTGGAGGAATCATACTCCGGCGTGCTGCAGTCTCGCTCGACGGTCATACGGGGGTATTATTTCTTCTAACTATTCAACATAGTTGCCTTTGAGGGTGATACAATGAGTATAGCGATTTTCCAACTTTTCGATACTACTTTTATAGTACGATTTCTTTTGCACGTCAAAATAGGCCTCAATTTCAGCGATTACTTCTGCATTGGCCTCAAATTTTTTTTACAGCAAGCATTTTCTTCAGATCTGAAAACAAGGAAAAGTCGCTGGGGGCTAAATCTGGAGAATACGGTGGGCGGGTAATCAATTCGAAGCCCAATTCATTCAATTTTGCCATCTTTATCATCGATTTATGATGCGGTGCATTTTTTGGTGAAACAACACTTTTTTTGCAAATGCAGCCGTTTCTTTGTGATTTCAGCCTTCAATCGATCCAAAAGTGCACATGAATAGTCGCTGTTGACGGTGGTTCCTTTTTGGAGATAGTCGATGAATATTAATCCGTTTGCATCCAAAATACAGACGCCATCACCTTACTGGCCAACTGTTGCGTCTTTGCTCGCTTTGGATTCGGTTCGTCGACTGCTGTCTACTCAGCTGAATGTCTTTTGGATTCTGGTGTGTAATAGTGAAGCTATGTTTCATCCATTGGCACATATCGACGATAAAATTCGACTTTATTGCTCAAGCGGCACCCACTTTGCAGAGAGCTTTTGCATTCCCAAATGTTCGTATAAAATGGTAAAAACACTACCATCTGATATCTTTACAATGTCAGCTAGCTCGTGCATCTTCAATTTGCGATCGTTCATAGCCAATTTGTGGATTTTTTTATGTTTTCTGGAGTAACAGCCTCATTTAGGCGTCCTCTGCGCTCTGCATCGTTTCTGCTGGTACGACCACGTTAAAATTCAGCGATCCACGTCTCTACCATTTTTCTCGATGGAGCAGATTCCGTATAATGTTTACCAAGCCATTGTTTGGTTTCAACTGTATTTTTTTTCATCAAAAAGCAATGCTTTATCAAAACTCTAAATTCACTTGTTTCCATTTTTTTCAATAACATTAGTCGCTTCGCACAAAATGCTATGACACACGAATCAATTGTCCAATTGCTGTTAAATTTATACACGCATCGTTTGAAGATTAGTACTGACAAAAAATCATATGGAAAAAATTCTAGTAACGTCATCTATGTGTCATCCTACGGACTTACTGAATGGACTGTTATGTCAAACATAACTTGGGCTGTTGAATTCCTGCGTTTTAAACCTGTTCTGATGTGTTGTACCACTCTAACTAACTGGAGTTCAGTAGAGTGTTTAGCTTTGAAGCCATATTGTTTGTAGTGATTTAAAAGATTTTTCAATGTCCGTGAAGGGCTGTAGCGATGGTCTGCTGCCTCAGCGAGCGAAGATATCAGTGCTCGCCGGAATTGGCCTTGTCTGAGGACGCGTGAATGCGCTGGCAGGCTAGCATTGCGGATTCACTGAGCGGGTTCTTTTCCCCAGCCCAAGGGCCCACTACAAATAAATTTCAAATTCACAATTTAAAAGATACAACTCACGGTTCGACGGTGTCAAGGCCGAGTTGTCGAACTAATGTACCACAGACCGAGTCTGATGAGCGCGCGCGGGACCCGAGAGAATCTCGAAGGTATGCCGTTAATAGTGGAAAATAACATCAGGCAAATGACCACCACGACCACGCTTACAGGACCATATCCTTTTCATGAAATTTACCACAACTAAATCGCAAAGTGGCTGCCTTATGTCCTCGATAGCCTCATGATAGCCTCATCTTTGAGGTCTTGTATCGACGCTAGGCTGTTGGCGTAGACCTTCTCTTTCACGTGGCCCCAAAGGAAGAACTCGCAAGGTGTTAAATCACAAGATCTCGGTGGCCAATTGTGATCACCTCTTCGAGAGATAACACGGTCCGGAAACTTTTCCCGTAAATGAGCAATGGTTTCGTTGCTTATGTGGCACGTAGCGCCGTTTTGTTGAAAGTAAACGTTGTCCAGATCAATACCATCCAATTCCGGCCATAAAAAATCATTAATCATCTCTCGATAGCGCAATCCATTCACCGTAACTATTGCTCCAGCCTCATTTTCAAAAAAGTAAGGTCCAATGACTCCGCCGGACCATAAACCGCACGAAACAGTCACACTTTGAGGATAGAAAGGGTTTTCCATAATAACTCTTGGGTTCTTCGAGCCCCATATGCGACAATTTAACTTGTTGACGAAGCCACCGAGGTGGAAATGGGCCTCATCACTCAAGATGATTTTTCGATGAAATTCCGGATCATTTTCATGCATTTCAAGGACCCAGTCAGCAAAGACACAACGTTGTTGATGATCGACCGGCTTGAGTTCTTGTTTTAACTGAACTTTATATGCCTTAAGATCCAAATCTTTATGCAAAATACGGTGTGATGACGTTTGTGGAATGCCTTATTCCAAAGAACGACGTGGAATGGACAAACCTGGGTTTTCTTCAACACTTTCGGCTACAGCAGCAATACTCTCGGCTGTTCTTCAGTGACGTGCGCGCTGTTGTCCCAACAGCTTGAATTTCTCCACCAATTTCTGTATTGCGGTCCAAGAAGGTGCTTCACGACGACCCAAAAATGTTCGAGTTTTACGAACCGTCTCTGCCAAATTTTCGCCATTTTTATAGTGAATTTTAATAATTTCAATGCGTTGTTGAAGCGTGTATCGTTCCAGTTTTATTAATGGCGTGTTTTCTGCTTGTCAAATGTCAAAAAATGACAGCTGCATAAGTGACATCTACCGGAATAGCGGGCTATTTAAAATAACACCTCTAATTGGAAAACCCTTTACAGCAAGGGCTCTGGGATCATTTAAGAAATTTATATCTCCCGGAGGATTGTAAGCAGAAATCACAATGAACTCTAGAAAAACAGTTCGCACCTTTATTGCTGTGGCTGTATTAATGAAATATTGACTCACGTTTCGTTTCACAAGGATTACCGTTCCGCTTTTTCTACCCATCATTCTGTCATTTCTGTACATAATGTAGTTACGGATGCAGTCGTCTTCTAGGCTTCAGAAAGGTTTCTTGAATCATTATAATGTCGATTTTATCATCAAATATAAATTATTTTAGTTCACCAGTATGCTGAAGTAAGGAAATCACATTCCGCGTCTTAATTGAAGCGTGCTTCGTTAAACTCATTAATGTTGCCGACATTTTGAGATGCAGCGAACATGGTTTGAAACATGTTTGCCATCATCCCTTGCACCATGTTTTGGAATTGTGTCTGCATTTTGGCAAGCATTTGGCCCATATTGTGAGGTTGATTTTGTTTGCACGGAAGTGCCTGTGCAAGAGTTGTTTGTTTATGTGTTGGTTGTGTGGGTTGGGGTGCAGCAATCTGAGCGAACGATCTCCTCATGTGCTTTGGATTTCTGTGACATCCTCCGTAGCTTGCTGAATGTTCTCCACCACAGTTGACACATTTTTGCGTCTCTTCAATTTTCTTTGGACAGTCCTAGAAATGATAAGGCGTATCGCATTTAACGCATCGAGATTGCGCATGAGAGTCCAAGTTGTTGGCACTTGTGGCACATATCCCGTACGAGGACGCTGTGCCTCCATGATTCACATAAGGTGGCAAACAGATTTAATGTTATAAATGCTAGTTTCAGATTTTGGGAGGAGAATCTTGACTACCTTAGAAAGACCTTTCCTCATTTTTATGCAGTAAACTTCACTTAGATTGAAGCCCTTCAACTGAGAGGCCATACAGGCCCCTAATGACAACAACTGTCTGTCCTCCGTTAGTATGTAAGTGTGGTATTGTATTTCATTTTCAGCAAATGCTTTTGTCAGTCGTCTGTGATCTGTGGGTGTTGTTGCCAAGGTAGAGCCTTTTGGGACCATTTGGAGGGCTCTCATAGAATGGTTGTTATTGTTTTGGGTTCTTGTGTTTGTGGTGCAGGTTGTGTATTTGTAGTGTTCGGCAGAGTTGATTTTGGTTTTGGTACAATGGCCATCTTTGTAAATGTCGTAGCTGCTTTTGGTGGTGGAAGGGCAGAGAAAATCTCATCCTCTTTATCTTTACTGCTATTCATGCAGTCGACTTCCATCTCGCTTTTCGAATCTTCAGAAGAGGAACAAGACTTTGGAGGTAAGGACGTCTTCGTTTTCGAATGCCACTTAATCACGGCATTGGGAATCGCGCCGATTTGAATTCTGCGGGACACTATGGGGGATGAAGTAAACGTTTGAATAAACTACGATGCAATTTGTAGGCATATCTAGTAAATGAATAATTATTAAACAAATTTTCAAACACCTCAGCGTCAACGGGGCTAAGATTTATTTCTTTCTTCTTCAAAAAAATATGATGTGTACACATTAGAAACAGCCAAATTATATGTATGTGCATCTCTACCCATGACACCTAAGATGTTAAAAAATTTTAATTCATGGAACTGCTATTATAGAAAAACGTTATTACCCATAGGGCAGCTGTTGGAAGAAGCACAGGGGGAACGAAACAAGTATTTCCGTACGTACCGAAATTTTCTCGCAAAGAGAGTTATAGAGATCTACGAAGTGTGTTCAAAAAGTAAGGTAACTTTTCAAATTTCACGGGCGACGTACATTTAATTTTCAATTTTTTAAATTTTTATGTTGGTACACTCGTCACGAACATATATTTACGGTTTCAGCTATATAATATGTTGAGTTTGTTTGTGAGGCATAACAGATAGAAATGTGTGGCGTACTCGGCGATTTTTTGTTATCGAATAAAATGGATCAAAGATCAAGAATATTTTGGCCAAAAAGAAGACCACAATTATGACTCAGCAACCATATGCACAGGATTTGGCCCCATGTGACTTTTCCTGGTTCCCAAAACTGAAGAGACTTATGAAAGGACGGAGATTTGCAACTATTGAGGAGACAAAGACTGCATCGCTGGAAGAGCTCAAGGCTATACCGAAAAGTGCTTATGAGAAGTGCTTTGAGGATTGGGGAAAGCATTGGCACAAGTGTATTGATTACTCGTAAGGGGACAACATAAATATTGACGAATAAATAAATATTTTTCCCTAAAAATACAAAGTCACCTAACTTTTTGAACACACCTCATATAGGGGTTTCCAGTAAGAGGTGCTATTTTGATTTTAAAAGAAAAATCCCATTTTTTAATATAAATGATCGGATGTTTATTTCATTATAAAGAAGAAGGTGTGCCGTAAATAGTGGAAAATAACATCGGGCAAATGACCACCACGACTACGCTTACGGGACCATATCCTTTTCATGAAATTTTCCATAACCAAATCGCAAAGTTGCTGCCCTATGTCCTCGATAGCCTCACGAATTCCATCTTTGAGGTCTTAAATCGACGCAGGGCTGTTGGCGTAGACCTTCCCTTTTACGTGGCCCCAAAGGAAGAAGTCGCAAGGTTTTAAATCACAAGATCTATTCAAAATAACACCTCTTATTGGAAAACCCTATATATCAAAGATTGTTGCTGAGCTCTGATCCATTCATCAGCAGTATTTCAGTCAACAAACGGGGAAACAAGAAAATATCGCAAGGATTTTATCCAGAAATTGTAAAAATGCTCCTTGCTAGATAATACTAAAAAATTAGAAGATAATACTAAAAAATTATCATAATGTAATTCATAATTTTTCAATGTTTGTGTTTTTTTACCTGTATAAACTTATTCATATTGTAGAAATGCGTTTCTTTCATTAATTAACACATTTTCAATAAGTTTGAGTAATCAAATAATTTTGACCGCAGAAAACAAAAAATTCAACATATGTGCGTTGTGGCGAAATCGGAAATCGCAGACTATGGAAATGTATACTTTTTACTAAGCTACACAGCCCTCTTGGTTTTTTGCCTCAATAATAATTTCATCCAATAAAATTTTTGAAATGACAATAAGGCTCCAAACTAAAATCTGAATGTTGTTTTGATATGCTACCAAAAAAGAAGTGCATCTGCCGTTAAGTTTTATGCCCTTCTACTTTTATTACAGTGTAATGTTTTCACATGTTTCAATCTTAATTAGTTCATTCTTTACTTTCAGCCTAAAAATAAAATTTTACGTTTCCTTAGAATGCAAACTGCATGTCTCATAAAATACACGTATTGCTTATTCATAAGAATTAAGCAGTAATTTCTGATGATACACTTTTTCTTGTTATTTACTTAACATTCAGAATTGAAAAACTGTTAACTAGGTACACATGCTTCAATATACTCGTACTTATATGTATCAAATCATTTTCACATTCTCAACTGATAAAATTTAATCACAACATTCCCCAGAATTTTCGGTATTAAATTAATTAGCAACCATACTTAGCGCTGCTATGAAACTGAAGACTCGTATTCGGATACCATCCAGTATCAGTTTCAAAGCAGATACTTTGCCAGAAGAAATTCAACCCCATAAACTATTTATATTTACCGAATCATAAACCATGGCATTGTTTATGGAAAACATTTTGAATTGTTTTGGAGTCATGAATGCCTGGTTAAGTGGGTCTGGACTGGAGCCATCGATGGTAATAATAATAATTCCTCTACACCATACTCGTACCTGCCTGACCATGGTTACATTAAAAATATGTGAGTTAGTATAGTCTACGGACAAAGTAGAAACATTACTAAAGGAAAAAAAAGTTAGCAGTGCGTCTTTAAAAACAATGATAAGAGAAATTTAGATGGCTTATGAAGTTATGCCAGCAATCTTTTTAGATGCTGCAAGATGATGAATGTTTGATGTATGATTTAACGGATCATGTCAAATAAAAAGTATTCATATTCAAAATCGTAGGAAATTTCCGTTGATTTCCTTTTGGATGATATAGAGTTTTTTTTTTAAATATAATCGAAATTATTTTGGAATTTGGAAAAAAAATTTACGTCACCTTTACACATACTTTAAGAAGTATAATCGATTCAAAAAACTTTATTTATGGTTGAACTGAAATACGAAGAAACCTGTTTAAACCATCAAAATTAGATATGTTTCCGAAAACTAAAGGGTTTTCCAATAAGAGGTGTTATTTTGAATAGTCCGCTATGTCGGTAGATGTCACTTTTGAAGCTGTCATTTTTTAACATTTGACAAGTAGAAACTACGCCATTAATAAAAATGGAACGATACACGCTTCAACAACGAACTGAAGTTTTTAAAATTCACAATCAAAATGGTGAAAATTTGGCAGAGACGGTTCCCAAAACTCGAACATTTTTGGGTCGTCGTGAAGCGCCTTGTCGGACCGCAATACAGAAATTGGTGGAAAAATTCGAGCTACTAGGACAACATTTAGATGTGAAGAATAAAACCCGTGCACGTCACTCAAGAACAGCCGAGAATATTGCTGTTCTAGCCGAATGTGTTGAAGAAAACCCAGGTTTGTCCATTCCTCGTCGTTCTTTGGAATAAGGCATTCCACAAACGTCATTACACCGTATTTTGCATAAAGATTTGAGTCTTAAGGCTTATAAAGTTCAGTTAACACAAGAACTCAAGCCGGTTGATCATCAACAACTTCGTGTCTTTGCTGATTGGGTCTAGCCCAGTCATATTAGGTAAAAAAGGGGTCAACCTCGGAATGAAAGATAATAAGCTGCAAATTGGTATGAACCTTTGTTTTGTCATTCTAAATGTTGTCTCAAAAGTCACAATCGTTATCGTGTTCGCGTCTCAAGATATTCAAGGTCAAAGGTCACAAAAATCGGTTTTTCGCGAATATCTGGCTTCCTATCGGTTAAATGAGATTTGCATTTATTATAAAAGTTGTAGGCTATAAAATTCCCTACAACTTTTGTTTAAACTTTTTTTTCATACGACCAACCGTTTTGAAGGTAGAGCGCGAAGAGTGCACATCGTACAGTCATATACGGCCTAATGCAAGGTCAAGCGTGAGTTATGGTTATCAGTACGTTATAAAGTCAATTATTTACTTGGAAATTATAATTATTAAACAATGCCTATTATTTATGTACTAACTATTAATTATTTATATTTAATTAAAGTAAGTAACTTGATTATTTATATATAATTATTCATATTTAACTCATCATTGACACAGCTATTGCCTTATCAGAACATCAAAAGACTGCTGTCATCATAGGAGAAGATATCGATTTGCTCGTTATTTTAATTGGACGTACTCAGTCACATCATCAGGAAATTTTTTTGAAAAAAGTTGGCAAAGGCAATGTCAAAACACAAATATATTCTACTAAAAGTTTTGACCAATATCCTCGTACTGAAAAGCACATTTTATTTTTACACGCATTCAGTGGCTGTGACACGACTTCTGCGCTATTTAAAAAAGGAAAAAAAACTGTTACTAGAGCATTGGAAAAAATTCCTGATTTAGATAAACTGGTGGAAGTATTTCAACAAGAAAACTGCCCAAAACAAACATTATTAGAAAATGGAGTGCGCATCTTGTTGGCATTATATAATGCTCCAAAATCTGAGGACAACATTGATCATTTCCGCTACACGCAATTCATCAAATTTACAAAACTAAATAAACCTGTACAACTGTCAACACTTCCACCAACAAGTGTAGCAGCTCATCAACACATAAAACGTGTCTACTACCAGATTCAAACGTGGTTAGGGAAGGACTTAGAACCTAAAGAATGGGGCTGGATGCTTGAAAATGAAATCCTGGAGCCCATACGAACGTTATTACCTCCAGCACCAGCCGAACTACTAAACGTAATATTTTGCAATTGCAAAAATGGTTGTGGTTCCCGCTGTGGATGCAGAAAATCAGGGCTACAATGTTCTTTAGCTTGCGGCCAGTGCAACGGACAAGCTTGCCTCAACGCTTCACTGTATCCAAGTAATCCCGATGAAGAAAATACATATGATCCCGATATTCTGGAAGGTTTGGAGATGAACATGACAGATAATGAGGATGATGACAATGAATCGAACATTTTTGAGCGACAAGAAGAAGAAGACGACGAACAAGAAGAAGATAATTAGCTTCCATTTCCAATTTCATTACAATTAAAATCAACAAAGATACTTTTGATATTTGAACTCACATTTTGATAAATGTATATTATGCCGTATTTAATAATAAATAAAAATATGTGTAAAATATATACTCTTACTATCATTTTAACTTAAAATAAAACTAAAATATATAATCCAGAATTAATAATATTTTATACTTAAATAGTTAAATATGAATAATTATATATAAATAATCAAGTTACTTACTTTAATTAAATATAAATAATTAATAGTTAGTACATAAATAATAGGCATTGTTTAATAATTATAATTTCCAAGTAAATAATTGACTTTATAACGTACTGATAACCATAACTCACGCTTGACCTTGCATTAGGCCGTATATGACTGTACGATGTGCACTCTTCGCGCTCTACCTTCAAAACGGTTGGTCGTATGAAAAAAAAGTTTAAACAAAAGTTGTAGGGAATTTTATAGCCTACAACTTTTATAATAAATGCAAATCTCATTTAACCGATAGGAAGCCAGATATTCGCGAAAAACCGATTTTTGTGACCTTTGACCTTGAATATCTTGAGACGCGAACACGATAATGATTTTGACTTTTGAGACAACATTTAGAATGACAAAACAAAGGTTCATACCAATTTGCAGCTTATTATCTTTCATTCCGAGGTGAAAGCCCTAATATGACTGGGCTATCCTTGAAATGCATGAAAATGATCCGGAATTCCATCGAAAAATCATCTTGAGTGATGAGGCCCATTTCCACCTCGGTGGCTTCGTCAACAAGCAAAATTGTCGCATCTGGGGCTCGGCAAACCCAAGAGTTATTGTTGAAAAGCTTCTCTTTCCTCAACGTGTCCGTTTGGTGCGGTTTATGGTCCGGCGGAGTCATTGGACCTTACTTTTTCGAAAATGAGGCTGCAGCAACAGTTACGGTGAATGGATTGCGCTATCGAGAGATTAATGATTTTTTAGCCGGAATTGAATGGTATTGATCTGGACAACGTTTACTTTCAACAAAACGGCGCTACGTGCCACACAAGCAACGAAGCCATTGATCTTTTGCTGGAAAAGTTTCTGGACCGTGTTATCTCTCGAAGAGGTGATCAGAATTGGCCACCGAGGTCTTGTGATTTAAGACCTTGCGACTTCTTCCTTTGGGGCCACGTGAAAGAGAAGGTCTACGCCAACAGCCCAGCGTCGATTCAAGACCTCAAAGATGGAATTCGTGAGGCTATCGAGGACATATTCATTTCATGAAAAGGATATGGTCCTGTAAGCGTGGTCGGGGTGGTCATTTGCTTGATGTTATTTTCCACTATAAACGGCATACCTTCCTCTTTATAATGAAATAAACATCCGATCATTTATATCAAAAAATGACATTTTTCTTATAATATCAAAATAACACCTCTTATTGGAAAACGCTGTATTTATCTTTGACGTGAATTGTTCAATTTAGATAATCTTCTTGAGACGAAATTGTACCTCTAGAACCGATGAGGCTTTGAAGGTAACAAGTTACATCAAAATAAAGAGAATTGAACGATTTCGACAGGAAGGAAAGCTATCGGATTCACAGAAATATTTATACAGCTATTAGAATTAAGAAGAGCCTCTTAAATTGAGCCCATTTTCATGTGTCCCAGTGATAAATACAAGTATCGTGAAAATTTCAACGTAATCGATTTGTTAGCAACAATATTACAGCCAATTGAATATTTTACAATATTTTACAATTACAGGCTTCTAAACGACTTAAGACACTACAAATATGTATATAAAATAAGGAAACTTCGGAAATGATATGTAAGATTCATGTGCTGTTGTGATTGGTGAAACAATCCCTGTGGCACCACTAGCCCAAAAGGTAAATTTTTCGTAGGGATCATTAGATAAAAAAACAGACTTGCACGCTATCACAATAGAATTCTGATATGATTTTGTTTTGCTTTGCTTTGGCACTACAGCCTCTTTTAGGCCTTCGCTGAGATATTTTTTTTTTGTGGTTGGGACGTGAATTCCATTTATGCACTGAAAGTGGGGCTCCCATGCTCGCGAGCGACTGGACTACCCACGAAGCACCTCCCCTGTCAACCTGAGAACCTAGCCTAGAACCATTTGACATATTATTTATTTATTTATTTCATCTTACAGACTAAACAATCCAATAACAAAATGGAACGCAAAGAACAATTACAGCAATATTTAAATGAAAAAGAATAATAAAATGTCGATAATTAAAAGTTAAACTAGTAGTAAGTTTCTTAGTTTTTTCTTAAATGCTATGTAAGAAGAGGGGAAAGGACCAAGCTCGAGATTACTATAATTTCGTACGATTCTTAAGATTGGTGAATGGAAATATAAATCAGTTCTAGCATATGGGATAACTAAATAAGAATTCATCCGAGATGAACGAGATGTTTGTCGGAAACGCAGCTCAGAAAAAATATTTAACGTGGACTTGATGGTAGCAGAGTTTGTACAAAAAACATTGGTCTAAATAAGTTCGTCGGGATATTAGGGATGGTGGAGCTAGGAAAGATAAACGACTTTCATAAGGCTGATACGGCAAATTAAACTTAAGCAAAAGAAAACGCGTGAACTTTCTTTGGACAGTTTCTAAAGAAGACACAAGATAGGAATATCGGGGGGACCAGATAACAGAACAGTATTCGAGCAAAGGGCGAACAAGGCAAACAAATAGGCGGACAAAAGAAGAGATGCTATTGAATTTATGTACATGTCAAGGATAAACCCGGAAACTCTGGACGCTTTAGTATTGCTTTGGGCTAGGTCTCGTTCTGCTATGCCGTGGACGCCTTCATGCTGGGGGTCCCACTTCCAGAGGGAGCGTAGAAGAATTGCCAGAAATGCGATCTTCCAGCTCCAATGTCCTCACACGGTTCCATTTGTCAATCGATCCAAGCATCACCGCAACTATACTATCCGGAGTAAGCTCTCCCGTCTCACTGTAGAGGTCCCGTTGCAGCCTGTCCCATTTTTTGCACGCAAAAAATGTGTGGCAGGCAACGTCTTCTTCTCTTTGGCAAAATCGACCGTCCAACCAATCTTGTGTAGTTAAGACCGAAAACAAGCATGCCTGCTCAAAAGCTGGGTTAGAGGCCAGTTTCACTATGCCTTCGATATAGATACGGTCTCAGATCCGGGATGCGCCGCGTAGTCCATCTTCTCTTCGTGCAATTCACCTTAAGCTGCTGCCAATCGTTAAGTGCTGTCTCTCCTTGCGGGCAATTGTCTATCTCGTCTTTTCGTTTCGACGCAGGTAAATAGCGCGACACTTTCTAGCAAGGAAGGTGATAGGTATCACACCTGCAATAACTCTCACCGCCAAATGAGAGACTGTCGCATATGAAGATGCAATCCTCAGTGCCAGTTTTCGGTATACCTCCTTACTGAGACCGCCGCACCATATTTCTGCTCCATACAGTAGCACTGAACCTACAGCACTCATCAAGCCTGCGAGCGGTCATCCAGTCGCGTTCAACGACTAGAGCCGCAACATGATCCGCATAGCTGATTAAGCGTGACTCATCTGGCAGCACGAGTCTCAATAGCCCGTCGTAAGATACGCCCCACAAGTCTGGAATAAAAATAGATCCTTGGGAAACACCCGAGGTAACTAACATGGCCTTTGCAAATACAGAAGATGGTGGTGGAGTCTTGTAGCTGATAGTAATACAATATGCAGCCCACTTTGTGCTGATTTTTACTTTTAACCGCGTTGTAGATTGTGTAATTGTCAACATCTTCTTTCCTAATAATACATCTTGTTAGTTTCCTCTGTCTATATACCTAGTAACTCTCCTTTGTATGTGTACGAGAAATTCTTTGACATGTTTTCCTCTTATATTTTCTTGCATCATTCGTAATCTTCAATTCTAATATGCGGTGATTTTAATTTGTGAACAGTGCAATGGATGAAGTACCTTCTTATCTCTGTTTCATCAACTGATGCATGTTCTTTACCTCTTTCCTCGTTTCTATCACTCTGTTCACTGGCGCAATTTAATAATATCCCTAATGCTAATGGTCGAGTACTTGACCTTGTTCTTTTTAATTTTCCACTTTACTGTCCATCTGTTTCCCTAGCATTAAATCCTCTTGTCCGCATTGATAGTCATCATCCGCCATTATCTCTCGATCTCTCAATTGACACATCGTACTTCTGCTCCTTCTTCAAAATTTTACTTTTTCAAAGCAAACTACGAAGCTCTGGCCTCCGAACTGAACTCGGTTGATTGGCTGAAGTTTTTCAACTCGGAGTGTGAGGAAGCTCTGAGTAAGTTTTAGAATTACCTCTATCAGTTGATCAAACATTTAACACCTTTACAAGCTCTTCGCAAAGTAAAGCAGAAACTAAGCAAGTACTTTATGCCTTGAATGCTTAATGTTAGGCACACCGCCGTTTCAAGCGATGTGGTACTGAAGAATCCAGAGTCCGTTTTTGTGATATGCGGGTTGAAGCGAAAAAAGAACCAACGACTGCAATGAAAAACTTCTTCAGTAGTTTAGAGAGTTCACTTATGGCGAATAATGCTAAACCCTTTTGGTCATACATTAGATCCTTCAAATCCTACTCTTCTGCCCTTCCTTCTGTCCACTGGGATAATATCGTTAGTTCTACTCCGCAGGATACTTCCAACTTGTTTTCTCAGTTCTTCTCGTCAACTTTTATTCCTTTTTTATATGTCTCCTATCCAGTTAAATACATCTGTACTTCACTCCATTGACATTTCTTCACTTTTCACTGACTATATTGAAGTTGAATCCCACATTAATTCACTTAATCCTAATATTTCACCTGGTTGTAATGAATCATTCGACGCCGCTGGCGATCACTACTAACGCACCTTACTGCCATGTGGCTTTCCATCTCGTGTCCGTCGTGTCGGCTTTCCATCCCACGTTAGTTTTGTCGCGGGATGTCAAAGTCAAGTGGACACAGCCACATGGCGGGTGTGTGTCAAAAAAAGTGAAGTTTTCTATGTTGTTTTGTGAATTGTTTGAGTCTGATTTTCCCTCGTATGTCATACCGATATTAATGTTGCAATTTTAATAAAAAGGTAATAGCCAAAATTGAAAGCCTCGGTGGTAAACATTTATTGTAAACACCATTAAAAGGCACCAAGGATGGAAAAATGAATATGCGTAGAGAAAATACTTGATTGTAAGTGTAAAAATAAACTTGGAATTTATATTTTTTAACATTGTTGAATAGGTATAAATGCCAATAACCCTTCGTTGTTGAAACCATTACAAGGTGATCTCAAGGTTGTCGGTGCGAAATCAAAAACCATTCTGGAATATGGGCCTGGGCAAATATTTGAACGCTCGTTTTCGCCGTTCAACATCTTCGAAAGCAAAGAAGGATGATCTCGGATCAACTCAGCAGGTTATATATTTTATATCCCCAAGGTTTGGCATTTATCCTGACTTATTTCTCCCTCTAGTCCTCTCTTAAGGCGTAAATGAAAAGGGCATCACCAACGTCGATGTTATAGGATATTATCAACAAGCTGTTGATCACCCTTTCATATGCATCATTTTTATGATAAATTTAATCCTTTTAAGCGGTCTCTGGAGTTAAGAATTCACGAATTTTTATACACCTACTCGTCGAAAAACAGTCTTTGTGTTAGCTAAGGCTGAAAACTGTATAGAAAACTTGAAATTAACATCATTACAGTTTCGTTTTTATCAGTGCAAAGTTTTTCTTTTGTTTGATCACTTGACCAGGTGAAGTGATTTTGAACGATAGACATTAAGCTTAAATTCACTCATTGTTTGTACCATACAGATAAATGATGAAATGATATTCTACTGAAAGTAAACAAAAAAAAAACTGTAAAGGAGAATATTACGATAAAAACCCGAGGCATTAGTATATAACTAAGAATGAACATAATTGATTTATTTACTTATAATATGAATGGGAAAAAGTCGACATTTTTATACACTCTATCTGCAATGATAGTGTTGAAGTTAGTGAATATAACTTATAATAGTTGTGAATAATAAAAAAGTAAATATAGAGTACACTAAAGGATACTAGTGAAGCGATACGTAAACGTGTTTCTAATAAGCATGTTAGCGAATCAAAATATAATACAGAAAAATTGTATAATTATAAAAAAAAGGCAATTTAGGAAAAATTATTCGAAAATCTTTTTGATTCAGTAGTACAAGCAACCCTTTTTATAATGTATAGAATAAATTTTTGGGAATTTGAAGATACTACCCATTGGAGTAGCAACTTATAAAAATTATGCAATCGTACATTTCAAAAGGAAATACTGGCTGATTTGACGAGCAATTAAATTAGGAGTTTATTATTTAGTCATTTTACTATTTCAACTATTAACTCTCGTCTTTGGTGGTGGAATTATTTCTAAGAAACATAAAATACAACAAGAAAATGCCCAATTATTTAACAAAACTTTTAATGCATGTTAATTGATTTCTCCTCCTTGCATTTATGAACATGTGGAATTTATTACCAGTCTTACATTTACGTTCAAATGATATTCAATTGCCTAAATACAAATATGCAATATCGAAAATAATAACATGAATTGCTAAATTAACCACGACTTTCCTTTCCAGTGGCCCTTCTTTTTCACAGGCAGTGGGAGTGCATGGTAAGTGTATGGCGGAAAGAGGGTAGGGTTTTGAAAAATCCGCGGAGGCCGGTTTAGCGGTACCTTTGTTGGCCTTGTCTTTTTTCCTTAGCGTAGCATTCTTCGGGTTCGAATTAACGTATTATATTTTTCGGTACCGCGTCGGTGAAATTCGGGAGCGCGAAATAGAATATAGCTTTTTTTGATTAACTGAAATAATGAAGAAATACGGGATAAAGTAGAGTAGGTTTCTCTTCCGTATGTTTGTATTTCTGACGCGTTTGAAACGGGCATTTAATGGTAGCTGAAATATGTAATTGAGCGTAATCCATTTAAGACCTGCGACCGAAATCCTCTCCGATCTAGCTGGTCGACAAGCCGCCACCGCGAAATGGATTACGGTGCACGGACTGGACTTCACCTCTAGAACCGATGGGAGGTCGGTTCCGACTCGTTCGTACGGAGTTAAGAAGGAAAATCATTACATGGTCCTGATGGTTTTTCGAATATTTTCGTTAAGTCATTAGCGTCTTCACTTTGCATCCCTCTCGATTTTCTTTTCAATCTCAGTCTAAGGACTGGTACTTTCCCTACTTGTTGGAAAAGAGCAAACGTTGGTCCTATTCTTAAAAATGGTGATCCTTCTTCTGTGCCCAATCATCGTCCTATTTCTTTAATATCCTGGTTTCCGAAATTACTCGAGCGTCTGGTATATAACCGGTTTTCGGTTGTATTGACTCCTATCTTTTCGAAGGAAATTTAATTGAATTCACGGATTGCATTGCGAAGGCCTTGGACAATCGCTTGTAGGTTGATGTCATCATCACTGACTGCTCCAAGGCGTTTGACAGGGTCAACCATCAACTAATCTGTCACAAATTGAAAGCTTTTGGCGTTGCTGGCCCTCTTTTATCAAGGATGGATTTCTACCGTATATGTTGTGTTAGTTACTGTGGAATTACCTCTATTCCATTTTATCCGTCCTCTGGGGTTCCTAAATGTCCCATCCTGTTTATAAAGGATCTTCCTTCGGTTATCGCCTCCAATTGCCTACTGTATGCCGATGGTTTCCAAGTACTTCGAGCTATCAGATCTGTACAAAGTTGTCAATATCTTTAGAAGGACCTGATTGCACTAAATAACTGGTGTTTGTCTAACTATATACCTCTGTTGCCAAATGCTATAAAATGACTTTTAATCTAAATCACTCTCCGCTGGGTTTTACCTATATGTTAAATGAAGTCCCGCTCGCTGCTATGAGCTCTGCTAAAGATCTCGGTGCTACTTTTGATCATAAGCTCAATTTTGATCAACACATTCTAATCACGACTCTAGGGCCTCAAAAATATTCGGGCTCATTTTCAGGCATACTTATAAGTTTACCAATATGTCCATCCCCGTCCGCTTATTTATCTGTATTGTCCCTTCTATCCTTGAATATTTCTCTGTTGTTTGGTCTCCCCGACACTCCTACCTACTCCAGCAAAAATTTACTCGAGTTTTGTTTTACAAATTCAAAATCCCTTATCAGCCCTATGTATGGCGATTACCTTCTTACGTGTTCCTACTCTGTTGTCCCGTCGCGTCTATCTAGATCATTGTTTTATATATATTATAAACTCTGCCTCAATCAAATTTCATCAATATTGTATACGCGTCTTTCTCGGGCAAACAATTTTTTCGACTACAGTATGCCTGTTCAAATTTATATTATCATTCTACCTTTATACGAATGGTAAGAAAACATGATCAAATTGAGCTTGGTCCTTTTTCCGACTCATACCTTGTTTTCAAATTAAGAAGCCTGATCCTTACAACTGAACTGTATTAAACATATGACTTGTTTGTGCTTTAATTTAATTTTACATAAATTTTTCTCAACTTTGTATTTACTATTGTTAATATCATTGAATTTCTTTTTATATTTTCACTTAATTCTAATTTTTACTGATTTTCTATTCTACTTGTTTTGTTCGATTTTGTAATTGGATTGTGTTTAATCTGTGAAATGGAGTTTAAATAAATAAATAAATTAATTAATTGAAAGGAGGGTTTCCAACGTATCGAGGACATCAACAATCCAGTGGAGTTTACGGCGTTTCCAATGTCGAGTGCCACCAACAGAACGATCTGACCCTTAGGCACAATGCATATGAACTCATTAGGGAAAAGCGTTTCTCGTCACGTACCTTTCTTTTGTCAATGTACCCGCCCGATTTCCCTGATCTTTCAGACGCCACTAATCACACTCCACGTCCTGTTTTGCCAAGTATAAATCGCGAAACTTAAAACTTCTTTTAGAGATATCTTTTAAATTATATTTTCAGCACTAGGCTATTCAATTATATTTTCAGCACCAGACCAAACTTAAACTAGGAAGCAAAATCCTTGCCTTTCGTTCGCGATTTGTCAACGTCATCATATCATATCAGCTGGTGGGGGAAATTTATATAGCGATGATGGTCTCTGCGGAATATCGATCTGCTGGATCGGCGGTTATTACACTCCATACTAAGGACTCCGAGACGAATGTCACGTCCGGTACGGTGGAAAGTCGGCGTATTTCAAGTGTTTAGCACGACGAGCACTGTCCTCGTGGATCTATTAAAAGCATGCCTCATTCGATTACTTTAGCGTTTGAAGTCTCCCTTAATGAGGACGTTGTCCACTGCCTTCGAGACAGTGTCCTCCAAAGCATTAAGCTTGGTTTGGAAAGTTGATATCAGTTCGTTTGGCGTAGGTGCACATTAAAGAAGGTGGTCCCTGAGCACCGAACCCAAACAAAACCATCCCCTATCCAAAGCCCTCCACCTGGAAATCACTGTTTCGCATACAGATGGTCGTCAGGATACAAATGAAGCAGAACTTTTATGGTGGTGTTGCTCACTAAACAGCAAAAAGTCGGCGTTCATGTCCCTGGCAAACAAGCAGGTTTTGGACGGTTGAACTACGGTATAGGTTTACCTGCAGGATACGGGTGATCGAAGTTCTGATTTCGTTAAGATCCCAAGACGTGCCCGAGATTCGATCTTGGATCAGCGTTCCTGTAAAGCATACAGTGCGCCTCCTTGCGTGGGATTGTCTGTCCTTGGTTTCACGAGTACTGCCTACTGGCGGCGTCTTCATCGTAGTTTTTTCTCTCCTGTTTCGCGTCATGTTTTTTTCTTGATAGGCGCTCGGGCGAACTATATTTTCTGGCACATTTTGAAAGAATTTTTTGCGGCTTTCTTCGCTCTTTTTGTCAGCGCTGTTTGGAACCCCTGGTCTAGCGTTCCACACCCATCAAGTGCCTCCACCTTCCTCCTTTCATCCGGATCTCCTTCGATTGGGCTAGACGCCATTCTTTTATTGATGTTTGATGGTGGAGCTATCTGTACGTGCCCTATGCGTTTAGGAGCTCCTCTAGTTCAAGTAACCCATTCTTTACATCTTTGCCGATTCTTGGCGAGTCCGTTCGTTGTTGATGTTTGTACTAATTTTTTTGTGGTTTTCAGGTCTTTGTAAAAAAATTTTTAGACACCAGTTTCGTGACCTGTCTGCCCGTCCGTCCGTCTGTCCGTGCGTCACAGCAAGTTTCTTCAGAAACTATAGAAGCTAGAATACTCAAACTTTGTGGAAAGGTCAGAAGTGATGGCCTCTCAGAAGTTCAGGTCTTACAATAAATTAAAAATTTGTTTAAGGGGTGTTCTCCCTAATAACAAAGTAGCCCTTAAAAAATTTGTATAATCAAAGATAGATAGATCGTTTTGAAATCTGAATTAAAAGAGTCATTTTATGGATCATGGGGTCCAGGGGGAGGCAAAATGTACCAAAACATTTTGTTTGTCATCATAGAAATTCATCTAACCAGTAAGACTTTGCAGTTTATAGGTTGATTCCGCTGACGTACAAACCTGAAGCGTTTTTCTGGGAATGTTTATTAAGATTGTAATGAATGAAGTGAGCAAATCAAAAACAAAACCATTATTAACTATGTCACTTGCATAAACACTTGAAAATTGTAAAAGGAGTCAATATTTTAAAAATATGCAAAAGGCTTTATTGGGCAATTAATTTATTCAATATTTGATATTTCGTGATATCAAACATTCCGCTCAATAAATTTCACATAAAACATCAAATGAATATTTCAAACTATGCCAAAGAATACGTAAATATTTCGACAGCATCGTATTTTTATTATTATTTCGTTAGATACATTTGTTTAAATAAAATCCGCTTAAAATTCAAGTAAAGACACGCCTCTAAATATTTTTTTTCCCAACAATTGATTGGGAACGTGCGACGAATATGTGAAAGATACTTTTATCTTAACCGCAAAATGAAAACCAAAATTGTTTTCCATTTTCTTTACACCGAAACGTTATCTAATTGGAGTATTGTTTTACCTTCAAACCTTCGCGAATATTCTGTGTTTCTTAAAAAACAAAGCGAAATAGAAGAATCATTTTCTGATTAAATACAAACCGATCAAGTTTCAAAACATTCTTGCTTACATAAAGATAAATAAAAAATTCGATCCGCAATCAATTCAAACGATAAACATTGAAATTATCATATTTTTCGCTACCGAAACTTCGACAATGAACAATGAACTTCAGATTTCAACTTCTGAATAATAATCATATCAAATCTTTTATTTACATTTTTAATTTTTTTTCTTATCCTGATAATCTTATGTTGAACGTGTAACAAATAATAATATTCAGATAGTTTCTGAATATTGCACGAATTAACCGTAATTCGCGTAAATCCGTTTGATATCATCATGATTTCCATTCTAATCGTGAAAAAAATGCCCAGACACATGTTTGTTGTTCCAATAAAATACTTTTATCAAGTGTGACAACATGAATTACGAGTGTAAAATAACTACAATTACCTCAATACCGCTCAATCCTTTTGATTTCCTATTAGATTGCTCTCCGCATAATTCCGAATAAATTGGTCATACTCCGTCTTAATAGTAGCGAATCATAATTAACTTGTAAAATTTATAATAATTGCTCAATGAAACGTGTTTGAGCCTTAAATGGATATGTTGCTAGTATTATATATGATAAGATCGCTCGACGTTTACGATTTTGATATTTATTACTAGCGGAATAGATAGAATAGAAAAGGCAAATGTTAAGCTTTGAATGGAAGTTTAAAGATAAGTTAAAAGATAGATTTTGAAATGGGTTAGAAAAAACTTTTGTGGCAGTAATAACATTTTAATAATTTTATTTTATTTAAATTTCTCTTTCTCTCTCTCTTTTTTAATAAATCGGGAAACACTTTGGCCTCTTATTCTAACCTTTTGAAGCACTTGCAAGCCACTATTATTCGTACACCATAAATCTCTCTGTATTATTACTTAAATATCAAAATTTAATCAACCGTTTTCTTTCAATATACTTGAAAGCTGTAATTCCTCGAACACTTACACTAGAAAGCTCGATATTTTATTTCTGAGCAACAAAGTGTTAAAAGTCGAGTTTAAACTTTCAAGCGTTTTGTTTCAAAGCACTTTAAGCATTTTGTGTCAAAACACTTTAAACAATCAACCAGGTGTAGACGATCACTTGTTTTTCATTATTTATACCAGCTGCGTAAAGTGGAAGCTTTCACACGCGTTGCTTCGTTTTCATCGAAATCTTGTTCACGCTGCAGGTATATTTCAAAACAAAACTATCTCGCAGTATTGGAACTATTTTACAGGAATGAAAAAATCCGAAGAAACCAGCAACGACAAAAACTAAGCTCGACATAGTTATTGAAAGGTTTTGTCAAAAAAAAATTTCAATTTTTTTCTTGAAAAGCCGTCGGGTCTTGCTTCTTTGATTGAGCGAACGCGTCCTTTGAGCCATCTTGAGTGTTTAAAGGATATAAGTGTAGGAGGGGCTAAGCAAGTAGGTACTAAATTAGGTTGGGTTTTTTCAATACATTATTGAAATCGGTAGCGGTTCGTCCGTCCGTTTGTATGTCCGTCAGTGTGTCACAGCAAGTTTTCTCAAGAACTAGAGAGGCTGGAGTCATCAAATCGTGTGAGCAGCTCAGAAGTTGCTGGTTAATGAAAGTTTGGCAAGTTGAAAACATTTCAAAGGATTCTAAGGTAGGTCTCCCCATATAAGGATGTGGCCCCTTAAAAAATTTTCAACGAACATAGTCGAGTAGGGTAGCAAATGAAAGGTATCGATGAAATCTCTTGATATTCGTTATTAATACCACAGGGGAAGCGGAAAAACACGAACGCATTGGTTTACATATTCGTCTTCAATTTGGTGCAGAACGGCACCGATTGCTGCGTCTGATGCATCAGTTTCTAATGTAATGGGTGCTGATTTGGATGGATGAACAAGCAGTGTTGCATTAGCAAGCGTGTTCTTGTATTGATAAAACATTGTAGTTTATCTTGAATAATTGCGGCGTTTGGAAGGAAACGCCTGTAGAAATTTATCATTGCTAGAAGTCTCCGGAGTTGTTTTGCAACAAGAGGCTTTTCGAAATGGATTATGGCTTCTACTGTACCAGGTAATGATTTAATACCTTGGGGTGTGACCAAGTGTCCCAAGAACCCCAATTCATTTTGTGCGAATTTTCACTTGTCCGGATTTATTCTTAGTCCATGCTGTGAAAGTCGATCCAAAACGATTCTAACATGCTCTTGATATTGCTCGATATTCGGACTTGTAAAGAAAATATCATCTATGTATGCTATGACAAAATCAAGTCCACGAAGCACTTCATCGATTAGCGGTTGAAATGTCTGCGCGGCGTTTCTGAAACCAAATGTCATAAATGCAAACTCAAATAGGACAAGGGGCGATAGCAGTTTTTTGTATATCGCACGGTTCAACTGGAACCTGATTAAAAGCCTTTTTAAACCAATCTTGCTGAAAATATTTTTGCCATGTAAAATGCATACAAAATCTTGTATGTGCAGTATCGGGTACTTGCCTGGTACCATAATAAAATTGGGTTGGTCGCCAAGTACCATCAGGTTTTTTGACCATATGAAGTGGTGTTGCCCAATAGCTCTTTGATGGATGGCATATAGCCCTCGATAACAAGTGATTAAACTCTGTTTCAGCTGCGGCAATCTTCTTGGTCTTGGGGCGACTGGTGGACTTTTGGTAGCAATACAATGTGTGACCATTGTTTTAATTGTTTCCATCGTTATCACATGTTCATGCAACATTTGCTTATAGCCTCGTAGTATTTTTACGAATGGATCCTTAGAATCAGTAAGCATTACTTGAGGTGTTGAAGATTTGACGACGGTGCCTATGCTGTTAAGTTTAGTTGACGTATCTACTAGTGCTCGTTTTTGTAAGTCTGCTCCAAGGCCGTGATACTTCAAAAAATCTGCCCCTATTAGCGGTGTGTTAACATCAGCGACAATCAAAGTCCAGTCAAAAGTGCGGCGTAAGTTGAGTGAAACGGTAAGTTTTCTCTGGCCTTATGTTTTTATCACTGTTCCATTACCAGCATACAGTCGTTTATAATTGGCATTACTGGCATCGTAATGTTTTGATTCTAGTGTTGATGGGATGACGGATACATCTGCACCTGTATCTATAAGAAATCTACGTTTAATAAGGGTATCGTATATAAAAAGCGTGATGTGGATGCGCCAAGTTCATCTGCCTCGAAACAAATCTGTTGCTTTAGTTTTCCAAACTCCTGAATTGGCAAGGTGGCACACATTTGTTTGAATTCTGCTGATACCAGCAGTTCTTGTATTTGAGCTTGCTAGCGCTGCGGCGAAGTTCATCCGAACTGGACGATGGTTGATTACGCTGTCTTGCCTTACGCAGCTTCTGAACTTCTGCTTCTAGTTTCTCAATTTGCCTTTGAAATGATCCAGTATTTTCAATATTCAGGGGTCACCACTATGTAGCGCACTCTTCGTTTTGTAAAATAAAAACTCACAATTATGTTTTCTAATTTAGATGTAATTTGATTTTATTCTCGCGTGTACGAGTATGTTTCGACTGCGCACATTAACTTCTGGTCTTTTATTCAAACCGGATTTTTCGTCACTGCTGTTAGTTTGATTATTATTGCTTTTAAAACAGTGGAATAAATGTGCAATTTAGCAAAGTGTACTAATAACCTTTCTGGCAAATATTGACTGGTAGAAATAAAAATGTATAAAATGAATTAAAGTGTACAAAATGAAATTAATTTGTAGTCGCTACAAATATAATATAGGGTTTTCCATTAGGGACATAGCAATTTTGTATCTTCACATGAACGCACCCTTAAACTTTTTTAATGAACTGTCAATGTCACAACGTTAGTTAAAGTCAACATTTTTACCATGGTAAAGTTCACCAACCAGCAACGTTTGGAAAATATTAAAAATTAGTATCGAAATTCTGAGTAGGAGGTCGCAACTTTAAGAGCGCTGAGTCCAATTTTCTGCCGTAATAATCGTCCCACCCGACAGGCTGTGCGTGCTATAGTAGATAAAATGTAGTTCAAATTTTCACTATTGGACGTTTCGGTGCCAAAAAGACGTCGTACCGCACGACGCAAAGGAAATATCGCTGCCGTAAGTGCATCGATTCAAAATGAACCAAATCAGTCGCTTCCACGTCGCTCTCAAGAATTGGGCATCGCTCAAACGACTCTGTGGCGTATTTTGTGAAAAGATCTTGGCCTACATGGTTAAAGATCGAATCGACTCAAGAACTTAAGCCATTTGATCATTCGAAACGCTTAAACTTCTCGAATTGTGCTCTGACAAAGGTTGCAGAAAATGAAGAATTTCATCGAAAAATTAAGGATTATTTCTGGCCAGAATTAGATGAACTTGACATCAAGATATGTGGTTTCAACAAGATGGTGCCACTAGCCACACAGCACGCCCCACAATCGAATTATTGAAAGGCAGTTCGGTGAACGTGTTATCTCGAGAAATGTTCTGGTCGAATGGTCGCCTCGTTCATGGGATCTAACACTTTTGGATTTCTTTTATGGGGCTATACCGTCACTGGTCTATGCCAGCAAGCCAGCAAGTTTAGACGAGCTCAAAGCTAACATCCCACGCGAAATTGCCAAAGTTCCGGTCGAAATGTGTGCCAGAGTGGTGGAAAATTGGGTCCAAAGAATCGACCGCTGTAAACGGGCTTGTGGTGGTCATATGACCGAAATCGAATCTCATTCATAAAATGTAATGTTTGCACTACACCCACAATAAATTTGAGCTCAATATCTCAAATATCTCTGTGTTTTATTAGTAGATAAAATTGTTATGTCCTTAATAGAAACCCATTTTTAATAATGCTGAAATTTATGCACCAATATAATACTATGTATACTTGCTAATCATACAAGAAAAGAATTTAGAATAGCAATAAAATCTTGATAGACGAAAATAAGGTGAAATTTAATTTTGATATATGAAAAAGGAATAATTTCATATGAAGAAATGGATAAAGAAAAAAGAATAAAAGTTTATTATTGTTTATAGGGAAAATTTTTGGGTAGAAATAATTTTTATATAAAAAGAATCAAAGTAGATAAATCAAAGAATTTAGATATCATCGAATAAATAATGACTGTAATAATATTTGAAAAAATAATCGCTCATTTTAGAAAAAAGTCCATAGTTCATTCACTTAATTAATTTTAAATTAGTATATTTCAGGAATTTTCTACAACTATGCACGGTGTATAAATCAAGTCGTAAATTACAGTTAAGAATTTTCACAATATCGACGGAACTATCGTTGAATATTTATTTGCTATATCTTTCAAGAAAACGTTTAAACGATAAATCAAAGTCTTTTAATCTCACCGCATGTGATAATTGAAAAGTGCAAATTAAATAGATACGTTGTAAAATATCTATGATGTGATGTCTTTTGACTGAAATTGCTTTTATCTGTCACGTGAATCGTAGGTTCCCTATCACATTTAACAAATTAAATATGAATTTCAATTGTTAAAAACAAATACATAACTGAATTTTGTTGCAATATTTTTATCGTTCAAATTATTTGACGATTATAATATATTTTATTATAAAATCGTAATAAAGCTATGATTTCTTTAGAAAAAGTATTTATATGTGGTAATAAGCATTTTTAAAATTAGTTAATTTTTAAGGGATTATATATTCTTGGACAAAAAAATATTCGAGAAAGGAATTAAAAATTACCTATTTTTTGATAAAAGTATTTAAATGTGAATTCATAATTTCTTTATTATATTTTTTATTGAATGACGTAGTCGTGAAATTTCTCAATCTTATCTCTTTCGTACGAAACAAAGTGTCGTTAAATATGTCGAATAATGCATTTCAAACTCCTGCAAAAAAATCGAAGATAAGACTATCGCAGAGTCAATTGTCTCTTATTCAATTTGATAACCATGACAAGCGAAAGAAAATCATCAGCAATTTTGTTATAGATGCAAGATACCGAGCGATTCTGCGGCAGATTAATCTCTCAACCCACTCAGATTGTTCAATTTTGTATCGGTCAGCTACACGTTATTGTGTTTGCAATAATTCTTTGGTATGACCAGATATTTTTGTTTTAAATGCATATGGACAAGTATTGTCATGCATAACATATTTTGGCTGATGTTGCCAACTTTCATATGAAAAAAAATACCAGACATATATAGATTAGCTTTAATTGACAGTACAATCCAATTCAGTGATTTGTCACATAAAATGATCACTTTATTTTTAGCATATCGATTAATCTTATCAACCTCATTTTCGGTGAATTATACTAGGTTCTGCTTAAAATATTTTCAATATTAGTTCTTATACTTCATTCAGACAGAATAAAAACATCTTTCAATAACTTTCAACAATGAAGATACCTTGACATAGCCAAATATCACAAGACACAGAACATGAGAACGACGAGCTTGATAAGACCTTCAAGGTCCGAGTTGTCCCCACGAAAGTTATGTAGTCATAGTCCATGGCTATAATGCGTTAGAAAATATACTGGTTTGAACCAACTAGAATCAATATGATGTCTGAATAGTCTTATTTCCTTTGATAATTTTCTAGAAAAATTTATGAATATATGAAAGAAGAAATGAAAATTTTATTTCTTCTCATTAAAAACCAATTATCAAAGACTTACAATGAACTTCATAAATTTGAAACATTCAAAACAAAAAAAAAACAACTGTAGAATGAAAATTTCCGACAAGCCTCACAAGGTAAACCCTGCAGTTTTTACCGAGGATAAGTGTAGGTTAAAATTTTAAGTAAGGAAACAAAAATTAATTTTCATACAAGAAATCTAAAACATAGTATGAAAAATCCGACTTTAAAAAGTGAAACATTAAATTCACATACTTGGTGAAGAAATTTCGTAATTTTATTTTTTTTCGAGCGGGGTGCGGGTCCAGAACATGTGGCAAAATTGAGGATCAATAACCAAATGATAGAAGCCTTTGATATTGATACCCTCTGAAAGTACGATGGCCTAGCCAATTGTTATTTGACTTTGTTCTACAACATTTTGTATAGAAGTTATTGATAACAGAGACACATTTCTGTAAGAACCGAACAAATTCGTCCCCTATGCGGATGACAACATCAAGTTTCTCGATTGCTAATACGATCGAGATATTGAGATATTCTAACTATCTCTAACCGAAGGCCCGAAAGGAGATTTATCGTTACAACAAAAATAAAATCACACAAAAATCATTTTGAGTGCAAACGAGTTTTAACACTTTTACGTTTGCAAAAACCTATTCAAAATTAGCCAAAAAGACTAGAGAGACTTATTCGTATGTCTAATCGCCCAATTAAAAAAAGAGACCACGATTGGATAAAAATTATCTAATACATTCAGCAGACATATTTGCACTCAAGCTCGTGCATACTTAGAGAATTGAGCTGGAATCGAACCTGCATATCACGGATTACAACGCAAATAAACTGCCACTAGCTATACAATAATCTATCGCGACGTAAGCTAACTCATGTACATCAGGCACATTCAAATCTTCAAGTACTCATATCTTGATGGTTATTAAGCGTAAGGCTGATCATCTTACCACAGTAAATAAGCATCATCTCTATCGCAAATTTTTGCTGCCGAGGAACATGGATTCCTTCCTAAACGCGCTACTACTACTAATTTACTCGAAATATATCATTCTATTTCTTGTGCTCCAGATAACCATATGCAAATGGATGTCATCGATACTGATTTGATCATTCTATTTTACTAATAAAGTTGCAGCACTATGGCTTTCCTGCTCCGATGTTGGCTTGGATAAATTCATATCTAACATATCATTCTTGCTGTGTTCGTGTAATCAATTCATTATCTTCAATATTTTGCCCTATGTCAGGTGTCCCACAAGGTTCAATACTTGGTCGTCTCCTATTTATACTTTTTATCAATGATTTACCTGCTGCTTTAAACTCAAAATCCCTTCTTTTCGCAGATGATTTGAAACTATTTAGGACTATCAGTCAAGTAGAGGATTGTTCTCAATTGCAGAATGATATGTTCAACCTGAAAAGTTGGCGTAACATTAACAATCTTGAACTGAACATATCTAAATGTCATGTTATGTCGTATTCCCTTGAACCAGTACAAATCAAATTTTTCTATTCAATTGGAAGCGAACCTCTTTCAACTGTTCTAAAAATTAAGGATCTCGTTATAGTTTTCGATCCCAAACTCAAATTTGATATGCACATTTCAAGCATTAAAATCAGAGCTTCTAGAGTCTCAGGGTTGGTACTGCGCCATACTTTTATTTTCCAAGATTTATTCTCCGCTTTCCAGCTTTATAATAATCTCGCTCGAATTATTTTAGAGTATAGCTCTCGAGTTTGGTCCCCACACTTTGAATACCTTATTTCTGACCTAGAATATGTTCAATGAAACTTCACCCGCTGTCTTCTTTATAAGTACAAGATTCCCTATAAAGACCGACTCACTTATTTACATATACCTTCATTAAAAGCACGTAGGACTTTCCTTGATGAATGTCTGTTATTTAAACGTCATCATCGCCTGATTGATTGGCATAACTTAGTAAATCAAATAAGTTGGAGGAGTCCCGTAAGGCTTCTGCGCTCCTCTAATCTTAAAATCTAATTTGCGCCCACTGAAACCCATTGTCATTCTGCCATGATTCGTTTGCCTCGCGTGCACAATCAATTAGAACTTGGTACTTTGCCTGTATCGTTAATAGCATTTAAGCATTTACTTAGAAACAAACTGCATTAACTGTTATAATTTATGGTTAATTGCTATTTTATCTAAATTTTTTTAATTTGGCATTTTGCCTGTAAATATGGATTCTAAATAAATAATAATGGCAATTGGGTTGAGAGGATGGCCTACTGTCACGCCAGCCGTGGAAGCCATATGAATGAAATTGTATTTCACAACCAACGGGAAGGTTTGTTCTTGCGAATAAAGCCGAAATATAAGAAAAAAAATTGATTTTTGTTCATTTTATTGCATTTTTAAAAAGAAATCTGTATTCAGCACTTCAAACTTACTTCGGACACCATCAAGGCCTATGTTATGGAGGAAAAATTGACAACGCTGTCATACAAATGCCCTGGATTAGATACTGATCTATGAAAAGACTTCTTGACAAAAATTATAGCCTTTTTAGCAACTTGTGCGCTTTTACAGGCATGCCTAGAACTTGCATCAAGACTAAGAGTGAATAAAGGTTTTTTTTGGGCACTGATTTTAGCTCAGGAGATGTTATATAGGTTGGACAGGCGGAAAGTCTATTTGCCCCATCTGCTTATTACCCTATGGCCGATCAGCCGATCGTAATTTCTGTCCACAAACTACAATAAAGTTGCACTTAATAATTGCGTGGTGTCGTTTAGCACAAATGTTGTACATATCCGTACCTTCGAATTGAGATATATTGCCAAGGTGACACTCCCTGCAGGGCCGATCCTGGCCTCTTAGACGGTCGAGAAGTCCCCAACCATCTACTAATGTTTTGAACCTAGACACTGCTGAGTGTTTTGAGTTCTAAATCAGGGCATTCTATTTGCAAACGCTCTCTCGCGCGCGTTAAATAAATGTCAGCACATACAACACCATTATTTTACAATTCCGCTGCTTCCAGGCCAGCAAACTGTACAGGGGGGTTGCATGTGGCTTAAAGATGTCGAAAGGACAATACCACGTCCTTCAGTGCTGAAGTTTATCCGCCATGCCTGTATTTTTTTCTTGAAAAGCCGTTGGGCCTTGCTTTTTTGGTTAAGCAGACACATTTCGACTCCGTCGAGTCATCTTCAGTGTCTAAAGGATGGGTGGAAGTAAATGACTTTATATAAGGTGTAGGTAGGGTTAAGCATAGAGATCGTAGCAATTTTTATATAGCTTCGCTTCTGTCAAAAGTTTCCAAAAATTAAATTAATTTTTTAAAAAACATCAGTCCGAAGTTAATTTTTATCGGTAAAAGCTTATATTTTCGAAGTAATCGACTCAGGAAATTTCTATCGAATATTATTTTACTTCGATTAGTAAAGAAAAGGGAAGAGCCAAAGAAAACTTCAGGACCGCGGGTTTGGAGGAACCTTACGGCTTCCCACCGTTCGGGCAACCCGGGGAAACAACGAATATGAAACTGGCGATAATCAACAAGAGAAATTATAATGAAGAAAACTCCGCAAATGGCGGATGTAAGCTGCAAATAATGGCGGACAATCAACAACTAATCAAACTGTAAAAAGAAAATGATGAACTAAGACTAGAGATACAGTCCCTCAAAGATCTATTCAAGAGAGGGATGAATCCTCAAAAGATGTAGTCGCAAAATCAAGTGTAACAGGTTCCAGAAAAAGTTCTAAGTGCTGGTGGCACCAACGAGAGTCAAAACTATTTTGCAGTGCTGGAGGGATTAACCGAAGAAATGGAAGTTGAAGAAAACATCGAAGGTAATTCTTATCAAGAAAATGATTTAAATTTTATTCATTATTTAAAAAATAAAAATAAGCCCGCAGTTCTGCTGGTTCCTCTGAAAAAGCTTCCATAAAAGTAGAAAAAGTTCCGCATCAACGTGTTCGGACAAAGTGTAAAAAAATATGGGTCGGGTATTGGCAGCCGAAACTAAACTAAAAAATTTCGAGATTAAAAGAGTTAATGCTGAAAAATTAACCATTAGAACGAAATGACTGGTTGATCAAGTCAGCCAAAGATGCGCTGAATTCTGGCGGGGATCCACACTTCACCCATACCCCAACAAGTGAAAAGAATCAGACCTTTTTGTTGAAGGGTCTGGACTGCGGAGAGGATACGGTCGATCTACTTCAGGGGCTCAAAGAGGCTGCACCAGAAATTTAGTTTCGAAGTTCGGAAGTCAACCAGTGTTACCGGTGTCAAAGATTTGGGCATTCGGCTGCCAACTGCACCATGCATACCGGTGCGTCAAATGCAAAGACGTTCATGCCTCCGATGAGTGCAAATTGGCTCAGACGGAGCCTAAAAAAATTATACTGCTTTAACTGCGGTGTTTTTGGTCATCCAGCATCATATCGAGGATGCTCCCGATATCAAGATGCAAAAGAAAAATTTGCTCCAAAGCAAACACAAGTACACCATAGTATCATACCTTCCAACTTCGTGAAGCCCGTAGTATTATTTGCACAAGCCGCTAGAGGACCAGCAGATAATCCAGTAAATGATATAAGTGGCAATTATGAGCTGCTTCTCAAAATTTACCAGCAACTAATTCTTTATCGGAGAGAATCGATAAACAAGATGCGAAAATTAATCTTGTTTTTCATCGTTTAGGAGTTTCAAATGCCTCAAAATAATTTGTCATCTAGTCACATTCCCATGGATAGGATCCTCTTATCTCGATCAACGTCAACTCCATTGTTACTATACATCAGCGTGATTATCTCCTTGAATTTATTGCTATGCAAAAACCTGACATCATGCTTCTCACTGAAACGCACCTCAATTCATGGTAAGCCATGGATTTTGAGTTCGTAAGAAACGAAAGGGTAATAGGTGTTGGGGAAGGTGGTACCGGGATATTGGTTCGAAGATCCTATCGTTTCCAAAATATTGAAAAAGTCGAATTCTCTTGAAGTGTCCGTTATCAAAATCTCACTGCCAGGTGGGGATAACCTCTTCGTTATCTCTGCCTATGCAACTGGTGGAACTGTTCTCAAGCTCAAGGAGGAGTTCAATTCCTTGTTTGAAATACTCGAATTGAACAGGCTGCATAGTTATTATATTCTTGCTGGTGATCTGAACGCCAAGCATACATCATGGCTGAACACCACCAATAATCCAAGAGGTGTATTCCTGAAATCGTGGATAACAGAGAGCCAAATTGAATATAGGTGCAATCTATATGGGTCGGAGTTCCCAACATACCCTAGGACAAATTCATATTTGCACAACTGCATTGCTGACGCAAGACTTGAATTCAGCTTGAATAGCCCTCAATGGAAACTACAGGCGTTTCTTTATGATAGCGACCATAACGATGGAAATCAATCATCAAAGGGATGGTTTCTTCCTCATTCCAGTTCACCATGAAAATCATCGGTTGATTTTTCAAAAAAATCGACTGGGGAAAGTTTCAAAAGAAGTTTAATCGGGAGTACAGGAAGCAATGTCCTCCTACTGATGATGGAAACTCTTGCTCAATGGTTCCTAATGAAAGGAATCTAACTAACGATGAAATAGATCTCTGTTTGTCGAAGTAAGCGAAGCTGAAGTTGAGAAGGATTGAGAAAGTAGTTCCCAAGATTAAACCCCGAAACAGTATGGAAGGATATGAGACCCTAACCATTGCAAGATTGGAAAGATTTAAAAGCCTTATTTTCACACGCATCAACAATATTTATCGGCGATTTCTGGACTACAACTATCCCTCGTTGGCTTTGTTGAAATTCCACCTGAGGAATGTTTGGAACTTAATCCGTTCATACTTCAGGAGTGAGGTCAGCAATCAATGGGCGGAAAAACTGAGGGGTATTAATTAGCCCACAGGACCCAGAGGGTGTTTTCATAAAAGTGAATAGCATATTTCGTAAGAAGTCTCGAGTGAAGGTATCGAATCTTGAAGTCGCTAGTGATGAGATAAATCTTCTCGATAAGGCTGGTATCCGAATTGATAGTACGACTCCGGATAGAAATGGAAACAGGATTATATGTGAGGGATTGCATAAACTTACCCTGATTGGAACACATTTTGAATTGGTTCATCTATCAAGCCCTGAGAGAGGGAATGAAATATTTTCAGAGGTCGTTGAAGCAAAAGTTTCCGACTTCAAAACCTTGAGAGGTCTCCGACTTTAAATCAATCCTAAACGGCGAAACTCTTCTTCATTTCAATGAAACATTAACATCTGATCCCATACCGAGCTTGAATCTTATTGATTATTTTGTCAGCTATGAAGACTTTTGTTTCATATTTTGCAGGATTAACAATAAGACATCATGTGTAACTGATGGTATCCCAAATGTTGTCCTCGGACATTTGCCTGAGGTTGCTATTAGGAATTTTTGCATATTGTTCAACAACATGTTGAGCAATTCATATTTCCCAAATGAGTGGAAAAAGGCTAAGGTATTTCCGATCTTGAAGAAAGGAAAAGAATTTTCGTGCCCTAAAAGCTATCGCCCAATCAGCTTGCTGCCTAACATCAGCAAGGTGTTTGAAGTGATACTCAACAAAGCATTAAACCCCCACATTGAGAAATATGAGTTGATGCCGAATTGCCAATTTGGTTTTCATGCCAGGCATTCCACCATACATGCAATAACGAAAGTAACCTCAGACATCTGTTGGAAACTAAACAACAGTGAATGTGTTGGAGCGTGTCTCATTGATATGGAGAAAGCCTTCGATACGGTGTGGTTAGATGGACTAATTTTTAAACTCCTCCAGGACAAGTTCCCCAGACACCTTGTCTCCATGATGTGCAATATGTTATATGGGAAGCCATTTGTTATAACTGATAGAAATCTGACAACAATGCACGAATTCAAGGTCTTGAATGGTCTACAGCAGGGAACAGTTACTGCGCCTTTGCTTTTCTCAATATTCATTCGCAAGCTATTGAACGGCTTTGGTTTAAACGTCTCGCCAACGTGATCATTGATAACGTTTGCTGATGATCTTATCATATATATGGCAGAACGAAAAGCTACAATAGTGCAGAGCAATCTTCAAAAAATGTTCAATGATGTGCAGCTCCACACCAACAATTGGCGAATGAAAATCAATGAGCGTGCGAAACAATTTGTTTGAGACAACGCTGCAGTGGGCCAGTCAAGACCTGAAACGTAATTGGAAGGATTTCCACATTATGGCTGGCGAGGGCAGTCTAGAACGGGTTCCACATAAATCCTGTGTTCGATACCTCGGTGTTCATCTCGATCAGGATCTGTACTATAATGAACACATCAAAATCACGCTCAGTAAGACACAAAAAGTAGTCATGGCTCTTCGGCGACTCTTTTGTTCGAGATACATTGATCAAAAGGTCAAAGTTATCTGTCACAAGACCCTGGTTAGACCAGTTTTGACATATGGATGTCAGATCTGGTACAATCAGAGTGCTAGTACTATGGCAAGATTAAGAGTTTTCGAAAGGAAATGTCTTCGTGCATATACTGGTTTGTACAGAAAGCCTGAGACGGATTGAATAGAAAAATTTATCAAACTGCTAAAGTGACCAGAGTCGATGAAACTTCTTCGGAATCATATCGCAAGATCTGTAACTGTGAGTGAAAACCCTTGAATTTCACAGCCGTTCCACCCTACAGACGGGTATATTGTGACTTGCCTCGATACTGGTTTCGTCCCTCCAGGAGCATTCGTGTATTTGGATATGAATCGATATGTGTTTGATTCTGATGGTGTGATTTATCACATATATAGACAGGCCAACGATAAGAAGATAAAATAGCCTCCGAATTTGAGTTCACGAGACCAGTCATTCGAATGGAGATACTAATTTGCTAGATTCGTTGAGGCTGGTCGAACTGAGACGGAGCAATCCAGGTATTGGTGGCTGAGCGACAATATCTAAATTATTCGTGTTTGTTTTCAGTTTTTGTGTTTTTCGTTACTGAGTTTTTAAGTTTCAGCTCATTATAGCTGCATTTAGTGTTATTCTTTGTGTTAAAAATTAGGTATAGATTACAGTATAAGATGACGTTTTTTTTTATTGAATATCTTTAGAATTAGGGTGTAACATATTAGGTATAAGAAGAAGTTCACTGTAATGTTAGTATTATAAGTAATTTTTAAATAATGTTGGTTGGTTGTTTCTCCTTTTTCCAATGGAATCAAAAAATATGCAATAATTTTGATTTATTAGAATTTGCTTTAGTTTTTCTTTTCATTAAATGTGTTTCATTGATAACGCATAAATTTAGAGAGCCATTTGGGCCATTAAGTTGTCGTAGTTTCATTGTTTGAAATTTGTTTTATAAAGGGTGATTCATAACAAGTGTACACATTTTTGTCCAAAAAAAACATAGTTTTTATGAAGATTGTGCTGTAATGTTTATTTATTATGAGAATTTGGTCCCTTACAATTAAATATGAAACATTCCTTCGGCCATATGTGCATCTCGTGCTGCTCAAACGATGATTGTAATTTTCGATGACATTTTCGCACATTTCCGGCGTTATTAGGCGTATGTTGGCTCGAATGTTGTTTTTTTAATGCTTCAGTAGCCTGGGGTGCATCAGCGTAAACACGATCCTTCAGAAATCTCCAAAGGAAGAAGTCACAAGGAGTCAAATCACACGATCTCGCCGGCCAATTTATTGGTGGGCCAAAAAATTCACGTAGAGCGCGAAATGTTTACACTAGCAATTCATTATTTTTGTAAAAAGTTTTAACAATAATAAAACGTTCGGCTGATGTGTATGACGCCATGGTTAGAATTGTAAGAGACCAAACTGTCATAATCTGTCAATATATGGACCTGAAATTGGTGATAAATAAGAGTTAAGGCCCATTCACATGTGTACACTTGTTATGAATCACCCTTTATTCTTCTAAAATTTATAACGATTGGTATTGAATAAAGCGCTTTTCACTTTGACTTTGGAAGGGTGAACAGATAGGCCCTTGGTTTTGGCATAATTCTTCTTCTTCTTCCTAGCACTACAACCCCTTTCGGGCCTTCGCTTCCTGCAAACAGCGCCTCCAACTGTCTCGGTCCGTTGACCGCGTCTTCCAATTCCGAGCAGCGATGCACTGTCTTCGTTAGGGGTGGGCCGATACTACGGTAACAGTGACTAGGAACCAAGTATTTGCTTGTCACTGTTGGCACATGTTCCTTAAAAACCAATAATATCGGTTCCAAACAGTCACTGTTACATTTCATATTGCCGAATACAAGAGATAGTACATTCACGTGCCTAGCATACACGCGAATACCTATTTTCAGATGCACACGAAAATAAGAAACTCGACGAAAATCATGTGACAACAAGCAACGGTTGGCCACCAAAAGTTGTACTCTTCGCCCAACTCTGTTCCCAAGTCACATTTTTACTTAATAGAACCGATTTGGCTGATGAGTACAATTTCTCGTATATGTGACATTCCAAATCAGTTCCTAAGTCACTGTTTCATTCAGTCACAATGAGTACTTGTACTCATCGGTCCTGGAGCCACAGTTCCAAAAAGTCACAGTTACAGGAACTTGTAATCATGAACCAAATCCGTTTTAAGTCGATGTTCCAGTCACAGTTGCGGGAAATTGTACTCACCGGCAAATTCGGTTTGATACAGTTAAATGTGACTTGGAACAGACTTGGGTCACTGTGACTCTAGGACCGATAATGCATATGAGTACAAGTTCCCACAACTGTGACTGGAACAGAGTCTTGGAACTGATTCTTTTGTGGATATTAGGCATTCTGCACATTAAATTGGCAATATGCATTATATGTGTTTGCGTTACATGACTTGTGCATGGATAGATAGATAGGAAGGGTAAAATTTTATGAGCTGTTTGAATATAAACAATATTTTGCGAACAGTCTTTAAAAGGTTTTTTAAATTGATAGTATTTCATTGATGTATTTAACACTAGAGTGCACGCGCACATATTTTTAGGATTTTGTAAATAAAAATTTATTTCAAAATCCTTCTAAAATCGGTACCAGTCTGCCCGTCTGTCCGTCCGTACGTATGTCACAGCTGTTTTTCTCGGAAACTATTAAAGCTAGAAACATGCAATTTTGCAGGTAGGTCAAAACTGGTGTCCTTTTCAAAGTTCCAATGCAAAAAAAAATTTATAAAGTTTTTAAGGGGGTCTCCCCATATATGGAGGTGACCCTTAAAAATTTTTTTTTGTCAAGTATATTCGATATTGGTATCAAAAGAAAGGTCTTGGTTAGGACTTTCAGAATCAGGTGTCAAAAGTGGTATAACAAAGTAGGGGAGTACGGGGAAGTCAAATTAGGGGAAAAATTTGTGTCTAAAAAAATCATGAATGTAGATATTGAGTATAACAACGACAAATACCTTAGAAGTCGAAATTCACTCAGCTTTGTGAAGAATAGCATTATATAAAAATTTTACTTTTTTCTTCATAAAATTGCAAGGATACTCTTAAATTCAATGAAACTTGGCATGAGTGGTCCTATACAAGATTGTTAAATTCTGCAAGTTCAATAAAAATCGATAAATATTTACGGTAGTTATAGCCATTTGAATTTTCTCAAATTACAACAACACATTCATTGAATTTTTCGACCATGTGGGCTTTCCGTCGACTCAGACATTACAGTTTCGATTGGATCTTCTCAAAATTTTCCAGAAAAGATGTATAACATAAATCTTTGAGAAATAATTCCCTCGATAATATAAGAAGTATCACAATAAAATGGCAGCCTCTTAAATTAAAGAAATGTTGGTTGTTCCTTTAAACCAAATATTTGATGTAAACGTCATTGAATCATTTCTTGAGTTTGTTCATAACTGGTGACTGCATATCATTATTTGTGTACAAAATCCTTCTGAGACGAGCGTAGGTCTGTCTACCGACATGTTTTCATGAGTGCTTGCGTGGCATACCAGGGTTGGCCATTTTAAAATCACTATCAGTTAATTTTCAGATAATACATATACGTGTTCTTCTCTGATGAACAAACTTCTTTTGTATAACGAAAATTACAAACAATCTTACGGATACGTAAGAATATTTAATAAAAATGATTTATCTGACGTTCAAGACAAAAATATCTTTGACTAAAAATTTATGATTTATTTCTTATATTCGTAACATTCAAGGTATTCTATTGCCTGGTAATCGGGGAAAATCCATTTCTTAAAAGTTTTGCACCATTTTTATACGAATAAAATTGCAATTTGGGTTTTTGAGTAGGACCAGAGTTGCAGTTGCAAAAATGTGCATTAGCGCTGGCATTTCGCGTAGTTCACAAATTTAGTAAATGAGGCTTTCCTTGAATTGCAGCGCTCTAGCACACTTATCTGAAAAGTTATTGCTTATAATGTTACCCTGGTCTTTTATAGTAGTCCATGCGTGCACTCTAGTGTTAATAATACAATATTGAAGAAAACAGAGATTAAATTTTGGGTAAAGCCTATTGATTTGGTAGCGAAGCGAGTTAGAAAAGAAAACAACTTCTTCTGCTGTTGGACGTTTTGTTTTCCCAGATGCGAAATGTTAATATAGTTTTATTGTTCACAAGTTATTCATATAAACAAAAAATCTACTTTCGAAGGGAAATATAAATAATGGGTTTATATTTGTCTAATAAGGATTTTGAGATACATGTATGTCCATGCCAACTGACCAGGCTTTTAGGAAAATTTTCAATCCTCAATTTATCAAGAAGATTACTTAGTATACGAGGTGTGTTCAAAAAGTATCGCGAATTTTGAATTTTCGCGGGTTACGTATATTCGAATTTCGATTTTTTTGTGGCGTTAGCATGGTACTCATGTCTGTCACTTATGCTGACAAGCTCGGCCATTTTGAATGTTCACTTAATTGGTGATAGCTGCTTTACTTGCACGTGTTTTCAATCGTCTTCGATTTTTACTTATTCAAAAAAATGGATCAAAGAACGTGTATCAAATTTTGTGTGAAAAACGAAATTAAGTGCGCGGATGCATTCCGTATGTTGACTGTGGCATACGGAGAAGCTACCTTGGACCGAAGCAACGTTTATCGGTGGTACAAAATGTTTTTAGAAGGCCGAGAAGATGTGAACGACGAAGAGCGTGCCGGACGACCGAGCACTTCAACAACAGACGAAAAAATTAATGAAGTGGAGAAAATGGTATTGGCCAATCGTCGAATCACCGTTAGAGAAGTTGCTGAGGACCTAAACATATCGATTGGCTCGTGCGATTCGATTTTATCAACGATTTGGGCATGAGACGGGTCGCCGCGAAATTCGTACCAAAATTGCTCAGTTGCGACCAAAAACAGCAACGCATGAACATTGCTAATGAGATGTTAAACTCTGTCCGCGACGAACCAAATTTGCTCCAGAGGGTCATAACTGGTGACGAATCGTGGGTTTATGGTTATGACGTGGAAACCAAAGCTCAATCATCTCAATGGAAACTGCCGCATGAACCAAGATCGAAAAAAGCGCCAAGTTCGGTCGAATGTGAAAGTTTTGTTGACATTTTCTTCGATTGCAGGGGCGTGGTGCATCATGAGTTCTTGCCACAGGGAAGAACGGTCAATAAGGAATATTACCTGCAAGTTATGCGCAATTTGCGCGAAGCAATCCGCCAGAAACGCCCGGATTTGTGGGAGAACAAAAATTGGCTTTTGCACCACGATAACGCCCCTGCTCACACATCGTTGCTTGTGCGCGACTTTTTGGCCAAAAACAACACACTAATGATGCCGCAGCCACCGTATTCCCCAGATCTGGCGCCCTGTGACTTTTTCTTGTTTCCTAAACTGAAGAGGCCCATGAAAGGACGACGTTACGCTACGCTTGACGAGATAAAGACGGCATCGAAGGAGGAGCTGAACAAGATTAAAAAAAATGATTTTTTGAAGTGCTTCGAAGATTGGAAAAACCGTTGGCACAAGTGTATAATATCTCATGGGGATTACTTTGAAGGGGACAAAATAGATATTCATGAATAAATAAATAATTTTTGAAAAAAAACAAAATTCGCGATATTTTTTGAACACACCGCGTATTTTGAAGATCGATCGGGTCGGGTTGCATTTAGCAAATAACTTAGAAAAGTCTCGTATGTTGTAGTTGTAGTTTCATCAGTGTTATATGTGAAGTGAATATTTAGAAATTGACTTGTTAATGAAGGAAACGTTATTTTGAATGCGAATTGGAAGTGAATATTTAGAAAGCGACTTGTTAAACTTTATTTTGATTGTGAATTGGAAAAAGTTTTAATATGGCTCCGCGAATGAAAAAAAGTTCCATTTGGAAACATTTTACTCAAATTGACAGTGTAAGTGCCAAGTGTAATATTTGCAAAAGTAATATAAGTTATAAATCATCGACGACTAACTTAAAAAAGCATGTTCTCCGTAAGCACCTTACAGTTCAAATACTTGTTGAAAGTGAAAAACGACGGAATATAGAAGAATCTTCAGCAAATTCATTGGGATCTTCAATTGCTGCTTCTTCAAGTGCTCAACAATTAGAAGTGCAACCACAACCAGGACCAAGCACTGAAACATCAAATGTGAGCCATCCTCTTTTGTCAGTAAGTTCAACGCAAGCAAGAACATCTTCTTATATTCCAGCGAAAATTTCGGAGCAGTCGAAGAAAAAGATAGGTTGTGAGTTTTTGAAGCTTTTTACGTTGGACTACCAGCCATTTTCGATCGTCGAAGATGACGGGTTCAGAGCATTCATTCGGGAATTAAATCCTGCTTTTGAACTTCCCACGAGGAAAAAAATATCTAAGCAATTGAAACCAACTAGATATGAAGAAGCAAAAATGAAACTGACAACCTTGTTCTCTGATGCAAAGGTGAAGTCATTGTGCTTAACGACAGATTGTTGGACATCGTTGACCAACGATAGCTACATCGCGATAATGGTGCATTTAGTTTTGGGTGGAAAGCTTTTGAGCTCAACATTAGATTGTTGTGCAATTCAAAAATCCCACACAAGCGAAAATTTGGCTGAGATCATAAGAGCAACCTTAGATACTTGGGGATTAGCAAAAAAAATTATATTTTCCGTGTCTGATAATGCACCAAATATTACAAATACATTAAAAAACCATTTGAGGTTGAAGCACATGAGATGCGCAGCACACAAGCTACACTTTATTGTGGAAAAAGGTCTCGGTGAAGAAGAAATCGCCACAATGATAGAGAAAGCTAAACGAATAGTTCTTCATTTCAAACTGTCCACTAAATCGTGGAACATGCTACGCGAATGCCAAAAACGAGAAGGTATCGAGAGCCCCAAACGCATTATCAATTCTATGCCAACGAGGTGGAACTCGACATTTTTAATGTTAAAACGGTTAACAGAATTGCAAATTCCTTTAACTACAGCAATGGCACATCTGAATATTGACATTCAGATGATTAACGCAAATGAATGGAAAATTATCAATGAACTTTGCCAAATTTTAAGTCCATTCAACGATATCACCCAAGTTCTAAGTTCCCAAAAATTCGCAGCTGCTTGTGGCCTCATTCCTATGATAAACGGATTAGCGGATGTGTTGGATAGGTTTTTAAGGGAGGAAGAGTACCGAGAATATAGTCAAGCCGTCAAAAAATGTGCAAATATTTTGATGAACGAGGCCAACCGCGTGGAGCGATTCGGAGGGATTGAGCGCAGTGGCACATTAGCGGTATCTACATTTTTAGACCCTAGGTTCAAAACTATGCCCTTTAAAGATGGAACCTCAGCGGAAGATGCTAAAAAAAATGAAAAGGCTAATAATGGCCAAAATGCAACAGGATGAAGAGCAGACAGAGGAGCCTCAACAAACCGATGAAGCAGTTGATAAAATGTCTATTTGGCATTCATTTTTGAGTGCATCTAGATCCAATATTCAACCTTTACGTAAGTCATTTTTTTTCGTGTCATGAATATCATACAAGTTTTCATTTGCACAGGTGGAAAAGAAGCAAGAGCGATCATCGAGCTTCAACGATATATGGAAGAAAGCCGCATCCAGCTTTCTGAGGACCCAGTCAAGTGGTGGGAAGAAAAAAAATATTATTATCCTATTCTCCATGAAGTGGCCCAAGAAAGATTGTGTGCTGTTGCTACATCAGTTTCGTGCGAGGAACTTTTTTCCAAAGCAGGAATGATACTTTCGAAGTGAAGATGTCAACTTTCGGCAGAAAAAGTTCAAATGCTACTGTTTTTAAATTCCAACGAAAAAATATTATCCGAAAATGTTTAATGTACGAATATTATTGTTTGTCGTTGAAATAAAGATATACGCATTATTTCCCCTTGATTGACTTGACATACATATATATAATGAGGACCCTATTATTAAATATTACGATTAAAAGTTGCGATAGTTTTTGAGTTACATCAGGAACGAATAAGTATTTTGTAACAGGAACTGGACCGTTAACTTGGAACTGTTACTCGCTTGTCACAGTAACCATTGGAGCTGTTACTCAAAAGGATCGATATTGCCCATCCCTAGTCTTAGTCGACCGAGTCAGACCAGCATTTCCTCGGTTTCCCCACTGGCCGCCGGCCTTCAGTTCTCCCAACGAATACCTGCTTGGGTATCCGTTGTTCTCCCATACGCTTCATGTGTCCAGCCCATTGCATCTTCCGCTGTCTTACAATCCTTGAGACCTCCGGTTCGTCAAAAATTTCATACAGCTCATGGTTGTATCGAATTCGCTATTGGTCCCCGCCTAGCTTCACTCCGATTATTCGCCTCAGGACACATCGCTCAAAGGCGTTCAATATATTTGCGGATACTTGGGTTAGGCTCCATGTTTCACACCCATAGCATAACACAGGTCTTATCACAGATTTGTATACTTGGAGCTTTGTTTTCCTGTGTATGCAGCTGGTCTTTAAGATCGTCAATACTGAATAAAATATTTTATTTGCGAGCTGTATTCTTCGGCGTATTTCGTCTCTTTCATTGCTCGTTTTCGTTATTTTGGCGTCTTATACACAAATTCGTCAAAAATTTTCGATACTGGATTCGCCAAGTGTGATATTTTGTGTATTTGGGGTATTTTTCCTCGACTGCGTCATGAGCTTTGTTTTATTTTCGTTGATTTGTAGCCCTACTCGTTTTGTTTCGCTGCCGAGTTTCAAGAAGAGTTCTTTGGCAGGTGTTAATGACCGTGACAGAATGTTGATGTCGTTCGCATAGGCCACTACCTGGTACCTCGCGTATCGACAGGTAGCTTCCGTATGACGTACTCCAGGGCCAAATTGAATAGCAATGGGGCCAGCCCATCTCCCTGCTTTACTCCGATATTTGTGTGGTTTTGCCATAATAGGTTTTTGGTATTTGGGCTGTTGGGTGTCTGTTTATTCTAGTTTGTCTCGCTTTTGTTTTGTCAGAGGGTATGGTACAGTACTGAGAAAATTGTGCCGAAGTTTGTAATAAGTTGTTCGTTGATAATGTTACCGCCAGTCTTTCTATGTTTATATATTTCAAGTCTTTCTAGGATGTCAAGTCTCGGTCCTTTGCTTTGTTTGTGTAATAATATAGAGTTTGTCATAGCGTCAGGCTAGTGTGCGCGGTTTTGTAGGTGAGTCGCGTAGTTGGAGTCTGCCTTGTTGTGTAAGAAAGATTGTGTGCTCTTTGTCGGTAGTTCCCTTGTTGTAATTTCTATGTATACTATGTCGCAGTCTTTGCATGTCTGTCTGTATATTTATGTAGTATAGAGGATAAGCCTGCGGATATTCAATAAACAAAATAATTGACTATTTCCTATATTTTTTAGCACACCCACTCAGCCCTTTGTCACCAGCGTTAGCAGTACTTCGTGATGCTTTGTAGTGACGGCACAATCCAGATCTGTTCCCTCCACTCCTGTTGGGCTGATAACACTATCTAGCTGCCAGTCAAGTCATAGAATACACTCGTTTTTTCCAGGAGTGGACTATTACCAAACTCACTATGATTGCGTGACTGCTGATGTAACTTTTCTTTACTTTCAATCGCTTCAGTTTGCCATCACTAAATAGGAAGTGGCACCTGCATATAGTTTGTTCTGAGTTAGTCTAACGAATTCTTATTTTCACAGATAGGTGTTACATCTTGTATGTCAAATGGTAGAAGGCCCGCAGATTCAAACTGCCTCAAATTCCTTGCCAATTTCAGATATCCATTGTCCTTATTCTCCTTTGTGCACTTAAACTGGTACCGGAGTCCTCTCTTTTTTGATAGCTTCGTAAAGCACACAGTTAGTCGAGTTCAAATGTTTTACTCGCTTTGAGGACAACTTCGATGACTGATTACAGTGTACTAATTTGAAAACTGAATTCATGCGTAAACCCAATAAGAAATGCAAGCCAATTGGAGAGACACGTTTTAGTAGTCATCATTAAAAAAATCCCATTAAAATTTCTCAAATTCGCGAGATTTTCGAAGCTTCACTAGAAAAGATGGCAAACGAGCATTGTATCTGCAGGAGGAATACTCGAATAGGCCGGTGACGCGTCAAACGGATGTAGATGATTAGGCACTTCACAACTTTCTAGGAGGGTAGAATCGGCTCTGCAGAGGGTGTAACCCTGGCAACGCATCTCTGTATGAAGGTATGGGGCAAATGGCAACGCGGGATCATCAAATCCGTCTGATTTGGAAGAAAAACGTAGAATCATTGAAAAAAGTTGAACTTCAGACTAAAAAGAAAGTTGCTGAAGTGCGTTCAAGGTTGGTGATATAAATGTCTTTCGAGTATATCTAGGGCGAGGTGCTTTGAAGATTGGGGCTGGTTAATAACGATTCTTAAGCAAAGCAAAAATATGAAAATGTGACCATTTCGGTCGTAGGTATAGAACATCTTCCAAATCATCGAAAAAGTGTTAATTAGGGATCCGCTTGTAGTGTCCGTTTGCGTTAAAAAGATAACCGCGACTAGAGCAAAAATAGAGTTTCAAACAAAAATTTTCTAAATTGTTAATAAAATTATAATCCAATTGAAAAATTATATTGCTGTTAATATACATATATCCTTAAATGCTACGTAAACACCTTAAAATTAAGAACTTTTTGTCAAATTCTGCTCACGAGTATGAATCCGATCAGCAGATTGCATCATGCATAAGACCAGATGATTGCGGTTTTATGGCGCGCGAGGTGACTTTGGACTGATCGCAAGAAAAAGTTCTAATAGCATTTGCTTGTTTCGGATGGAAAACAGCGATAAAAGGATAAATTACGCTAATTCGTTGGTTGGTAACATCTTCTGCTCTCCATGGTCATCATTAAGTTAATTGCAAATTAAGGCTAATTAAGAAAGTCCGCCTTCTAAGGTCTAATTTTATTTTCATGATTTAAATATAATTAAATGGAACCGAGCATTAGGCCATTGATTATTAGCGAAGCGGAAGCATTGAATGTGTTGCTTCCTACCCGAAAATCTCTCAAAGGTTCCAGCGTGTGTCGCGTTTATTAGGAAAAGCACATATTGTCATGTGGGCTATGTAGATAAATAGTGGAAGCATAATTCAATGGCTTGTCGCTTATCATCATACAGGACAAGGTCAAAGCCGCAACTGCAATATGTTACAGATAACTCGTTTTCACTTGAGTGCTGGCTGCCCATGGGAAATTCTGGGCGAGTTAGTGCGAGTGGAAATCGAAACGGATAAAGTAGAAGTGCTCGACTCGAGCCTAATGACTGCATCTCAGCAAAAAGTGAATTAGAGTCATGTGCCCGCCAAGGTACATTAACCAGACAACCATTGACCGGTTTTGGGACTTCGCTAGTAGCCGTGGTATCGAAAGCTGCAGGGGGTGGGTACGCGCGGCAAGTCGTTAGGAGAAAAAGCAGTGCGCGAACGACGTCGAATCTGGTTTACCTCCCGGCGATTAACTGACATTGCTCCCCGAGAACAATTGCTTCGTCTATGAATGCAACTTTTCCGAAGGACTCCGTTTAACACCCACAGTGCGGACACTATGTGCGACGGATCTTTCCAAGACAAGAACCCATTAACATGGAAAGGGATTTATCCGGGATTGGCTAAGATTAGGAAATTACATACTTGTGCATTTATTGGAAGAACATTGACTCCAACTGCTAATCAGAGACGATCCAGCGTTTCGAACTTTAATGCAGCATGCACTCACCCGTGAACCGCACACGGCGTTTCGGGCGAACTATTCTTCACTCTTCGATTGAACTTTCACTTAATGTTAGACACGTTTTTTTTCACGCACTGCCACCGGCGGCAGATTAGGCAAATCGCAACCCACCGGCTAAGAATTTAATCAAATTTCGTTACTTAACGGCGATGGCAAGATAAGATGCTAGCGAGGAGGCACTTCAAATGTTGAACAGTAAAAGGTGTGAACTGTCCGCAAATGTACTCGGCACAGAATTAAATGCAAACGCACATGTAGGGTAGCGACCGCAGAAAAACGACATACGTTGCGCGACTCGGAAGGCTCAAATGGAACTCACCGCCGAGTCGAAATCGAAGGCAGAAGCCGCTTCGGAATAGATGCCGGAGCGAGTCCAGATTAAAAACAGAACTACGGCATTACTTCGTGACTTTATCGGTGAGCATATTTCTCGAAGAGAGTTAACGGTGGCACGGCGCTTCGGCTGTGGGAATTACGATTTAGGGGAAAGACGCAATTTTTGGGGAATCTTTGGATTGTGTCTAGAATTAGGGGCTAATTGCATTTTTCATTGACACAATTTCCTCATCTACAGGAGTGGAAAATTTTGCATTGAATGGAATTTTTGGTGTCAATAAAACAAATAAAGAATTACGCTTTCTGTTATATTTTTAGCATAGTCGAATGATTGATTTCGGATTGCACCACGAACTCAATATTAGCAACATCTCGCTATCAAAATCCGTAAGTCAAAGATCTGGCATTTGTTCTTACAGGTGATTAAAAAAATTATCAAATACAATTTTCGATTTTGAAATGTCTAAATTTAGAACGCATTGGAGAGTACACTTCATGAGACTAACTGATAACACAAAATCTGAAAATTTCAAGAGCTTGGGTAATGATATTTCAAAAAAACATGGACCCTCTGATCAGGAAAATTTTGGTGTTAATTTACAAAAATTAATAATGGAGAAAGTGATAGAAGTCGGGAGCTAGGCAACGGCTATCAGAGATGCCTTCCAGCAGTGGTGTAACTATAGGTTGGCAGGGCTGGCCAAATGCCACGGGCCCCCGACCCATGAGGGCCCCGGCTGAAGAGGTCGCGAGCTCAGAAATATTTTTTAACATTGTACCTGAGTATTTTATTTTACTTGAAAATTCTTTTTTTGTTTTTTTTCTTCTGCTTGAAATCCATTTAAGACCATAATACAATTTCAAGTTAATCGTTAAGCATTTCAACACATCCTAAAGAAAAATATGTTGATCAATTTTAGAACGCATCCATTGGTTTCTACATTTTTTGTCGCGGTACGTTGGCACCGCGGGTAAGCATTGACGATCGGGGAATTCCCTCATTTTTTCTGTGCCGCTGCCCCTGGGGTGAGCTAGCAACACTATGTTAGGGGAGTCTCAAATTTGCAATTTTTTTTATGACGACTCTCCTGATTGCGTATTTTTTGTGTGATTGTTTTGACAATTGGTCATTTGTATCTTTGATTTTTCGTATTTGTTGTTTTATTGAATCTACATCTGGTGGCAAAGTATAGTTGATTGTGAAAGTTAAATATTAAAACGTCTAGTTCCAGAAAATATTTAAGTGGGAACGAAAAACGAAAGAGAAAGGGGGAGACTGAAGAAAAAAATAAAAAGCTACCTAAAATTAGTCAGTACTTGATGAATAATGACTTTAATAATGAAAACTCGAGTGAATTGTGCTCTAAAAGTGAAGAATTGGACCTTACTAAAAGTATACCAGAATTACCAGATGCAGCACCCAACACCAATGTCTATCCAGATCCAGAACAACCACAACAAGGTACTAGCAAATATTTTTTTAATTTATTTTGCCAAACAAGACATATCCTTATAATATAAAATTACTACACAAAAAAAACCTTGCAAACAATACATTTTCATGAAACATTAATTTTTACGCGCAATTATACAAATTATATTGAGGAATGAAAGGATTTTAGGATATTATTTTTATATGAGGTTTTGGAAATGGACGGGGAGTAATATTTACTAAACTTGTTGAATGCCTTACAACATCTGTTTATTGGCTCATTGTCCGCATAAGTAGTGTGATGGCGACCTACGGTAAGCATTGGTGAAAGTCTTGTGATTCTTAGGTGTTCATTCAGAGTTTTTTTTTTTGTTATATACTGAACCTTAATATTGTCTCTGAGGACATCGAATGCTAGACATGCAGACATCATCATTCTCCTAGAATCTAGTGATGCCATATTTAGCACATCGAGCCGATAGTTATATGATGGTAGGTTGTTGAAGTTCCTAGAGTCGTAAAGGGATCTGAGGACAAAAAGAAGAAATTGTTTCTGGACCGATTCTAACCTGTCAGCGTGAATATCAAAAACAGGGCTCCAAATCAGACTGGCATATTCAAGTATAGGGCGTACTAATGAGACGTATAGTGATTTAGTAACCCAAGTATTCTTGAATTCTTTAGCTCTTCGTTTGATGAATCCTAGCATTTTATCACCCCTGGATACTACTCCATCATACTGAAGTTTAAAACGAAGCTTTTGGTCCAGAACAACACCAAGGTCCGCAATGTTATCGACTCTATTAAGTGTTGTGTTGTTGATGTGATAATCAAACAGAAGAAGGCTCCGTTTTCTTGAAAAACTTATCACCTAGCATTTTTCCAAGTTTAAAGAGAGGTTGTTGTAACACCATTCAGAGAGAATGTTAAGCTTGGACTAGAGAAACATCATATCGGATAGAGATGATATGACTTGGTAAACTTTAAGGTCATCTGCATAAAAAAGATGAGGTACATCATGTAAAACTGCTGAGAGATCAGATATGAAAACATTAAATAGAAGAGGCCCAAGATGACTTCCTTGAGGAACCCCAGAGAGGACATGAATCTGTTTCGATAATCGTCCTTGAAATTTGACAACTTGAGTGCGGTCTTTAAGGTAAGAATGGATCCAACTGAGTAAACGACCAGTAATTCCAAAATAACGGAGCTTGCTAATCAAAACTTCATGATTTACACGATCAAATGCTTTGCTAAAATCTGTATATATTGCATCAATCTGGAGACCCTTTTCCATCTCACACAGAATACTTGATGTCATGATGAGGAAATTGGTGGTAGTAGATCTATTTTTTCTGAACCCACGCTGCTCTTCATTAAGCCGCGGCTCTATAATAGGGGAGATCTTGTTGCAAAGTATTTGTTCAAAAAGCTTTGGAATGGATGATAATATAGCAATACCTCTATAATTTTGAATACACCGTTTATCATTCTTATGTATTGGTATTAAGTAAGAAGATTTCCAGTAAGAAGGAAAGATGCCACTAGAGAGTGATTTGTTGAAAATGATGGAGAATGGCCTGGTTAATTGGTCTTTGCATTGGATAAGAAAACTAGGAGGAATAAGATGGGGGCCAGGTCCCTTATTGGCATCCAAATTGGCAATCGCATGAGCAATTTCTTCCTCAGAAATTGAAACTTCGTTAATCAATGTCGTTGGAGCAATTTTCGAAACGGGATTTAATGGGTTCTCAGGGTTACAATAAACTTCTTGAAAGTAATTTGCAAAAAACTCACAAATTTGCTCTGGGGATCAAGAAACTGAATCCTTGAAAAACATAGATGAAGGGTAGCCTTGAGTCTTACGCTTGATATTTACAAAATCAAAGAACTTGTTTGGGTCTTTAATAATATTTACACCGATCAAATAAACATATACTTCATATGCTTCTCGAGATTTTGTTTGAAATTCATTAGCAAGCTCATTATATTTTGATTTAATATCATTGCTGACATCTTCCATCATTCTATAATATTTGTTCCTTTGATTTCGTAAATATCTAAGATCACCATTTAACCAAGGTTCAGACAGTTTATCTTTTTTCTTAATTTTAGGTACATACTTTTCGACGGCGTCAAGAGTTATTTGATAAAAACAGGATAACGCTTCTTCAAGATCTTACGTCGAAATTGTACCAGTCCAATCAACAGCGACAATATGTTTATTGATACTTTCATAATCAGCATTGCGAAAGTCGTATACAATTGATTCATTGTATGAAATAGGGTTAGAAATGTCAGGAGTGGAAATATCTATATTAAGTGCAGAGTGATGAAGGCTTTTATAAAAAAGGTTCTCTTTATCATCAGTTTGATTGACCACTACATCGTCATATGCGTTAGTAAAAATTAGGTTAAACCAATTTCCATTTTGGTTGGGTTTCGGAGCGATTTGCTGCAAATCGTTGCCATAAAAAGTGCTCATCAAATTAAAATCCTGACTGTCAAGAAGATTGATTGGGAGAAGACGATTATCGACTTCGTCACTTACGAATTTCAGATTCGGTCGATTAAAGTCGCAAGTGATAATTATTATATCATCTTCTTTAATAGATGCAGTTAAAGAAGAAATGGTTTCGATGACTTCGTTGTAGACGATTTCGGAAGAATTTGGAGGGACATAGTACACGCCAAGATAGAGGCTAAGCTTATTTGTAGACATATGAACCACTCTATTCTGGAATAATGTATATGAGGTGGTGCTTATGAGCTCACTTGATAGGGAGTTGTGAACTGCAACTAACACACCACCTCCTCTTGATTTTCCAGTGCTGCGAAAGTCTCGATCGTCTCTAAAGGTGGTCCAATCACTGTCAAGAATCTCTTCATTTTTATGTGCATCATTTAGCCAAGTTTCTGTCAGAGATAGAATTTCAAAATGGCAAGATTTTGCGTCAAGGAATAATTGGTTTAATTTCGATCGGATACCACTGCAATTGTGCTAAAATAATTTAAGGCTTTGCTGAACAGGCTTCTTATTGGGGACGAAAAAATTTGTTGTGTTGTTCCCCAGTCCTTTGAAGCGAGGAGATGTAGTTTGAACTTACATGCGACGCAAATGTTTCAAGATCTTTTTTCGCTTGATCTGCCGTGACTACCAGCTCTTTATGGAAGCGAAAATACATTCCTCGAAGAGAATCAAAATCCACAGGGAGACCTTCTCTTTGTATTATGACCTTGAGACTAGTCTTTGTTTTTCCATCAATACATGTTGTATCGGGCGCTTTATGCATGTATGCCAAAAAGAGTCGTACACATTCATAGATTTTGTGATCTCTGAATCTCGACAATAGATACCTATTTTCTAAATCAACTCCAGAGTTGATCGTGGCCTTTACTGATGGTGGGCAAAGCGGGTCTAAAAAGGATTTATTGCTATCTTGGGGAACAGACTGTGGAAGGTGTATTGAGGCCAAAGAAGATGGTACTTGAACCTCGCCACGGATGAAATTTTTATATTTCGATTATGGTTGAGAGGATTTCTCCACCATGGCGAGGGTTTCAATGGATTTGGAGACATTTTGGTCATCGTTCGACTCTAAGTTAACTATTTTATGTGACACGCTACTATTGTTAGAGTCGTCTTGTGTTGTCAATGCTACCTTATTTGTAATAACAGCAGTACCTTGCAATGAGTTAGGTGTTAAGGATAGTTCAGAAATAATCATGGGTAAAGTTTGGTTAGTACAATTAGAAAGATTAGTGGATGTACATACTTTTTGGTATTTAAAGCTAAAATTAGGCGAAGTTGAGCTGCTGATGGTTCTCCACTGCTTAAATACCATACCATTCCAGGAGTAGCTACCGCTTCTTTTCATCATGTTGGAGAACAACTTTGCAACCTTTGATCATAAGGTCGTTTTCAATGATCTCCTGAATTTTAGTTGCATTCCAGTTTTTCGGAGCTTTCTGCATGAAGAAAATTCTGTACCGTGACTGACCATTTGTGGAACATAGGTCATTATTTTAGCTCACACGATTTAGCCGTTCAATTCTTATCTTCCAATCTTCTTCCGACTAGAAAGTTCCCAGTTTATACACAAATTCCGATTCTGGAGCGTATGAAGGTGCCTGTAGTGATTCTTTCAATTTAGTCGTTGTTTTTTCAGGTAAATTTTCACTGATCGGTTCACTTGATGTCGTTTTATGTGAATTTCCAACAATCGTGTTTTGCTGACTAAATCACTGCATCCCTTCTGCCATTGTGCTTAAACTGTCCTCAATCCTTCCCACCTTAGACAGAATCTCCGAATCTTCCTTCTTCGAACTTCCAACTGACGTCGCGATATTATTGAGAATCGCCTCATGTTTTTCTAACAGCTTCAACGCTCTTGCTTGAAGTAACGATAATTTCTCGACATATTCATCCTTGTTGTGTTGTTGAATGGTCGATATATTTTCCCGAATTGACGCGATTTGATTTTCAAATATTTCAAGAGCTTTATATACGAGTATCTCTTTGGAGAGAATTATATTATAGCGTGAATAATATTGTATCTTCGCCATATGTTACTGACAAGGGTAATTTTAAAGAGCCGACTGATCAAGTGAAAAGGTTCGTGATTGAAAACGGACATTGTAAACCTAAGGGCCCTGTTTTAAAAGAAAGTGACAAAAGATCTTTTCTAGAAAAACATAACTATATTGTTTCCAAGTCTGGCGAGAAACTTGAACGTTCATGTCTATCCTATTCTTTAATAGTTCAGAAGGCGTATTGTGAACCATGTTGGCTATTCGCAAATCGGGCATCTAAAAAAATACAAAATGTTTGGATTGAGGGCTATGACGACTGGAAATATATTGTAGATGCCATAGAAAGACACCCGAAACCAACAGTGGCGGCTACATGGAACACCCGATTAAGAGCAAGAGTCCATGATCAAAAAAGAAAAATCTTTTTGGCGCCAAGTACTCTCTGGACTCCTTGAAGTTACTCTGACACTTTCAATGTGTAATATAGCCTTTCGTGGCTGCAGAGAAAACGCAGATAGCAGTGATCCAAGCTCAAAAGGAAAGTTTTTAATTATTGTTGAGTTATTAGGAAAATACGACAGGATTTTACAAAAATTATTGAGTAAAACAAAGGACCAGATAAAATACTAAAGTCCAAAAATACAAAATGAGCTAATTTCTGTCCTGGTTCTAAAAGTAGAAAATGCATTCATAACCAAAATAAATGCCGCACCATTCTACTCTATCATATTCAATACAACGATCCAACCAAATTATTAAATCCATAAATGACAAAAATATTCCTCTAAATAAGTGCTAAGGACAAGGATATGATAGTGCTAACAAAATGAAAGGGATTTATGGTGGAGTTCAAAAACTCATAAAAGATGTCGAGCTAAATGCCGTATATGTTCACTGTGCTGCTCATAAATAAATCTAGTACTCAATGATGCAGTGAGAGAGGTCATTGATACGCAAAATTTTTTTGATGCAGTTCAGCAAATTTATAATTTTTTTGGGCACAGTATCAAAGATGGAATATTTTATCAAGTTTTATATCTAATAAAGATAGTGACTTCAACTTCAATAGCATTGAAAACATTAAACCTCACTAGATTGGCAGGACGTTATGATGCTGTTTTTGCTTTAAAAGTTCGGTTTGTTGAAGTCCAAAAAGCGCTTATGAAAACAATTCTGTTAAATTGCAAATCAGATGAGAGAAATGAAGCTGTTTCACTCAAGAAGAAAATCGAAAACTACAATTTTATTACAAGGTGCGTTTCAAAATAAACGAGACTGAGCTAAAATAGAAACAACAGCAGCTTTGTTCTGATAAATCCGAGTTTATTTATTCAAAATAATCTCCTCCGGCCTCGATACACTATTTTGCGCGATTCAAAAGCTTTTCGAAAGAGAGTTTCAGGTCATTGACCGGAATGTCCTTCAGGATGTCGGTACAGGTCTTTTGGATGCCCTCTATGGATGCAAAGCGTTTTCCTTTCATGGCCAAATGTAATTTTCTGAGCTGATAGAAGTCACAGGGAACCATATCAGGTGAACACGGTGAGTGATTGATGGTTAAAATGCGATTTATAGTCAAAAAATCAGTCACAAGAGTGGATCGATGAGATGGTGCATTATCATGCACTAAGCGCCAGCTTCCTTCTTCGAGTTATTCACGCCGAATTTGACGAATACGATGCAACAAACGCTTCAAAACACCAAGATGGAAAATCGGATTGACAGTTTGGAACGAACTCCTTGTGGACAATTCCCTTAGAATCGTAAAAACAAATGAGCATCGACTTAATTTTTGACTTCTCCAAACCCGATTTTTTGGGTGGTGGCTCGTCTAGGGCCTTCCGTTCAGCACTTTGACGCTTGGTTTCGGAAACTGGAAACTGGAAGTACCACATTTCATCAGGCAGTTCTCGTCTTTTCTCGCCTCTTTGATGATGTCTTTCGAACGCCGAATTCTGAGCAATTTTTGGTCATCAGGTAACTTGTGCGGAACAAAACGTGCACAGACCTTTCGTAAGCCCAAATGATTGGTTAAAATGCAATAAATCCATGTTTTCGAGACATTCAACTCCAATTCCATGAATATCAATGATGATTTCGGCTTATTTTTGATAAATTCACGCACAATTTCGATGAAGTTTTCGGTGATCACTGATTTTGGGCGGCCCATATGTTCATCGTCATTTATGTCCTCACGAGCATCTCTGAAACGTGTAAACCACTCATGGAACTCTTGCACGAGATAGACAAGTATCGCCATAAACTTTTCTCATCAATTCAAATGTTTCGGTAAATATTTTAGCGACTTTAAAACAAAATTTGATATTAGCTCTTTGTTCGAAACTCATTTTTGTACCGATGACACAGACATACTATCATTTTAGACGCAATAACTCCGCTTCCACTGAACCGGATGTCACCAAATTTTCACTGGAAATCAGGAAGGGATGTAACTTTCCAACGCATTATCTCATTCACAGATGGCGATGTTATTTGTTTTCCATTGCAAATTTCTACAAATTACCGATGCAGCCTCTAAAGCACTTCAGTCTAAAGCCACCAATCCTTCAAACGCTTTAAAACCTTTGAAAATTTGTCTAGGAGAATTGGAAAGATATCGACATGAATTTGTAAATTTAAAAATGGATGCGAATAGTGTAGCAGAAAAATGGTTCATCACCCCGGAATTTTCTAAAACTCGTCAGAAGAAGGAAAAACGCTATTTTGACGAGCTTTGCGAAGATGGACGTCTCCAAGATCCGGAAAGTTTGTTCAGAGTGACATCATTATTAATCAACTGAAATCTCGTTTCAGTATTTTGTAGCCTTAAAGTTTATAAGTTTTAAATGACACAGATGTGTTTAAAAAAACTCTAGAATTTGTTGATGTATATGAAAAAGACATATGTGAATCATTTGCCAGGGGAATTTTCAGTTTTCGGTCAGAGACGAAATAGAAAACTCTTCGTGCATTAGAGACCTTGCTGATTTATTAATAATAAAGAATCATTTTATGTTGTGCAGCTTTCCTGAAGTATGCACTACATTAATGTTATTTGTTACAATTCCTGTGACTACAGCTATTTTCAAAACTAAAAGTAATTAAAACCTTTTTAAGAAACGCGATGGGACAAGACAGGTTATGTTACTTGGCTATTCTGTCTATTGAAAATTCTATGGCCCGATCTTTAAACTTTGATGATGTTATAGACACTTTTGCGGAACAGAAAACTTGAAGAAAAGATTTTTCTTAATAAATATTTTATTGAAATTAAATTGTTATTTTTATTTCATTGTAAATGTATGCAGGTTTCCTCACGATGTTGTTCTTTCACCGAAAAGCTAGCGAATGGAAGATAAATGTGCAGTCTCCAATCCGTATTGGGCTAGCATGAGGACTATAGCCCATTCCCGGTCGCCTAAGAGAGGAGTCTTATGCCCAGCAGTGGAACGTATATAGCCTGGGGAATGTAAATGAATGTAAGAATATAAACCTATGTTCTTGAAAATAAAATTGTTATTAGTGTTGTATAACTACTTAAGTGGTTTATTAAAATTAAACCAAGCACAACGTGACGAATTTTACTGACAGGGCCCCATCAAAAGAATTTGCCTCGGGCCTAGATGATATAGTTACGCCACTGCCTTGCAGTTCACAAAAAATGAGCCAGATGAGGGCAAATACAGTTTGTCAAGAATGAGTTTTCACACATAAAATATGTTCAGGCTTTCAAACTTCAATGTTAACTCTTCGAACCACAAGATGTTAAAAATGTAAATTATATTTATAACGAGACTTGTTTAGGTACATAAAAAAACGCGTGTTTCTTTTAAATTTAAAAATGTTTATTTTTAATGATAAATTTATTAATTTTAAGTTTGTGACATTTTATTTACATTGAGTTTAACATATTTATAAATAACACTTATGTTAAATAGAAGGATTTGAAGCAATTATTTTGCTTGTTATAGAATAATGGTACACCGCATTTCTCGCAAATAGTTTATGAGATGCCAGTACAATCGGGAAACTTGCATCAAATCTTTTTTTCTATCCGAATAGGCCAGTGACCGATCTGATTCTGTCTGACTGCCAATGGAGGAACATGTTGCGTAGAGCCCTTACGTTTTTTGGCTTGGATTTCATTTTCAATAGATCTTCTATTCTTTATATTGGCCTTCGTGCCAATTTTACATAAGATCTCACCAGGGCTGTAGCTAGAGTCGAATTTGAGGTAGAGCAGCATTGGATACAGGTAGGGCGGAAGTAAAAAAGTGATCATAATTTATCTGCCCTCGGAGCACGGGCTCCTAAATCAAGTTATAGAGATGTATATTCAATAGCTATTCGTAGACAAATAATTTCAGTGACAGAGCATGAGCATAGATCTAAGAAATCCTCAATGATGAAGAACAAGCGAACAAGATGGTTGAACTTTCAGAATCGCATATAGAGATCTACGTCTGAGTGAGAGTGAGGTAATTATTGATTGTTGGATGGGTGATACGAGTAAATAGATGTGATCAAAAATATCATAAGATCATATTGTTTCTGCAAACTTATTATGATAATTAACATAATAATAAAAAAATATTTGAAACAGCTGAATTCTACGACTTGCTATGTTATTAAAAATATGAAGAACTTCGTTCAGATCAACTGATTTTGTTGTTTTGTTTTCAAAGGCCAGAAATACCATACGCACCATTGTTTCGTGAACCATTGACAGCCTTTGAGGCCTTTTGATTGCAGTCAAAGTTGAAAACGTAGATTCGCACACTGCAGTGCTGCATCTTACGTTCACCACAGATGTAAAAAGTTCAAATGTATTTCGAACGCCTCTCGTTCTCTGTACAAAACTTGCAATGTATTTTCCATTTAATCCTCGTTACAACTAAAGTAAGCTTTGATCACATAAGCCTCTTCTCTTAATGGAATTTTCAGACCTGAAAATTCAGTTAAGATTGTAAATTGAGCATGACAAATTATTTTAATTATCAAATTTTTTCAAACTTACCCAAATTTTTCAGTGGAACCATGTTATCTACATCAAACTCATTGAGACTTACAATCGACTTGATTAGATCATCGTTGTGCGAAAACCTTCTTTGTAATCCAGCAATGAGTGTATCCAACGTTTCAAAATATTCAGACTTAAGTGGCTCGTCGTTCTCTTCTATATTTTGTCTGGCGGAACAACAAGAGGGGCCATACGTCATATAGTCATCCCTCCGAGTTGGTTTTTTTACTTGCCTCTTCAAGGTCTGTGTCCTATTTTTAGATTAACCGCAGTCGTCGCTTGTTAAAGACTTAGCTTCTTCAATAATTTGATTATACATTTGATTTGATGATAATTTTATATATATTTGTATATTTGGTCATCTAGCATAATATCGAAGATGCCCTCAATATCAAGGTGCGAGAAGAAAATTTGCTCCAAAAGAAACCCAAGTATACCGCAGTGTAGCATCTGGCTCCGTCAATCCCTGGGTATCATTTGCATTTGCTGTGAAAGGACCAGGACAGGACAACAAATGATTCCCCATATAACATATTGCACATCCTGGTGATGAGGTGTCTGGGGAACCCGTCCTGAAGGAGTTTAAAAATTAGTTCATCAAACCACACCATATCGAAGGCTTTCTCCATATCAATGAGACACACTCCAACACATTCTCTGTAATTTAGTTTCCAACAGATGTCTAAGGTTAATTTGTTTGTCACATGAATGGTGTAATGCATAGCACGAAAACCAAATTGGCAATTCGGCATCAACTCATATTTCTCAATGTGGGGGTTTAATGCTCTGTTGAGTATCACCTCAAACACCTTGCTGATGTTAGGCAGCAAGCTGATTGGGCAATAGCTTTTGGGGCTCGAAGATTCTTTTAGCCTTAGATTCTTACCTTAGCCTTTTCCATTCATTTGGGAAATATGAATTGCTCAACATGTTGTTGAACAATGTGCAATAATTCCTGATAGCAACCTCAGGCAAATGTCGTAGAACTATATTTTGAACACCGTCAATACCTCATGATTTCTTGTTGTTAATCCTGCCAAATATGAAACACAACTCTTCACAGCTGACAGAATAATCAATAAGAATCAAGCTCGGTATGAGATCAGATGTTAATGTTTCATGCATGATTTGGCTTGATTTGAAGTTGGAAACTTTTGCTTCAACGACCTCTGAAAATATTTCATTCCCTGTCTCAGGATTTGGTAGATGAACCAATTCAAAATGTGTTCCAATCAGGGTAAGTTTATGCAATCCATCACATATAATCCTGTTTCCATTTCTATCCGGGGTCGTGCTATCTATTTAGATACCAGCCCTATCGAGAAGATTTCTCTCATCACCAGTGACTTAAAGATTCGATGCCTTCACTCGAGACTTCTAACGGAATAAGCTATTGAGTTTTGTGAAAACGCCATCAGGGTTCTGTGGACTAATACCCCTCAGTTCTTCCGCTCATTGATTGCTGACCTCAATCCTAAAGAATGAACGGATTTAGTTCCAGAAATTCTTCAACAAAGCAAACGAGGGATGGTTGCAGTCCGAAAATCGCCGATAAATATTGTTGACGCGTGTGAGAAGAATGCTTTTCAATCTTTTCTACCTTGTAATGGTTGGTGTTTCATATCTTTCCATATTATTTCGATGTTTGATCTTGGGAACTACTTTCTCAATCGTTTCCAACGTCAGCTTCTCTAACTTCGACAAATAGACATCTATTTCATCGTTAGTTAAATTCATGTCGTTTGGAACCATTGAACAAGCATTGCTATCATCAGAAGGAGGACATTGCTTCTGGTAATCTCGATTAAACTTCTTTTGAAACTTTAACCAGTCTGTTTAACTGAAATTCAACCTTTAATTTTCATGTTGAACTGGAATGAAGAAGGGATCATCCCTTTGATGATTGATTTCCATCGCAATTGCATTATGGCCGCTATCATCACTAAGCACCTGCAGTTTCCGTTGAGGACTATTCAAGCTGAATTTAAGTATTGCGCCAGCAATGCAGAGGTCCAAATATGAATTTGTTCCAGGGTACGTTGGGAGCTCCGACCTATATAGGTTGCACCTGTATTCAATTTGGTTCTCTGTTATCCATGATTTCAGGAATGCACCTCTTGGATTATTGTTGGTATTCAGCCATGATGTATGCTTGGCGATTAGGTCACCAGCAAGAATATAATAACTATGCATCCTGTTCATTTCAAGTATTTCTAACATGTGATGGAGCTCCTTCTTGAACTTGAGAACATTTCGACCAGTTGCATCGGCAGAGATAACGAAGAGGTTATCCCCACTTGGGAGTTAGGTTTTGATAACGGACACTTCAAGAGATTCAAAGTTTTTGAATTCGACTTTTTCGATATATTGGAAACAATAGGGTCTTCTCACCAATATACCTGCGCCACCTCCCCCATTATGGTTTCCCCTACCGTTTCTTATGAATTCAAAATCCTTGAGTGTCATGGAATGCCATGAATTGAGGTGAGTTTCAGTGAGAAGCATGATGTCAGGCTTTTGCTTGACAAGGAACTCCATGAGACAGTCATGTCGATGTAGACTCAGAATGGAGTTGACATTGAATAAAATGAGATGAATTCTTTTCATGGGAATATGACTGGATGAAAAGATATTTTGAGGCATTTGAAAGCCCTGAACGTTGAAAAACAAAATTAATTTTAGAATCTTGTTTATCGATTCTATCCGATAAAGAATTTAATTGCTGATAAATTTTAAGAAGCAGCTCATTATTGCCACTTACATTGTTTATTTTATTTACATTGTCTGCTGGTCCTCTCACAGCAAGTCCAAATGACACCCCGGGCTTGACGAAGTTGGTAGGTATCGCACTGCGTTGTACCTGACTTTGTTCTGAAGTAAATTTTACCTTTGCATCTTGATACCGGGGCATCCTCGATATGATGCCGGATGACCAACTACCCCGCAGTTCATACAATATAATTTTTCCTATGGCTCCGTCTGAGCCAATTTGCACGCGCCGGCACTTGAAGCACTGGTTGACCTCGCTTTTGTGGAGGCGTTTCCACCTCACCACTCTGAAATTCAAGTACCTTATCTTTTGTAGGGCACTTGAACTGCTTTTGCTGGAAATCTGGACTAAGTAATTAGGCAAAATTTTACGCTCGACAATCGATCTTCTTGTTGCAAAGTCTTTAATTGTAATAAATTCTATTTCTGGTGTATTTTCTTTCCGCAGTCCAGACCCTTGACCAAAAAGGTCTGGTTTTTTCGCTTTTGGGGATGTATGTAAAATGCAGAATATCTCCAGAATGGAAAGCAGAATTCTGCCTGAAAATCAACCAATGACAGTTCTAATTGTCAGTTTATTGGGATTGATTCCTTGATCTCAAAATCAATTAACTTATTTTCGGCTGCCAAAAGCCGAACCATATCTTTGCCTGTTTGCGCAAATACATTGATGAGTGGGACTTTTTCTTTCTTTAGATTAACATTGACAGCTGGACCAGCAGACAAAACTTTTGGTTTTGTCTCCCTATTTTTAATTTTTAAATATTCGATAAATCCATTATCAGGCTTAGTAATACAATATTCAGAATTTTTGTTACCTTTATCCTCTTCAATACTCATGGAATCGTCTAGTTCAGCGAGTGCTGCATAATAGTTCATGCTGACGTTTGCTCCATCTGCGCTGAGGACATCTTCTTGATCAGGTTCTTGTTGCGGTTTCTTAGATATCTTCTCTTCATTCACTTTTGACTTTACTTTTTTTCTTTCTTGCTAGTTTCTTTTGCTTTGTTGAACGTTCATTTTCCAAGTAGTTCTTCTAGCAATCGGATCTGAACTCTGAATTCTTCGTTTTCTCTCTCAATCTTCTCAGCTTTCGCGTTTGCTTTGATTAACTGCTCGATCTCGATGACTGATAAAATTTTCGGTTTTTCTTCATTGTAATCGAATCTTCATTTCAGCTTGTAATGAATCATGCGACGCCGCTGGCGACCACTACTAACACACCTTGCTGCTAGGTGGCTTGTCATTTCACGTTGGTTGCGACGGGCGCACATTCCACGTCAATTTTGTCGTGGGATGTCAAGAGGAATTGACAGCCACATGGCAGTGAAGTGTGCACGTAGTGGTCCTCACCCAAGATGAGTCGAGTAGACACAGCCACATGGCGGGTGTGTGTCAACAAAAATTGAAAAGTGAAGTTTTCTATTTTGTGTTGTGAGTACAATACAAAAATAGCGGTAGAATGGAAATTAATGCAAATATAAGTAGATTGCATTCCATTATTTATTTTTCACTCCATTTACATATTCGTGTACGATACTTGTGAGATTATGCTACAATTGACATTGTTCTCAAGTGCCGATGTTTCGATCAGGAATTCTGCAAATGTGATGGTCGTAGCACATATAATCCGATCAACTCAACTTACAAGGACAGCTTCATTGCCCGCAAAACCATCCTGGAATATGGTTCTGGTCATTCTTTGAACGATCCGGATTTGTTGCTTATTTCATCTGATTGTGCTGTTATGATTCGAGATAAGTATCCAAAGGCTAAACATCATTTTTTCGTTCTTCCCAAGGTGGATATACCAAGATTTATCATAAGGAAAGAAAATCGGGTACTTTAAAATCGGCCTTCATGCAGTTCCAAGCATGCAACGGCTACATCTGCATGTGATATCGGCGGATTTTCAATCACCTTGCCAATATGTTGAGGAGATATTAAATCATATTTAAACATTTAGTACATAAGATTTTTAAATGAAGTCTGGATCATTAATAATCAATCTATATTGATTCAAGTGGACTTCGAGTTTAAGTGAATATGATTAGATGTATGTCACCAAACGCAGAAGCTAACAATAGCCAACTAATAAACTGCAAACGATCGGATCAAAGTAAAAAGATTCTAAAACTAAAAACACTTGAACCTTTTTCGTAACAATATCAAAATATGTAACATGTTACTTAACAGGGTCAAGGTCACTCAAAAAAAAAAAAACGAAGTTTTAATTAAGTACTCTGATAAGTAACTGCACATCGATATTTGAAAAATTGTATGTTGTTTTTAACATTCGCCGCGAACTCTCATGCATTTAGAAGATAAGCTTGATGTAACAGTCGCAAAATGGAAATACCATTTGCCAACCAAATTAAAGTTCGCTAGTGATAATGAAAGTCATAAACAAAAAACATTTGTTTTCAAATTGTTGCTTTTTAGTGTATAAATTGCCTCTGATAACAAGTTTCCTTTCTTTGTCACTGAAATTTCGAATGGCACTTCAAAACGATTCTCTGAAGTAATTTATCGACTAGTCAATAAATTTGCTGCCGTTCAATCTAAAAATTACTAAAATAGAAAATATTCCTGAACCATTTGGAAGTATTCTATTCCGTCCTTGTGAAACAGCCTAAAGTAGTAGATGCGATATTTTTTTTATGAACTTTAAAAGAAACGTAAGCGACAATTGATCAGCGAAGTTACACAAAATACAATATTCCATTGAAAATAAAAACACAAATAATTTCCTTATTTAAAAACGAAGAAAAAACAGAAAGTCCGGCTGATTGCATTTAAAATACACGTCGACTCGTAATTGAAGTAAAGTATAATTGAAAAGAAAAATTATTTTTTTTTTGTATAGTTCAGCGTTGTGCCTTATTTGTTTGAATAGAAGAAAGCATAAAGGAAAAATAACTTAAGTGTAGTTATAATTTTTGTTTTGAATACTATAATAAGTAATCGACTATAAGGAAGAAGAGATAGAATGGTTAACTTTAAGTTTTGTCAGAAATATTGAAGAGAACGTACTGCTAATCATCTCACAATATTATGATGCTTTCCTTATCAACGAAGTGAATTTATCGCCCAATCATACATACATATTTTGAGTTTTTATTTATTGGAAAAATATTCAATTTATATGTCATAAATTTAAATAAATTCGATTTAAGTAAGCATGCAATTGAAAGATTTAAGTAAAAAAACGGAAAAATTGAGACAAAGAAATGTGAGGCAAGAAGGCAGCCTATACTTCCTTTGGAATGTCTGAATTGTGCAAATGTTAGTTTTTGAAACTTAATCAGTTTTAACTCTTCTTTAGTGAAAAATCGCTCTTATTTCTTGAACACGATACATGTGAACGTTTTAGAAATTCCAAAACATTTCTAGCGCTCGAATCCTTTCCCAATGAGAAATAAGCTCGATGTGACTAAATTTACAACAAACAAGCAACCAGCAAATTTGTTTAATGCTTAGAATATATGAAAATCCTTAAAGTGATATTTTTTTTTCAAACGCAAAATTTAAATCCAAAACATAGATGAAAGGTAGTTTGTGTTTTCTCAAATTAAAGCTTAAAATAAGAAGAAGTAGACTTCTTCAAGTCAGATAAGGAGAAGTACCTAAGATAAATATTTGCACGATTTTTTTGTTACAGATTTGTAGATGAGAGAATTTTCTCGTTTTTAGATGGAAGATACTAATATTTGTAATAGAAATCCTAATTTTATTGAATTTAATAATAATATGAATTGCTAACTAAAAACACGATTTTCCTCTCCAGTGGTCCTTTCTTTCAGCGGGAAATAGAGTGCATGGTAAGTATGCCGTCGCGAGGGTAGGGTTTGAGGAAATCCCCTGAGGTCGGTTTCGCGTCGCGCGCGGTACACGGTACCTTTGTTGTTTTGCCTTTTTATTAGCGTAGCTTTCGTCGGGTTGAGTTAGCGTAGCATATTTTTCGGTACCACGTCGGAAATTTGGGAACGCGAAGTAAAGGTTAGATTTTTGTTCTTGGCTGATTGAATGAAGAAATACGGAGTAACGTAAAGTAGGTTTCCTCTCCGTATGGTTTTGTTTTGTGACGCGTTTGAAAACGGGCATGTATTGGTGGCTGAAGATTGTAGATGAGCGTAATCCATTCGGAGACCCGGGACCGAAATCCTCTCCGATCTAGCTGGCCGACAAGCAGCCACCGCGTGAATGGATTACGGTGCACGGATTGGTTGACCGGTGAGTACCATCCGTTGGCACTACTCAGACTTAACGTCTGGAACCGATGAGAGGTCGGTTCCTCGTTCGGACTTAGAAAAAAAATCATTACAAGCTTTTGTTTCGAAAGAAAGTGATAAAAATTTTAGCGAATACATTCTGCAGATTTGAAACTTTGGTCATAAAACTTTGGTCATAAAACTTTTGAAATGTCTTAATATGAATTAATTTTTGGCGACTCTCAGCCAACTCAATAACACCCATGCAATTGCACCATAACTAATTAGACACCCTACATCTGCGCATGTTATCATTCAGAACACGAAATTTAATTAAGGTCAATCAATTAAAAAAAATTGTTTGCATACAAAATTTCAGCTTAAAATGCAAATCCTTTATCAAGGTCAGTGTCGATATTAGTGTGAAACTAAAATTTGGCGAAATGTTGGCGATAGAGACGATCGTTCTAGTTGTGCTTGAAGCCATCGGGCTCCTCCATCTCGTTGCTTTTGCAGCGACATTAGAAGGAATGTTCATAAGTCGGGACTTCCTTTGAATGTATTTCCGCTTTTTGATACTTCATTAGGAAAGAAATTTCAGGTATTCGATAAATATTCGAATAATTCGACTGTGATGGTTTTCAATTAACAAATTAATTTCAACTGACTTTTGTGACAAATTAATTAATTTTTAAAATTAATGAAAGGAGCGATTAAAAACACGTCTATACGCAACGACTGCTAGACGTAGTTAACAAAAACGCAATTGACAAAAATATTTATGGTACAGAAATTAAAATGATTTCTTTTTTAGGGTTTTGTACTAAAATACAAAAGCCTATTGCAATCACGACCTGTGTCCGTCCGTCCGTTTGTATGTCACAGCACTTTTTCTCCGAAACTATAGAAGCCACAGCAATGAAACTTTGTGGAAAGGTCAGAAGTGGTGACTTCTTGAATGTTTTGGGGTGGAAAATTTTTCAAAGGGGTTTAAGGGGGGTTTCCCTATATAGGCGGGTGACCCTTAAAAAAGATTTCACCGTTAGTAGTCGAGTAGGGTGTCGTTGGAAAGGCCTTAATGAGGTCATTTCAAAACAAGTCTTAAAAGTCCCGCATTGGTATCGTGGGGGGCAGGGGAAGGGGATGTAATGAAATAGCATGTTCAATAAATCCGTAAAGGACTGCAGCGATGTTCTGCTGCCTCAGCAGAGGAAGGTGTCGGTATCTGCCGAGAATGCCCTCGTCTGGAGACGCGTGAATGCGCTGGCAGGCTAGCATTGTGGTGTCGTGGGGCGGGTTCATTTCCCCAGCACGAGGACCCACTACAAAAAATTTCGCATTCACGAATTGGACTACAGCTCAAAAGGCGACCGAAGTCGCAAAAATTGTAGATAACCTCACAGAGGGGAATGGAACTTGTTACTAGAACAAGTGGAACCTGAAAAGAAAGGCGAACTTGGGGTGACCTCGTCATTACCCAACGAAAATCATGGCCCACATATGAAAGAGGGGCAACCGGGTGGTGGTGGAGCCCCTTCGTACCCACCCAACCGGAATAAATCCATAGATATCTTGTTGAAGTGGCCAGGTATTCCTCTTCTGAGTGGAAAACTCATACAACTTGAATTGTATGAACTTTCCCATCAGAAGGGGAGTATCCCGGTGACCAATTTATGCCATAGAATTATACAATTTGATTGCATAACTCTATGCCATAAAAAGGCACTCTGCTTGGGCCACTCAACCCAAAAAGTCACCTGAAACAGAAAGATTAACTTGTACCCGGCGGCTGGCTCATGGTTTTAGGGGCAGCCTGCCACCGTACCGAGTCCTATACCCGGTCAGAGTCGGGAGGAAGGAAAGACCATTGGGCACGGTATTAATCCATTTTTTATTTCATAACGAAAAATATATTAAACTAATAATAAACCAGACCTCTAAATTATATAAAAAAATAACGAAAAAAAGCAATCAACTTTTCCTTTTTTTGCTACTATTGGTATCAAAAGTTCTAAATATTTAGTATTCTATTTTTTTACCCTTCAGTTATCCGTTGAAGTCTCATCTACGTTACTTTCACCGAACATAAATCTCAAAGAATATTTCCTTATTGTTTGCATTCATTACATAGCGCCTTAAATAAGTTTGCTATAATGTGCATGTAGTAATTGTAATGAAAACGTAGGAGACAATAAAAATGTTATTTCTTTTCAAACTTTTTTTTTATAACATTGTAAAATTAGTTGAATAATATATAATATAAATAAATTTTATAATAAAAAATATTTTAATAGTATATTTAGATTAAAAGGGTACTCACCTGCATGGTCCGTCGAGCGCTCGATGGGTGCAGGTATCCTCTAAATTGCTGGACATGGGACACAAAAAAAAGAATTATACTAATCATCAATCTTAAAAGTATTTCCGGAATAATTTAAATCAGGATCGCCCGATACACTTTTCAGGGAAGCTGAAGACGTTCTCGTGGTCGCGGGGTTAATTCTCTCAGTATGAACGACAGGCACGGATAGCGCGAGCTGCACTAGCATAAATACACTTATTTTAGAATTTTCTTTGATGGGTTCAAATCTCCTTGGATAAGACACTGGTCCTCGCTTCTTCACCGATACACTTTTCAGGGGAATCTGAATACATTCTCGTGGTCACGTGGTTAATTCTCTCAGTATAAATGACAGGCAGGGAAAGCGCGAACTACACTAGCATAAATACACTTAGTTTAGTATTTTCGAAATCCCGTCACAGATTATGCCCCGGGTTGGCCAGCACTTCTATCGATTGCAATTTTATATTAGTTTTCTTGTCCTCGGGCATTGGTGTTGTGACGTTGCATGGCAACCTTCCCACAGTTTCTTGAGCTGCCTCTGATATAACAAGTGAACTATTTTCATCGTCCAATTCAAAACGACATATTCGCTTCATTTTACATCTTCTGAGTATTTCATTTGTTTCCAAACATAGCAATTTCACATGATCCACTTTTATCTGTTCTTTGTTTCATATTTGATGCTCACATGACCCCAAGCAACAGACTTACTACAGGACAATACTTTTCTGAGGATATTTAGGTTCGTGTATCTAAATGCGTATCAAGTAAACCGAAGTAACTTAATAATAGCCATTTTTTTGTGCTACTAATAATTTCGATGCACGTTATAACGTACTCGGATGTAAAATAAATCGCAATGCGGCTAATTTGCACATCCACTTTTGATTTCACTGTACGTAAACGCGAATGAAATGCATTTATCACCCACTTCTGTCAATTGTGTACACACTTCCACAATTGCTCATTCATTTACAGTTACGGCACTACTTTCAAATTGTGATAATTATTTATCCATCTGACATCCTTCACTCTGACTGGGAACAGCCGGAATAGTCCTTAATCTTTATTGAGGACTAACGACATAAGCCGGCACAACAGCAAGAACACTTTCACAAATCTTACTCGATTGAACACGTTGGTCATCTCTCAAGTTTAACTGCACAGTAAGAGGCCCGATGCGGAGGCTGTCGGAAAACGATATCCGGAAGAAACGAGTTCATGTGACCATACCCGCGGGATCACAGCTTCTCACTCATATTTATTTATCAGACAGGCAATCAGTCACAAAGTTAAGTACCCTCTGCAATATAATCACGATCTCGATTTTTCCAAACGCGTCAATCCGAAAAATTTGTTTAAACTTGCAAACACAAAAACCTGGTCGTCAGGGGAATACCGCAAACGAACGGACACCTTTTCACGTGAAATTCAATTCCTTCGCTCCGACGCTTTCCCGTTGACCTTTCCGATGCAACTCCTCGATCTCTCAAACTCGACTCCCCCGCTCTGTGTCTGCCACTAAGATTTTGATGAACAGATGTTTCATTATTGCTACTACGCTTGATTTGAGCATTAGATGAAAAATTTTTATTGGTCATCGAATTATTGAGCAATTGAGTTATAATCGGTGAGTTATGTTGCTGATTCCCTATAATACTATTGTTATTACTTACATTTCTAAAATTATGATTGCTGCTGCTGCCACTTCGAACATAATGTGTAGAGTTCAATGCATGAGAAGGTGGTGATAGAGGAGCAGCAGCGACAAATCTTGATTGCCGGCCGGCTGAGGTTGCAGCTAGCGACTTTTGTTCGGTAAGTTTTGCATTCAGACGATGAATACTCTCCGGCGTAAGCACATTTATGCGATTACTTGTTTTTGCCGTGCTTGTCGAGGAGGACGGCAAGTATTCGGGGCGTTTGTATGGCACAGGTGAATCGTTTGAATTGAAAAAGTTCTGATTGAATATATTAGATGATTTTACTGGCTTCCGATCAGCATGAAATTTCTTTTCAGTTTCCGCACCCGACGCCATCTGTACTGTGTTCGATTGGAACCCTTGACTCGCTTTAAGTTCTGATGTAGGTGAAATTTTTTTGTTTGAATGTAAACGTTTTTTTCAGCCGGCGAATCTGGTTGTGCGTGAGTTTTCGATTGCTTCGTATGTCTACCACTAGCGTCCAGATTTTGACCAGCTGGCTTTGGACTATTTGCTGCAAGATTTTCATCCGAATCAGAGCGTTTGAATATGGCAAACGTTTTCATATTCCGTCTTTCAAATATTGGAGTTTCATTAATTCTATACACTTTCGTTGTCGTTATCGCTGGCGGCGATTTATTTGTACTTTGGTTATCATTGTTTTGATTTACATCAAATGGCGCTGAATACTTCCGACTAAACATACTTACAATTGGAGGAGAAGCTGGTTGCGATTGTGAAGATAATTCCACCTGTTGCTCAACATTAAAATAGTTTCGCATTGAGTTCTGCGAATTTGTTATGTTTTGTTTGCTGGCGGCATCCAAACTTTCGAATTTGGATTTGCACAGATTTAATTTTGCACGAATATCGTCCAGAGCTGTGTTGTTTGTTTATTGAATATAAGCATCGCATCCTCAATTGCGGTGGGAACAGTTCTTGTGGTTGCTGCGCTGGCATTTTGAGCCATAGCTCCTCGATAACTACAGGGAAACGTACGAACTGGTGATCGCATTTTGTAAGTTGAGTAAAAAACCATTCTGACATGAGCGTAGGGCTGTCTACCCAACTATTTTTACATTGTAAGCTCAAAAGCTGGGAACACTTTCTGTATGAAAACTCATTCGTGACAAACTGTATTTAAATTTCTGCTTTTATAAAGTGACATGATCTATGTCATTTTTTTACACTTTTAGGGCCTAATGTATACCAAAGCACCCTGACATTATAGCTTCTACCCCCCGGACATACTTATCTACCGTACTGAGAATACTCACAAAATAATCAGGTTTTATATCTTAATGTATGTCCGGGAGTCACTAATATGCATATCTATTCTCATGTCATTTAGTATAATTTTTGCGTCTGATTCGTTAACTTGAACGACTTCAATGAGTCAATGTACGCCATCTTAATTAGCTGCTCTAATAGCATGTAAACGACATTCATTTGATAAATTATCCATAATCTAAGCGATTTAGGATATTTGCTCGAATACTTTGTCCGAAGCATAACTTACGGCCGCACTCCTCTATACAAACGTGTGAAAAAATATGCTTACGAAGGGCCTAATCGGTAAACATGATGGATACATGTATGTACGTACACCCATGGGAACAACTTCTTGTAAGCGATTCTTCTGCAAAGCCACACGTTGCCCGATGCCTATAGCATCCAATGCATCGAGTACGAGTATCTGCAAAGAACACTATCCCAACTTGATACACTTTGAGTGCGACAGGGAATGTATCTTCACGATATGTTTCTTATGTCATGTGTGTTCTGTTCTCTTGGATTATACTCGTATGTGCAACAGCAAAAAGTATCACAACAAATGTCAAGCTATAATGGGCGGAACAACTCAACCGCACACAGGTACGGACATCCGAAACGTGTTTTCATGTGTTATACAATATCATCGGCAAAAGATACATTTTTTTTGTGCGATGTACATATCTATCAAATATTCCAAAACAGGTTTGTAGCCACTGATGAATTACAAGTATATGTATTGAGCGATCCTCGCATTAAGGAACTCATTTCACCGCGAATTTTATTTTCCTTCTGGAAGTTGGTTGATATATTTGGGCAACAAAAAATGCTATCTTTGGCGGAGACAAGGCGAAAAGCTTGACGGTCGAGTTGGGTGTTAGTTGACGTTGCTTGCGTTGGGACAGAAGCGGGTGCTGTGGTTGCAGAAGCTTGATAAAAACTCGCGAGAATGTGGTGAGCAAGCATATGATGTACATACTCGTATGAAATGGACGGTTCGCGAAAACAGGGTTCTTATCGAACATGCGGCAATCACTTCTGTTTTATTTCCGCGGGATAGCCAATAGCGCAATTAAATGGCGGGACGTTATTAAAATGCCAGTAATTAGTAGTAACTATAAACATCGGTGTAAGAAGTTACCACGCTTGTATAATTATAAAACGTAACAATTGGTTGCTATAAACTACTTATAAATACGAGTTATAAATTTTACAATAAACAATAACTTTTAGCTTCGTAAGAAGCGACATGTGCATTGAGCATGCCTGGATTATTCAAGGTGAAGACATTTGGGATTATGCCCCTACAATTTCGCAATCCCAGGGTAAATTTTTATGTGCAGTTGGTGGATTTGAAAAATTCAACTGGGAATCCAAAATAGCATATTCATGTCATTGCTCATAATTTCATCGACGACAAATGGTAAAGTCCTAATATGAACTAAATGGTATGATCACCATAGCATACGGACCGTTATTTCAACATGTATTAAGGGGATAGCCACTGGAACGGCCGAAAAATTTTGATTTTTCACAAAATGGCGACCGATTAACAATTTTTTAATTTTTTCGACCGTTTTTAGGGTTTTGTAAAATAATTTTACAAAATCCTACTAAAATCGCGTCCTGTCTGTCCGTCCATCCGTCCGTCCGTGTGTCACAGCAGTTTTTCTCGGAAACTACTTGAGCTAGAAACATCAAATTTTGTACGTAGGTGTAAAGTGGTACTTTCTTCAAAGTTCAGCTACAAAAAAAAGTTATAAGATATTTGAGGGGGGCCTCCCCATATAGGGGAGTGACCCCCCGAAAAAAAATTTCATTGAAGGTAGCCAATATGGGTATCAAATGAAAGGTCTTGATGAGAACTTTTCAAAACAGGTCTTAGTTTGGCAAAGTTTGCTTTGAGGGGCGCACAGGGAGGGGAAATACACGCAAAATTTGTGTCCCCCCCTCGCGATTGGACACCTGTGATCCGAAAAATCTAAAAAAAATCAGGAATGTAGGCCTTAATGAGTACAACAACAACAAATACGTGAGAAGTCGCAATTCACTCAACTTTGCTAGTAATAGTATGATTTATCGATTTTATGTTTTCTTGAATAAATTTAATGAAATTCAGTACACAGATCAATTTTTATAAGATTGATGTATCCTGAAAGTTTTATAAAGATTGAATCATATTTAGCGAAGTTATAGCGGTTTGAATTTTCCTGTATTACTATGGAACAATATGCGCTGCATTTATTACTATGGCAACATATGGCTATGGAACAACATGCGCTTTTTACCGACTCAGACACTACATTTTTGCTAGGATTTGCATGAAAATTTCAGGAATGATAGGTATCATGAATATCTTTGAAAATCGGTTCAGCTTTTGGTATCAGTAATCGTAAAACAAAATAGTGGCTGTTTTAAATGCGAAGATTGAATAATTTTGAGTTATTTTTTCCCAACTTCAACGTTTAAGGTGCATGCTTTGAACACTTGATTCAATATGAATGACTGAAGATGAGTACCTACAATGAATATTCATAAGTGAAACAAGTCAAGGAGGCAGGAGAGAGCTCCTAGCAAAAGGGCTTTGAAACCATTCTAGGATTCGAAAAAATTGGCCATTAATCGATGATAACAGTACAGGAGAGTGGCCCCTGAAAAAAAAATTCATCAAACGTAGCCGGTATGAGTATGAAATGAAAGTTTTCATGGGAGCTTTTCAAAACAGTTGTTAAAATGTTAGTTTTTGCTTCAGTGGGGGCACAGGGGGGATATACATGATAAATGTGTTTCCTCCGTCGCGGATGGACATCTGAAATAATTATCAAGGGAGATATTTATGAGTATAACAATAACAAAAACCTCAGAAGTCGAAATTCGTTCAACTTTGTTAATAATAGAATGATCTTCGAATTTCATATTTCCTCCAATAAAATCGTCTTTGACATGTCCGTTGATTTTATTCGATCTGGTGACTGCATTTTGTAAATTGAATACAAAACCCTTCTGACATGAGCGTAGGTCTGTCTACCCAACTTGTTTTTGGTTTTCAAACAGGTTAAAAAAAATTATAAAAAACAAAATTTTTCAAATCGGCTCTGCTTAACCTTAACCACTACTAAGACGAACAAAACAAAAAAAAATTAGACATTGGTTAATAATTGTTAGAGTTATTGATGCGGCTAGTTCCAAAAAACGTCGTTATGAGAAAAATGTGTTTAAAGATTTTAGTCCATTTCTCTCGTAATGAAATCATGTATCTTTTAAAATCTTCATACCTATATTGAACTATCGAGTCCTGGACCATATGACGGTTCTTCTTCTTCATCTCCAGGGGTCTTGTTGACTTTCTTTATTTTTTTATTAACTTTTTCGGTGCGATACTGAGCAGCTTTAATCCAGGTAGAGTCTCGGTCAACGCAGTTGTTATAGAGTGTCGGTCCAACTTTGATGCCGAGCAACTCCATTAATTGTAAGCTTGCCAATGACCCTTCATTAAATATTATTGTTGAGATAAACAGAGCTATTAAAACAATAACCGCAGAACTTGAATTTGACTTCGGGGCGATCTGCCACAGTAAAGCATTGAAACTTACGTTGTTATTCTGTGTAAATCCACCAACGCATCTTTCTAAAAATTAAACGTCTGAGAGATCTTCATAAATCGGCAATAATACTTCCGGAATCGGTGATTTGTCAACAAATGAGTCCAAGGCATTTGTCGGAACAGCTTTTTAGAATTTACACCTAGAATCAGGTCCTTCTAGACCTAGAAAATGTTGGGGATTTTTGGGTGAGGTGAATTTATGATAAAACGTTTGCCGAATTCCATTATACATGTCGTCAATATTTGTTACATTACGATGTATTGCTAATCCATAGTATTGGGTTAATTCATTCACCAACTTATCTGTTAATCTACCTTTTCCCCCTAAAGTTTTTTCTTCCTTTGTTCGCTGTTTTTTAATTGCTCTCAGCCGCCTGCCCATTCTTTTCTGTACATGGTTGATACATTCTTTTTTAATTACCTTCACATTTCCATAAGTTTTAAGATCGCAAAGATTTTTATAGGTCTTTGTGTCACCATCCTCAATATAATTAATAAATTTGAAGTTATGTAAAATTCAGATCTTAGAAACATTTCTTTCATTCCTTCCACCTCCATTTGACCCGAAGAATTAGTATGGTTTATTGTGCACACTTCTGAATGTTTTTGTTGCCAAGTCTTATATTCAACAGTAGCTTTTTTCAGATTCATTTGTGCACATGATTTACAGAAGCTCGATTTCATGACAACATCCACAATTTACCAAAGGATGATTTAAATCCTCGCTTTTTCCAACTTCCATCTCCAGATACCGAGATCCCAGGAATAATTTTGGACTTTAATTGTTTTGAAGTTTCTTCCACTTCCTCTTTTAACGCTTTGCTTAGAACCATATCACAACAAGTTTTTGCTGCATCTCTGATCTGTTTGACTACTCTATCATAAAAACTGTGAAACATAGGCCTTGGTAAATCCATGAAGGCACTAAATCTTTCTGCACCCGCTAACTCAACACCAATAAGCCTCATAGTGAAGATAAAACGCCGATTTATTTCCTACGCATTATGAATAAGAGGGCATGAATTAATTACAACTTGATCGCACTTTCCACAGTTCACAACAAGCATGAAACCTAATCCTCTCACAATTCGTTCAGTAAAGTTTATGTCTCCACCGCATTTTTTACATGATACATGGTTACTGAGCATTGTAAAAACACTAAAAAAGTTCAAAATTCTAGAACTTATAGTAGGATGGACATCATATTCAGAGTCATGAGAAATTTTGCGTTTGGAAGCACTCTTACACCGTTTGGGAATTATGTTTTCATCTTTTTCTATTTCTGCAAGATCTGATTTTACAGTTTATATTTATTTTATTATCTTTACGATCCATTTCGTAATAAAACACAAGATATTTTTAAAAATGGACAAAAGTAAAAACCAGAGAAACACAGTGGCTATCCCCCCTTAAAACAGATGGGTGAAATTTTGCTTACAACTCTGATTCAGGAAAATAATACTAATATGTGAGATGAAGAAATTAATTTAATTTAATTTTGGTGTAGTTGAAATTAGGTCAAACGATGTACAAAAAGATTAACGATCCATAAACTTAGACCTCTTACATCCGATATTGTGACACAAGCTCCAATGAAAGTGACGTGGATAAGCAGAATCGAAATCCATTGTCTAAAACTCTTGATCTTGCGTTCCATGCCCATCAAGTGCTTCATCCTTCCTTCTTTTCTCCCGATCTCCTGTGATTTGCCTAGACGTTGAACGTCTTCTTCAGAGGTTCACTTCAGACTGGCTGTCCGTCGCTGGGTAGCTTTTCGTTCCAGTTCCAAATGCAACCATTGCATTTTTATTTTCTGTATATCGGTTGACTTATTGCCTGTCAAACCTTTGGCCTCGTTCTCCAACACGCCCAACCCTTGACGGGTTGCCTACCCACGGGAACCCTTCTGAAGAATCAGACAATTCTTACTGGATCGTAAGTCATTCTTGCGTCACTCAGCCATGCTGTTATTTTTTTGTGATTAATGCTTTTAAAGACAATTAACAATAATGTTACGGAACAGAACACCAAACAAAATTCGGATTATCCTATTAACAAAGCATTTCACGTTTTTTTTTTTTTTAATTACTATGTTATTTCATTCAAAAATATTTTCAGGGTACACTTCGAAAAGACCATTCACCAGCTCCTCAGAGTCCATTCTCCTTTACCTCGTTCATCTGACACCTTACCTTCGTAGCTGTTGTCTTTATTGAATCCCCACCACAATGTCAGTCACCCATAAGTCTCTGTGTGAAAACATTATTAGTTACGACTACGCCCTGGCAAGTAGTGTGATTTATTCGCTTTTTCTTTTATTTTTATTTTATTTTACTCAGATGAGTTTATTCCCTCATCTTCTGCCGAACCGCCTTAAAACATAATGATCAAGTACTCTTCTAAAATAATCATGGGGAGTATCTATGGGTTCTGTTATAATTAATTGCTTATAAAATGTATCTATCGACAGCCAGAATTTCTATAATTAAAAATGGCCATCGAAACTTAAGTGCTAATTTTAATTTTTAAAGATATAATTTCCAGCTGTTAGTTTAGATATTTTGGCATTATTAGAATCATATCTTTTCTTTTTTCTTTATATTGCGAGCTGCTAGCTTTCTTATTGCATTCAGATCAGCTTGAAAGGATACAACAGTTTCTACCTGGCTGTCACCAGGTTTGAGGGTCTAGTAACATTGTGCAATATGTTTCGATGTACGATTAACCGAACAATTTAGGGACAACTGAACTTCTCCTAAGGTGTCCTGCTACGGCTTTGCGTGCTTTTTTGCAGTTGGGAAGGTAATGCCATTTAAGCACTAATTGTGGTGCTGCCATGTTCACGAGCGACTGCACTATCCACTAAACACCTCCCCTGTCAACCTAAGAACATAGCCTGGAATCGTTTGACAAATTACTTCAGGCTAGGTCTGGTTTTGCCACGCCATGAAGGTGCCTGTAAGTTGGATTGCCGGACTAGTGATCCCCTAGCTCCGTTGTCTCCAGCTGCTGTGAGTACCTTTTATATTTTAGGACTGCCCGAACATAATGTGGTCCTCGTGACCATCACTATATACCATCCAAGGTGAACTTTTTGTCTCTCTGTAGAGGTCCCGTTGCAACTTGTTCAAATGTGTGGTAGGCATCATCTTCCTCTCCTACGTACAATCTACAGTCAGGGGACCATGAATTACCAATCTTGTGTACGCAAGACTGAAAATATCCATGCCCGTTCAAAAACTTGGACAGATAGAAGTCAATCTCACCATGCCTTCGTTTTTGCCACCCTCCCAGATCCGGGATAAGGCAAGCAGTTTACCTTCCCTTCGTGCTATTCCCCCAAGACTGCTGAAAATCGTTGAATGAGCGCTATCTCTTCTCGTAGGCAACAATCTCCCTCGCTTTGATGCAAGTAAATAGCATGGCACTCTCTAGCAAAGAGAACAACAGGCATCATGCCTCCAATCAGAGACTAAGGCATATAGAGATGCAATCCTCAATCTCTTTTTCCCCAAGATGACCATTTCGGCTCTAATTCAACTATCATACCATTTCCGTCCCGGTAAAGCCTTGGTAGGCCTGGGAGTACGTTCCAAGTTCTCACTATTGAATTGGTGGTGTAGGTTGGGTTGAGACGGACTCCCGATTAACGCTGGTCTGGCTCTGAGCACTTGTCCCCATAAGGGCTTGTGCCAACCCTCGCATGGCGTCCCTGCTCTGCAAAGATATTCATGGGACCAAAAAGGTGACTACACACATGAACGGAGATAGCGGCTCCGACGGGGGACCCAACAAAACTGGAGCAACCAAAAACCATAAAAAAAGATAAAAAAAATACATAAAAAAAGAAAGCAAAAATAACAACAACTTTGACGCAAATACCGGCTGCAGCCAACATCGTGGCAGCACGTCGGGAGCGGTACTAAAGATGACAAAATCGACGATTAATACAATGACAGGAGAGACGGACAAAAAACGGAGATTAACAGACAGTCTTGTCTAGACTGAAATTCCTGCGGTGTTCGAGCGCAACAAAAAATGATGCGAATGCCAGAGCGTCATATAAAGGAAAAGCGGGAAACTCTGCAGGACGCTTCAGATGTTCGAGCGGAAAATATAAAGAACATCGAGAATTTGATGGTCACTGCTGCGATCACTGCCTAAGCGACTCAAGCAAGGGTCGTAAATCTCGATATGACAACAAACTATCCTGAAGTCCACGAAGAGATTACGGCAGGAAAATACAGGATTGACCAGACAAATAAAACGAAGTTGTTTGATTTCATCGCTAACGTCGAACATGTGGCGGAAAAACTGTACTTGGAAACGGAAGCCGATAAACTCTCCTAGGAACGATGGTCGCAAAGTACAATTCCAGCTCAGCGATATGAAGAAGGAAGGCTACACTGAAAAGTGGGAGATGTTCTGAAAAGAATACAATCTGCATGCGACTCGCCAAAAATCAACAAAACAGTAAAGATTGGTCTCCTTGAACTAGAGGAGCTCCTAGACCACATAGGGCATTATCGGAGGAGCTGGTTAAAGGCCGAAGAGGACCAGAAAGCCGCAGAAGAGCAGAAGGCTAAAGAAATGCTGGGGGCTAAATCTAAAGCGTACGTGCAGAAAGAATGGCGACTAGCCCAATCGAAGGAGATCGGGATAAGAGAAGGAAGGAAGAGGCAATTGATGGGCGTGGAACGCCAGATCAAGGGGTTCCGGATAGTGCTGAAAAAAGGAGTGAAGAAAGCCACAAAGAAAAGTGCCAAAAAACAAAGTTCACACGGGCACCCAATAAGAAAAAAGACCTGATGCGAAACAGGAGGGAAAGAAGCCCCGACGAAGACCCCGGCAGCAGGCTTTGCTCGTAAAACCCCAAGATGGTCGATCCTACGTTGAGGTGCTGTGGGATATCAGCACCAACACTGCCATCAAAACAGTACGACCAACGCAGTCGGGCCACATACTGGTCGAATTCGGAGCAGAGACCGAAAATAGGGAAGCATTCTGCGACGCAGTAAAGAAAGCCCTCGGCAAAAACGCAGCTATAGCCGCGCTCGAGCCGATGGCAACAATTGAAATAAGAGACATTCATTGCATGACGGATCTGGCCGAGGTAGAAGAGCCCATCAAAAGTCAGTTCCCTTGCTGACACCAGAAAATCAAAGGGGGCAACGCATGGCCATAGTTGACTTGACCGAAAAGGACGTCGAACAATTTCTGAATAAGGGCAAAATAAGAGCAGGGTGGGTTGTCTCTAGGATACGGCAAAGTGCAGCGCCTTTTCAATGTTTCAAATGTCTTGGCTATGGTCACACCGCAGAAGTATACAAAGGACCCGATAGGAGTTCCGTATGTTACAAATGCGGTGAAATGGGACATAAAACGAAAGAGTGTACCAAGGGGATACTGATCTAAGACATGATTTTGGACACGTTTTGGGTTCAGGAAAACGCCGGGTTTTCCAGGAAGCCCTAGCCAAGGCAATATCAGAACTTCGATTACTTACATCCTGCAACTAAACCTACAGCGCAGTTCAACCGCCCAAAATCTGCTTGAGCAGTTTGCGAGGGACATGAAGGACGATTTTATGCTGCTGAGCGAGTAACATCATGATAAAAGTTCGGCATCATGGTATCCTGATTAAACTGGTACTGCCGCCGCCTGGGTTCGAAATAATGCTTTCCAAGCGGAGAGCTGATGGTATTGTGTGGATTCGATGCTCAGGAACCACCTTCTTTAGTGTATACCTAACACCGAACGAATCTATATAATCTTTTTCAAGCCAAGCTTAATGCTTTGCAGGGCGCTGTTTCGAACGTAGATGGGAACGTGCTCGTTGAGGGGGACTTCAACACGAAAGCGATCGAATGGGGCATGCCTTAAACAGATCCGGGGGGAAAACGAATCCTGGAAACGGCGTCCAGGATGACACTCGTCGTACTTAGCACCGGAAATACGCCAACTTTCCGCCATATCGAATGTGAAGGAACCATACCGGGCGTGACATTCACCTTGGAGTCCTTAGTATGGAGGATACGTAATTGGAGAGTATTAGAGAACTATTCAGCGAGTGATCATCAGTGCATTCTGCTTGAGATAAGCGATCTTGTCTCCCGACGTCCGTGCTCTCGGCTTTCTACAATTGGATGGAAAATCGGAAAGATGGACGTCAAGAGGCACGTAAAAGTGCTTACAGTACGCGCCCCGCTGCAGGGAGCTTCGCAGGAGACGGGGAACTGGCAGCTCAAGACATGCTGAACTTAACTATGAGCCTCATTAAGACTGCTTGCAACGTTTCTATGTCCCGTCGAAAACCCCGGCACGCCAAGCCCTGAGTGTAGTGAAGGGAGTGTCACAAGCTTCAGCGTGAGGCTTAACGGGTACGGAACCGTGGCGAGGAATACAACTGGGTGGCAGCATATAAGTCAGCCAAGAAATGTATTCGAAACCTGATTAACAACCGCAAGGCTCGCTGCTGGCAAGATCTAGTGGACAGTGTGAACAAGGATCCGTGGGGCCTTGGCTACAAGCTAGTTATGCGGAAGCTTGGTACCCCACGGAAACCTTGCATACATGATGCGGAAAAGATGGGCAAGATAGTGCAGGCACTCTTCCCCGCCCGTCCCGTCTATGTTAACGCTGTCAATGGTAAAATACCAGCCGAGTGTCCACTCTTCACACACCTGGAACTGGAAGAGGCAGTTCTTTCACTGAAAGTGAGGAAGGCTCCAGGTCCAGACGGCGTTCCAGCTGGGGTGTTGCAACATGCCTATCACCATTATCCTGAGTTGCTACTCAGCACATTCAACGCTTGCGTATTACACGGAATTTTCCCGGTACGATGGAAGCTAGCGAGGCTCATGCTGATCAGCAAGGGGAAGGGAAATCCCGGATCACCGTCTGCATACCGCTCGTTATGCATGCTAGACGCGGCTGGAAAAATGCTAGAGAAACTCATCAAGGGAAAACTCACTGACGCGATTCGTGCTGCTGGGCACCTATCTCCTCGGCAATACGGCTTTAGAGCAAGACGCTCCCCCATTGATGCGATTGCAGAGGTGGTGAGCTCGGTCCAAAAGGCAGAGGCATAGAGTCGCGTCAAGCGGTGGATCATCTTGTTGGTGACACTCGGCGTCAGGAATGCCTTCAACTCCGCTAGATGGGTAGACATTCTGGATACGCTGGAAAACTCTTTTCAAGTTCCAGAATATCTAATGCGGCTTTTGAGGGACTACCTAAAGGACCGAAACCTGCTCTACGCCACAACACAGGACCAACGAAGGATGACTGTTGCATCGGGTGTTGCTCAGGGATCCATCCTTGGTCCGGACCTGTGAAGTGTGTCTTCCGACGGACTTTTGAGACTGGAGATGCCAGATGAGTCACGCTTGATCGGCTATGCGGATGTTGTTGCGGCTCTGGTCACTGGATGCACCGTTGAAAAAGTGCAACTTAGGCTAGGTATACTAACGCGCCGAGTGAGAGACTAGATGACTGCTCGAGGGTTCAGTTTAGCACTGGAGAAAACCGAAGTGGTCATCATAATAAAAAAGAGAATCCCTACAGTAAGAATGATCAGTATTGGAGACATACAGGTCGAATCGAAGCCAGCGGTGAAGTACCTAGTGCTAGTGATCGACTCAAGGATGAGTTTCTCTGAGCATAACAGGGCAACGGCTGAGAAGGCTGCTTCGGGAGTATCGGCTCTGAGTCGACTTATGGCCAATGTAGGGGGACCCAGCCCATCAAGAAGACGTCTCTTGATGAGTGCTGTGGGCTCAGTGCTACTGTACGGGGCAGAAAAATGAGGCGACGCTCTCAGTAAGGCGGTATACCGAAAATGCTTAACACAGATACAGAAAAGAGGAGCATTGAGGATTGGATGTTCGTATCCGACCGTTTATGATTCGGTGGTGAGAGTTATTGCAGGCGTGATACCTGTTGTCCACCTTGCTAGAGAGCGCCGTGCTATTTATCTGCGTCGAAACGAGGATGAGAGGGAGATGGTTGTCCGCGAGGAGAGACAGCGCTTGCTTAACGATTGGGAGCAGTCTTGGGTAAATTGCACGAAGGGAAGGTAGACTGCGCGCCTCATCCCGGATGTGAGACCGTGGCTGAATCGAAGGCATGGTGAGACTAACTTCTATCTGACCCAGCTTTTGAGCGGGCATGAGTGTTTTCAGTCTTACTTGCAGAAGATTAGTAAGTCACGGTCCTCCGATTGTCGATTTTGCCCAGGAGAGGAAGACAATGCCTGCCACACATTTTTTGCGAGCATAAAATGGGACAGGCTACGAAAAGACCTTTACAGGGAGACGGGAGAGCTCGCCCTGGATAATATAGTCGCGGTGATGCTCGAACCGGTTGACAAATGGAACCAGGTGGCACATTATGTACGGGCAGTCCTAAAAGATAAAAGGGACTCACAGCAGCCGAGGACGTTGGAGCTGTGGGATCGCTTGTCTGGCACTTCCTCTTCCCCTCTCCCCTCCCACTCGAAGAGGGATCCCCCAGCTTGAAGGCGCCTCACGGCGTAACAAAACGAGACCTGGCCCGAACTAATGTGTCAAAAGCAGGCTAGGATCTAAGGTTGATAGGGGAGGTGTTTAGTGAGTAGTCCAATCACTTTCTTGTGAGCAGGGGAGTCTCACACTTTGTGCGTTAATGGGCATTCATCCCCTACCACAAAAAAGCCTTAAAATAATAAAACCGAGAGTAGGCTCCCTTCCCTAGGGGAGGAGCCCTAGACACCCCCTTGGAGGTCGGTGGCTACTGAGACTCCCCGGTATTCTTTAAGGCTCTAATCCAACCCTGCCTCGTTAGGGTAAGGTAGCCCTTAGCATTTTAATATCAAACGTGGTTATGATGGGTATCGAATGAAAGTAGTTGATGAAAGCTTAAAATTGCATTATCAGCATCGAGAGGCACCGAATTGAAAGAAAGTTGGATTCTAATTTTTCTCAATGTTTGAACAAATATAATTACAAAATTGTAATTAATTAACAGTTTTAGGCAAAAAATGTTGCAAATTCTCCTAAAAATCTCTGCAAATAATACAAAGAACCAGTCATTATCAAAATAATTCGCAATAAAATAATGCTTGATAGCGTCAAATTATTGCGAAACCGACACAATTCAAGTCAATTATCTCCTGTTATCTAAACCAATTTCTAGAAAGAATAAAACTTGTAACACATTTCCACATTAAAAAACTCTCACGTGAGGAAAAGGAATACGAGTAATCCTAATAGCTATCAATGCGTCATTGTATGACAAAATGAAGACATTTTGGGTGAGATGATGACGACTCACCCAATTTCTTTAATTGCCCTTGCAGTATTCAGATATTCAGATAAGCAAAAAAAAGTTTATCAAGTGATAATGAAGAACAGTTCTTAGATAAGATACATAAACAATGCATACACGTGATTTCTCCGAATTTTATTCGTTATTTTTTGATTTGTTGATTGAGCAAAAAATGATTGTATTGTTTTTTAGGACTGTTGTTTATTGATGAGTTTCTATTGTATCTTGATAAAAGCAACATGATAATCAGATGTCCCGAAATCCAACACTACGCGAACTACTCGTATTTATGCATATGGAAAATCCCGCCCAAAAAGATTATTTTCAAATTAATTGCATGATTTTGGATGAGATAATCTCCGCTTTTGGAATGCTATTGACTGGTTTTTTTCTCATCCTGGAAGAGTAAGACAATGGACTGGCAAAGAATTAAAAATTAATTATTGTCAAACAATTCCCTATTTAAATATACATATGTATTATTCAGCTGACTTATGAGCCTCATAAACATGACTAAACTGGAAACCATTTACATTTCAAGTTTCATGTGATTCGCACTGCAGATTATCTGTTTCAATTAATGAAAATGAAATATTTTTATAATTAGCTGCAGAAGAAATATCATTTTTTAAATTACATGATTTGACGAGTAACGTTCACATTTATTGGATAATTACAGTCACGTGACTTCAATTCAAAACAAGCATATTTATTTTATCCACACCACACGTTTCCTTAATAATTTTTTATTTATCATATCAGTGATAATGATACTCATGGTTCATCTATTTCTAGTAAACACGTTTTCACATCTCCACTTTTGGATGATTTAATTTAGACTTTAAGCTTTATTTTTAGACGCCCGCCAATTTCAATTAAGTAAAAATTTCCTTCATTACGGAAATAGCGTAGTGGTTTGTTCCATCTCCAAAAGTAAATATCCTAAATTTAATTAGAATCAATTTCAATGATTACTGCGTTATTAGCAAATTCGTTAACATCTTTCAACTAGCTTAAGAAACTAGTCAGAGTATTTGAAATGTAAACATTTGAACGAAACGTATTTAGCACCTGCTTCAGATGACATTTTTCTTTCCTGGGAAATACAAGCGAAATTTGAATTGTTTACACTTTTGTTTAAACTCAATAACTGTTAATAGGATTCTGTATCAAGTGAAAAGTGGATAATAAAAATGAAATAAGTTATGCACAAATATTGTATATTGTCGTAATATTTGGCAGGTTTCCTTATGAGTTCAGAAAAGATTCCAGAATATTAAAAAATATCTAACTAAACTCAAGTATTTATTACATATCCTGTCAATTGAATATGCGATTCAAGCAATTTATTATATCAAATATAATTTAACTTCACTACGTAAGGAATAGCGAAAAACCTCAAGACAACTTCGGGACCGCGGGGATGGAGAGCTCGACGGCTTCCCACCGTTGGGTCATCCTGGGGAAATGTCAAATGTGGAGATGACGACAGTTGTCAATAAAAGGAAACATGATCACGAAAACTCCGTAGATGGTGGATGCAAACTACAAATAATGGAAAACAACGAAGAAATGATTAAATTAAATACGAAAGCTAGAGATACATACATTCCGTCAAAGATCTATCCAAGAAAGGGATGAAGACTCAAAAGCCGCACCCACAAAATCAAGTGCCACAGGTAACGAACGCGAAGAAAAGTGTGAAACAAGCGATTTCGGGAGAAACTCTAAGCGCTGATAGCACTAGTTAAAGTTATTTCGCAGCGCTGGACGGATTAACAGAAGATATGGAGGTTGATGAAAGTATCAAAGGTAATTCGGATAAAGATACTGTAGTGAAGATGTAAGTATCAAAATGTCCGTAAAGGACTGCAGCGATGGTCTGCTGCCACGGCGAAGGAAGATGTTGATACCCGCCGAGAATGCTCTTGTCTGGGGATGCGTGAATGCGCTGGTAGGCAAGCATTGCGGTATCGTGGGGTGGGTTCGTTCCCCCAGCACAAGGACCCACTACAAAAGAATTTCGCGTTCACGAATTCTTGGGTCTCAAAAGAAAAGGCGATCGAAGTCGAAAAATTGTAGGTAACTAACAAAAGGGAAAATGACTTGCTCAGAGAACAAGTGGAAACGAGTGAAAACAGACGGACTTAGGGAAACCTCGTCGTTACCCGACGATTCGCACGGCCCACAAATAAGAGCGGGGCAACCGGATGGTGATGGTGCCCCCTCGCACCGCCCAACCGGATCAAGATCCATAAATGTTGCAGTGGCCACATATTTCTCTTCTGAGTGGAAAACTCATACAACATAACTTGTATGAGCCTTCCCATCAGAAAAGAGATATACCGGTGACCAATTTATGGCATATGGTTATGCAATCGGATCACATAGCCCTTTGCTATAAAAAGGCACCTTGTCTCGAGGCCACTCAACCCGCGAGAGTCTCTGAAACAAAAAGAAGGTTAGAACGTGCCCGATGGCTAGCTCATTTTTGGTGGGGAAAGCCTTCCACCGTACCGGGTCCTATACCCGGTCAGTTTTCATGAAAGGAAAGACCGAACGTTCTCTTTCTCTTTAACTAAACATTTTTATTTCTATTATCTTTAGACTTCATTGTATCAATTTTTAGAATCGCACGAATATTAAATATGTATGTATTTTCTTTCGATAAAGTATGTGTAACACAATTCACAAACGTGAAATTAATCGTGAATGAATCAACTCCTCTTTTCTTTAAAAAAAAAATGAGAAAACTTAGGTATTATTATGCGAAAATACGAAAAATTTAAGGAACATTTAGACGTATTAGAATATTGCCAGCCTTTTTGACGAGCGCTCGTTGACGAGGTGGACAGGTCCTGGAAATTTCTTCTTATTTATTTTATTTTTTTCAACTAATTCATCCGATTATAGATTTGCGGCACGATGATCCCAAAATACTCTCTAGTGTAATCAATCATCCAATAAATTTAACAGTTCGTCAATGTGATTATTTCGATAAAACAAACGCATTAAAACGTTCCTTTGGTGAAATTCATCCGTTCAGAAGGAAACGGAAAATTATAAACAGCAGCATCACCGTTTGATTTTAACATGACAATGAGGCAGGTGTTGTAAATATAGTGTCATTCTTCCATGATTCGCGGAACGCGCCGTCACTTGCATCAATCTCTATGATGATCCCTAATCGGAACACTATGTACAATATACAATGTCAAATGTTTTCAATGGAGATCACAACACCTATCGCCCAATTCGCTAAATTTCGTCCCAGTAACTGCACACATAACTTTCAAACCCTTTGCTCAACAAATAATAATGTTAAGGAGCAAACAACTCAAGACTCAAACGATCGCTCGGGCACCACTTCGAGATCCAACATTCTCCTTGAAGTCATATTTCGTAGATAGCTCAATCTGCAGAAGAAATCGCCGATCGAAAGCAAATCCTTCCACCAACAGCAGTCAGTCACAGATGATATCACTTTTATCTTTATCTTAAATCACCACTAAATCCATTCACGCCGGGCAAATGAATCTTTTTTCGCTTTCAATGCACCAATACTCAAAAACTTCTTCTACTTCACTAAATTATAATTTTTTTTTCATTTGTAAGCTTCACTGGGCACTCGAAGTACAAAATTCTCGTTTAACACTATCATTTGTTGTGGTGAAGATACAAAATTCTTTTGCGAAAAGGAAGTTACAAACATTCTAGCAAATCCGAACGAAGCGAAAATTCATGCAACAATCCTCGCAGGGTTCACAAAAAACACCAATCACGGGCAAATGGGAATGCACAAACCGCAGAAATCGTCTATGCAACATGCCCAGAAATTTAAAACGAAATTTTCGAGACTCAAATTAATTATCATTTCGTGAAAATGCTTTCCGAGGCGCAATTCTTTGTCTCAACACTCTCCACGATCCGCTACCTCCTCCGTTCAATCCACTTTCTTCAAAGCACTTGTTCATATATTGCAAATAATTACAATTGGCACCAAGAGAAGTAATAAAAGATTATTTTCTTTACATGATTCGTGCAAGTACGGACACTAATTTCTTAAATTGACTTTCCCGGCGCAGTTCTTGCCCATCCACGCTGTGTGCCGGTTTCCAGCAGACTCCCCGCTACGGGATCAAGTCCCAATCCGTTCGCCCTCATTCTCCACCGGCATTCTCCCGTTCTTTTCCCTCTCATTTCAGGTTTCTACTGCAATATTTGTTGCGGCTGCAATGTATGTTGCTGCTGCAATGTCTGTTGCTACTGCAATACGTGTTGCTGCTGCAATAGATGTTGCTACTGCAATACATGTTGCTTTGGTTCGAAGGGTTCTGTTGCATATGATTCAAGCGTCACATTATTTTCATGATCTTGTATCGATGATTCTTTGCACTTTGTAAGGTTTCCGCTGTCCACTATATTGGATGAGGCATTTTTAGGAGCTACAATAGTGCACTTACTTTGATTCGCGGCAGTTGAGTCGCGCGTTTACCGCGTTTATGGAGTTTGAGCGGTAATTTGCATTTTGTTAAGGAAATTATACATGATATGAAGGTACAACGGGCGTAGAACACTAGTTAGAAGGTTGTTTGGGTGGTTTTAGAGAATTTTATAAGAAAGTAACTGAGTTGTTGAGCCTTGCGCAGAAATTTGCGATAAGGAAAGTATTGGATCGTATCGCTTTTCGAGTTAGATATCTTCTGGTTTTTACTGCTGTTATTTTCATTATTTAGAATTATTCGCTCACAGCTCGCCATTTGATACTTGTTGGTTTGTTGTATTTGTGGTTGAGGTAGTTGTTTTCGAGCAGTTTAATAGTGCGCTGTACTGGTGGTTTAAATTAAATTAATTTTTTATAAGTCAGTCAAAAGTAAATTTTGATTTTATTGGAAAAAGCATTTATCGTGGAAGAAATTGACCCACGGAATCATATTGAATGTTATTTTACTTCGATAAATCAACAAAAGCAAATAAGCCAAAGACTAGCTCGGAACTGCTGTATAGAGGAGCCCGATGGCTTCCCTCCGTTGGGGGGCCCCGGGGAGAGTCGCAATATGAATTTGGCGGCAACCGTCAATAAGAGAAGACACACGAGTAACCAGGCCTCTGCAGATGGCGGCGTAAAATTCAATTAGTCGAAGCTGAACTCACGACTCAAAACCTTCAAAGATATGTACAAGAGAGGGAAGAAAACTCAAAAAGCAGAGTCGGTAAGGCATTTTATTAGAATTAAGTTAAAACATGTTAGGTGTAGGATCAAAGTTCATCGTTGTGTTAAGATTATAAATAATTTTAGAATAGTGTTGGTTGGTTTTTTCTCCTTTTTCCAATTGAATTACATAATATGTCATAATCTTAATTAATTTGAATTTGCTATAGTTTTTTTTTTTAAATGTGTTTAATGATAACGTATAAATTTAGAGAGCCATTTGGGCCATTCAGTTTTTATATGTTTATTGTTTGGAATTTGCTTTATATTCTTTTAAAATTTATACCGACTAGTATTGAATAAAGCGATTTGATTTTGACTTTGAGTCGGTAAGGCAAATAAATATGGAAACTAAGGCAAAGAAAGCTGTCAAACAAGTCATCCCAGAAGAAATACTAAGTGCTGGAGGCACTAACTACAGCCAAAACTGCTATGCAGCGCTGGACGGACTCCAACAAGAAATGGACGTTGACGTAAGTATTGAAGGTAACATAATGTTAATCAAGATAACAATGATAATTTTATCCTTTACTTAAAAAATAAAAATAAGGAGAAGAAACCAGCTTACAGTTCTGCTGGTCCTTCTCAAAAAGTTGCCAAAAATACAAAGAAAGTTCCGCCAATTAATGTGTTTGGTCAAAGCGAAATGGAAACGGTGCGGCTATTGGCAGCCGAAAATAAATTAACCAATTTCGAGATTAAATGAATCAATGCCGAAAAATTAACTATCAGCACGAAATTACTAGTTGATTTCAAATCAGCTAAAAATGCACTAAATTCTAGGGGGTTCCACACTTCACATATACCCCAAAAAATGAGAAGAACCAGACCTTTTTGTTGAAGGGATTGGACTGCGGAGAGGATACATTCGATCTTCTTCAGGTGCTCAAGGAAGCAGCACCAGAAATTGAATTTATTTCCGTTAAAACATTCGCGACAAGAAGGTCAACGGTAGAAAAAGAAAATTACCACTTTATTTGGTGCAGATTTCGAATAAGAGCAGTCCAAGTGCTCGTCAACAAATAAGATACATAATTTCCGAGTGGTGAGGTGGGGACGCCCCCAGAAAAGAGAAGTGAATCAGTGTTATCGGTGCCAAAGATTTGGACGTTCATGCTCCCGGTGAGTGCAAATTGGCTCAGGCGGAGCCAAAAGAGAAATTATACTGTGTTAACTGCGGTGTTTTTGGTCACCCGGCATCAAATCGAGGATGCTCCTGATGTCAAGATGCGAGAGTAAAATTTGTCCCAAAGCAAACACAACTACACCGCAGTGTCTTAGCTCCGAACTTCCTCAAGCCCGGAGTATCATTTGCACTCGCCGCCCCTAGCGGACCAGCAAAAATGCGGTAAATAATATAAATCATGTGAGTGGCAATAATGAGCTGCGTCTCAAAATTTACCAGCAACTAAATTCTTTATCGGAGAAAATCGATAAACAAGATACGAAAATTAATCTTGTCTTTCAGCGTTTAGAGCTTTCAAATGCCTCAAAATAATTTGTTATCCAGCCACATTCCCATGGATAGAATTCACCCATTGTTACTTTACATCGACGTGATTATCTCCTTGAATTCATTGTTAAGCAAAAGTTTGACATCATGCTTCTCACTGAAACCAACCTCTATTCATGGCACTCCATGACATCCACGGATTTTGAATTCGTAAGAAACGATGGAGGAGGTGGCACCGGGGTATTGGTTCGAAGGCCCTATTGTTTCCAAAATATTGAAAAAGTCGAATTCAAAAGCTTTGAATCTCTTGAAGTGTCCGTTATCAAAATCTCACTGTCAGGTGGGGATAACCTCTTCTTTATCTCTTCCTATGCAACTGGTCGAAATGTTCTCAAGCTTAAGGAGGAGCTCAATTTCTTGTTTGAAATACTCGAATTCAACAGGCTGCATAGTTATTATATTTTTGCCGATGACCTGAATGCCAAGCACTCATCATGGCTAAACGCCACTAATAATCCAAGAGGTGTATTCCTGAAATTGTGGATAACAGAGAACCAAATTGAATACAGATGCAATCTATATGGGTCGGATCTCCCAACATACCCTAGGACAAATTCATATTTGAACCTCTGCATTGCTGTCACAAGGCTTAAATTCAGCTTTAATAGTCCTCAACGGAAACTGCAGGTGTTTCCTTATGATAGCGACCATAACGCAATCATAATGCAAATCAATCATCAAAGGTATGATCTCTTCCTCATTCTAGTTCACCACGAAAATTATCGGTTGAATTTAAAAAAAAAAAGACTGGGGAAAGTTTCAAAAGAAGCTTAATCGATAGTACCAGAAGCAATGTCCTATTTCTGATTATAGCAAAGCTTGCTAAATAGTTCCTAATGACAAGAATCTAACTAACGATGAAATATATTTATATTTGTCGAAATGAGATAAGCTGACGTTGGAAACGATTGAGAAAGTAGGTCTTAAGATTTAACATCGAAACAATATGGAAAGATATGAAACGCCAACCATCGCAAGTTTATAGAGATTTAATGGCGTTCTCACACGCGTTAACGATATGTACCGGCGATTTTTGGACTACAACCCTGCCTCGTTGGCTCTGTTTAAATTACACCTGAAGAACGTCCGGAACTTAATCCGTTCATACTTCAAGAGTACGGTCAGCAACCAATGGGCGGAAAAATTGAAGGGTATTAGTCCACAGGGCCCAGATGGCGTTTTCGCGAAAGTAAGAAGTCTCGAGTGAAGATATCGAATCTTGGAGTCACTAGTGATGAGATAAATCTTATCAATAGGGCTAGTATTGAACTTGATAGTACGACTCCGGAATTTGATAGTACGACTCCAGATAGAAATGGAAACAGGATTATATGTGATGGATTGCAGGAACTTGCCCTGATTGGAACACATTTTAAATTATGGAATATTGGAACACATTATGGAAACATGCAAGCCGTAGAATTTCATACCTCTATGATACAAACACATTGGCAAATGGGCTTTGTGCTTGGAAGCTTAGTTCCAAGCGGATGGCATAATTGCTAGAAATAAAAGATGCATTTTATCTTGTGCAGGCTTATCACTTGTTTCGTTCGAACATTCTGCCTCTCTTATAATTTGCTCAATTAGCTGACAAAGTTGCTTGCTAGTTTTTATGCTCTGGGCTTGTCCAGATAATTATCATTAGTAATTATCAGTGCCTAATGCATTTCTGTATAGACAATCGACCAGAGTAGATGAAGCCCATAAGATGGAAGTCCATCTCTACAAAGAGCAAGAAGCATTCATATAACAGGTACAGGAAAAATATTTTTAAGGTATTTGGGTCGGGTTTAATACAAATTTGCCTATTCGCAAAGCGAAATTAGGACCGGGCTAGGTATCCAAGATGGCGCCCAAAATTTTTTGCCTTATTTTTAGATGGTCTATGCTGTTATTTGTGGTAAGTAGCTGAATTCAAAGTCTGTGTGGCCTAGTGGTTAAAGCATGAACGCATAAGCCGAAGGTCCCAGGTTCAAATCCGTTGGGAGCAACGAGATTTAGTTCAGGGAATTTTTCGGACAGACTACGAGTGTTCACTCAGCTATGATATGTACTGATTTAATCAGCTCATATCATAGCTGAGCAAGCACACGGGAGCATGGTACTGACCAAACCAACTTCCGACGAAATCAATACGGTCATGAAAATGAGATACTCTAACTATCTCTAAGCGAAGGCCCGAGAGGGGCTGTAGTGCTACAAAGAAGATGAAGCTGAAGTCAAAGAATATCGCATAAGCCGTATCTTTAGATGAGCAAAAACGATTTTGTAAAATTTTAACTCTGCAACACTGGATGTAATTATTCCTAAGTAGGGTTGCCAGGTTTTGACGAAAAAATTGCGCGTATTTATTCGACAGTAACTTTGCTTAACATTGTAAATAACTCCGACCAAGACACGTAGAAATTTTGAGTCAAGAAAAAACTGAAAGGAAAAATAAAATTGCTCGATTGAGTTTTACCTCGCATAGCACAATAAATTCCTCTGGCGAGTTTGATATACTTGAGTTTTATTATACAACGTACGGATGCAGTGTAAAGGTTTATTCAAATGTGTGGAAGTATGTCCTACATAAAAATCTGTGCAGATGACCACTGTTACTTCCTTGGGATGCTGAACAAAGCTGTAATCAATTTTTATATTATTTACATGCACAAATTAATTAATAACAATAAAAACTCATATCTCATCGATTTATTAGCAAAATAAATATCAGAAAAGCCTTCTGACGTATGGTTGTGCAGCGCCGTGATATGCAAAGTTTGTCCCGATACCGTAAAAAGAAAATTGCAGTGCATCTTGATGAAACTTCTTTTGCTTATCTAACACATCCTTCTGCTATTATAAAAAAACGTCGAATTATAAGTTTTGCTAAATCTACTCTAAAAAATTCTTTTGTTAGGGTCATTACGGTCTATTATAATTCCCTTAGTATAAATACTCATAAACAACTTTTCAGGTTTAAAGTGCATTTTATTGCTCCTTGCATTCAATTAAACAAAAATCATCCATAAAATATATTTGTATAAAAGACGAATGTTTATGAAATGCGTATTTCACTTGCATGTTTATAAATCTACCGTTAAACAAAGTTTCTAAAAAGCTACTTTTTTTAATATTTTTCGTCTGATTTTGCCTTTTTTAAAAGCTTTCTCTCGTCTTCAGTTTGTAAAACTGATATAATATAGGCGCAGGACTCTGCAAATTTTATGCGAATTTGCAATTCAGACTTGATCAAATTCATAGACATTCAGTTTCTATCTTTAGTCCACAGCTTGTTTAGCAAGCTAATTATTCTTTAACAAAATGCGTTACTTGTTGGAATCGATAGAATATATTTGACGCGTCGAAGCTTACCGAAAAATAGTAAGATTCTTTCAAATCAGGTATTAATTTTTCTTGTGAATGAGATCCTAACACGTTACGTGTGATCGCCAAGGCTTTAGTACGTCCACTCGTCATTTTTGCCGCTATTTACCTATCTGGAACAAGCCTGTGCAAAGTTTTTCCCAAGCAGTCCAAAGTGTTGTAGCTTAGGCCATGCTTAACGTTATGGTAGATCAAAACTACCTCTGCCATTGTGATCACATTTTCTTCCTTTGTTTCTTTTTTTATGAAGAAGTTTTTCATAGCTCTTGAAGTTAATTTGGCGTGAACTTTTGACAAAGAAATATGAATTACAAAGCAATGAACGGCTGTAATAATAAACAGTGTGTTTAGTTTTCTGGCTATAAAGGCAATTTTTTTTCATTAATTTATTACCAATTAAAAGGTGTATTTAATTTAAAAAGAAATAAAATGATACTTGAAATTTAGTTATAATGGCATTTCAATTGGGTACAATGTAAATGCAACTGAATTTTAAAAACTGGATGCGAAGTTTACCAAATTATGTTGCATTTAGTTGTTTTTTTAATGTCTGTGCGCTCAATATATTTCCCCCCGATATATAATTCATCGAATAAATAAACATTTCCATGGACAAAATCGTGATTTCGAATAATGGCACTTCACTTACACAATCAAACGTTTTCCACTAAGCCATAGAAGACAAGTTTAGAGCCATTACTACCTTCTTTATTTGCTTCCTCAAAAAAAAAGAAATTTAAGTTTCTGGTATTAATATATATGTTATCATAGGTAGAAATCTTCTTTATCCAAAGATTGCTTTCGAGAGTCGATGTGTCCCCTATCCAAAGATTGCTTTCGAGAGTCGATGTGTCCCCAAATAATTTTATAACAATAAATTATTACTTACTGTTAACGCGCGTAAACTCATTTTGATTCTGCATCCAATCTTTGAATTCGGGATCACTTTGCCACTTGTCACTTACACCCGTTAATGTTTTTTTGCTCGTTGAGGGCATCGAATGCATCTTATGTTGAACACGTCTGTTTTGTATAGGCAAAGGCAAACAAGGATAGAGAAAGTTCAGAACGGTGTCGCATCAATGCACAATGGAAACCGGGTGCAAAACCTCATAGCATACGGCGCTGCATGCCGGCATGATCCTCGCTCACGTGCCGGGCACACGTCTGGCACAGCCGTTGTAATTTGGGAGTCCATTCCTGTGAAAAAGTATGATCATCATCGATTCCGGGACGTAAAATAAAACTACTGAACACGGGACATAGCGCTCAATTCAGGGGCGATCCCGGGAATCCCGAATGCCTGGCAATCCTGTTCCTAAGCCTAAGCTTGAACTGAAGGCAAAAGAAATTGTTGGCCACAGAAAAGAGGGTGCAATCCTTGTTTTCGGTGCCAGCTCGCATCCCTCCAAACCCAATTCTTTAATGTGGCACTGTTGATTTAAATGTAAAAGAGCACACAATATTCTTATTATAATTCAAAAAGTTTTCGTATATAAGGAAAACAAATGCCAACATTAATTGTGGGTTTTGGATGTCAGAATTCATAAGAAAAACTGTAAAAAAAAAAATAAACCGTTGAAAACTTAGTACACATTCCAAAAATGCCGTTAGCCGTATAAGAAAATGGATAGATTATGTCAAAATAGAATTTAAATAAAAAGGCAATTTATACCACTATTATGAATTATATGTGCTACATTAAATAAAAATAATCGATTGCTAAACAACTTACCTTTTTCCTTCCAGCAGCAGGTGAGTACGTTGTCAAGCTATAGGGTTTCTTCATAATCCGCGAATAATTGGTTACATGCCTTCGGTCGGGTTCGCAGTGCCTTTGTTGGGAAGCGTTCCATTTTTATTAGCGTAGATTATTTTGATCCGGATTAGAGTAGGTTAGATTTTCGCACCTCGTCGATATACAGTGCGGGAACATGCAAGTTCATTCTTGCTGTTGTTTTGTTGAAATTTAGAAAAGAAATTATGAATCTGCAAAGTAAAGTTGAATTTCCATGAAGATTTTGGATGCGTTTTTAAAACGTGCAATTTGACCGTGACTGAGAACTGTAATCGAGTAGTCTATCCACGATAAGACCCACGACCGCACTCCTCTCCGAACTAGCTGGCCGATCAGCAGCCACCACGGAGTAGACTGTGAGTGCCTGAGCCCGTTGACTTTAGGGGTACGGCTCGTTGGCACGGCTCAAGACCTCACGCCCTTGAATCGCTGAGAGGACGACTTTCATTTCCTTCACGTAGTAAGTAATGAGAATCGAAACACCGAGAGCGATTTAGCAAATTATTACAAATTATAAGAAAGTAGGAAAAAACAACACCAGGACATTGATTTTTGGTAATATATTCTAAGTATGTCAGTTTACAATTTATTTGATTTTCGCCATTTTTATTATTTAAACATTTGCCTGCCACTTTTTGCTTCTCATATTTATTGTTTTTCTATTATTTGATTATAAATAAATATCTTTATTCGACACTATGTGTGACATTATTACTTGGAAAGAGAGCAAAGCAAAAACATGTAAATAATTTTATATAAAAAGAATAATTAAACAACGATACAACAAAAGTCATTATACATACATATATAATATAAAGTACAAAAAATCATTATCTAAAATAAATCTTTTATGGATTTTACACGTTAAAAAAGATTTTCAAATTATATTTATTAGTTGCTTGTTTTGTTTTCGACCGCTATTTGTTTCTATAAACCTTTTACTTTTCTGTTTTATTTTGCTTGTTTGTTTGTTCGTATGCAGTAATTATAGTTATTATATATAAAAAACACCGTTAAACGATACAATAAAATTTTACAAAGGCGGTAAAGCCCAAAGTGTGGCTGTTTTATCAGCTGACGTTGAAAGAAATGAGAAATCTGTTGGATGCCATCGTCCTGAGATTACTTTGTCGGTATGATGTGCCACTACGACGGAGGGTAGAGGAAGTGTTAGATCTCCTTGTAAGTCTGTCAGTACAAGCTTGTTATCGTATCCAGCCGTTAATAAGTAATATGCCGACGGTGAAAAGCGAATTGATCTGAAAATGGAATGTTTTATTAGCTTTTTAATTGGCTGAAGGAAAATTATCAGTTTCTGTTTAAAATGACTGACTGTTTGGTTTTGCTAGTAAAATACCGTCATTTTAAAAGTATGCCATTATTAAGTAACGATTATCTTTATGAGCTCGAAAAATTTATAAAAAATGATTGTTTATACAATAGTATGATTGTGTGAAACATTGATTAAATCCTACGAGTTGTTTCTAATTCAGGACAAGCGATGTTCCACTGATTTGTGAATATTTTATTAAATATAAGATTGTAATTATCACGAAAAGATTGTGTAATTTAGGCGCCAATATTGTTTTCCTACGCTGTAGAGATTCGTACTAAAATTTTGAATTTATTGGTATTATCAAAATTAAAGATTTAACACAGAACAATCTGATCTTCCCAGAATAAAAAAATATGCCAATTTATTAACTTAACTGAATGCTTTTTGTGTTTGCAATCAAAAATAGATAAAACATGTTGGGTAGACAGAACCATGTTCGGGTAAAAAGGGTTTTGCACTCAACCTATGATATTATATGTAGACACCAATAAACCATTAAATCCATTCCAGAAAAAAACTCTTAAATGTTTTCAAAGAAAAACAATTTTGTTATAATAAAAAATATTTATGCTATTCAACTTGTTTGAAGATTTTGACCAGATCCAATGAAAACTGTAGTATCTGGGTTGAGCTCATATAGTACGAAAACCTTATGCTGTTGTTGATTTCATCGGAGGAAACTCAAATATCTATAACTTTCGTAAATATTAATCGATTTTTATGAACTTTACCAAATAGAAGGACCTTTTATAGGACACTCAAATATCAAATTTTATTTAGTTTGAAAAAAATAATAATTTGTAAATTCTACTATGATTAGCAAAGTTTAGCGAGTTTTGAATTCTAAGGTATTTCTCATTGTTTACTCATAAAAAACTAACTGCATGATTTTATTCAGATATTTAGAGCATAGGAGTCTAATAGCAAGGGGGAGACACACATTTTTCGTACCCCACAAGGCGGCTTGTAACACTGTCGAAAGATCTGTTTTGGAAAGCTCTTATCAAGACCTTTGATTTTGCACCCAAAACAACTGCCTTCGGTAAAAAATGTTTAAGGGTCCCCTTCCACTACGGAGAGACTCCCCTTAAAAACCTTTGAAAAATTGATTGGTACCACAACTTGCAAGAGGTTATCACTTTGATCTAACGACCACGTTTAATTTCCGTAGATGCTACAGTTTCGGGGAAAAACTGCTGTGATACATAGACGGGCAGACGGACGGACAGAAAACCTCGACTTCAATAAGGTTTTGTAATTAGTACAAAGCTTGGTTAGTCTGTTGTTTTTTCTTCAAAAAATTAGGAAACTGATTTCACACCGATTCCATAAAATTTAAAATACATTCAAGCTAAGCGCAGCTCATTCCTGAAGAAAGCTTGTCTTTATCAGAGGAAATGCCCAGCTAATCAGCAAGGCATCGTTTTGTTTTATGCCATTTTTCTTCCAATGCAAGAAAAACGTGGTAAACGCTTGGTGCCAGGTCCAGGCTATATGCTGGATGCAACAAAAAGATTCCAACCAATTTTCTGGCCCTTGTGACGGGTCACTATAGACATGTGTGACTAGGTGTTGTTCTGATGGAACACAAAACCTCTCCTGTTGGCCAACCTTGGCCGTTTATGGTAAAATATAAGCTTCAAACGGTCCAGTTGCTCGCAGTAGAGATCCAAATTTAGTGTTTGGCCGTATGGAAGCAAACTCATGATGAGTGATTCCTTTCCAATCCCATCAAATGCACAGCAGAACCTTCTTAATCGTTAGTCTTAATTTGAGCTACTTCACCTCGCTTGGACCGTGATGGTTTTCACACAATGTTGCCGTATGTGACCGATTTCTCATCTCCTGCCACTATACGTTTAAGATATCTATCGATTTCACTCCGTTTGGGCAAGGCTTCGCAGATGGAAATTCGATCCATTATGTTTTTTTTGTGTTAAGTGGTGTGGCACCCAAACATTCAAGCTTCTTTTGGAATCCAGCTTTGTGCAAATGGTTTAAAATTATTTTCTGGTCAATCTCTAGCTCCTGGGCGATGCTAACATGTCGGTCAATTTCCATCATTTCTGTGACTTTATCGACATTTTCGATGACGGTCCTACCTTTGCGAGGCACATTTATAATATCAAAAATACCTGAACGGACTCGATGAAACCAAAATTGCACATAATTGGCTGTTACTGTACCGAAGCCATACACACAATTCACAACTTCAGTCGCCTGGCTTTTACTTTCGCCTAAATCAAAGAAAAACTGCAACATGTACCAAATTTCCTCTTTGTTGGCTTCCATTGTTAACACCCGGTAACTCACAACTGAATGGATCAAACAAAAAATTTAGTGCAGGATGTTACCTTCCCAACAAGCATAAATATGATATTGTCGCGTGTTATGGTTCGCGGCGAATAATTTTAATGTTCCGGGAAAGTGAAAACGCGATGTCTTTTTCAATTAAGTTTAAAAGAGTTTATTTAAAAGAATGCACAATTATTAATTTCACCATTAAATGTCGAACTTCTACTTGTCAATAAATTTCTATCGCAATTGTCTTCTAAATCACTTCACAATCACTCAATCAATATCGCCTTTACCTCGCGCTCCACTCTATCGCAGTTTTTATTATCGCGGTTGTAATGAATGCTCCCCCCATTCATTCAGCTCGCCTTTATATAGGGTCTCTAGCCATTCAATCCATTTTTCGTACATTGGCGAATGTTCTGCCGAGAGGTATCTGGTATATTCGAGCAGATTAATGAATGGAGCAGTGACGTAACTTTCAGATGTTGATCATGCTTGGTGGGTTCTCGTGGTTTCGAGTAAATTCATTTTGTTGATGTTCTTAATGGTTGTGAAAACAATTGCGACAGTAGCATGCAGAATTATTTGTACATGTAACAATATTGTTTAAGACATTGCGAGATATCAATCAATACAGCTATCCTGCAAAATCGTGAATTTGCTTCTCCAACCTTTGATCTTCAGCAGATTGTAAGGGACCGTAATATTATATGTAACAATATTCATGTCATCTGTGTATGTATCAATGGGAAGTTTTTTTATATCGTACTTAAGAGCTAGGTTAAACAGTAATGGTGCCAGCCAATCTCTCTGTTTCAGTCCAATCCTCATCTCATAGGCATTTGTCAACTGTTTTTTACTCTCTCCTTCTCTGGCAGACTAGTATTGCTAGGACGCCAAAATTAAGCAGATGTTAGGGTCGATACTTTCATTGGATAAAATCCACGAATAGCTGGTGGACCTCAATGTTTAACTCTATAATTTTCACACTTAAGTTTGCGGGTAGGACACAACTCCTGAGGCATCCGTGTTTCACCGCAGATATGCTAGACCATTTGGTAGGTGGCGTTGTGTGCAACGTCGCCACCGAGCTTAATAATTCCTGATGGTATCTCATTAACGCCTGGAGCTTTATTGTTTTTCTGGCCTTTGATGGCATAGTTGACTTCTTCCAGAGAAGTAAGGACCAGTGGAAACTCATGGGGCTAGTCGACAGGTTTTGATGTTATGGAAACGTTGGCAGTAATTAGGAGTTCTTTAAAGCATCTAGCCCATATTTTCTTGATTCTACTATAGACAGCGATGATATTGCCGTTTTTGTCCCTACATAATGTGCTCTCAATCTGATATCCTTTCTTAAATTATTAACAATTGTATATTTTTGCCCCGTGCTAGTTTAAATCAGTAGTTTATAACGCTTTCTCGTAAAGTTTTCGTTTCTTACAATTTAATTATTTCGTCGGAAGTTTTCATAGATTTTCGTCTTCGGCCTGGTATCCCTATCTAAGTACTTTCAATATACTTAATTTTTTTATTTAAAACTTCCCTATATTCGATATCAAACCAATCCTCCTCATGCAAGACTACTATAAATCCAATTTTTTGGTTTGCTACAGATTTGATTTTACGCCCATCTAGAGTTGGTCACTGGTCTTTCCAGGCATTCTGTAATGATTTTTCTTCGTCCGTTCGATCCTTTCCGTCCCTACGCGGCCAGCCGCCGTTTGACTGTGGACCTGGAATATGGCTCCCGTTGCCCTCGCTGAGGAGTAGAGTGCACCAATGGGATGTCTAGGTACGTAAGCCATACACTCCCTCAATTCTGAGCGGATTCTACACCAGAGGATTTCTAGGAGGTCCTCTTCCGTAAAAGGGCTGATTAGGCGGTCCATCAGACAACGCAGAACTTCGTAATAGTCGTCCTTGTCTCATGAGGCCTATAATGAAGTTGCTGTTTGTTGAAGGCGTCGCTCTCAACCGGAGAAAATTCTCTGAGCGCCCCCCGTTTCAGCGGATTCCAGTCATAGTCGGGCTCTTCCTCGACAAACCTCCAAAACCAACGTTAAGCTTTACCTGTAAAGAGTGCTGGGGCTTGCTGAACTAATAAGGGGGAAATTATCTTCCAGCTAGACCCTGGCCATGTTTTTGGCACGTCGTAGGAAACTCCCGAAGGAGCAGGTTTCATCCCTATCAGCATAAGTTCGTTTCCAACTAGCTATCAATTGGGTTGCCTTAGGTGCAGAGGTGGTGTTCCTGATCGCAGAGCAGCCTTCTCTAGGCCATGCCTAGGGAAGGCTGTAACTTTCGAGCCGGGAAAGGCTTGGTTGCCAATTAACTCTGCCCGAGCTGCGTTGTCCTTGTAACAAGTGTCTTGGACAGGTTGGGTCTACTAATTCGTATCAAAGCAGGATACCTTGCAGGGATGGTCCGGGCCTCCCCTCGCACGTAGCCGGGTGCAGCGGCTGTTCCCGATCGGGAACCCGCGACTCCAAGGAGCGCAAATGGCTGTGGGGATCTTGGGCTTGTGTCGCCTCGGTCGCTGAGCGGTTAGTTTCCGCTACACGGAACTGAGTCTTGCATGGTCGGTGTCGGTAGGGCTGCAGTACTGAGCCGCGGTCTATACTCTGGGGCTCTGGGGTCCATGCCTGAGTTCATTCGAGTGCGGTCCCAGTTGGTGAGCGGTCTAGATGTGGGAATAGGTGCGTTTGGATTGGATTCTCAGCTCAGTGGAGTCCGTGCGCGACTGGTGAGCTAGCTATTTTTCAGGTCCTGGAGCTCTTTCTCCATCAGTCCCATCTTGTCGGTGAGCCCTTGTAGTAAAGACAGGACCGCATGATTGACAGTTGTGCTGCGCGGCGCTGTTGGAGTATTTGCCAGAGTTTCTGAACCTGGGTCTTCTCCTCCAGTGACTCCTTGGAAAATAAAAAGGAGAACCGTGCCTCTTTTCCCCTAGGGCCTTTTTCAAGTGCTCTAAGCGAAGGTATATGCGTTCTGGGTGGTGTGACTAAAACGACCTGTTCAATGCGACGTCTGCCCAGAGGACAAAGATTGGAGGATTGCAGGAGCTGCTGGACACATATGCGGTGGAAAAGGTGTCCGCACTCCAATCTTACGTTAATCGAGCCCTCTATGATGTCTTTATAGTATATGTTCTTGGAGTGGGTTCTGCTTTTCTCAGGGGTCCGCTTGGTTCTCATGCTGGTAGGGAAGAAACAAAAACTACATGTGAAAAAAATCCTACTAAATATATATGAAAAAAATTATCACTACAGGTTAAGTGGCCGACAGTGGCGAGCTATAAATAACTCTATCAAAAAAGAGGGAATATAAAAATTGACGAACTCTTTCCTTTTCAGCAGCGCCGAGTTTCACATAGGGAAATGAAAGCGGATGGTGACCTAAATTCTTCTCCGAACTAACTAGCCTGCTAGCAGCCACCTCGGAGTAGACTAAGGATGTCCAGACTTGTAGACTTGTCCGTTGACATATTCCAAGACTACACGTCTAAAACCGATGAGAGGTCAGTTTGGATTTCCTTCGGGAAATCTCGAAACGAGACGGACGAAGAAAAATCACTAAAATTCTCCAGGATATGGGTGTCAGTTTCACTTTTAAGAGTCTCACCGAATACCTTAGCAACTAACGCCGTTTGGGGCTTGTCAATGTCGAACTCTATAGCGTGAAAGCCTAAGCCGGACCTTAGCCTCCAGGATTAATCTCCTCCAATCATCACGGTTCTAACTCAGATCATTACTTGATAAAATTAACCTATCCATGTCGTATGTTTAAACCGTTTTTGGTGAAGACCAGCCCTCTACAAAAACTCAAGATCGAAAGGCTTCAAATGGCGTCTGTCGCAAAAAATTATCATAGAGACCCTCAACAACCAGCTGGCTCTCATCCTATCAGATACATCACTACAAGCAACGTGAAAGCGGCAATTAAGACTGTGCCAGAACAGACGGTTGGATATCAACCCCGGCGCAAAAGAAACGATTAGTTTGATAATGAGTGCCAGAATGCGCTAGACAAAAAGAATAAGGCGTACAAACAGTATTTAGATAGGAAAACCAGGCGACAATATGAAAATCTTAGCAGAGTGGCGAATAAGATCATTAGAATTAAGAAAAAAATACTATAACGACCAATTGAGAAGCATCGATGTAAATCTAGTGAGTAACAACACAAGACAAACATACAAAGTAGTGAAAAGCCTGAAACTTGATTATCAGCCCAAAATCACGCTCCGCCGTATTGACATCGGCAACATCGTCGCTGATGCAAACAGAGTTGAGGAAAGATGGGCATCATATTTCATGAACCTCCTTAATCCTCCGCACAGCTCCAGATCATCGGAGAGCTTCCATTGGCCCCACATGTTTGGATGAAGTTTGTTCCATCATCAAGGCCTAAAAGAATAATAAAACACCGGGCATCGATGTGATTCCAGTTGAGCTCATTAAATATGGTGGTATCAGTGTTCAAAACGCCATCCACAAAGTTATCTGGCACATTTGGCAACAAAAACATATGCCGAACCAGTGGAGTCAATCAATTATAAACACTATCTACAAAAAAGTGACAAGCTGCTGTGCGAAAAATATATAGGCATATGCCGACATTGTACGGCCTACAAAATATTTTCAATGATCTTAGAAAAAAAATCAGATCATACGCAAACAGTATTATTGAGGAATATCAAGGTGGCTTTAGAGCAGGTAGATCGACGATATACCTATTGTTTACAATCAAGCAGATACTCGAGAAATGCTGGGAGTTGAACATAGCCGTACACTAAATTTTCGTCGACTTTAAGCAACCATACGGCAGTATTGATCGTAACGTACTGTACCAAATAATGCTTTGCTTTGGTATCCCAGCCAAATTAATCCGTCTTACCAAAATGACAATGACGTCGACAACCTTCCAAGTCCGGAACAATAACTAACTCAACGACGCCTTTGACTCAAATTTCGGACCAAAGTAGAGGCTGGCCCCATCGCTATTCAATTTGGCTCTGAAATATGTCATAAGAAAGCTACATATCGATACAAGAGGAACGTTATTATATAAGGCAAGCCAAGTGGTGGCCTATGCGGACGACTCAACATTTTGTCACGATCGTTAACAATCGCCTAAAGCTCGACCGTGACGCAAAACTAGTAGGATAACGAATCAATAAGAATCATGGCGCAGTCGAGCAAAATTAATCAAATGTACAAAATATCGCACACGGCGAATACAGTATCGAAAATGTGAGCGAATTTTTGTATTTGCGCACCAAAATAACGAGAACCGGTAATGAAAGATACGAAATACGCCGAAGAATACAGCTCGCAAATAAAATATTTTATTCAGTTTTAACGATCTTGAAAACCAGCTGCTTACATCGAAAAAACTCCAAAAATACAAATCTGTTGATAAACCCTGTCCTATGCTATGTGTTTGAAATATGAACCCTAACCCAAGCATCCGGAAACTTATTAAATGCCTTTGAAGACGGGTCCTGAGGCGAATAATTGGAGCGAAGCTAGGCGGGGACCAATGGCGTATTCGATAAAACAATGAGCTGTGCATTTTTTGACGAGCCGAAGGTCTCAACGATTGTAAGACTGCGGAAGCTGCAATGGGCTGGCCATGTGAATCATACGGACAAACAAGGGATATCCAAAAAGGTATTTGTTGGGAGAAGTGAAGGGCGAAGACCAGTGGGGAACCCAATGAAACGCTGGTCTGATTCGGTCGACGAGGCCAGTTCATCGCTGCTCAGATTTCGAAATTGGAGGACGCTGTCAATGGACCGAGACAGTTGGAGGCGCTATTTGCAGGAAGCGAACGCCCGAGAGGGGCTGTAGTACTATGAAGAAAAGAAGAGGAAGAAGGTTTTCGTACCGTGACGGTACGGTAATCGGTGACGCGGTTTATTCCGAGTTCATTCGGTTTTTGATTCGGAACGCTTTTTGGAGGTTGTATGGAAGTGGTAATGTAGAGTAAGTCGTTTGTAAAGTAAAACGCAGTTCAAATCTTCCAAACTTTCGGTGGCTGGATAATATGTCAGGAGCGATAGTCTACAACACGTCCGTCCTACGACCAAACTTCTCGCCGAACTAGCTAGCCAAAAGCAGCTGTCAAAAAGTAGACTATCAAGTGGCCGAATTGTTCCCGGACTCTAAGTCTAAGTCGACGCGAGGTCGACTTCGTTTTCCTCGTTACGTCGCGAAAACATTTTCAGAGTCTAAGAACATCATTACAAATCACTTCTTTCAGACTAAAATTATGTTCAAACATTCTTTTTTAGCTAAGAGTCATTTGAGTCTCACCTCCAGTAAAATAAAGAGTTAATGGAAAAAAAATAGTCACCAATTTGTCATCTTATTTTTAAAGGTGGTGTAATTAATTTATGCTTGAAAATTTGTTTTTTTAGTATGTTCTAATTCTTGATGTTATCAGAGCACAATTTAGTGAACAACGTTTTAATCGAAGACCTAAAAAGGTGATGAATGTATAAAAGTTACATTCAACCTATTTATTAATTTCTATATCAATTTGAACGACTTTAACTAAAGTTGAAAGTTGATTTTTCAAAATATATTTGATATCTAAAAGAACCTACCTTATATCTGACGCATGTGGTTTAAAGCATTGAATCGGCCTGTTTCCGCGTATATCATACAAAACACATGAGCTATCTTCGTGTCCTGAGACCAACAAGCGCCCTGACGGATCCACACATACAGCTGCCACTGGTGACCCTTGCCTTGTTCCAGGCGATGTAGCTGGTGTTATTGTGTTCACACAACCTCTTGTGCGCAGATCCCAAAATCTTATTGTTTTATCCTTAAAAACATAAATTTTTGTTATATATTCGAATAGGAATTGATGAGGCAATATTGAGTTCGTAAAAGAGTTTACCTGCGATCCAGAAACAAACATAGCACCACCCCAATTATACAATGATAATATATGACCACCATGACCACTAAGCGCTTGGAATGGTGTAGCTGTTGCACAATCTGTAACATATATCTTACAATCGCCAGCACCACCGCTTATAAGAAGACTAGCTTTATTTGATGAATCCTCCAAAAAGCATAAATCCCGAACGGTACCATCATGCATAGTTAATTCTATTTCACGTCCTTCCAATTGTTTTTTGACTTCATCGTAACGCATCAATTTGATCGTTTTATCATTTGATCCTGTGGCCACTAATTCACCATCTGGCGCCCACCCCATACAATATATGGAGCCTTTATGGTGCTTTGTTCGTTTGAATAGAACGGTTGGTTGGTAGGTTGTGTGCTCCTCCCTAAAAATATTATTTTATGTTAGTAAAAATTTTTTGTTGAAGATGAAATCAACGAATATGATTACCTGACTTCCGAAAGTGAAGGATATTCACATATTCTGAACGTTTTTGAATTTGATCCTACCGCATACACTCGTCCACTCGGATGGAATTCAGCACAACGCACGGCTTGGACATCTTCAAGGGTTGTGACTGCTACGAAATGTGGACGATTAGCATCGTTCTGTTGAGAGAGAGAAAAAAAAGGAACATTGAGAACTCATTTAACATATGAAAAAATATGATTATTTTATTAAGTCATTAGAAACGTAGATTGTTTGGAGCTTATTTGATTTTGACGTTGTTAGTTACATTCCGTAGAAAGATTAATCAACAGGACACAACACGCCCATCATGCGGCACACTTTAGTATATGTTTAATGCAGCATGGTTTTTGTTAGACATTTATATTTTTAGTTTTTCAGTATGCATTCCGAAAAAGTAGATGATGATTTTTCATTTGCTTAAAAAAGATTGATTTTTAATTAAATTGAGGCCAAAAGGTGTTATTTCCGTTGGATTGTGTCAAGTTATCGGGCAAAAATGTTTATTTTGTTGGGTAGCTTGCAATATAAAAATAGATGGAGTATCACTTTCTAATAACAATTAGTAAATGTAACCACCAGGTACAGTATTTAAATTAAATTATAAATCAAATTTGCAGCTTTTGATTACTAAAGAGCTTTTAAAACTAAATATCTTTTGCTCTGAGCTTTTTTATATTTTTTAAGGATATTAGAAAATAAAGCACCTCCAAAAAACTGCGCTTTAAATGCATTGACGCTACTCTACTGCCGAAAGTTTGATAAATTTCCAGAATTAACTAAATTTGTTTTCCGTTGCTATGGATGAAAAGTAGAATCAGAATTGCGAAGGGGACTTTGAGTGGATTTTATAGACATACCATGTAAATTTTGAAATCCATTGCATGAATTTCATAACGCATGCACTTGGCTTAGATAAATAAACTAAGTGAGAGGAAATAACATGGCAGGAAGCACCAATAAAACTTCCATATGAGGCACCGGTTCTTACACATTGCATATCCATGAAATTGATGAAGTTATATAAGTACGTAATAATTTATTTTAGTGAATATATAGAACCTATTTTCAATGCGATCCATTGATACCTTGTTGTAGTCAAAGGTTTGCTTGAAATTGATATGTTATAATTGAAATTTATTCAGCCACTTGAAAACAATTTCATTCTTTGTTATTATCAGCTCACACATTCATGCGTGTATCAAGGATACATCAGAAAAATTATACTCGTAAACCTTTACACTTTTTATTCTAAAAAAATATTTTAATATTTTGCTGGATTTAATTTTGTTTAATATTTGATGAATAATATAAATAGTACTTTCACAATAACACAAGACAGGACCAGATTTCGTTGTTAGGAACGCAGACAAACAAAATAAATACCCAGAACGAGCAAGCATTATCCAATTTAAAATTAATAAATACCATTTGAAATTCAAATTGTTCCAAAACATGTATCGGGCAAGAGTTCCTGAAATTATGATTGCTGATTTGATTTGTTTTATCTAGCAACAATTGAGATTGGTTTAAGGCCTAGACAGACATGCAGTATACGGATTTAGTATACAACATAAATCCTAGTATACCACGTTTTATAGCCTGGTATAAATCTAATATCTATACTAGGATAAAATTCCTAATATAAGTTAAATTTTCCGGTATCAAACAAATTAAATTGATTTTTGGACAATATTCATCCATTTTCACGCAAGCTTGTAAACTTTTGATGCTGATCGAACCATTTTGCACGAAAAGATTTGAAAAATAAAGAAATCAAATAAATTTATTATTTGCTGTCATTGCATTTTGACATCTAACCTCATTTGACAGTTGATATAAGATTTATATCATATTGATGCATGTGTGTCATGGTTACCTGTAGTACCGATGCCAGGTTTTATTCTATAGTACATGTCTGCTTAGGCCTTTAGGTAAGTTTTTTTAAAAATTATGAATAATGTTTCAAATAAATTTTTGGGTAGCTTGAAAAAATTTCAAAATATGATTTTTTATATTAGGAAAATAATTTTAAAATATTTTATGAAAATATTTATTTTTTAAGCTGGTTTTTAAAAAATTATTGAAACAAACAAAAGCAATCTTTCAGGCGTAGAAGTGAACTTGGTGAAAAGCATTAGATTTAGAAAAATATTTTCACATATTGGGTGCACAACTTAATAACCCGATTTTTTTTTTAGCAAAATTTGATGCTTTATTGTGGAAAATCTTACAATATATTTCATTCGAAGTATTGTCCATCGGAAGCTACAACATTTTCCCATCTTTCAGGTAATTTCTGAATTCTATCCTAAAAAAATTGCGCCGGCTTGGCGGAGCAAGGTCATGACTATAAGGCGGGTGGGCCAAAGTTCCGATCCACTATTTTCCAAATAGTTTTTCGCGGGACTTGCAACATGCGGCCGAGAGTTGTCATGATGAAAAATTATAGCCTCGTGTTTGGTCGCATATTCTGGGCGCTTTTCTATGATGGCACGCTTCAAACGTATTAATTGTGTTCGGTACAGGTCACCTGTGCTTGTCTGGCCCAATTTCAACAACTCATAATATAACGGCCCCTTCTGATCCCACCACATACACAGCATAACCTTGGTGCCATGGATATTTGGCTTCGCCGTTGATTTGGCTTGTTGGCCGGGCTTCACGTATGACTTTTCGCGCTTGGGATTGTCATGATGGATCCATTTTTCATCTCCAGCCACAATCCGATGCAAAAATGATTTCTTTTTATGGCGCTCATGCAGCATTTTAGACATAGAGAAGTGCCGTTCAACGTCTCTCGGCTTCAACTCATAGGGGACCCAATTACTTTGCTTCTGAATGTATCCGGCGGCTTTCAAACATTTCGAAATGGCTTGTTGAGTCACTCCCAACAATTTGGCAAGTTCGTCTTGCGTTTGACACGAATCCTCATCGAGTAGCGTTTCCAATTCTTCGTCTTCAAACTTTTTTGGCTGTCCTGGGCGTTCATTGATATCGAAATCGCCACTTTTCAAGCGTTGAAACCATTCAAAACACTGTTTTCGCTAAAACGTCGTCACCATAAACTTCTACAAGCAAACGATGACTTGCCGCAGCAGTTTTCTTTGTAAAAAATGACCCAACAGATCTTCCCGCAAATGCTGTCATTTTCTCCAATTTTCGAAGTTATTCATCGTGAAAAATAATAATGATGCACACAAGATAAAATTATTTTGTTGACTGATTTTGATAGCTGTCAAATGTACCTCCAAAATGACATATATATATATATATATATATATATATATATATATATATATATATATATATATATATATATATATATTCGAGCTTTCACGATATTTGTTAGTACGGACATCTAGCGTCAAATTCCGGTTATTAAGTTGTACACCTAATAGTTCACAAAATGATTGGTTCCATCAAGAATATCAGTATGCGATCAATGCAAGTAGTAGGGTCTACATCTGTTACTAAAACTCGACCCAAGAAATATAATGGAAATGGAGACATACAGCAATATCCGTCGACGAGTCAAGAAATTTTGCCAGCAGAAAAAATAACTTCGCATAATCTGCAAGATCAAGGGAACAAATGAACTTATGGTGTCAAAAAAGCCATGCAACCTAAGTAGGAGCCTTTATTGAAAAATGCATATAATTCAATATATTTGATATTAAAAGTGCACTTTATTGGGCGTGACATAGGGGCCTCAAATTTACTAAAATATATTCAAGACGCTCAAATGAGTTTTTTTTTAGAAAATTGGAATATTAAATTACAATATAAAACAATCTTAATAAGCGAAGCAGGTAGTAGTATCGCACAAGAATTGGTTTGTAATTGATCAAAGCGGTTTATATCTTCCTGTTTAGCCACTCATAAATAAACTCATGTACATATATCAAATAATTCCACTAATTAAGTATTACTCGTGTTGTTGACCGTCAATCAAAGTATAGATAATTGAAGGGCCGTAAAGCATTCATGTATTGCATGAATTCATGTATTGCATGAACAAGGCAAATCACAGCTAGAGATAAGCAAGTTGGTTAAAGCTTCCTAATGTGCAGTGGCGGATTGATTGATGCTGAGTAGGCTTGCGCTTAAGGCGGCAAATTTGGGGACCTTATAGAAATCAAAAAGATTTTTGCATGACGGCTTTCAGATGTTTCATAGATAGAAGTCTGCAACAAATTTTGCTGATGACTTTCTTCTCTCACTTGTCATTGCACATTTGGAGAGTAGCAAACTTCCAGATTGTGTAAAACAGCTAGTTCGCCGCCCGGGCGCCCCAACCAGGAATCGGCCGCTACACACTCTGCCCAAACTTTGTATGAGTGAAAAGAGCGAAATTGTATAAAATATATTTTATGTTTTTCTTCTCTCTTCCCACTAACAATCCATACATGCCAGTCCTACTATTGGTTGGAGGCTGCGAACTGAATGGTTTGTATATAATTTTGTGATTTTAATTTAAATGTAGTAAATGATTTAGTGAATAATTTTACCGATTTCAATCTTACGTATCGACTATTATGTGTTGAACATGCACTAACTTTAAAAAATTCGATTGGAATTCTAAAAAAAACTTGAAAAAACTTGAGCAGTGATAGTCTTAAGTCGAAATATATTTTTTCCCCCAATGCGATATTTTTTTAACGCTACAATGTTATCATCTATGAAGTCCATATTGTACGTGCACGTAGCGAGGCCCATTCTCCATATTTCAATATCCAATAACCGTTTGGGTTACCCCGGTTACCCGAACAAATCAAGGCGAAATACGAAAACAACATCGAAACAAAAGAAAATAAGGCACGAAACTGCAAAACCACGAGTTTTACTCTTGCAAAAATACTGCGTCGTGATTCGAGACGTTTTTTGTTCTATTTTGTGTGGAGTCAGTAAATGCGGACCCAAATTTACGAAACATAAGTATCGTTGTAATCAAATTTGCCATATTAAAATTTTGAGTAGGAGTGTCGTGATTTTTACCGGCACCTCCAAAATACAGCTGCAACAAAGGCAAACTGTAATGTCACGAATTTTAATAGACAAGGCCTCGGTTGGTAGCGTCCTGCTACAATTGCATAAAATTAATTGATATTTTGACGTGGGTGTGTGCTATCATTTTTCGAAGTGTTTCGTGAATTGTATGAATATTTTCATAGCATCGATAAGGAAAAACTTTTTACAATCATAATTAATCATCTGTAACGAATCAATTGATTGAAAACACTTTGCAAAAATATTTTTCATTTTGAAGCTTGCAACATGGTTATGTTAAATTTTTGAACATTTTCATATCAACTATAAATAGTATTCTGAAATATTGCTCACAACAAATATTTCGTGTATTTCCCCTCCCTCTGTGCCCATGGAAGCAAAAAATGTCAAATTAAGACCTGTTTTGAAAAGTTCTCCTCAAGACCTTTCATTTAATACCCATATTGGCTACCTTTGATTAATTTTTTTTTCGGGAGCCACTCCCCTATATAGGGAGACCCCCCTTAAAAACCTTGTAAAACTTTTTTGCAGTTGAACTTTGAAGACAGCACCACTTTACACCTGCAATTTGATGTTTCCAGCTTCGGTAGTTTGCAAGAAAAAGTGCTGTGACACACGGACGGACGGACAGACAGGACACGATTTTAATAGGGTTCTGTAAAATTATTTTACAAAACCCTAAAAAGAAGAACAAGAGCAAATCATACGAAAAACCACAAAAATTGACCGTTTTTTTTAAATGAAAATTGTGTCGAAAAATCGGGACCCTCTACAATGCAATCTGGAAAAAGATGAAACCGACTTGAAATCGGTTGCCCAACTGTCATCTGTTGAACTATCGACTAAAGAAAAAAATGACAATTATGTTCTGGACGACGAATGCTCGAAATTCGAAGATGCCTCTCAGATCGAGTCGTTAAATGATGATCGAATGGAAACGACTGTTGATCAAAACAAATATCCAGCTTTATGCGAAATTAACGACACTTTAAGGGACTTCTCTAAAAGTGAAGAACTATATGCTGATCAACGTCGTTTCTTGCCAGTGAGTATCTTCCAAAGAAAAATGAAAAACAATGAAGTGAAGGACAGAAATTGGCTGGTTTACTCTGAAAGTAAGGGTTCCGTATATTGCGGACCGTGTTTGGCATTCGGTCCATTGGAGAATAACACTCAGTTCGAGAACGAAGGATTTAATGACTGGAAAAATGCAGAACACCGAGGAGCTCAGCATGAAAACTCTGCACGTCATAAATCCAGTATCCTTAGTCTAAAAGCTAGAAGTGCGATTGATGGTCGAATGGACAATTTACTGCACTTGCGAATTGACGAAGAAATTAATTGTTGGAGAAACGTTCTTAAAAGGGTTGTTGCTGTACTGAAGCGGATGTGTTCAAGGGGTCAGCATGAAAACTCTGCACGTTATAAGTCCAGTCTCCTTAGTTTAAAAGCTAGAAGTGCGATTGATGGTCGAATGGACAATTTACTGCACTTGCGAATTGACGAAGAAATTAATTATTGGAGAAACGTTCTTAAAAGGGTTGTTGCTGTACTGAAGCGGATGTGTTCAAGGGTTCTCACTTTTAGAGGAAAAAGTGAAAAGTTTGGTGATCCACACAACGGAAATTATTTTATGATTCTGGGACTGTTAGCTGAGTTCGATCCTTTCTTAGCCAGTCATATTGAACGGTTTGGGAATCAAGGATCCGGAAGTACCAGTTACTTATCGAAGACCGTTTGTGATGAGTTTATACTCTTGATGGGCCATAAAGTTTTGAAGCAAATGGGTGACGAGATAAGAAGAGCAATATACTTATCCTTAATCATCGATTCGAAACCGGATATAGCACATGTGGACCAGCTCACTTTCGTAATTCGATATGTTTTAGAAACAGGAGAACCCTGTGAAAGATTTCCCAAGTTTTTGCCCTCAGTGGGATATAAAGCTGAAGAAATCTTTGCTGCCATTACTTCGGAACTAAAAACATTGGATTTGAATATTGAAGACTGCCGTGGACAGTCGTATGACAATGCCGCAAATATGTCTGGCATACACAATGGTTTACAGGCTAAAATTCAATGTCAAGCACCGTTTGCTTAGTTCGTTCCTTGCTCTGCCCACTCTTTAAATTTAGTGGCAACTGCGACTGCTGAATCTTGCACAGAAGCTTGTCGATTCTTCATGTTATTTTAAGAAGTATACGTTGTTTTTCGAGTTCCAACCAACGCTGGAAGATATTGGTGACTGAAGTCGGAGAAGGCGAAACAGTCAAGAGAGTGAGCCTCACACGTTGGTTAGCTAGGGAGGACGCATGCAGAAGTTTGAGACATTCGTGGCACGAAGTTATGAAACCTTTGGAAATAATCAGGAATGATTGCACCGAAAAGCCTGCAGCAACAGGAATTCTTTCAAAATTAAAAAAAAACTGGAAGCGCCGTTAATGGCTGTTGTGTGGAATGTTTTTTTTGGAAAGAATAAACAAAGTAAATGTTGAAATCCATGCTTCTACCGTAGATTTGATTACTGTAACCGATCTTTATGACGAGAAAAATTTTAAGTATTTCGAAGAAATGGCAATGGAATCAAGTGCGTCGAAGGAGTATACAAAAGACCTGGGAAAAAGACAACCAAAAAGAAACAAATTTGCTGATGAAACACCCGATGAAGAAATGAGTATGACCGCGAGTGATACTTTCAGGCTTAATACGTTTCTCGACATCATTGACAGACTCGTATCCGAATCAGGGAAAAGGAAGAAAGCGTACGATAATTTCAATGAAAAATATTCATTTCTGAACAAAATGAGCGAATTGTCACCATCAACCCTTACAAAAAAGGCTCTGTCCTGAGAAGAAGTATATCCTAATGATTTAGAGATTGAGTTAGTTCAAGAATACATACTTTTACGAAGCCACATATCGTCGCAAAGCATTTTAGTAAAACCAGCTTCTCCATCATTAGAAAGTCTATCTTCGTTTCTGCGCAAACAGAGTCTGCAGAACGTTTATCCCAACTTGGACATATCCTTTCGTATGGTCTTATGTACACCAGCGACGAATTGTTCGGGTGAGAGAAGTTTCTCTTGTTTAAAAAGAGTGAAAAATTAGCTGAGATCGACCATGAGCCAAGAAAAATTAAACGCTTTAGCTCTTTTGTGCAGTCGGAATTAATGAACAAAATTACTTACGACGATATAATCGATGATTTTGCCAACAAAAAAACCGCCCAAAAAGGTATTGTAACGAAATGACAAACTTTTACAACTTAACTGAGTTGATTATTTTTAATTGTCAGTGCAATAAAAATTATTTATTCACGTTTACCAAATGTACATTATTATGAAAGTAGCACACATTATCCCGCTCGTACATGACTGAGCTTTGATTAGCTCAAAAATGTACCCAAACATTATTTTACGTGTAATTTCAACGAAATTTTTGGATTGTAAAAATAACGTAAGAGATGTCAATTGTAGAGGCAAGGGCGGCAAAAACTGTATAGACTATACCTTGAAAATTTGTAAATCCGCCACTGCCAATGTGCTGCGCAAACTTCTATTAAAAGATTCAGGGAGACTCCGTCCCACGTCAAAGACGTCCATGTTACTCAGATGAAACTTCACCGACACCAAGTGATGTGACAACGAAGTACGGGATTCTCAGGGCGGGTAATGGTGTCTATTGGTGAAACACAAATACTTTGTCACTTCTATTTGGGTATGAATACACAAAAATTACATTTAATTTAAACCGAAAAATTAATTTTTGCACCAAAAAGGAAAAAAATGTAATAATTTGTGGCTTAGCCCCGGAGAGGGATCTGGCACTCGGCACTCTGTCAACCTCAATCGGTTCAACAAGTGCCGGAGTGACAGATCTCTGACGGGGAACCGCCAGGAGACTTTGCGACTTCGTTTTCGTAGTTGCCTTCGACTAACGTAACTGATGGTTTGTCATCAGCAAGTTCCGTACTTGTTATTAATGTGAAGTCGTTTTCGCCCGAAGCTAATAAAAGTAGTTGAAAAGGCGGTAATAGTCATCTTGTTTAGAATTTATGCTCCTTCCACTCTAATTTGTGCGGTAAATTATAGCAAAGGAAAGAGTGATAAAAGTTAGTCCAAGGTGGTTCTCACCCCAGGTGGTATCGTGAATTTAAAATCAGCCTTCGTGTTTTTTCCTCGACAACGGTACGTTTTGTCTGTGAATTTTTTCTTCTTCATAGCATTACAGCCCCTATCGGGTATTCGCTTCCTGCAAATAGCGCCGCCAACTGTCTCGGTCGATTGACCGCGTCCTCCAATTTTGAAATCTAAGCAGCGATTAACTTCCTCCGTCGACCGAGTCAGATCAGCGTTTCCTCGGTTTCCGCACTGGCTTCCGTTATCATTTGTTTCATCGTGGAGGCTATACCCTCCAGTCATTCCCTGATGAACTAGTTCATTGCCAACCTTAGCGTTCCCAGAACTAATTTTGTGTCGCTTGTAGGCAATGAGTCGACTAGTCTTTCCAGGTGATTGTAGAACATTTCTTTCGTTTCTTCGTCCCTTTCTTCGGTCGGCGCGTGAACGTTTATGAGCCAAATTTTGAAGAATTTCTGACATTCCAGGATCCGATTCTATAGTTCTTTTTTTCGTTTACGAGGTCGTTGCCTTAGGGACTATCCTTTCCATTCCGATCTTCTGCAGGTTTCGAAACAGTGTAGGGTGTTCCAGGAACGGGGAGTTAGCTCGTCGACCAAGCTCCATTCCGGCGGCATAGTTTTTGATTCGATTCGATGATCAGGCGCGGAAGACTCGCCTTCATCCTCAAACGTCCGCGCAAAGGAGGTGTAAGTAGGATTTAGTAGCAGATCTGTAGATGTATTTACAGTTATTGGCATTTCTCGGCATTTAGTATCCCATCATTGAGGAATCAGTAAACCCAATGTGCGGCTTCGAGAACATTTACTACCATTTAATCGTGAGGTTTAGGATGAAGAATCATGGAAGCTGTGGGTTGGGGAAACAAGGGGTTCCCTCCTTTCTCAAACAGGCCTGGGACCGTCTACGGCGGAGTTGTCTGTGAATTTCCTAACTTTAAATATAAGTTAAGGTTTTAACCTAGGTGACGTTTGCTGAGCGGCCATTCTGCCGCTTCATTTTCCGTCACCTTTTGGAGGAAATTGCAACCATTTGGGAGGAGATTTTATGGTCTCGATGTGGGCGTAAGTAGCAAGTTTGTGGAGATCGATGGAGTTCCTCGGATCGAGATTTATTTGATTTGCTTGGACGCTAGCGTTGCAGTTTCGTGGGGCGGGTTTTTTCCCCTATCACAAGGACCCACTACAAAAGAATTACGAGTTCTCGGGTCACAGAAACAGTCGACCGAAGTCGAAAAATGGAGGTAACTAGCTACGTTCAGGACGGAAGCGGCTGGAATACCCAATGTGTGTGAAGTTGTTCACTTTTTTCGAAACAAACCAATTCAGGGTTGGATAAAATAATATACATTAATGTGCACACAAATATATGACATGCACAAATAAAGAACTTAGTACAGAAATCCTTAATCTCAAGTTTCATCCAAATCCGTAGGAAAATGTGATCGCTAGAGGGCTACAAAAACCAGAAAAAAACGCGTAATTAAACGGCCGCCATTTCAAAATTTGCACACATAATCACCAAAATATCTCTAGATCTAAGCAATGCCGATCTGATCCGTTTTTGCGCGGAACAATTTGTTTTTCAAAAATCTTAGGTGTATTGGGTAAATATCTCGGTTCAGTTCGTGAACCAGCTTTATCGGCCCGGCAAAAACAAAATGGCGGCCATTTTAGACGAAAAATCGTGATTTCTGTTCTGACCAAAGTATTGCTCCGATTTGGATGAAATTTGGTACAAAGGTTCACTGATGTATGTGATGAATCTCACAATAAAAAATCCAAAGTCGATACGGCTGAAAGAAAATGGCGGCCGCTTGAAGGCCGTAAAACGTACATAATTTTGTTGTTGTAGTTTTGACCAAAGCTTTCAACCAATATCAATGAAATTCGGTAGTTTGATAGAAACTATAAGTATCTAAAGAGCTAGGTAAAAAAACTGTAGGTCAGGTCGCATAAAACAAAATGGCGGCCGGTTGAAGCTCAAAACTTCAAAGGCTTCTAAAAGTCGCAATTTTTAACAGATGTATACGAATCTTCGTTTTCAGATCGGCTTTGCTTAGATAGACATTGCTTGGATCTAGAGATATTTTGTTGATCATGTGTGCAAATTTTGAAATGGCGGCCGTTTAATCACGCGTTTTTTTCCTGGTTTTTGTGGCCCTCTAGCGGTCACATTTTCCTACGGATTTGGATGATACTTGAGGTTAAGGATTTCTGTACTAAGTTCTTTATTTGTGCATGTCATATATTTGTGTGTACATTCATGTATATTATTTTATCCAACCCTGAATTGGTTTGTTTCGAAAAAAGTGGACAACTTCACACACATCGGGTATTCCAGTCGCTTCCGTCCTGAACGTAGCCGTGACCAGAAACGTGTAAAAAACCTTATTAAAAATCTTTGGTTATCTAATAAACCTACTTAGCATAAATAGGAAAGACAGTTTTTCACTTAAATTACAATAAATTGGCGACGAGGAACAGTGAATAAAAGAACCTTAAAAATAAAAAAAAAATAAAACGTGTATAACAAACTCACAGAAAGATACGATACATAAAATTGTGACACTGTGACACGTGTGATATTAATAAAGTTCAATAAATCGTGCTCAACACAATTTTAAAATTCAATAAATTGCTCAAGACAATAATTCTAAAATTCAATTAATCGTGCCTAATATAATTTTAAAATAAAATCATGACGGAAAGTCAAAGTTCAAGTTCGGCAAACCAAAATTCTACAGCTCCGACGATTTCAATGTTCAATATGGAAACATTTGATAAAAATACGATTTGGTCACGTTGGATAGATCGGCTAGAAGCCGCATTCGATATTTACGGAGTGAAAGCTTCCCAAAAGAAAAATCTTCTTTTACATTGCATGGGTGCCGAAACGTATAACATCTTATGTGACAAAATTACACCAGAAAATCCAAAAAATAAAACTTATAGTGAAGTTGTAACCACGTTAAAAGAATATTTCGAACCAGAAAAACTAGAAATAGTTGAACATTTTCGGTTTCACTTGCGCAAGCAAAAAAGTAACGAATCGTGTAGTGATTTTCTTATAGCATTACAAAAGCTAGCAATTACTTGCAATTTCGGTTCGTATCGCGACACAGCGATAAGAAATCAATTTGTGTTCGGACTATTCAATAGTAGAATGCAGAACAGGTTACTTGAACAGAAAAATCTAACCGCTAATACAGCATTAGAGAAAACAGTAGCAATGGAGTTATTAGAGCAAGGTGGTGCGTGTTTTGTGAAAAAATCAAAAGAAAATATTAACCAAATCAAATTAAAAAATCATAATAAAAACTATAATTCTGCGAATAAAAAGTTCCATGATAACAACAAAAAGCTAAATACAAAATTAAATCCAAAAGAAGAAGTCCTAAACAATTGCTGCTATCGATGTGGGGATCCGTCACACAGGGCGAATGAATGCCGCCACAAAAACTCTCAGTGCGCCTTTTGCAAGCGTGTCGGACATTTGAAGTGAGTGTGTTTCAAAGCCAGAAACAAAAATAATCGAATAAATATCCTGGAAGAAGACGGAAGGGATGATGTTGGTGCGGAAAAGTTGCGTGTGGAACAGCTATTGCAACTATCGGAACAAAGAAGAGTCAAGCAAAATGCATTAAGAAAAAAAATATTTTGTAAATTAACTATTAATAATAATTTTGTTTCTTTTGAAATCGATACAGGTGCGCCAGTGTCGGTGATCAGCAGGAACGACGCGAAGCGATATTTTGCAAAGTTCGAAGTTTTACGGAACGACACGCAACTGGAGAGTTATTGTGGCAACAACATTAAATGTTATGGTTACATTCACGTAAACGTAGATTCTGAGGAAAACTTTGGGAAGAAGAATTTAAAACTATAAATTGTGGATTCAGACAGAGGACCTTTACTGGGTCGGGAATGGCTACGGCAATAGAAATTGAATTGGCAAAAGATAGTTAGTGAAAATCTTGCAGTGATATCGAATATTAATCAAAGAACAGAATTGAAAAAACTATTAGAAGACTATGATAGATTGTTTATGAAATCCATAGGTAAAATCAAGGGTATGCAAGCTAAAATTCACCTAAAGCATGGAGTTCTACAGAGCGAGGAGGTTACTATTTTCCTTAACATGTGCCGTTGAAAGGGAGCTCGAAAATTTGGTAAAAAACGATGTTTTGGAAAAAGTTGACACTAGTGAATGGGCGACTCCGATTCTTGTCGTTCCAAAATCCAAAGGGAAAGTCAGAATATGTGGTGATTACAAAATCACGGTCAATAAGTGTATTGACATGGATGAATATTCACTACCTAATATTGACGAATTATTTAGCGGATTTGCAGGTGGAGAAAAATTTAATAAAATAGATATACATAAAGCGTATTTACATATGGTAGTACATCCTGACAGCCGGGAATGTTTAACTCTTAACACACATAAAGGATTATATAGGCCCAAAAGATTAATGTTCGGTATTTCAAGCGCTGCCGCAAAATTTCAACGCGAAATGGAAAATGCCCTACACGACATACCAGGGGTTAAAGTATTTCAGGATGATATTAGGATTACAGCCCCGAATGACATTTTACATTTTGAAAGGTTAAGATTAGTTCTGGATAGATTAGATAAAATGGACCTTAAGATTAATAAAGAAAAATCAGAGTTTATGGTAAATGAGATAACATATTGCGGGTATGTAATTAACAAGAGTGGCATTCACAAAATGCCTGAAAAGATGGATGCCATCGAAAAGATGCCAAAACCAGGCAACAAAGACGAGGTTCGTTCATTCTTAGGGCTAGTAAATTATTATGCACGTTTTATAAAAAACATTAGCACCATTATCTATCCACTCAACAACCTGTTAAAGCAAAACATAAGCTTTAGTTGGACTGATAAATGCGAAGAAGCATTTAATAAAATAAAAAAACTTTTACAATCTGATATTGTGTTGGTTCATTACGACAGCAAATTATCACTTATGTTGGCCGTGGATGCATCTCCAGTTGGTGTCGGGTGTGTATTAAGTCATCTGTATCCCGATGGAACTGAACGCCCAATTCAGTATGCATCACAAACACTGTCACGTACACAACAACGATACAGTCAAATTGATCGTGAAGCTTATGCGATAATATTTGGAATAAAGAAATTTTACCAGTATGTTTACGCACTGGTAACGGACAATAAACCCCTTTCACAAATATTTTCTCCTCATAAAGGTCTCCCAACACTTTCAGCGACTAGGATGCAGCATTACGCCATTTTCTTAGAATCGTTTGATTACGAAATCAGATATAAAAAATCAAGTGAAAACGCTAATGCTGATGCAATGTCTAGATTACCTGTAAAAACAAACTTAAGGTACGCAGAATAAATTGACTACATCGAACTAGAATGTATCGAGAATTTGCCTGTAACGGTGGAGGAACTTGGTTCAGCTACTCAAAACGATATAAATAAAAGTTTTAATCCAGTCCTTAAAATATGGTAGAATGTGTGAACCTAAATTTCGCTTTTCCATCAACCAGGATGAGTTTTCTTTCCAAAGTAACTGCCTCATGCGTGGAATTAGGGTTTACATTCCTAAACCTCTACGACAGAGAGTCCTCAAAGAACTTCACACCGCTCACTTTGGAATGAGTAGAATGAAGCAGGTTGCCCGAGGATACTGCTGGTGGAACGGCATGGATAAAGAAATTGAGGAAATGGTTAGCAACTGCCGAAATTGTCAGTTTGATAGACCTGACCCAAATAAGGTCGCTCCTACTCATTGTTGGGAAAGGCCTAGAAATGTCTTCGATAGAGTACATGTAGATTTTTTCGATCCCTTTAAGGGCAAACTATTTTTCATACTTGTTGATGCATTTAGTAAATGGCCCGAGGTTCACGTGATCCCAAATACTCAAGCATCAACCACAAACAACAAATGTAGGGAAATCTTGCAACGTTTGGGTTACCTAACGTTTTGGTAAGCGACTTTGGAACGCAACTAGTTTCCCATGAGTTTAAAGAATTTTTGAAATTGAATGGCATTGTCCATAAACAAGGGGCACCTTATCACCCAGCAACTAATGGACAAGCGGAGCGATATGTTCAGACCATTAAAAGCAAAATAAAAACATTAAATTGTAAAGTAAGTGAAATTGAATATAAATTAGTAACCATTCTAAAGGCATACAGGAGAACAATACACCCAAGTACAAATAAATCTTCAGCCGAACTCATGTTGGGCAGACAAATGAGATCAAGATTGGATTTAATGATCCCGACAAGTGAATATAAAGATAGGGAAGTACTAGTGGCGAGAAGTTTCCAGGTGGGTGATAGAGTCACTGCCAGAAACTACTTAAGTGCTGAAAAATGGGTCTTTGGTAAGGTATTAGAGAAGTTAGGAAAATTGCATTATTTAATAAAACTTGATGACGGTAGGACTTGGCGAAGACACGTAGATTAATTGAGGAAAGTAGGTGAACACATTAAGGATAACAATTCGTTAAATCCTGATTCAGTTGACCAGGAAGCGATGCCAACAGCCATAGACCGATCCAGTATCGAAGCACTGACAAAATATGATGTTCAACAAACAACAACAAATGATGCTGCCACAACAATTGCTCCCAAAGTGAATATTATTGAACCAAGCGTCCCAGATGATACGTCCCAGATGAAACATCAGCCGATCCCTGCCACTGTTGCACCTGTCTCTACTGATCGACCGAAAAGAATTACTCGACCCCCTAAACGGTTTCGCGATGAATCCAATTGTTTTTAAATTCACGATAAAAAGAAATATTGCATGAATCATTTTTTTGAATTATAATAAGTAATAGTAAGATTAAGTTTGAAATGTAAATTAAAAAAAAAAAAAAACATTAACTACGTGAAATTATTCGTTATATCGAATTCAATTTACTGGGGGAAAGTTGTCATATATTTGTGTGTACATTAATGTATATTATTTTATCCAACCCTGAATTGGTTTGTTTCGAAAAAAGTGAACAACTTCACACACATTGGGTATTCCAGCCGCTTCCGTCCTGAACGTGGCCGTGACCAGAAACGTGTAAAAAATCAAATTGAAAATCGTTGGTTATCTAATAAACTTACTTAGCATAAATAGAAAAGACAGTTTTTCACTTAAAGTTACATTAGTGCAAAAACTTATTGAAATCGAATGAAAGATAAATAAGTCAAAAATTTCAAACCTAATATTTTTAGCTGCCATTTTCACTAAAAATTGAATACTTTTGCCCTGTCTAGATTGAAACTCTGATTTGAACGAGATTTGGCACATTGATTGATGAGGCCCTAGCCAGAGGCGGATTAACCTTTTTGGCGCCCTAGGGTGGATAAAATTTGCCGCCCCAATATATTTGGAATTTGAATGTGAAAAAAGAATAATCTTAAGAGAATTTAATAATTATTTATAACTACTGTTGGTTTTAAAAATATTTTATTAATTCACATATTTATGCCTACATTGTAACGAAGCAAAATTATTTATCAAAACATCGAAATTTTCATTTTTTACCAATTCATTTTCAATGTGCAATAGTGTCAGAGAATTTAATCGTTCTTGGCTGATCGTTGTCCTCAAGTAATTTTTTATTCTTTTAAGCGTCGAAAAAGATCTTTCTCCTGAGCAATTCGATATCGCCGTACAAACGTACATACGTAAAGCGATTTCCACATTGGGATATATTGAATCTAATTTATTATTTTTGATCCACTTTAACAGCTCGGTCGGTGTAAATTTTTGTTTAGATATTTCATTCGCACTACATTGTGTTTTGAAATGGATGCATTCCTTCATAAAATTTAAATCTAAATCGTCAGGATAATTTTCTATTAAATGATTAGCTTTTACTTGAATCTCATCATTGTTTATTTGCTGTAATTTTACCAAAAATTCAAATTTTGAGGCAAATTCTGCATATGACGTACGGCGACCTGTCAATTCGACAATCAAACTGTCCAAAATGCAATAGTAAATGTTAATCCTAAAGTGATCTCGAGATGTAAACGAATGTGCTTTAGTAGCTGAATCATCGAAATAAACTTTTTGTTTTTTTATTCTTTTTAAGTCTTTATCGTATTCTTTGTTTTCACTTATTAATAGAGCTTGATTTTCAAAATTATTAAATGACTCTTCACTCCTTATATCATTTAACAATTGAATCAAACCATCGTATAACATGACTACAGATGAAATGTCTATATTTGGATCTTGTAATTTTTTACTCACACCATTAATTCGTTGCAACAAAAATTCCCATACGCACGAAAATAAAGCAGTTTCAAGTGTTCCTAATTGCTTTAAAATACCTTCAGCTTGCAATTTCACAATAGGTTTTTGGGTAGAATCATTTGAAATTTTGATTAAAGCTTGATTTATTGGCTTCCACAAAAAAAGTAAACTTTCACACGAATCATGTCGAGCAGACCATCTTGTTCCAGATAATGTTTTAATTGTTTTAATTCTTCTTGTATCCAAATTATTTATTTCTAGATTTTTCTTGTATAGATCACATTCATTTTTAGGTCTTTGTAAAAAATTTTTTTACAAAGACCTACTAGTTTCGCGACCTGTCTGTCCGTCTGTCCGTCCGTCTGTCCGTCCGTCCGTCTGTCCGTCTGTCCGTCTGTCCGTCTGTCCGTCTGTCCGTGCGTCACAGCTGATTTCCTCAGAAACTATAGAAGCTAGAATGCTCAAACTTTGCGAAAAGGTCAGAAGTGATGGTCTCTCAAAAGTTAAAGCCTTAAAAAAAATTAAAAAAATGTTTAAGGGGGGTCCCCCCTAATAACGAATTGGCCCTTAAAAATTTTTTTTAATCAAAGGTAGTCGAGTGGGGTATCAAATGAAAGGTCTTGAGTAGAACTTCTAGAATCTGAAATAAAAAAATCATTTTATGAATTAGGGGGTCCACGGGAAGGCAAAATGTACCCAAAATTTGTGTCCCCCCCCCTCGCGATTGGACACCTTTCAGCCGAAAAATCTGAAAATTGTCACGAATGTGGACCTTTATGAGTACAAGGGCAACAAATACCTTAGAAATCGAAATTCGCTCAACTTTGTTAATAATAGTATGATTTGTAGATTTTACATTTTTGCCCATAAAATCAAAACGGTACCTTTAAACTTCTTGAAATTTTGCAATTATATGGACTGACATAAGATATATATGTTCACAAAATTTAATTGAGATCAAATCATAATCAAGTGAGTTATAGCCATTTCAATTATATGAAATTACAACAACGATAACACGTGTTTATGGTTCATATAGGGTTTTCCAATAAGAGGTGTTATTTTGATATTAAAAGAAATATGCCATTTTTAAAAATAAATGATCGGATGTTTAATTCATTGTAAAGAAAAAGATATGCCGTTAATAGCAATAACTAACATTGGGCAAATAACCACTACGACACGCTTAGGGGCCATATCCTCTTCATGAAGTTTTCCATAACCAAATCGCAAAGTGGCTGCCCTATGTCCTCGATAGCCTCACGAATTTCATCTGTGAGATCTTGAATTGACGCTAGGCTATTGGCATAGGCCATCTCTATCACGTGGCTCCAAAGGAAGAATTCGCAAGGTGTTAAATCAGAAGATCTATTCAAAATAACACCTCTTATTTGAAAACCCTATATATATTTAAAATTGACTTAGGCACTTTTATTTTCTTTCAATTTTCATGAAAATTTAAGGAATTGTGTTTAACTTGAACATGTTCAATCGGCCGAGCATTCAAAAAAAATCATTTAAGCTAGATTAAAATAGCGGCTGCACTGTGCTTATGAAAGAAACTGTGCATCTTTTGTATAAATTTGAACGATTTCATATCTAAGTATTGGATGAATAATTCAAGTTATCGATTCACGCCATTAGAAAACTTGCTTCTAACCCTATGATGTTTACAAAGACCTTCTGGTAGGAGCACTCTCCTGCTTACTCAACTTTTTAATATTTCAGATCGGTGAGTTGATAAATTAAAAATATTGTTGAGTTCTTGGAATAAATTAAAAAATAGACAGCTTTCTTTGCAAATTTCTGCCGCACAAATGCCAACTAAATTTAAAGAATGCGCTGAACAAGGTATATATACAGCGTAAGGACACTTTTCTTTTATTTCCGCTTGAACGCCTTTGTTTATCCCAGACATATTCGCAGCGTTATCATAAGATTGACCACGACAATTCTTGATATCAATTTGTAGTTCCTCTAATGTTCTCATAATAGCATTTGCTACATCTATGCCTTTATGACCAACATTAGGTAAAAATGTCAAAAATCTTTCTACTGGAGAGCCACTTGAATCCTTATATCGCAAAATAAATGTGAGTTGATCTATGTGTGACAAATCTGGTGTAGAATCAACAATTATTGAATAATATTTTGAAGCCTTAATTTCTCTAACTATAGTTTTTGAAACTTCGTCAGCAATAATTTGTACGAATTCGTCACATATGGTCGAGGATAGATAGCTCGTGCCTCCTTTACCCGGATTTCCATATTCAGAAATGTGCGTAGCTAAAAAATCATCGTATATCGCAATTAATTCGAGGGACATCATGTAGTTCCCATTGTGAAGATTTCCAAATTGCTCTACGTGACCTCTGAGTGATAGGCCTCGAGATGAAAGAGCTTTAATCACATTCACGACTCTCTGAAGTACACTACGCCAATAAGTTCTTTCTTCTTTGATTTTCTCCAATAATTTTGCGTCAACTCGATTCGTTTTATTTCCTTGTAGTTTCATAGATATTAAAGCATTTTTATGAGACTGACTATTTTCGTGCTGACCAATTCTTACTTTATTTTTCCAGTCGTCGAAACCTTGTTTCTGTGATCCAAATTGAGTTTTTCTATCAAACAATGCACACGGCCCACAACATACTTTCCCAGTACTTTCTGAGTAGATTAGCCACTTACGATGCACGTTTTCGCCGTTGGATAGAGTTGTTTCGAAATCAGCTTTCGAAAAATAACGTGGCCCTGTTGCATACTCGCGCTTACTTTTTTTAAAATCACTATTCATATTTTGAGTAAAACCATTTGTCACGATATGATCTATGGTTGCGTCATTTATTACCCACAGAACCGGATCACTACTCACACTGACTGAGTCACATGGTTCACGAATTATATGCTGATCGTGCACCTTGTCTGTGTCGTTAATTGATCGAATTTCTTCTATCTCCATTGCTTCGTCACAAATATTTTTACACTGTAACATACTGCTGGCACCATTGTCAGAATCTTCTTCATTATCATCGTTCTTGTGAGTGTTGGTTTTAAACAGTTTGTCTATTTTCGGTGTTTTAGCGATTATTTCTTGATACTTCTCTTCTTTTCTTGCAGCTATTTTTCCATATTCACATCCACTCGATTTTTTTCTGATACTCATTTTATAAATGTTATAATTAACCGCCCACTATAATAATAAAAATTATTTTGACGCCAATTCTGCACAAGAATAACTTATTTATCAGCGACCCGTGCTGCTTCAAAAGTCGCTGCACACTGACTAGTGTTCAAACGTGTCACTGTATCGAAACGAGTGAGCAAAATGTAAACATTAAGCATATAATATTTTGGCCAATGATGTTGCACGCGAGTGTATAATATTCTAAGTATTCCGCGCCTCCGCGAAAAAAGATCGCATACTCGCAGAGACCGCGGTCTTTAAGCCGAATTTTCAAGCGCGCGGTCTTTAAGCCGAAGCAGCCCCGCGCAGTCTGCGACGACTCTAAAGTCGTCGACTCCAAATTCGTCGCAGACTGCGCGCGGCTACATTTCCGAAAAGTTTTTTGTTTACTTTGCCCAGACGATCATTTCGGGTCGATGCAGCTCTTGCGCTGACGTGTGTTTGAACTTTTGTTGTGTTATATCTATATTTATACGTATCGAAAATCTGAATGTGTATAGATATATATGTATGTATGTGAACCTTTCTGTAAGACAGTGTCTTCTGCATTATAATTAACACAATAGATTAATTATTTCTCGTTCAATAAATCTAAACTTTTTAGTCGCTTCTAAATTTGCCGCCCTGAAAATTTGCCGCTCTAGGCCGTGGCCTACTCGGCCTATACCCAAATCCGCCCCTGGCCCTAGCATACAAAGATTTAAAATAATCCAAATTAAATGCATGCATGTCAGAATGCAAGCACAATTAGCTAGTTTAGTAGCAACTGAAATAATGAATATTTTTCATGGAAACGTTTTAAATGACTTAACTTGGAAGTATTTATAAACCAGACTATCTTTAAGATATTGTAAAATATTTTTAATAATACCCTAAAAAATAATAAAATCGCGACTTGTTTGTCTGTCTGTCCGTCCGTCCGTTTGTTCGTGCGTCACAACAAGTTTTCTCGCAAACCACATGAGCTAGAGTGAGGAAATTTTCTACGTAGATCAAAAGTGGTGCCTCTTGAAATTTGCAGTGCAAGAAGGTATTTAAGGGGGGTCTCCCCATACAGGGGGGTGACTTAAAATTTTTTTTTATTTTTGTAGCCCTCTAGCAGTCAAGTTTCTCAACAGATTCCGGTGAAACTTGAAATTATAAGTTATCAAGGCAAGTTAATTTAATTTATTTATGCAAATCGAATGACAAATACAAAAATCGAAAATTTACAGCTTAATATTTTTAGCAGCCGTTTTCAATAAAATTAAAAATGGTGGCCCCTGATAGTTCAGAAAAGAATTGAAAATGTATATATTAATGGCAACGCAAGTGCTGTTTAAACTTTTATGGAAATCTTTTGAAATTGCCTATTTGAGCTATTTAAAGCCTTTGCGTGGAAACCACTGTGAAATGTGTAAACAGCAAATGTGCGAAGGGCGAAACCTGTATTTTTATGTTTACAACAATTAATTATCCGCCGGTTTTCAATATGTAATCCATACGTGTGCAATTCAATTTAATTAGCAAAATATTTGCGCCTCCATAAAGGGTCTCTAAATACGAACGTCGGAAGATTCTTTTTATGTTAATAAATACCCATGTGGTACTACAGAAATTGCAGTAAGAAGTCTAGTAGAAGGCAAGCCAAATTCTTTTTCGAAACCTTACACTACATACGAGAAATTTACCTTTCCGGCTGGTGCTGCCAACGGGGATTTATTTTATGCTTTTGTAAATTTTTTCCTAAATTCTGGTATGAAAAGTTTTTATCTTTATTTTTTTATAAAGTTATTCACTTTACTGAAAAATGTGCATCAATGGATTTTTGAATGAAACTTCCAACTAACCAGAATCTCAATATAAGGAGTTGTCGTAGACTTCTGTCCGCCATTGTATGTATGTATTTATAATAAATAAGCGCTCAAAATGTCGCAGTGAGCAACATATTGCATAAAGTTTTCACGTTTATTTAATTGCATGCAATTTCAAGCTTCAGTTTGAAGATTGAAAAATTGACCGGAAGTGGCATATTAGAAATGCCAACGAGATTTCAAACTAAAACTAAATGCAGTAGAAACGTACGAGTAACAGGTTACGTGAAATTCATCCTGGAGGCTTTCTTTTCATATGGATATTGATTAAGTGGCAAGAAAAAATTGATAATTTGATCGGGGTCACTAAGATATTTATTTGCCTTAAACAAGTCAATAACCTAGCTAACCGGTCAAGAGCTTCTGGTAATATTTGTTTTTTCGCATCTTTTGCATCTTCACATCAGGTGGTGGGTGCAACAATTATTTAACCGCCTTCTAGGTGTAATTAACTAATGTTTGAAGTAAGTAGTTCACCTTTCACAACATTATGAATAATCTTAAATAATGACTTAAAATCACGTAATCTGTTTATAGTCTCTATATTGAGGTCAAAATTTATTTTAATTTGTATCAAATTATATTTCACTTTCATCATAGTATACAAACTAATTATCACATTTCGAGTGGCTATAAAACCACTGTCAACGCTCTAACGAATGAAAACAATCCTAAAATCAAATATCGCCCAAAGGGGAATGAACGGTGAATAATTATGAAAATATTGTCTTAATAAACTAGTCTTCCGGAAAGAAAAGAAAAAACCGGAAAAATAACACCAATTCTATTATCCAAAAAAATATTTTAGAAACAATAACCTGAAAACTGCTTTCGAACGCCTTAATCCCGCCATCGAAGAGATTATCCATCGAGTGTCGTTTGTATTTCCAGTTGAAATTGCCACCAACAAATTTATTTGTTGAATAATTTGTGCTTTCGTCATTTGACGCCGATGCGGAAATTTGATGTTTAAATTTTGTACTATTGTTGTTATTAATATGGTTATTATTATTTATATGATTGTGATTATTATTGTTGCTGTTGTTATTGACTGTTGGCAGTGCGCGGATGTCTTCCATTGATTTCGAATGTATAACATTTTTATTATTATTATTATTACAATTACAATAATTTTTCGAATTTTCCAGTAGCATATTATTCCTGCAGACAGAAAATTTGGAATTATAGGAGGAATCACATACTCGTATAGTGGTCTTGTTTGTTTATTTATTTATTTTTTAAATATTGCATAAGCTTGGAATATTTTCTGGAGTTTTTTTCTGGTTGCTGATGGCGGATGCAAGATGCATGCATGCAGGGCATGACGGTCATTCGACTTAAATGATTTCGACACATTATTTCGTTGCTTCATTTCCTTTATATAATGTAATAGTGAAGAAAATAAGTGAAAGCTTACATTGGTCACAGGTAGTATGGAAATTTATAAACAAGTTTTTTTTTTCTCAATAAAAACTCATATTTTAAACAATTTTTCGGGGTAGGTACATTTTATAAATACAGATCATAAATACAATATTTGTTCACTTTGAAACCCTCCGCATAATGAAACAGATTTGGGATTGAATTCATTTCAATTTTGTCTGTATATTTTTGTATTTTCAAATGTAAATAATTTTCCGATCACGGTTAATCCAAAAAATGGTCAAAAATTAGCGAAGCCGAAAAATCTAAAATTTTATGTTAACAAAAACTAAATTCAGATTAATTCATCTTCATAAATATTTGAGGAGAAATTCTATAGGTAACTACCGATCGTTAAATTATTTGAAATTTACAGTTTTCAACAAGTAAAAGCCGAAGAAGTATTTTTTGGTTAAAATTTAGAAAATTTCAGGCATTTGTAAGTACAATGTGTTGAATTGAGGTAACATTTGTTTGGTCGTATAATTAAGTTATGAAGTTTCTGCAAGACGATTAGCATTTCAATCATTCAATCTATGAAAAAGTCAATCAATCAAGAAAGTATGTAACCGTTCTCGTATACTTAAGCACTTCTAGTCTCTCCAAGAGCATATTAAGATTAATTTTGAGTAGATATTTTTTGGTATTGTTGGAATTTCGTAAATCAGAGTCTTGAAACAAATGAAAATGTTTACTTCCTAATAAATTAAACTGAAATTCAACCTTGATGCTCATTAAAATTCAGCGAGCACTCATTATAGTAAGAAAAGACGTTATGCTACATTTATTAATTATAATTGTAGTAGATTCGTTGAAGTTATTAATTGATTTTGAAATGGTTAATACGTTTTCATACAAAACAAATTAATTACAACTTTTTAACTGAAAGCGAAATGATAAATAAATAAAAGCCTAGCAATTAATTGAAGACCTTCTAATTAAGACGCATCCATAAAACGGGAAAATGCAATAAAAAAATTTCTTCTCGTAAAATAGTCAAAGCATGCGAATGATTTGTCGATTTTTTTTCTTTTTTCATTTCTTCAGCGCGAATCTCAACCATCAACATAGCCGCGATGGTATACAATCATTCCTCTATAACTGATGAATTATTTATCAATAAAGTGAAAACCTGAAGAAAAATAAAAATAAATTGTCGCATGCCAATTAGTGGAGTCATTCAAAGATTACAACAAGCGAATGCATAAAAAGTGAATGCAGAAGAAGATGATTGTTATGTCTCTGATGGTTTTCATAATTGTCTCTTTGCGGGTTTTATGGATATTATCTACTTTTCTTTTATACATTTTACTGTTTTATATGGTATACGAGTGTCTGGGTGGTGTCTTTGAAATTGAAAATTGATTTGATTTCATGACGAGTCGCGGATTAGTCATTTAAATTTCTTTTTTCAAAAATTAATGTTTTACAGGTATATGGATCACGGATACAAGTATAGGAAAGATTATTTGTTGATTTCTACTATCTACTCGTCGGGGAGCAGTTATAATTCATTTTAATGAAATTAAGTTTCAAGAACTGTATCAACGCAATGAAGGAACTAAAAATCAACCATCTGTAGTTGAATTATTGAATGTGAAAGGCTATTGCCCATACTAAAACAGAATTAATTTTTCAATTCATATCAAGCAGCCGTTGTTGTCTACTGGATATCATAACTTTTTAAAGGGGTTTCTATTAAACCATCAAAATTGCTTCCACATTGAAAATATAGTTGATAAAGTAACTTTGAGATTGGTATAGGGTTATCGCTTGGGAAAATAAAACTAAACAAGTTGGGTAGACAGACCTATGCTCATGTCAGAAGGGTTTTGTACTCAACTTACAAAATGCAGTAACCAGCAACGAATACCTGTAAAATCAAGAAACACGTCATGTTCGAGGATCATACTATTATTAACAAAGTTGAAAGAATTTTGACCTCTTCGGTATTTGTTGAAGTTATACCCATAAATATCTCGCTTGATAATTTTTTCAGATTTTTTAGATCACGGGTGTCCATTCGCGAGGGAGGAAACACATTTTTCATGTATTCCCCCCTGTGCCCCCACTGAATCAAAAACTGTCAGTTTAAGAACTGTTTTGAATAGCTCTCATAGACAACTTTCATTTGATACTCATATCGGCTATCTTTCATGAATTTTTTTTCAGGCGCCACTCCTCTGTACTGTAATCATCGATGGCCTATTTTTTCGAATCCTAGAATGGTTACAAAGCCCTTTTGCTACGAGCTCTCTCCTGCCTCTTCGACTTGTTTCAATTGTATGTACTCATCTTCATGATACCTATCATTCCTGAAATTTTGATGCAAGTCCTAGCAAAGCTGTAGTGTCTAAGTCGGTAAAAAGCGCATATGGCTACATAGCCATATGTTTCCATAGTAATACAGGGCACATTGTTCCATAGTAATACAGGAAAATTCAAATCGCTATAACTTCGTTAAATACTATTCGATCTTTATGAAACTTACAAAAAAGATCAATCTTATAAATAGTCATCTGTTTGTTAAATTTTATTGATTTTAAGGGTACCGTTTAGATTTTATTCAAGAAAACAGAAAATCGATAAATCATACTATTACTAACAAAGTTGAGTGAATTTCGACTTCTCATGTATTTGTTGTTGTTGTACTCATTTAGGCCTACAATCATGATTTTTTTCAGATTTTTCGGATGGAAGGTGTCCAATCGCGAGGGGGGAGGGGTACGCGAAAAGTTCGTACATTTTCCCTTCCCCTGCCCCCCTCGGTACTCATAAGGCAATTTAAAGACTTGTTTTGAAAAGATCTCATTGAGACCTTTCCAATGACACGCTACTCGACTTCCAATGGTGAAAAAACCCCTTTGAAAAATTTTACCACCATTGAACTTTCAAGAAGTCACCACTTCTGACCTTTCTACAAAGGTTCATTGCTGTAGCCTCTATAGTTTCGGAGAAAAAGTGCTGTGACATACAGACGGACGGACGGACGGACAGACGGACACAGGTCGTGATTGCAATAGGGTTTTGTATTTTAGTACAAAACCCTAAAAAACACATAAAATATTCAGATGGAAACGAAATTTTTTATTCAATAAAAAGATTGAACCTTGCCATTATACGTGAAACACAACATCATTCAAATGTCTTCCACGGGACCTCTTACAGGCCTCAATCCTTTTGAGATAATTTTCAATAAATTTTCGGCACATTTCCCGAAATATCTCGGCCATAACTTCACGAATATTGGTTTGCAATTGCTCAAGATTTTGAGGATTGTTCGCATAAACACGATCTTTTGCATAGCCCCATAAAAAGAAATCCAAAGGTGTTAGGTCGCAGGATCTTGCCGGCCAATTGACATCACTTAATCTCGAAATTACGCATCCTGGAAATTTCTCTTGCAAAAGTGCTCGACTAGCCTGTGTTGTGTGGCTTGTGGCTCCGTTCTGTTGGGACCATATGTTCTCCAGATCATAATCTTCAATTTCTCTCCAAAAATAATCGGTTAACATCCGTCCATAGCGTCAGTCAGAATTGACTTTAATGGCTCTTCCTTGATCGTTTTCAAAAAAATACGGGCCAATAACACCACCAGACCATATTGCACACCAAACGGTCACTTCTTCCGGATGCAAAGGCCTTTCTGCGATCACCTAAGGATTTTGAGAGCCCCATATGCGGCAATTCTGTTTATTTACGTAACCACTGAGCGAAAAATGAGACTCATGACTGAAGAAAATTTTGTTGCTTGTTGTTCAATCACCCAATTCGCATACATTCTGCGTTGTGTATGGTCTTGAGGCTTAAGTTCTTGAGTGAGTTAGATTTTGTACGGATGGAGATGCAAATCCAAATGCATAATCCGCCACAATGAGCCGTAAGACAAGCCCAAATGTTGAGCACGTCGAGGAATCGACAAATTCGGGTCTTTCTCCACACTTTGAGCAACGACAGCGATATTTTCAGCAGAACGAATGTTGCGATGATGCACAGCATAGTATACTCAACTCAACTAGTACCCACACCTTTCATTTACTCTGTGTTGCACACTTTTTGAATTTTCCCAGGGGCACGTCAGCAGATCCGGGGCATGACAGCTGATCCCATGTTTGGCGCGCTCAAGAAACAAAGCAAAATGCAAATAAAATTTCCGATGCACGTGTTCTTTTAAGCATTTCTGAACATAGGAGTGCTACCAGATCCTAATAAAAAACTAAAAGATTGCATGGAACAAATTTGATTTTCTGCAAAGTTATTGATTTTTCGAGATATGGTAATCCTGAAATCTCTCATCGAAGCATATGTTTATATTCGCGACAATCCTCGCGTCAGCATTTACCTACCTACCTGCTACCGAAGATTTATGGCTCGCTGTGCGGCTTGTGTTCGGATTTTTCCGAAGGGTTGATGGAGTGTAGTTACTAGTTGAGTAGACTATGATGCACAGGCCTTGCAATATCAATAACCGATCCAGTCTCTTCAAATTTCCTCACTGTGTTCGAAATTGTTTGCTGTGTAGGTCGATTATGTCGACCGTAATCGGCTCGTAAAGCTCTAAATGTTGATATAGCAGAATCACAATTTTTATAATAAAATTTAATTTATTCTTGGCGAAATAGATACTATTAATCGCTTTGCCACCAGCTAAGGTGTAAGGTGCTCAGCAATTTTACTAAAGTGAATAAACTATCACCTTTTTGAGGTACAAGGCACTCAAATAAATAAGATTTTTTTTAATAGTTGGGAGCCGAAGGCTATTTTTGCCCTGAGTTTGGGGCTTCCAGACGCGCAAGAATTCTGGACTACTCACTAAACACCTCCCCTGTCAGCCTGAAAATCCAGCCTGGAACCGTTTGACACATTAATTCGGGCTAAGCTTCTTTTTGCTACGCTGTGGGGCACCTTCAAGCTGAGAGAGATCTCCTCTAGCGGGAGGGAGGAAGGAAGAGGGATTGCAAGAACAATAATCCTCCAACACCGACGTCCCCGACTGCTGAGTTCTGTTTATCTATAAGGACTGTCTGAGCAAAATGCGCCACATATTTCTATTTGTCAACTCATGCAAGCATCCCCCCGATTAGGCTATCCGGAGAGTGTTCTTCTGTTTTCCTGTAGAGACCTCAATGTAGCCTTTCCCATTATTTTGCATTTTAAAAAATGTATGGCAGGCATCATCTTCCTCTCTTGGGCAAAATCTACAATCGGGGGACCGTGACTTATTAATCTTCTGCAAGTAAGACTGAAAACACCCATATCCGCTCAAGAGCTGGGTCAGGTAGAAGTTAGTCTCATCTTGCGTTTGATTGAGCCACGGTCTCAAATCAGGGATGACGCGCGCAGTCCATCTTTTTTCCATGCTGTTTACGCAGGACTTCTGCATGGGTAGCGCAGCGCTGCGCCGCGCATTGAATTGAAGCACTGTCAATGATACCACTGCGTTGATACCGATCTTCGGTATCAGCAGCGCAGTAGCGCATTTTGGCATCAACATCTATGTAGAGAGATTTAACACTTGGCATTAACACAGTTGCCGTGTGTTGGTGATAACATTGGATTCAAGGGATGTATCTATTGCGCTGGCATTGGCCATTCCAAGCCATTTGGCTTAGCGCTTCGTTACGGCGCGATATGAGAGAGTATGAGCTGTTTGATATAATTTTGGTTGATGGAAAGCAATGTATGCACGGTTGGGCTGTTACGTAAGTGCGCACATAGTGCATCACCTACGCTGACACGCTACCAAGTGCATTTTGTATGGGAAAGTTACCAACTTCAAATTTTATCTGCTCTCAACTCATACACGCTTTTTCAATAATTCTTGTTTTGAGTGATTCATATAATTTTTAATTCCTAATTGAAATCCCCTTATTAGAAATAGTAGGAAAAAACAATATTTAAAGTTAGCTTTAAATTGCAAACATGCTTTCATTTTATTGTGTGGTAGGAGTTGAAACTAAGCATGGAATTGTAAAATAGTATATGCTGTTAATTAGATTTAAAAAAAGGTTACTTAAACTAAATGACTTTTTATTTGTTGATTTCAAAACTTTTAATAAAGGTTTATATTTATTATAACCAAAAAGAGTTTAAAAATAAACTAAACCACTTTCCCAAAGGATCATTTAGAAGTAAATCTCATTATAATTAATTAAATAAAATCACATTTTTATTCCTTATTGTGCAAATTATAATTCGAAAAAACCACTTGCGAAATTTTACTTATTTTAAGCCTCTCTCGCTTTTCAGATGTTATTTGCCCTGCTATTGAAAAAAATTGCTTACACGGGACACATGTAGCCACGACGCATAATATTTTTTTTTACGAAAACATACAATTTTGGGTATATTTGCTTTCTTTGATTCCACCACAGCGGATCTTACATATTCCTCAAAATATCTTTCCTCGCCAGCATTGGCTTTGTTAAGTATTTTTCCACTTCTATCCTTGCGGAAATCATGTAAATTGGATTTGTATTCTCCTCGACCTCAGAGTCACAATCTTCCCAAAGCATATCCAAAAGATCAGTCGAACATAATACAGGTTGGGATTTATTGGGATTCGCTACTGTTTCTGAATTTGATTGATCAATGATGTCAAAATTTTCAATGGTGTCAGCTTCCAACTCTGAACAAAATTTATGGACAGTTTGTTCATAATTATTCTCATCTAGAAATCCAAACTTTTTGAATCTGGGATTAAGAATCGTAGCGAACGCAATTAGATTGTATTGTTTGATGCTACACAATCTGCGGTCCAATTGAAATATTAATTTTTAATTTAAGTTTCTAACTCCAGGTAGAAACTTGCTTCCTTCGCTAAATGACATTAAGCTCTTTTTCAATTGTTTGTAGTAAACATTAATAGACGAAATGCTGACGTGTTTTTCTACGCTTACAGCATTTTTCACTGTATCGAAGATTTCAAGCATTTCTACAGATTGCTCGATTGCTCAGCAATCAACCATTCGTTATTACTGAGAACAGGTACAGTTTCTTCTGCAGAATAGTTTCTAGAAGAATTAATGAGAGCTGTAGCGGACACTACAGCATTTTTTAAAATTAACGCACGAGGTGTGATGTCAAACGTTAAATTCCATAGAGAATTCCGTCATTTTTTAGTTTTAAGGGTAGTCCCATTTCATCTTGTGAAGCCTTAAACTGGTTGCATCCACTACTGCTTTTGTTGAAATACTTGCTGATCGCCTTCAGTTTGGCTACAACTGAACTTATTTCTTTAAGACCAGCTTGAGTTACTATGTTTAATAAATAAGCGAAGCAATTCCAATTTTCCCATCCACACAAACGCACTGCACATTTCTTGTTGGCAGCATGATCTGTTACAACTACCGAAGTCTTGCCTTGTATGTTCCATAAAGTTACCATACTTTTCAACCCTGTCGCAATATTTTATCCGGTGTGTTATCCTTGTTGGCAGTTCATATATTTGGTTTAACACCAACAGCAGCCTTTTAAATTCTGGATCTTCTACAATGCTGGGAGGATGGTATTCTTTTGTGATCATTGTTATAAGTTGGCGACCAATTTCTTTATGTGAGAGGCTTATCAAAATAGCTTGTAATATCAACACAGGTTGGTGTCGCTGGCTATTGAGTAAACTGCTGCACATTTTGCGCTGCACTTCTTGCAGCAGAAACGGTCAATAATGTTTTTGGAGTTTCTTCTCGGCTAGTAGAAGTCGTTTGCCTTGCCATTTGTTGTCCTGGATGTTTTTTTAAATGGCGTATTAGACCATAAGTGGATTTATTAGCCACTGAAAGTTGTTGCCCGCAGTAGTTACATTTAACTTTGCAGTCATCAGTGATTTCGGAAAAATGCAATCAAACTTGACTTTTATGTTTTGAAGTCGTTTTCTAATATGAAATAATCACAATTTTTTCAACAAAAGGAAACTGAAAGTACCTTTGCTGCATGAAAATGAAATGCTTTATTGAAACATTTAAATGTTTACATCACAATTTTTCTCGAAGGGAAAATTAATAACAGTCGAGCATCGCAACATATTGTATGATGTGTGATTGTGTGATGTTAATAGAACTCACCCAGTGTATTAAGCGTGGAAGTATGCGGTCATGGTATCGCAGCAGAATGGGGCGTTAATATCATTGTCGGCACTCATATGACGCTATTATTTGAGCCTAGACAAAAGCGCAAAGAATATTAAGCATAGTCGTATGAAATCAAGGCATCATAGCGCAGTGCGTTGATACCATTGCTGGCGCTGGTATCAGTCTATCAGCACATCAAACTTTGATGCGTTACACACGTCTTAGCAGTGCTACTCACTGAGTGACGTTTATCTCTCCTCGCGGGCAACTGTTTCCTTCCTGTTTTCATTTCGACGTAGGTAGATAATACGGCACTCTCTGGCAAGGAGGGTGATAGGCATAAAGCCTGCGATAACTAGTATCGCCAAATTAGAGACTGTTCTATCTGAAGATGCAATCTTCAGTGCTCCTCTTCTCTGTACCTGTGTCAAGCGTTTTCGGTATAGCTTTTTGCTGAGAGCGTCGCCCCATGTTTCCACTCCGTATAGTATGAAACTCATCAAAAGTCGCCTTCTTGATGGGTTTGTCACCCTACGTTGGTCATAAGCCAATTCAGAGCCAATACGTCTGAAGCAGCTTTATCAGCCGTTGCCCTGATTCGTTCTCAGAAACTCATCTTCGAGTCGATCAGTAACTCAAGGTATTTTACTGATGGTTTCAATTCAACCAGTACTTCCGCAATACTGATCGACCTTAGTCTGGGGATTGTGTTCTTTGACACGATGACAACTTCGGCTTTCTCCAGTGTTAGACTGAGCCCGCGAACAGTCATCCAGTCCCTCACCCGGCGCATTAGCATACCTAGCCTAAGTTTCGCCTGTTCGACGGTGCGTCCAGCAACTAGTGCCGCAACATCATCCTATTGCATTACAAAGTAGGCTTAGTTCCTTCAGGTAGTCCTGTTGCGAATTCCGGCGTACCGGCATTCTCCAATTATTATTTCCCCATCATCTCAATTCTACCCTCTGTAGTAATCGAGCAGTCACGCAAGCAAACTGCTCGAAAACCATCATATCTCCTATCCAACATTTTAATGGCAGATTTACAAAAATAGTTAATTACTTCCATTCACAATCGTAATTTGTAAAATAGTTTTCTTTCTCGTTATTATTATTAAATATAATTTTATATCAATTTTCCTTTATATTAAATTTAAACGTTTCCCTTTAATTATATTCTTCATGAGATTTAACTTTTATTACTATTTAGAATCTTTTTCATTTTTCTTTACTTCAATGAATTTTCCTTGAAAAATTTTAAATCTGCCAATTAAAATTTTAAACATGGGAACACTGATTTAGTGCACCCCAACGGTGTATTAGATTACCGAAGGCAAGCTAACGAGGCTGAGCGAGCAGCTAATGGATTTATCGTGTACACGGGAATTGGAAAGAAAGACAAGTTTCTGGGAAGGATCGTGGAGTTGACTGACGACGGCGAGACGGCAAGCACGCGGAGAACGGTCAGCAAGCGGTGATTGAAAAGAAAAGTGAAATTTCCGATTCGAAGTGGTCCAAAAATTTTCATCGTTGAAGATTCATGTCTTCCGTGTGTTAGCTAGCGAGAAAAAGTGAATTTCTGACTATTTGATTGTGCTTGCCGGCATATCGGTTCGTGTCTATCTGTTCCGAATCGCGAAGTGTGGTTCGCCATTGTGAGACATGTGGGCGAAATCATAATACGAGTGAAGTGGTTTTGGACGGATCGAAGTCCACAGGAGATCGTAAGAACCACGGGGAAATTGGCGAAGTGCTGTCCGAAAAAAACCTTTTGTAATTCGAAGTTTTGACGCCATTTGGTTAGGGGCCGTGTAAATTATTTACTTCGCGCCTTGGCGAATACTTGTCGGGAAGGTTCCACAAAGGCAACAGGGGGTCGACTTACAGCCGCTACCCGGGAAAGAGGTGAGCACACTGCCGCAGTGCAAAACAGTGTTGGTAAAAGTGCCGCCAAAATCATTTAAATACTGGGTATTCAATTCATAAGTGTAAATTAAAACAATTCCCAATGATTCAGCCTTTTGACTCGAATAGTGCTCCGAAGGAAAATTTCATTTGCTTAGGACGGGAGATCGTGAAGAACCCCAGACGAATTGGCGAAATCTTGTTCGATGGGACGCTTTTGCAATGCGATAAGTTTTGTGGCCATTTGATTCAGTGCCGTGTGAAGTGAATATTTGTTGGAAGTTCTTACGAACGAATTAAAAGTTGAGATTCGATAAAGGCAACTGCAGTGCAGTGAATCGTACGGTTTCAAGACACGGAAACGGCAAACATTTCCGGAATGCTTTTGACACAAGTGTGTGTAAATGTCGGCTGTCGTGCCGTCAGTATTGATTCATATTGTTGAAATTGTTCTGTGAACGGGCAGAGAACTCGCTGAGCCAACGAAAAGCGTACCAGCGGTACCAAAGAAAAAAGTATGTACACAAACCGCTTAAATAGACATTCTTATTCGTTTTACCCTAGAGTGCGGAGCACTGTTGATTGGAAGGGAAATAGTTTATCTCAAATCGAACCAATTCGTTGAGAACTTTAAATTAACAACTCTTGCAAGCCGCATACAAACATAAAACCAAATGTAAAGTTCAAAGAGGACATTGAAATATGGTTGGAATTTCAAGAACGGTAAACATTGCAAATTATATCTTTTCCGACGGCTGAAACTTATTTGAGTATTAGTGCATGTGTCGCCTTTCGTTTAGAAGCGTATAGCAGTGTTACCTTTTCAATTTAATGAACGGAGTGCTACATAGAAACGATATATGATCGACAATCTTTTGGACGCGTAAGTGGAAATTGCGTAAAACCGTTTAGCTACGATGATTATGTTTGCGGGGCAATGCTTAAATTTGAACTATGTTTTTCCCTTCAATCAACTTCCACTAAGTAGCGTTGTAACTCCGTGCCTCTCAACTGAGTGGCTTGACAGGATTACGCAGTGCATCTACTCCATGCAAATACAAATTCAAAAAGAAATTGATGCGTCATGGGAGTTTATTTCTCTTGTCCATGGGGGTTTATTTCTCGCCCGATAACGTTCATCATCCAGATTTTGCGGAAACCTTCTTCAAGGCTGCCTGTGAAGAGCGTGAGCATGCTCGTCATTTGATTGAATATCTGTCGATGCGCGGTCAACTAGTTGATTCGATTGCAAATTTAATCATGGTACCCACGATTGAAAAGCGTGTATTGAATGTTTCTCTCCCTATATATTATTGATCATCATAATCGTGTATTATTCTTTGCCGCAACAGTTATATTGTATATAAATTTGGGATTAGTGTGTTCTGAGTCAATGAATGATATATGTATAGTATGTATAAAAGAAGCATAACCTTAGATATTAAAAACAAAACAAATAGAATATTCGAGAAAAAAAGACACAGACAGGGCTGAAACGGACAATTGAAAAATTAGAAAACAAAAAATGAAACACGTTTGATTTGGAAATAAAAAACTAGTTGAAAACAAATAGTTTATAATTCAGATTTATTTTCTTTACATTTCGGGCGGAAAAGAATTCGCAGAAGTAGAAAATATTTATCGCTTTTTCATTGATTGATGTATTTTTATTTTTTTGCTGTCGCGGTATCTAAATAAGACGGAATACAATGAATTACTAAATTATACCTTCGGTATTTTCATTTCGTTCGACCTGACCGGGTATAGGACCCGCGTCGATGGCAGGTTCCTCCACTAGAATGGGCTAGCCATCGAGCGCGCTCCTCCGTTTCTTTTGTTTAACAGGGGCTCTTGCCGGGTAGAGTGGCCTTCCGCTCGCGTACCCTTTTATGATATAGGGTTATGTGATTACATTGTACAACGCTATAGCATAAATCGGTAACGTTTGTATTTCTCATTTGAGGGAAAGAGTCATACAAAGTACTTTTGTATGACATACAAAGTACTTTTGTATGAGTTTTTCACTCAAATGGGAAATGCATGGCCACGTTTACGGTTGGGAGGGTGCGAGGGGGCACCGCTTCCATCTGGATGCCCCACTCTTGTTTGTGGGCCATAAGGATCGCCGGTAACGACGAAGTCTCTTTAAGTCCCTCCGTTTTTGCCCGGCACAATTTGTTCTTCGAACAAACATAGCAACCCTTAGTAGGTTACCTCGGCCTCGACGCCAGTCGATCGGCACTCGACCCTTTTTAATTCGTGAATGCGAAATATTTTTGCAGTAGGTCCTTGTGCTGGGGGAAAGAACCCACCCCACAACACCACAACGCTAGCCTGCCAGCGCATTCACGCGTCCCCAGACAAGGCCAATCTCGGCGGAGACTACCATCCTTTTCTACCGAGGCAGCAGAACATCGTTGCAGTCCTACATGGACATTTATCTACCTACTTTCACTTCACCTCTTACCCTATTTTTAATTACAAAAAAAAAAAAAAAATAATAATAATAATCTTATCTTTCCCACTAACAACATTCCATTCATTACTTCCCATTAACAAAATTTCATTCGATATCTTTTCACTAACTAATTCCTTAACTAATTTTATTCATTATCTCCCGCTAAAAAATTTCATTTGTTATACTACCAAAATTTTATTCTCGCTTCTCTACTAACAACTTTCATTTCTATGCCCATTAACAAAGGTTTACAATTGAGGTTGCTAATTGGATGAATGGGAGATCAACAGAACGTGGCTCCGGTGGTAGCTGCGTAGATTCAAGTTCTCCCGAGTGCAGGAAAACAATCTTTTTGGGATATTTGCATACAACCAAACGCTATCATGGTTATGCAAATTGCCATATATGCAAAATGGAAATTGATACGTTTGTCGATATGGAAAAGATGTGTGGGTAATGAAATCGATATGTGTTGAATTTCGATTACGTGACCTCGATGCGGCAGCGGGAATTGAGAAAAAAGGATTGCAGGATTGTTCTTTTGAGTTGGCAGATTCTGTTTTTGCGTTTGAAAGGGAGTGGAGGCCGACGACGAAATTGAAAGGTGAAAAATAAAAGTGGAGTTAAGAATTGGGGAAGACGTTAGTGGTCGAATTGTGAAATAGGTGGATTTTTCACTTATGAAGTGTATGAAAGTGAAAAACGAGGAAAATAAAGACGATGAATATAAAAACGCGAAGAAGTTTTGTGTAGGAATTTAGTCGTCGTGGTTTTGGGGACATATTCCACGTGACAAATTCAGGGGGCTGCTCTTTACAGTTGGCGATCACGTACCTTCTGAAATGAAAATGAGTTCTGAGCACTGACATGAAATGTTGAGCGTTGACGTAAATCACGCTAAAGATTTGTTCCAGATCATATATAATAGTGATTATTCGCTGGGAGTTTGGATTGGCATCCTAACTGGATAGATATTGAATATTCATTCGTTGCATGAAATAGTGAATTTTACTGGATCTAGACAACATTGAATTCGAATTTTAAATTACTGGCAATCCGTGAAGGTGAAATCAGTGTTCTGTCGACCGAAAACCTAAGGAATGAAGAAATCTACAAAAAAACGTTAAATCATATTAGTGGCCGACGTTTTCATTATTTTATTAAATTTATTTCATAACCAGAAAATTTTTAACAGTAACTTTTCTGTGAAACCCCCCCATCCAGTTGCAGAGCGTTCGGCATTATTGGGAAGGAGTGAGTAATTTTTTTTATTATTCTCTTTTGATTATATATTAAAATAAATTTTTACCATCCATTTTTTCGGTAATCAAAGAAAATCGTGTTGTGATGGTTTGAAATATTTTCTTACCGTTCGCTAACAAGGGGGGTTTAATTATTTTGTAGGAATTAATTTAGTATTCTCAGTGATTTGGTTTTTATAAATTGAATTGTTTGGTTTCTTTCAATAAAATGGCCTGTACATATATAAACAATAAATTTTCATTTCTCAAAATGACCTTCCCCTTCCTGTCCTTTTCTCTTCGTGTTAGTTTTTATGTGTAGGGTGGCTCAGGACGAGCAAAGGGTGTCCCGGTAAACCCGCGACACGACTGACCACTAGCTAGCCTCAGAATGCCACCCCGGGTTACGTACCCCTCTGCTAAAACTTCATGTCAGCAACTGCGGTTCTTCTTAGCACTACAGCCCCTTTCGGGCCTTCGCTTCCTGTAAATAGCGCCCTTCAACTGCCTCGGTCCATTGACCGCGTCCTCCAATTTCGAAATCCGAGCAGCGATGAACTCTCCTCGTCGACCGAGTCAGACTAGCGTTTCCTCGGTTTCCCCACTGGTCGAACTCTTCCTGAAAGTCGACAGCGAAGCAAAACTAGTAGGGCTACAAATCAATGAAAATAAAACAAAGGTCATGACGCAGTCGAGGAAAAATACCTAAAATACACAAAATATCACACTTGGCGAATTCAGTATCGAAAATGTGGGCTAATTTGAGTATTTAGGCGTCAAAATAACGAAAACGGGTTATGAAAGAGACGAAATGCGCCGAAAATACAGCTCACAATTAAAATATTTTATTCAGTTTTGACAATCTTGAAGACCAGCTGCATGAACAGGAGAACAAAGCTCCAAGTAAACCAATCTGTGATAAGACCTGTGTTATGCTATGGCTGTGAAATATGGACCTTAACCCAAGCATCCGCAAATATATTGAACGCCTTTGAGTGAAGGGTCATGAGGCGAATAATCGGAGCGAAGCTAGACGGGGACCAATGGCGAATTCGATGCAACCATGAGCTGTATGAAATTTTTGATGAGCCGGAGGTCTCAACCATTGTCAGACTGCGGAGGCTGCAATGGGCTGGACACATGTATCGTATGGACAAACAACGGATACCCAAAAAAGTATTCGTTGGGAGAACTGAAGGCCGGATATCAGTGGGGAAACCGAGGCAATGCTGGTCTGACTCGATCGACGAAGACTGTTCATCGCTGCTCAATATACCGGCGCTATTTGCAGGAAGCGAAGACCCTAGAGGGGCTGTAGTGCTATGAAGAAGAAGAAGAAGAAGTCAGTACAATGGGGATAGACCACACCTCATGTGAGATCCCGTCTAGAGCTGGAGGCTTACTTGATTTCAATGATAGGACTGCCTCTTTCAGTTTCAGCCGCGTGAAGAGTGGGACTGCTATTTCAAAGTGATATACCTGGAAAGGAGACTGAATAGGAAGCGATTCCATCCAACTTCAATGGATTTAAGTTTAAACGCATACAGATTTAGAGCATTATGATAAAAGCCCCATTTCCACAGGGAGTATATAATCGTATATAGCTTTTTCAGTAAATGAGGTTTTACACACAACGCGACTAGGATCCACTCTAAGTAAAGTGTTATTAGAATAATGAACCCAAACAATGCAGAATTCATTCAATTATTTACCAACGAAACATTAACAAGATGCAGTGATTCGAACTTTATACGAAACCGACTTTCTTGCGCTGCTATAGATCACGTCACAACTAATAAAGATTGCCCGAAATATATTAAATGTAAGCTTGAGGTTAAAATGAGATTGGTCATCTGATAGGCTAGAATTTCTGTCCCAAAAAAGATGGTTTGAAATATTTTTCTATTTATGGAGTCAACATTTATTTTTAAGAAACAAGTTATAAAAACTCACACCTTCTATAGTAGTATATAAATTCAACATCACCTCAAGAAGAAGAAATATTCTTGCAATTTAACATACAATATTTCTAGGAAACAATTTTTAGATTTTAACTTCTCAGTGAAAACAATAAATTTGGATTTTTTCAGTAACATAAATCGTACAAAACTAATGAGCAAAAATTTAATAGTTTCAGGTTTTAATTCAAATTCATGGGAGACAGAAACAATATGAACTAGAAAACGTTCCTTTTATGCACAAATTTAGGTCGATTTCTAGCTTCTTCGATAAGACTATATTGAAAAGAAACTATATGAGTGGATGGAACAACTAAACGAGCTCAAATGCGTTCGTTAAAAAAAAAATGATTGATAGAATTGAATTTCATTAGTTACAATAAATTTTGGTTAATTATTTTGTTTATTTGATATCCGGAGGCAAATTCTCTTTTTTCTTGAAAAGCCGTCGGGGCTTGCCTTTTTAAGTGAGCAGACTCTTTTGATTCATCTCTGGTGTATAAATGATGTGTGGAAGGGAATACCTTTATATTGGTGTAGGATGGGTTAAGCAGGTAAGCCCTAGGTTAGGTTAGGTAGAAGGATCTTAGGTTTTTAGGAGTTTGTAATAAGTTGTTCGTTAGTAATGTTACCATCTGTCTATTTATGTTTATGTATTTCAAGTTTTTCTAGGATTTCATCTCGGTCCTTTGCTTTATTTGTGAAATAATATCATAGAGTTTGTCATAGCGTCAGACTCATGTGCGCAGTTTTGTAGGTACGTCATGTAGTTGGAGTCTGTCTTGTGTAAGAAAGATCGTTATTGCTCTTTTTATCTTGTCATTAGTTTCCGTGTAGCCCCGCCAAAGATTACCATGTCGCAGTTCTTGCATGCCAGTTTGTATATGTCGTTATTTCGGTTTCAGTTTGTTTCGATTGTTGTCAGTTTTGAATGCAGTTTTTATCTCTTAAGGAAGTTTGATAGTTTGTGTGTCTACGTTAACGAAATCCACTGTTGGTCGTTCTTGTATGCTTCAGTCAGTTAGCATTCCTATTTTTGTTTGAACCGTGTAATAAATTAAAGATAGCTGTAATAACAGAAAACGAAACAGATAAGTTAAACCAATTAAATGAAGAGCTAAAACAGCGAATAAGCTCATTGGCAGTAATGATTCGAAGACTGTTGCCCATTCAAGGCAAAGCAAAATCAATAAAGAAGAAGAGAAATCTAACACGAAGATACAATAAATGAAGACCAAAAGAAGAAAATTCAAACGAAAACGACGCCTGAAGATGTTTTGAGTGTCGGTGGGGCAAATGAAAGCAGCAATAAGTTCGCAGTACTGGAAGAACTGAGCATGGACATGCAAGAAGACAAAACAACCGGGGATCAAAAATATGATTATTATGGCAGCAATAACATTCATAATAATAGCTTTATATACTATTTAAAAAAGAAAATTAAGGCGAAAAAACCAACTCATCTGTCTGCTGGTCTTTCAGTCAAAACTATTAAGAATACCGAAAAAGTACCGTCAATCAACGCGTTCGCGCAGCGCAGTGGGGACATGTTTCAGCTATTTGCTGCTGAACGTAAAACCAATAGCTTCGAAATTAAACGGAAGAACGCAGACAAAATAACGATGAGAACGAAATCACTGGTTGACTTCACGTCAGCATTGATGGATAGGGAGTTGAAATCGCACCAGATGCAGATGCCTACACAGGAAAACAAACCTCCAAGTATACGAATCTATGCTAGCTATGTTACGGGTGTGAAACATGGACCCCAACCCAAGTATCCGCCAACATATCGAACGCCTTCGTAAGACGGGTCCCGAGGCGAATAATTGGAGTGAAGCTAGATGGCGATGGCGAGTTCGATACAACCATGAGCTGTATGAGTTTTTGACGAGCCTGACTGCTAGCCTATGGCTAGCGGAGCAGTTACCAGAGGACTGGCGAAAAAGTTTAATATGCCCTGTACGCAAAAAGGGGGACAAATTAAGGTGTGAACATTATAGAGGCATCGCTCTGCTGTGTACGTCTTATCAACTGCTCTCCAAAATCATAGAAAGAAAATTAAAACAGTACTATGAAAGTACTATAGGAGAGCATCAGGGAGACTTTCGAAGTGGACGATCTACTATAGACCCAATATTCTCAGCAAAGCAGGCGCTCGAAATTTGCTGGGAATATAACATCAAAATGCACTAACTCTTTGTAGACTTCATGCAAGCATGCGACAGTGTCGACAGAAGTTCGTTGCTTAAAATATTGTTTAACTTTGGCGTCCCAGCAACACTAGTCCGCATGGTCAAGATCACAATGCTAAACACAGAGTTCCTGGTCAATGTAAACGGTGAACTAATGGAGAACTTTAGAATGGAATCAGGCTTAAAACAAGGGGGTGGACTTGCCTCAATTCTCTTTAATGTTGCGCTGGAACACGTCATCAGGAAGACATCAGCTGAAAGCTCGCGTACATTAATGTTCATCACAATTGGTAGAATATGCTGATGACGTCAATATAACGGCACGTTCAACATAAAATGCCAACAGAGCATTTCTGAGCCTAGAATCTGAAGCAGACCCAATTGGCCTACGAAGTAATGACACTATAACTAGATTGATGACTAAAACGAGAAAGAAAAGTCCAGTTTGACCAAACCTAACCGTAGGCGACTATAATTTTGAAAATGTTGAAAATTTTATCTTGGAGCCAATCTGAATAGAAGATGCGCTGAAAAGAACGAGATTGGACGCCGCATAAACACCGCAAATAAAGCCTATTCCTCCGTACTTCCCATTCTAATGTCCAGAGTTGTGTAAAGGTAAAATAAGCTCCGCATTTACAAAACACTAGTTAAATCTGTGCTGTTATATGGAAGTGAAACATGGATCCTGACGAGCGAATCCGAAAAGCCAGTGGACATATTTGAACGCAAAATGCTCCGAAAAATCTACGGCCCAGTGAAACAAGGAACAGAGTGGAGACTACGTTGCAACGATGAGTTCTATGAACTATTTGACGATCCACCTGTTTCTTCTTGCGCAAAATTACGTAAATTGCAATGGGCGGGTTATGTACAAAGAATGGAAGAAAACCGCCTACCCAAAAGAACGTTAAAGGGTAGAGCCCAAGGTAGACGGCCAGCGAGAAGACCGAGGACTCGATGGGAAGACACGATTGAAGCTGATAGCAGGTCCTTGTGGGGAGTGAGCAATTGGTGGACGAGGTCGCACAACCGTCATGATTGGAGATTAATCCTGGAGGCCAAGGCCCGGATCGGCCTGTCACACGATAGATGATGATGATGATGATGAAATGACATTAAAGGCGGCCTGGTGACTTTTGTTTTGGATTAAATATAGTAAACAATAATAAATGATCGCACTAATGTTCAGATTGGGATTTGTTGGTGAAACTCTATTTGGAACCTTATGGTACTATAGAAGTCTATAGGGTCAGAAACACGCTTGGCCGAAGGATTATAACTTGTGAGAGGTACACAACTGGGTTTACTCATAGAGAAAGTAAAAACTAAAGTCTACTGACTTGGGAAAACGTTTTTTATTAGAACTGTGAAAATTGACGGGAAGTCATACATAATCATACATGTTAGAATGAATTCAAATGAATCCTAAATTCGTTTAAAATGTAAAATTATTGTTTCACAATGAGAGTGTGACGGGACAAGGCAGCTGGAGATTAACTTCAGATTATCTTGTCAAGATGAGCGATTGGATATAATTTCAGCAATTGGCCCAAGTGTCTCGTATAAAATAAATTAATGTAAATATGCAACTTTGCAGTCCAAAAAATACTTAAAAACCGATGGGATATTTACTAACATTTCTTGTAATTAAAAAAAAAAAATCTCGAATAAATTCATTGCTTTAAACAGTCAGATATTACGCAAGAGATTAACACACTAACAACTACACCATGTGAGCTAGTGCAAATAGAAGGCAAATTATACTATTATTTAACAAGTTGGGTGATTGCCGACTTCCGAACTATGTTTTCCATATTTCAATTAGAAGGCTACCTTCGACTTTTTTCGTATATTCCTATGAATCATTTGATTGACAACCGATTCCCTCCCTATGAAAACCCCATTCTTGGTAAAATGATATTTTAAGCCTTTGTTTGATACTATTGGAACATATTTAAGGGATTGTAATATATTATATGGTCGGGGGATTTCAAAAAGAAGATGGATAATACAAGGTGTTTTCCAAAATAAACGAGACTTTTGTCATAAAAATTTTTTGGCTGCGCCATCTGTGAGTGAGATAGTGGGTTGGAAAGTTACATCCCTCCCTGACTTGCAGTGAAAGTTTGGTGACATTCGGTTCAGTGAAAGCGAAGTTATTGAGTCTTAAGTGACAGTATGTTTTTGTCATTGGTACAAAAATGAGTTTCAAACAAAGAACTAATATCAAATTTTGTTTTAAAATCCGTAAAACATTTACCGAAACATTTGTATTGATGAAAAAAGTTTATGGCGATGATTGTCTATCTCGTGCTAGAGTTCATGAGTGGTTTACACGTTTCAGAGATTGCCGTGAGGACATAAATGACGATGAATATACGGGCCGCCCAGAATCAGTGATCACCGAAAACTCCATCCAAATTGTGCGTGAATTTATCAAAAATGAGCCGAAATCATCGTTGAAATTCATGGAATCGGAGTTGAATATCTCCAAAACATCGGTTTATCGCATATTAACCGATCATTTGTGTCATGTAAATGTATATGTACTCGTACCATATTTGAAGAGAATAAATCAGTTGCATTCAGAATTCAGACTTGTTTGGTCGTGTCACACTTAACTTAACATTGGCGAAGAGGATAAAAAAACAATTACGGATTTTACCAGAGCAATGTGTTGGAAGTAAAATAAACGGTTCACGATGAAACCAGAACAATTTAATTCGTTTATGGGAGCCTTCCAATCATTAATACAGGGAATGACGATTGAAAACACCTCGAGACGACAGCACTCCGGAAATCAATCCAGCATACGAATTGCAGAGCATCATGAGGGGATTTAAATGTGAAAAATTCGACACCCACATACAAGTCGCCATGTTTAAAGGCTTTTTTGAGGCACAATGTCGAATGTGGGGTCTCGGTAATTCAATAAATAATGCGAACGTTGCCGCGAAACGTGAGTTATTTTTGTAGTGTCTTAAGCCAGAAACTTTCACGAGCTGAAAGTTGCCTTTGCCGACGCTAGTGCAGAATTTGAGAAACACACATATGACGCCATTTATGAAAAATTTTTGCGTTGACGAATTTCTGGAACAGCATTCGACGCCCCGAAATCAGCTTAAAGAATTAAGCCGAGATTGCGGCTACAACGGCAACATGCTCGATCGACAATTGCGTGATTGTTTTGTAACGGAATTGCATCATAAACGACTCGAAATAGAATTAAAACAACGTTGGCCGGACCTTAAATCAAAAAACATTGAAGGTTTAGATGTGGAAGTAACATTTGCAGAAATGTTCGCTGTGGCTCAAGCGCGAGAGGCAGCAGAAAAAGACTATGACACTAGTGGCTGTGAATCGGTGAAACGCGTTCAAGACCCGACAAAACTTAAAATAGTTAGAAAACTTCAAAGTAACTAGTGTCGACGGTGCGGTAAGCCAAAAATGCATAAACAATGCCGCGCAGAAAATAAAATTTGCGAAGGGTGCGGTATCCGAGGACATTTTGGATCGTGCTGCATCAAACGTGGTCGACCTCAATTAAGTTACACAAGTGCACACACACGTGCCAATACAAACGAAAGCGAGAGCAATACAACTACTAAAAGCAACAAAAAGTATACGAGAAAGCGAAACAGCTTCCAGAAGAGAAAAATTTTTAAAATGAGCGAGACACACAGCTCCGACGACGAAACGGAATTCGACTCAATATTCCACGTTAAAGGGAAAAAGAATAAAAGTCATCAACAACATTAAATGCACGATGGATTGGTATTCAGGGGCAGCACACTCGATTATCAGCACAGCTTTGTGGAGGAGAATCTGATCACCATCACTATCAAAGCTCCCCACACTGGAAGCATACGGAAACTTCAAATTGAGACCTATGGATAAAACGTTTGTGATCGTAAAACTGCAAAATAGGACAGCTATTCTCCCGGTAGTTGTATTGGACAACGCAGAACATTTGCTATTTGGTTTACCGTGGAGTGAAGCGTTTGCATGCAATTTCCGTCTGCGGTGTACTCGCTGAAGGAATCCAAGCATCAAAAGAAATACAACAACGATTACCTTGACCGATAATTATCCAAAATTATTCAGGAAAATATAATCCTTTTTGAGAGCTCACTCGGTAAGATTAAAAATTTTCAAATTAAAATTCATTTAAAACCTAACGCGAAGCCTATACATGTACCGGCGCGTCCAATAAAATTCGGTTTACAAAAAAAAAAAATGTAGAAGCTGAACTAGACAGACTTATAGAAAAAGGGGTGATTTCACACGTCCTAACAATGCACCGCTAGAGTGGGCAGCACCCACAGTAAATATCGTAAAGAAAGATGGTACAATTAGAATTCGCGGTGACTTTCGAACAACACTTAATCCCGCGCTATTAACAGAACGGCATCTAGTCCCACTTTTTGATCAGCTGTCACACAAACGATCTCGTGGAGAAACGTATACAACGCTTGACTTAAAGGATGCATATCTGCAATTTGAAATACAACCTGACTCAAGGAAATTCGTAGTTATTTCGACTCACAGAGGATATTATCAGTACAACCGTCTTCCTTTTGGCATCGCGAATAGCTCGGCTAGTTTTCAAAGGTATTTGGAAAACTCATTAGAAGGGATACCCAACGTTGCGGTATATTTTGACAATATCGCCATGACGGGCAAGGACAATCACACGCATTTGGTAAACATAAAATAAGTTTTACGACGACTACGCGCAGCAGGTTTTCGAGTAAAACTGAGCAAGTGCGCGTTTATGCATCCCTCAATCGAATATTTGGGACATACAATCAGTAAAGAAGGTATACGACCGTCACAATCCAAATTGGCAGCGACTGCAAATGCTTCAACACCAACCAACGTAAAGGAGCTCAGATCTTTTTTAGGTTTAACAAATCTTTATGAATGATTTATAGTATACCAAACCTGCACGGTGCGTGTGCAAAACTTCACTCATTAACAGGAACACGACAACAAGAGAGGTGCGGCCCTGCGGAATTACAGACACATAAAGCAAAAGGTGGTTAAAGCTAATATTATCGTGCCGTACGACCTTAACCGCCAACTATACGTAGCATGTGACGCATCTGAAAAAGGAGTAGGAGCTGTGTTATTTCATAAAATTAGTGTGCAAAGCGAGGAGCCTATCGCCTTTGCTTCTCGCAAACTTACTAACGCTGAGCAAAAATATTCTGTCGCCGATTGCGAAGCCTCAGCAATATTTTTCGCAGGAAGAAAATTGACCAGTTTTTACAAGGTACTACGTTCACGCTAATCACATACCATAAGCCGTTACAACGTTTTTTTGGCGAAAATCGGAATCGGCCGAAATTGGTCAATAGCCGACTGACTCGGTGGGCGCTCTACGTCGGATCGTATAAGTACAACATATAATATAGAAGAGGAGCTTAGAATGTTATTGCAGATTGCTTATCACGACTTCCGAATAATGACGAACGGGCAGGCAGAGACGAGCAGCGGATTAACAAGATATCCGAGGAATTACTAAGTAGTAAGTACGACGATATACAACTATCACAAAAGGTTTATGGCTAGTAAGATTATGTTGGAGTAGCAAAGAAGTAACGAACGAGCTTAAACCGTACTACATCAAGAAAGATGAAAACGCTACAACCAACAACATTCTAACCTGGCAGGGTAGACTAATCATACCTGACAAACTTCGACAATCCGTGTTGAGACGTCTACACATCGGACATCTGGGAATAGTTGCTATGCTTGCAATAGCCCGTTTTTATGTCTGGCGGCCACTTATAAATGCCGACATCGACCCATTTGTAAAAAAATGCAGGCCATGCCAGGAACAAAGGCCGCAATGCACTGAACTTCCAGTGTTTTCGTGGACTATATCGAAAAGACCATGGCAACGAATCCATGTGGACTTTGCTGGACCATACGAGGATTAGTAGGGGCTTGTTGTAGTTGATGCCCTTTAAAAATGGGTCGATATCCGACCTTTCAAACAAACAAGAGCCGAACATCTATGTGATACGCTAGATGATATTTTTACCAAGTTTGGATTACCGCAAATCATTGTATCGGATAACGGGCCACAATTTATATCCGAAAAGTTTCAACATTTTTGTAAATAATGATGCATAAACCACATTAGATCGTCACCATAAAATCCCAGGACCCATGGGCTCGCTGAATGTTTTTTTGTTCAGACTTTTAAAACAAGAGCGAGAGCCAGTAAAAATGAAAACAAGACAATGCAGCAGCGCCTTCTTGAGCTTCTGTCCAAATATAGGAATACTCCACATGCTGCAACGGGTAAGCCTCCAGCTGAGATGATGTTTGGCAGACGACTGAAGGGTATTTTTGACAACTTCAAGCCCGACAAGAGACAAGAACTGCAGTTCAAGAGCCTAAGACAAGAGATTGAATCAGGTAAGAAAATATGCGAATTCTAACCAGGGCAACAAGTCTATTACAAGACAAAACTTGAAAAAAAATGGCAGCCAGCAAAAGTTACGGCGAGAACACATCGGTACTCCTATCTAATACTAACTCTCGACGGTGTGGAGAGAAGATGACACTGCGACCACATGCGCGAACGTAATGAAGACGAAGACGTAGATAAAAACGACATTCTTCCAGACTTGCAGATCTCACCAAATATACCAATAATCGTTGAAAAGACACAGCCTATTACGACCAGTACTCCGACATCTCAAGTCGGATCTCAAGAGACTGATGGAAAATATGGAACTACCCTCAGAACTGAGACGAAGCAACCGTATTCGGAGAGAGTCAGACCGTTTCAGAAGCAGTGCTTACCAATGAAAATTTGTTACCTACTTAATTTTTTTCTGAATATTACTAATTGAATTCATTCAGCTTGAATATTTAGTACTTTCAAAATTTGTTGAATTACATTTGATTTTTTATTTCGCTATTTGCTTTGAATGAATATTGATAATTTAACATAATTGAATATGTATCGCCTTATGATTCGGCGGGAGGAATGTCATATTTGAAGAGAATAAATCAGTTGGAATCAGAACTCGGACTTGTTTGGTCGTGTCACACTTAACATAACAATTGGGCTTACGAAAGGTCTCTGCACGTTAACTGATGACCTAAAATTGCTCAGAATTCAACATTCGAAAGACATCATTAAAGTGGCGAGAAAAGACGAGAACTTCCTTTACAACATTGTAACTGGTTATGAAACATGGTGGTTCCAATATGAACCCAAAACCAATCGTCAAAGTGCCGAATGGAAGGCCCCAGACGAGCCACTACCCAAAAAACCGCGTTTGGAGAAGTCAAAAATCAAGTCAATGCTCATTTGTTTTTACGATTCCAAGGGAATTGTCCACAAGGAGTTCTTGCCAATGGGCCAAACCGTCAATGCAATTTTCGATCTTGGCGTTTTGCAGCGTTTGTTGCATCGCATTCGTCGAATTCGGCGTGAATAACTCGAAGGAGGAAGCTGGCGCTTAGTGCATGATAATGCACCATCTCATTGATCCACTCTTGTGACTGATTTTTTGACTAGAATCGCAGTTTAACCATCAATCACTCACCGTATTTGCCTGGTATGGCTCCCTGTGACTTCTACCTATTCGGAAAACTGCATTTGGCCATGAAAGGAAAACGCTTGTACCGACATCCTGAAGGACATTTCGATCAATGACCTGAAACACTCTTTCGAAAAGCTTTTGGACCGCGCAAAACAGTGTATCGAGGCCGGAGGAGACTATTTTGAATAAATAAACTCGAATTTATCAGAACAAAGCTGCTGTTGTTTCTATTTTAGCTCAGTCTCGTTTATTTTGGAAAACACCTTGTAGTTTAATTTATATGTTTTTCACTCAGGTAGATGATTTTATTAACCGTGTTTTGCATCAATACCATTGAACTCATTCTTATTGGGTCCAAATTCATTGAAAGAATAACTTACAGCATTTTAATCGAAATAGTAACTATGTTTAGACGAGTCCAATATAAAGAAGAACGTTTTTCAATTGGAAGATTCCATAAAAATTTTGACAGGCAATAGAAAATATTTTTTTGAGATATTTTGACATTTATTCCCAATAAAAGTTAGGGTTAGAAGGTAGTTCATCACAAAAGTAGAATCATTGATAATCTATCAGACCACGCAAATAGTAGCTTACACATATCATGGAATGATCATTTTACCACTGACAAAAACTCAAAACAATTCACGAATACACTTGGTTTGCTTGCAAATATTTACATTGTAACACCAATACCACATTTTGTGAGATTCAGGAACTCCAATGATTGAAAACTTCAATTTTGAAAATACCTTTTTGTTTGAATAGTTTAACGATATGCGGGGTAAGCTTATATTCAAGTAAAGTAATGACATCATGATGGGGTTGGGGGTTGGACTCAGGGGTGAGTGATTTTTTTTCCAGCAAATACAAAGGGGGAATACACAAAACTCAAAATGAAGTCTTTGACGAAATACATTGCAGCCATCGAACTTAGAAATAAGTGTAATGAGGGGGATTGTAAACTGCACATAAGATTAGTCTTATGGGAGGGGCTGAAAAAGGGAAACCAATTGTTGCTTTTACTGGGATGTTGTAGTAATGATTTCTTAGAGAGAAATTTTTGGGAAGACGACGATAAAAACAATAAAACTGAAAAGCATTATTTCTTGAGTTGATTAAATGAACTGGTTATTTTTTAACTTTTATCACCTTCTCAAAAAAAAACCACCCCGATTTGGCATGGAAACTTTCTGACAAATTACAAGGACTCTCTAAAGATAAATCCTTGAGACGCCGAATTCACTTTCTTGAAAATGGATATTCTACTTTCGACATCTTACTCAAATTAGATGGCATTTCGCGTAGCATTGAACTGTTTTTCTTATTTCCGGAAGTTCTTAAACTTCAAAATTAGACATGAAACCATTTTTCTAGTATTAAGCAATAATTACTTAAAACAGGACCTTGGACTAATTGCTCACTAGTGAGCTACTTTTTCATTGAAAGTATACGAATAATTAGCAAGCAACAAGGCGCGTTCCAGGTCGTTTATCATTTTTTTTTCTATTTCAATTGCGCGTAGTAAATTTTCCAAACAATCCGACATTGAACTGAATATTATCGCATTAATCCATCAAATGAAAAAAACATAAATACCATCAGAAAAATACCATAACGAATGGATGAAGAAATAAAGAGTTTCGAAAATTAATCATTTTGCAAAATAAGTAATTCCAATTAGATCCACCCTGCATACAAAATAAATGCACCATGATAATATGCATCATTGTAGCCATCAGTAACACAGTTAAAAACACCAGAAAATTGCAGGAAAATCATTTAACAACGATTTTTCCCAATATCAGTAGGAGCAACATTTTACCGAGCAATCTCAAACAGTTTACTCTGATTCGTAGCTAAGCGGGACGACCGTTGCATTTGCATATTTCGATAATGGCTTTGCACTTTGAGATCATTATTACAATAATTGTTGTTATTATTATTGTTGCTCGAACAGGTACACTTTTGTGGTTGTTGCAATTGCGAAAAGTGTTTGCGACTATTGTAGTCAATGGCAGCCGAATTAATTTTGTTACTATTGGGCAAACGCGACGAGGAATGGTGCGACGACACTGACATAGGCGCGTAGTACGGATATTGTTTAGGATTCACTTTTGTTGAGGCATAATCCAAGGCATTGGTCGACTTGGAGATGTTGGTGTAGGCTTTGTTGTGGCCCAGCAAATGAAAGTTGCTGGCGCGAATGTACTTGACGTTGTTGTTGCCGCCGCCACCGTTGCCATTTGCTTTAGAAAGCCAGGGCCCTTGATGAGCCGAGCCACTTTCTTTCGGATGGACCCACGACGATTTGCGATCGTTACCACTTCTCAACATTGCACTGATATTTGGATACTACAACACATCTTCAAATTCACTTTCCCCGAACCGACGTTCGTTTCCCTTTTCACGCAAGGACGAAGGGAGCACGATCTGCGCGATAACCGTTCGTATTGAATGGTCACTTTTTAACTAGATTAGCGACTTGTGCGTAAGCGAAAGAAAAAGTTCAGTTAAGACCGCACGAAATCGGTTTGTCTTCTTGACGAATGGACGGACGGACCGACATCTAGTCGAAGTAGCTGAGGAAAAGTTCAATTCGACTGCGGAGCCGAATCTGAAAGTAAAGTAGAACGAACGAATAAAAGATAAACGAGTCATCAACTCAACGAAAAAGTGGAAAGCAGCAGCACTAGCAGTAGATTTCTTGATTTCTTTCAAAGATACAAAAAAAAAACACCAGCAGTGGATATATTATATTATTGAGCCGTCGTGGCGTTTATACGTTTACTTAGTCGCATTTTCGTCTTCATCTTTCTTTTGGTTTACCTTTGCCTCACTTTACGCTCATAAACCCAATTGGCATTTCTCCTCCACTCTCAGGTGTTGTGTGAAGCTTCGGCGGTGTTTCCGGTTTTTGCTGCGTACAGCAACTGTACAATGATTGTATTTGCCTAGGTATCTAGTGGATGCAATAGCTGTATCAACTAACATCAAAGAAGAGGTAGAAGAAGAAGCATAACAGCACCAACAACATTTCTTCAGATGGTTTCTTTTTTCTGCCATGGATCTCTTGGTAAGTTAGATTGATAGGAACGGTACGCAACCAATGCACCGCGGGAAATTTTAAGCTTTCCATAAAGTTTATGAAGGTAGTTTTATAGTTTTAACTACGATGGCTAATAAGCTTTTGTGAGTTTTATAAGAAAGGTATTGCTCACTTTTGATTTTATTATTCGAAGATCGTTCGGAATTTATGTCTACTCGTATTTCGATGAAAAACAAACTATTTTTAGCTGATTGGTTAGCAGAGCTGAAGAAGTTTTTGGGTTTTATATTGAATGAAGATAGAAAACCCAATTTGTTAAAATTTCTAGTAGAAATAACGATAGCGAAAGCTTTCCAGAGGGAAAGAAAAATGCATTTTGAATCCAACCCATTTCTGGCCAATGTTGCGTAAATGCCGAATAAAATATGGTAATTTTTTTAAATTACAGTTTTGGAGATTTTTAGCCAGTTTCCGTAACACGGCATTCTTTGATGCACACTTAGTTAAAAAAAATATTTTATATTCATGTTTATATAAGTTTTTTTCGTTCAAAAGATTCTCATTTCTTCCAGTTTTAAGGAAAAGTTTCAAATATGTTTGTAAAAAAATCTAAATTTTAGTATTCTTAAGTAAAAAATAAGCTAATTATCTTAAGTAAAAAATAAGCTAATTCTTTTATCGAATTTCGATTTTCTTTATCAAAAAAGTCGAATTTGAAATAGCTGTTGCATTTTCTCGACTTTGGCCGTTACAGATTGTAGTAATCGAGCAGTCACACGAGCAAACTGCTTGAAAACCTTCCTAGCCCTTAGCCGAAATTTCATTTGCAAATTTAGAAAAAGATTTCATTACTTCCATTCATAGTTGTAATTTGTAAAATATTTTTTTTCTTATTATTATTATTAAACGTAATTTTATATTAATTTTCTTTTATATTAATTTTAAACGTTTCTCTTTAATTATATTCTTCATGAGATTTAACTTTTATTACTATTTACAATCTTTTCCATTTTTCTTTGCTTTAGTTGATTCTTTGAAAATTTTTAAATCTGCAAATTAAAATTCTGGACATGGGAACACTGATTTAGTGCATCCCGCCCGTGTATTCCATTGCTGAATGCAATCTAACGCGGCTATATTGAAGGTACCGTTGCAACAGGAAAAAATAAAGAAAAGACTTGGCCGGATCGGGGAGTCCACGGAAGATTGCGAAACGGTGAACGGGTTGTGAGCAATTATTTTTCACGGATTTTATAGCGCTTGTCTTGTCGGATGTTTCGTTAAAGTATATGAACATTAATTTTGGTGTCCCAATTCGATCATTTGGGGTACGATTGCGCAGCAGGGTGCGGGCGCTTGAAAAAATTAATATCACACCGAGAGGGATGGAATCCTGACGGAAGTTTCGTCGAAAGGATCGCGAAGTGCAAGATCGAACACCCCGGTTTTGCATTATTCGAGCTGGAGGTTGTCTCCGACCCAACGAGAATCGTCTCAGTTCGACACCGGACCTCCCTTTCGCATTTCCCTTGCTCGGAAAACGTGAAAACCTAGCGCAGGGCATCCCACGATTGTGTTGTGGGTGATTAAATTTTATATCGTCGCTCAATACGTAAATCCGCGACTACCCACCATACAGCCCGTGGAACGTGACCCGATCAAAAATGCGACGCCGGATCAAGGAGTAGGGAGTCGCGCAAAACTCCGCGGTTGCTCTAAAACCTGACCACCTCAAGTTGTTGCAAATCGCAATCGGGACTCAGAAGGCAACAAGGAATTTAAGTTCCATGAGTCGTCGTCCACCTCCCAATCATGAGAGCGTTATTCAATTATAGTAGTCGTTCTCAGTTTTAGTACCGGGTGGGCATATCTGTCGCTTTTTTTTGTTTTAAAATATTTGCTTTCTCGAAGTTGTCCAGTATGATCGTGGAAAATAAATTTATCGTTAAACTGCTGCGAGAAGGGGAACCTTGAATTGCCCCACCAAACAACTTGATGCTGTCTCTACTTGGCCTACAATAAATAATTGCATTCGACGTCTCGTTCCGACGCACACAAAATTATGTATGGATGGCTTTCAATCGAGAGCAAAATATACCCATGAACAGTATTGCTCATGGGTATATTTTGACATGATGGAAATGAAACGGGTTACAGGTGATTATTATAGTTTTTGACGACGATTGATTGTACGAATACAATTTATGCAATCGGCCGTGGTGGAAATAGTTGGTGGTGGAAATAGGACGTGAGTGTTGCCCGGAGCCGACACTGCCGTCAAGAGTGCTCGCGCTTGATCGGAAGATATTGTTAAACTTAGCTTGTCGCGGTTCGAATTTGGGCAGTCAACAAATCTGCAGCAGCAATTAAACTTTCTAAGCAAATCGTGTTCTGCCACGGGCGAAATCAATAAGGAGCCGCGAAGAAGAATTTGTTTAGTATCGAATTCTCAACGCGAGTTTTGGGGAGCAACTGGAAATAGGAAAAAGTATGAAAATGGAAAGTGCGATTGAGGTTCAGCTCTCAATGCTTGAAAATGGGCGAACAGAGTCGCCTTCGTCGTCATTATCCATCTTCATTGTCGTCGTCGTAATAGTAAATCATTGACAAAGCAAGTATTTACTTTCGGGCGTGCAACAATCGTGCAAGAAATGTGTGAAAGTTTCCGAAATTTCACCAAACTTTATGTGCGGGCTCCAGTTTTCCATTTTGCACGAATGTTTTTCGTTTCTTCAGCAGTCGCGGTCTTTTCTTGTTAATCAGTCTGTACTGATTTCAATATCTTCACTGTGAAGTGTGAGCCAACAACGAGAACCACCATGCCCCATTCTTATTAGGATTCGCCCATGAAAGTTCGCAATTGGTGGTGATTTGGGTGGAGACGAAAAACGTTATCCCCGTACTTTGCTCCACGTCTGCTTCGTGCATTCCCAAGCTATCGTTGGTCGATTTCGACATGTAGACTTTTGTGGACTGAAGAAATACCAGTAAGGTAAGCGAAGATAATTTAGTAGTTGATGATAGTAATAGGGGATCAAATGTCTCCCAAAATTCCGGAAAGGGATTAACTGGACGACGCACACAGTCATCTAACTGTACATTTGCCGTGAAAATCACCAAAGGTCCGCGTGGCCTAGGACTTTCAATATCAGGCGGAGTCGCTTCGAACGCACCATTCCCAGGACTTATAAGAATTAAGCGCCTATTTCCACGTGAGGCTGCATGGTCAACGGGACAGCTGCAATCGGGCAGTATTATATTACAAGTAAATGGGAATCATTATAAAATCCAAGTGTTTGGGTTAACATTTTTAATTATTATATGACATTTTCAAATCAACCGTCGCAGAAACCCCAATTTTAATCAGTACTGCGCCCGACATGATTTTGCTTCGGTTTAAACTCTTCTCATTTTGAGTATATCCGTTATTTCCGTGATTTCTGCTTTATTTTGTAAATCATATGTGGACTTGTATGTAAAATAAAATGCAAATAAATTTCATAAAATGCACAATTTGCATGTAGTAGTAAGCGAGAATAAAGTGATGAACCTCATTTTAATGGGCAGGATAAAATTTCGTGTATCCGTTATTCTGACGGCGATATCAGAGTCTCAGGCAAATTCACAGGCCTCAATACCCTCAATAATATTGATTTGATAATAGGACTAACGTATTAACTTGAAGTGAATTAATCGGGCAGTAACTTAATTCAAATTTGGTTTAAGACAATTGCCTTTCGTGATATGTATTGTAACTATATGTTTTGGGTCTTCATACGTGACCAAACTTGACCTATGCACATGTGAAGTTTTGTCATATTGATGACGTATAAGTAATCAAAATGACTATATTAAACGTGTAGTTTGCGAGAAATAAAGAAAGAATAGATAGTACTGAGAATCGTTTATAATTCCCAACATAGGTTGGGTAGCTACAAAGTAGTGATAGCCCGATGTGATAAATAAAAGAACAGTATTTTAGTGGGAGTTTACGATGCAGTGCAAGCAATTATCATTTCGAAAAATGATTATCGGGAAAACTGTTTACCGCACAATGCCGAGCGAAACATGGGACGTGCAACAGAACGACGCAGTCGCAACGCGGTCGCAATTTACCCCAGTAACTGTGAGACTGCTCGAAGTTACCCCGGCAAAGCCAGCCCTTTGGCTCGCCCTCTACGAATGATACTTCGAGACGGTAAACATAACGCCTGAAGCAGCGAAATTCATGCATGCAATTTTGTTTCTCCATACGCTCTATACCTACGGTAGAAATTGAAGATCGAGTACTTCGTCCCAATACAAACCATACATTTACCACGCCCAAAGAGCTGTTCATCAAACGTTTAAGCATCTCCCAAGACCAAAAAACCCGCGAGCTATTTGAAAAAGCGCCAATTGGCGACCGGGAGCCTACGCAGTTCTTATGTGAACTACGTTCCCTGGGTGGCAAAGTATTTAATGACGACGTCTGACGTACAATTTAGAGTAGATTTCCCAGCGATATGCAGGCGATACTATCGAAGCAACAGACTCTAACGCTCGATCAGCTGGCGACATGAGCGAAGTTTACCACTGGATGTTGGGGGGCCCATGCGGGGGTTTGATAGTATGCATAAAATGTAATGAAATAGAGACAATTTAATTACAAATCATGTTAATTTTACATCTATACTAATTGAAAATGTATTTAAAGATACAGAACAATACATTTAAAGTCATGAAAGTAAAAAGGATAGGCAAATTTATAGCATTAAAACCCTAAAAAAAGACTGGGTGTAATTAACATCAATATTTTAAAATGTGAAAATATTTAGTTCGTCAGCTCATGTTCAACACTTCCAGGGTGTAGGCCTGTTTCAAGTAAGGGTTAATTTTCTTCTTTCCTTTTTAGAGCTATAAACATAAACCAAACTCTTCAATTTTCTTGCAACATCTGATTCAGAGTATAGAATCATTAGGTTGTCCATCCTTTCTTGTCCCACAGTGTACCGCAACCAGTTGTGAATCTACCTCACCGCTGAAAAAGATCTCTCACAGGTGGCACTATTTGATAGCAAGACGGGAGCAAATTTCAGAAGGGTACCATAACTTTTGTAAGTCGCTGAGCCGATTTTTAATACCACTTCCATTAATTTTGCCACAAATTCTTTTAGCGCTTTTGTTTGCAGACATATACCAGAACTTCCCACAACTCTTCTCAAAACTGCCATTTCTGCCTTCAGCATATTTGTATTAATTCAGCTATATGGTTCTGCTGCAGCTTCATCTACTCGGATAAACTGTTCGCTGGCATTAGCGTTTTCCAAAGCATCGCCGCTGAACCTTCTTTTAAACTCTTCAATTAAAATATCCAGCAAAGAATAATAAAAGCCGTTCTTGTACTTATTTTTTTCGAGTTCACTCGTTTTCTGCACATCGGTTGTTTCAGAATACATATCATCTCTGTTTCTCTAGTCTACTGAACTACATATTACAAAATCATCTAGGTTTTTCGATGTCATTCGAGGCCGCTTTGGCTTGGAGCTACTACCTAAAGCGATGCTATCCTCATCTTCGTTTTGAAAAATACTTAGATTAACATCTTTAACATATCAAAACTCTTTATGTCTAGCCATTTACTATCCCATGAGACTTCGTTTCGATTATTAGTTAGCGCCTTGATCACACCCTTAGCGACACTCGCACTTTGTGCGATTGATGAGTCAGCTTTCTGCAGAGCTAGGTTTAGTACATTGATTAATGGCAGGTACTGAGAAAACACTGACAAACATACGATGAAATTCAGTGATGTTACAGATGAAAGTAGACCCTTTGCCTCTGGATTTCTGGGATTCCTGATGTCAGATGCTGTTGCTGTGAGTGCAGCAATAACTGCAGAGTAGTTTCTTTTCACAGATGAAACTGAAGTGGCTCTGCAAGACCAGCGAGTATCACTTAGCTTGTGAAGTTCATGAGGTCCCGGAATGGTTATGTTTAGCTCTTTCTGAATTATTTTAAACTCAGCGTGTGTGTAAAGATAGCTAAAGTATTGGTATAAACATTGCATAATGTTAAACAAATTGCATCTTAAATCTTTGTCCTTGCAAGCTGTAACTAGTATAGGTTGACTTTGTGGGCCAAGCAATGGACATAGATTGCATAGGGGTTACGTTTTTTGACGATAGCTTGTAAACCGTTGTTTATTCCAGACATGTCATTGGCGCCATCATAGGCCTGGCCAACGATCAAAGAACTTAATCCAAGATCATCTAATTTTTGAAATATAACATCAGCCAAAGAAAGAGCGGATCTTAAAGAGACACATCTTTCATGGCTATTACTTTTTCTTTTAGCTCGTGTCCTACTAAGTACCGAACGCAAATGCAAAGTTGCTGAGTTCTATGGGATTTAGCTTCATTTACCATTAGTGCAAAAATCCAGGGCTGTTTATTTCATCTACATCCTTTCTTAAAACTTCTGTCGTTATGATACACAACAACTCGTTTTGGACGTCAGGGCTAGTCATGTTAAAATACTTATTGTATTTTTCTTTGAATTTTTTATCGTACTTGAAAAAAAATCACACAATTCCAAGAAATTTCCTTTGTTGTCTGACATATCGGACTCATCATGACCCCTTAGAAGTAAACCCTGCTTTGACAGATATAGCAATACACAATATCAATCAACTTTTTCATATAGTTTCTGTTCTTTGCCGCAGCCAGACAACAGTGTTGACACAGACTGAGTTGGTTTTCTGTATTGAACCCATTTTGATATGGAAAAAGAATGGGCTGCAACAATTGCTTGCATATCTAATTTCTCACACGCTTTTTTCCAATTTTTCATTCGCTTTTCAAGAAACAACTCTTTTCTGTTGCTTGAGGGAAACTGCCTACAGACAAAGCAAAAAACGGCATCGTTGTTAATGCTGTATTCTACCCATTCATACTTTTTGTAGTATAAAAGAGAAAAAATGCGCTTTCTACTACTTGGAAAGTCTGTCAGGGGGTACTACTGCAAGACTGGGCGAGCTGGTCACCAAGATCATTTGACGGGAGCCTAGGCGCAGGGGCAAGGTCAGTGTTTGTCTCTTCGAAACAAGTTGGAGACGTTTGAGGGTTAGGTGTCTGTTTACAAGTAGCACTTTGTACAGCTGGTTTGTTGTCTAAAATTTTGATGCTTTGATTTTCACTTGCTATAGGGTTTTGTTTAAAAAACAAACGAATGTCTGGCTGCAGTTTTTTTACTCATGTTTACACACGCACAACGCACTGTCTTAACGTATGTGATGACAATGAACACTGAGCTGACACAATGTGGTGGCACGGTAAGTTTGACAGTTAGTGTTGCCAACGGTAATGTTACATTTTCCCAGAGCAATCTAAAAAATAGCCCTTACTCATAATCAGGCCACCTCAACAATGTGTTTAATCTATGATAAACACGTTCTATTTTTCATTAGCATAGGTGAACATGGGTGGCAATGCAAATAAAGAAAAGATAATTATTTTTGAACGTAGCAAGTATTACAGTAAGATAGTGAAAAAGCTTAAGATTAGTTGATTGAATAATCATTAAGCATTTAATCAAGGGAACTCCGCCCTTGGCTGGCGGATCTTGCCGACAATATCAAAGCAACATACAAAAATGGGAATACGCAACAAATAAAAGATATCGCAAAGATAGACTTTACTTAATGATGACGTAGCTGATTTCAAGTTTACGTTCCGAAATCAATGAAAGTGTAAGGCGAGAAATTAATTCAATGACCGGGACGTTCAAGGGAGCGGGATCCTAATCGTGGGTGCACAAATTCTTACCACCGTTCCAGCTCGAAGAAACGCCAGGCAAATAAGAAGTTTTGCTGGTACCACAACAACAACATTTTTGACGCCAACGATAAGAAGGGTTCGCCATCTTGCAATTTTCCGGAAATTGCGAACAGCCTTCGCTAAAGGCGCCATGTGACCCGACAACACAAACATGCCACCTCTTCATAACATGCAACAGCAGCAAAATCTCACATCTGATCAACACCGGCGCAGAATTTTGTGCTTTCTGACGCTCGCTCGTCTGCGGACAATACAAGAAAATCAATTACTCTCTGATAGCACACGACGGTTCGGTTACCTCTACATACAGCATAGTGCAGACGTTACTTGACCTAGGACTCCGTAGGGATTTTCCATAGCGATTTGTAATCGCTTACGTGTCGCGGCCAATTATCGGAGCTGGTTTGTTATCCCACTACGGTCTACTCGTCGACCTCCAGGGATGTCAGCTGATAGATCGCATAATGAAACACACCACCTGAGGACGTGTGTCTGAGTCAGGGTAACCAAGCATCAAAGTTATCACTGGCAATTCGCCCTCTTTCACCGACTACTCGTCGAGTACCCAGATATCACGCAACCCGACGGAAGGGTACCTAAATTTCTTCACAATGTGCGCCATAATATACTGACGAAACCAGAACCATCAGCAGCCAGTACGTTTCGTCGTCTACGGGATTGTATGGAATCCAAACAATGGTCCAACTCGGCACAGCACGACCATCGCCTAGTACTCCGCTGCATTTGGCTACGAAGAGCGACGGTGACATGCGACAATAAGGCGACTACCACGCTCTCAGTGCACGCGCCATCCTCTACCGCAACCCAGTAGCTCACATAACAACTTTGCGCAAAAACTTCGAGGCAAGACAGTGCACTTTAAGATCGATTTAGTCCGAGCGTATAATCAGATTCCAGTGGCCGAGGAGGACATTCATAAGACCGCAATAACTACGCCATTTGGTTTATTTGAGTATCCCTTTATGAGTTTTGGAATAAGGAATGCATCACAGTCGTTTCAACGTTTTGTCGACGAGATTATGTGAGACTTCGTATGCTTATATGGACGACTAACTAATAGCGTCAGATAACGAAACTCAACACACGGAACACTTGCGTAAGCTCTTCTATAGGCTACGGGAAATAGCATCGTCGTAAACCCAGCTAAATGCATTTACGGAGAGCTTGAAGAATCCTTTGTTGGCCACATGTTATCGAGCATGGGCACCCACCCCCTACCAGAGAAAATGAAAGGGATAGCTAACTATCATCGCCTTGAATCGGCCAAACAGTTGATACAATTCCTAGGTATGCTAAACTTCTGCCGGAGCTGTATGCTGACGACTGCTGAGAAACAAGCTCCATTCAACGACATGCTACAAGGAAAAATTAAAGACAATGCACTTTTAACATAGACGGAAGAAGGCCGGGAATGCTCCAGCGAACGCTGCTCAACTATCGCACTCATAAGTCGGCGCTACTATCGCGCTTGTATGTGTGCTTCGGATATTGGATCGGATGATGCTGTCTAACAACAGGTCAATGGCAAATGGGAACCCCTTGGGATCTTTTCAAAAAAATTTCCGCCGGCACAAAAAAGTACAGGGCCTTCACTTTGCTGGAATTAGGACAAAGAGCTCAAAATATGACGAGGGAAAAACACGTCACTGGAATATTATTTTAAAACTGTATAAGTTTATTCCATGCTGCAGGTTGGCAGAACTCGAAATTCAGTTGCCCTTAGAAAAATAAAAGACGGAAGAACTGAAACGGCGCACACTGAGTCGGTACAGCACGGCATTTTTCAAAAATGTTTTGCATTGTTTTCCAAGTTATGCGGTACTGAACGAGTGTGTTCGAGGCTTTATAATATAAACATACACTAGGCGGAAAATGTCTGCGTTCACCTGATGTCATTTAGTTTTCAACATTGACAAAACGAAACGTATCGAACATTTTCTAGATTTTGTTTCGCCTATCGATGAACAATTTGTTTGCCACTAGGCATCTAGACTTTCATTAATTTCCTCCGAGCGATTTTTGAGATAACGGTACTTTTCGCGGGAAACATACAAAGCAAAGGCAGAAAAAGTCTGCATTCACTCATAAAATTAGGGGATTCCCCGAAAAATAGCTTTTCAAGCGCACTTTTTTAATGTTGTGTTGCATCAGTAATTTATGGAGTTTTATTTGGGCAAGTGTTTAGTAAGATATTGTGAAGTTTGCATAGTGAAAAAACGTGTTTTTTGCAATGACAAATAAAAGAAAAGACATTGATGTGAACGAAAGGAAAATCATTGTGAAATTATGGAAGGATGGAAAAAGCTTTCGAAACATAGGAAAATTCGTTGGAAGACAATATTCATCAATTCAAAGAGTTGTAAACAATTTCAAATTGACAAAAGAACTCACCTCAAAACCCCGTTCTGGTCGTCCATCAAAGCTGCGAAATATTTTCACAATGCTAAAAAAATCAGCGACTGACTGCAAATTAAGCAAAAGTTTTGGAAACAAATTTGTCCTGATACTATCAGGAAAATTCTAAAAAAGGCTGAATACTATGGAGGAGTCACACGACAAAAAACATTCATTTCCCTGATTAATCGGAAAGAGCGCGTTGCCTTTGCTAAGGAGTACTTAAACCAACCTCAAAAATTTCGGAATAATGTGCTGTTTTCGGACGAGAGCAAACTTTGCATTCTCGGTATAAAAGGACGAAAAATAGTCTGGAGAAAAGCAGGAACAGCACTACAACCAAAAAAAAAACATTTGCTACCCACTCTAAAACATGGTAGTGGTGGAGTAATGGTTTGGGGATACATGGCGGCTGCTGGCGTTGGTAGCCTAGTGTTCACTGGGTCGACTATGAATAAATTCAGTTACCTTAACATTTTAAGAAACAATTTGGGGCAAAGTGATCGGAACCTCGGCTTGGGTAAGCATACAGTCGAATTTCTGAGGCTACTTTATAATACGCCAAAACTGATACATACGCCACCGCAATCTCCAGATCTTAATCCCATTGAGGATTTATGAGACTCGCTCGAGAGAAGAGTTCGAAAACATACGATAACGAACAAAGAGATGCTCAAAAATGTTCTCAGAGAAGAGTGGGAGAAAACATCACCAGAAAAGATGGCGAAGCTCATCAATTCGATGCCTAAAAGACTTCAAGAGGTCACAAAGAATCGAGGATATCCTACAAGTTATTGATTGGCTTCAGAACTGTAATTATCAGTCATTTGAAAACCTTTATTACATGTGAACGCAGACTTTTTCTGCCTCGGTTTTGTATGTTTATCGCGAAAAGTATAGTAGTCTCAAAAATCGCTCGGAGGAAATTAATGAAAGTCGGGGTGCCTAGTTATAAAGAAATTGTTCATCGATAGGCGAAAAAAAATAGAAAATGTTCGATACGTTTCGTTTTGTGAATGGCATCAAGTGAATGCAGACTTTTTCTGCTACTCGTAGTTAGATTGTCTCGGAAATAATTATAACAGAATCAAAGTGCTACTAATTCTAGTGAATTCTACTAATTGCTTCTTCAGTTGGGTAACTATTTGCGATACTTTGAAAATTTTGCTCTCGTACACCTTTTCATTCAAATTAGTATAGCTAAACAAAAACTAGTAGCAAATTTGGAGCGAAATATGTAACAATACGTCAAATATGTTAAAAATTGTATTTAATCTAAGCGAAATATTTAACTCTATCTATTCACATGGAAATCTGAGCCCTACTTATAACGAACGATCCCGAACTTCGATTTCTGCCATGACGGGAATAACCTCCTTTGCTTTGTCTACAATGTTGACTGTTCGAAAAACTACTATATCCGGAACCATAAGATATCGGCGAACTAATCAGTATTGTTAGAATTGCTCAAGTGTCCTATTTCGATGTCACCACCAACTTTTGTGGGCAGGATATTACTATTTATTACATATTTGCAAGTATTATTAATTTTTTTTTTGAATAAATATGGCCAATCATAAAAATACATTATTTCATTTTTCAGATGACGCTCGTCTACCCAATCCTTGTTAACATATTGTGCAAGTATTTTTATGTAGGTGGTCCTCCACGGACAAAGTGGTTCTCTCTGGAGAATCCCGAATAGGCTGTGGCTAGCTAAATTAGGTTGCCATCTGGAGATTAAGGTCCTTCTCTTATTTCAAACGAAAACAGCGGCCATGTCAGAGTAGCTCTTTACCTTCTGTGCTGCGCTTAATTGAAGAAGCATGAACCGTCTAAGTTCACATTTCTTTTGTTTTGATCGCAATGGGCGCCTGATTTACTACTCGTAATTTGGTCTTCTTTGGAAGGGTTCGTTGAGGTTCGCCATTTATTCCATCTGCTTGCATTTTAATCTCTAAATTTGAATTATTTGAAGGTCTGTTAAGACTGTTTGCTTAAAAATTTTGGGAAAACCTGATGTTATATACAAACTTTCGACCACTTAAAACGTAAAAAGTAATGACTTTTCATCATACTACGATAATCTGAATAAGTTCGCATGGAAAACTGTTTGGTATTCACTGCCAATAATATTAAATTATTTACACATCGGTCATACCATTCAAGTCGAGAGTGTAATTTGAAGGGGAATCTTACAGTCCATTCCAAGCTAAGCAAATGGTATGGAAAGTGAACCGGTTTAATCTATACTGTAATCGAAACATCAAAGAAATAACCCAATCCAGCCTACCATAGCAAATATGCTGTAAACGGATGCTAACTTGGAAGTTTCTATCCACTCGCAGTCATAATAAATATTCGTACATCGTCTCTATCATACGGTATCGTTCACTATTGAGCTAGCCATATGTGCTATCTTCTCCTCATTCGCTGTTTCAATAATGACACTATCGTACCGTGACCCAAAGAAATCGTAACATTACGCTAATATATCTACATATGGTCTTTGCTGTACATGTGCTCAAATGAATCTACGGTAAAATGAAAGAAAAGTCAGCGCGGGGTCATTTGATTTCTACACTTTGTACTCATCCATCTCTCATCTTCTTTTTGCGCCTGACGCATTACATTCGCGAAAAAATCAAGGTAACATTCCTTACTTCACACATGATAGTGATAGAGAGGATCAGTTACTTGGTAGCGTATAGTGACTGATGTGAACTTTCTTTACAAGTCTTCACAGTTGTCTTGAAAATGGACAGACATCACAGTTGAGTCAATCACAATGGATGGTCAGGATTTTTTAATGTACACGAAAAAATGCAAATCGGGTCAGAAAAAAAATTGAACTATTGTTTGAGTAAAGAATAAAAGAATGATGGATGCAGTCGCGGTAGTATTTTTTTGATGAGAGAGCTGTTGAAAGGTTGAATACATCAGACTCAGTACTGAATCAAGCGGCAACTTAATTGCGCGCAGTATCTCACACGCGTATTGCTTATGGTTGAACACATGCATTTTTGGCATTTCTGTGGAGATGAACAGGTGGATCGCATATAAATCTTTTGTTGCTTTTTTTCTGATTGTTAAGAATGGTAATAACGAACAAATAGCTAATTAAATTATATGGAATACAGAAAGAAAGTTTAGATTAGGAACGAAGTTTCGTTGAAATTTTTGAAGCTACTGGAAGGTAGCATTTTATTTTTATTTTCAGAAATGCAAACAAAAGTGATGTTCAACAATTAAAGGCATTTTTTCGTAGAAAGTTAGATAATAGGAGATTTAAATTGCAATTGAAATGGTCTGAGGGTTTTCTCTTATTTCTATTTATTCTTGTTACAGACGAAGTTTTTGGCAAAATAATAATTTCTGTTCTTACATATAACCCCCACGAATGAAAAAGAAATAAATGTGCAATAATTAGCATAAGTGTCGAACCTAATATCTAACATGTCGAGTATGTCATCGCGTTTCAGAAATCCTCGCTTTACACACCTGCCACTAAACGTTTACCTTGTTTGTGGTCACATGTAGGCGATGATTAAATTGATGCTTTTCGTTTTTGTAGCCTCAAATTGGGTGTTTAGAGTTATGATGATATTTGGAAGCAAACTTTACTCTTCATTCTTGATACCTAACGCGAATACAACTATTTAACCCGAAAAGGAAGTATGCATATACTGAACCAATTGTCGATCAATCTTTCCAATATCATGCATTTAAAAAGAAATAAAAAAACAAAAAACAATTTATGGATGGATAAGTAGTGGCTCTACCATCAACACCTGATGTATTATTGCTTATAAATATTCCGAATGATTTTATATGTAAAACTAGCCAGCCTGGCATTCATTAGGTAATAAAAGTATTCACCGGCCAGCACATATGAAATAAGCAGAGTATCATTTTATTATTGGGTCTAATAAGTAAATGATTAACATACAAGTAAGGAATTTTGCAACTACCCACGTTGAATATATAAAAGTGGACTTATGACATTGGTTCGACCATTTGTAATTCTGGAATATTACGCATTTACGAGTGAATTGTCGTTACAAAACAAATAACCTTATTTAGTCCGTTCCAAAACGCTGAAATAACGAATGTAATAGTTTGCCATAGACAGTAAGGTTTTATTTACATTACAACCATTTTACATTCAATTGTGATTTACTTTGAATATAATTCAGGGTGCACAAATAAAATAGGTTTCAGCCGATTGTTTTTAAATATAAAATTTTGTGGTGTATACAGTAGAATTTGCATATATGAAATCGAAAGGAAATGAAAATCACGTCATATTGAGTGGACGTTATACAAAGCGTAGTTTGTTCTTAAAGAAAATAAAAATTCCGTTGTCACCACCAGCCGGAAAGGTAAATTTCACGTAGGTATCGGTATTTTAAAAAGCAGATAATCATTTCATTGGCCCTCACTTTGAAAGCCAAACTCTTTTTAAGGACTAGTAAAACTAGCAGGGGAGTCCGACCACCTGTAGGGAATTGTAAAATAATTGGTAAACCAAACAACGTCCTCTGAATATCAAATGTTGGCTCACACATATATTCTATGAATTGAGCTCAGAAAAAATATTATTTGGCTATTATGTATTTTAATTTGCCGCCATTTCATTTTCAGTTTATTGATCACAATGCTTAAGTAATCATGATAACATATGAATGTTTTAAAATATTTCTAAAATTTTCTTTGAAACTCCAACCCACCAGTAGATTTGGGCTGTTTGCGAACGTGTGTTTACACAGTATCACGTGTAATTGTTGTTGTAATTGATAAATTTTAATCGCTTTCAGAAAGCGTTTTACATCAGAAAATTGAGATACAAATTTTTAACAAATTCAAGGGTCATCCTTCGACTTTATAGATAAATACGTAAAATTCATAAAATATATACGTATTCTTAACAAAGTTGATCGAATATTGATTTCTGAGGTATTTGTTGGCCTTGTACTCATAAAGACCTAACTGTGACCAAAAAATAAGGTGACATTTGAATTATACTGCGCGCGGCGAAGGATTTGGAAATTTTTTTTTAAGTTGGTAGTACTGTCAGTGACATCTATGTCAAATTTACATGTCAAAATATTCATAAGTGTTTGAGATACGCGTCGTTTCCGGGATGGCCTTCAGTTCCGTCTTCGCTGCGGCTTGAATCTCCTCTATCGTATCAAAACGGTGTCCCCGGAGCGGTCTTTTGAGTTTGCTGAACAGCCAGAAGTCGCACGGCACCAGATCAGGTGAATGCGGTGGTTGCGGAACGATATGGGTTGAGTTTTTGGCGAAATGATCACGAATTTCGAGTCCACGATTCCGGCCTTTTTAGGCGGATAGCGTTACGCAAACGACGCATAACGTTTAAATAATATTCCTTGTTGACTGTTTGGCCCGGCGGAAGGAATTCATAATGCACAACACCACGATAATCGAAGAAGATAAGAGGTTGATGGTCGCCCAGGACGCTCTTCGTCTTCGACACGTTCACGGCCGGCTTGGAACTCACTATACCACTTGTAAACATTTTTTTTAGACACAGCCTCATCACCAAAAGCTTTCTGCACCATCCTCAACGTATCCGCAGCAGAAAATTGATTCCGCAAACAAAAATTCATGCAAATTAAACAAATTTCGACATCGCAAAAAACGAAAAACTCACTTTTAGCAGCTCACAAAACGACACGTATCTCAGACACTAATGAATATTTTGACATGTAAATTTGACATAGATGTCACTGACAGTACTACCAACCTGCTAGAAGTGAGTTTTTCGTTTTTTGCGATGTCGAAATTTGTTGAATTTGCATTAAATTTTGTTTGCGGGATCAATTTTCTGCTGCGGATACGTTGAGGATGCTGCAGAAAGCCTTTGGTGATGAGGCTATGTCTAAGTGGTATAGAGAGTTCCAAGCCGGCCGTGAACGTGTCAAAGACGAAGAGCGTCCTGGGCGACCATCAATCTCTTCTCTTCTTCTATTATCGTGGCGTTGTGCATTATGAATTCCTTCCGCCGGGCCAAACAGTCAACAAGGAATATTATTTGAACGTTATGCGTCGTTTGCGTAACGCTATTCGCCCAAAAAGGCCGGAATTGTGGAAAGACAATTCTTGGTTTTTACACGACGATAATGCACCATCCCATACTGCACTCGTAATTCGTGATCATTTCGCCAAAAACTCAACCCATATCGTTCCGCAACTACCGTATTCACCTGATCTGGCGCCGTGCTTCTTCTGGCTGTTTAGCAAGCTCAAAAGACCGCTCGGGGGACACCCTTTTGATACGATAGAGGAGATTCAAGCTACAGCGAAGATGGAACTGAAGGCCATCCCGGAAACGACGCGTATCTCAAACACTTATGAACATTTTGACATGTAAATTTGACATAGATGTCACTGACAGTACTGCCAACCTAAAAAAAATAATTCTCCAAATCTTCGACGCACCAAGTTTAAATTCAAATGTCACCTTATTTTTTGGTCACAGGAGAAATTTTGGATTTTTGAAAATGTTTGTGTCTTCGTGACTCTTCTATCAATACGCCAAATCTCGTTCAAATCGGACTTTCACTCTAGAGGGCAAAAGTATTCAATTTTTAGTGAAAATGGCAGCTAAAAATATTAGGTTTTAAATTTTGGACTATTTTACTTTTCATTCGATATGTAATACAGGAGCTTAGCGCAGTTATTCATAACCCCAAGTTTTATCAAAATCCGTTGGAAAATGTGTTCACCAGAGGGCTACAAAAATCTGAAGAAACCGCACATTTGAGCCGCCGTCATTTTAAAAGTTGTTCATGAATGATCACCAAAATAACAAAATTTTTAGATCTTATTATTGTCTATCTGAAAATCAAGTTTTATATAGATCGGATCAAAATGGCAACTTTTGGACATTTTGCTTTTTGAGAGCTGACCTCTAGTTTTTTAACGCAGTTCTTTAAACGCTTACAATCTTTACGAAACTACCGAAACTAACAACAACTACCGAAAATAACAACAATTTTTGAACGTTTTGCGACCTTTGAGCGGCCGCCATTTCGTTTCAGCCGGACCGACTTTGAATTTTTCATTGTGAGGTTCATAAGACAGCTCAATAAACCTCTGTACGAAATTTGATCCAAATCGGAGTTATACTTTGGTCAGAACAGAAATCACGATTTTTCACCTAAAATGGTCGTCATTTTGTTTTTGCTCGGCTGATTTAGCTGGTTAAAATAAGTAACCGAGATATTTACTCAATACACCATTCGTAAAAATGTGGCGAAAATCGAGGCAAAATTGTGACCTCTAGCGTGGTCATAAATTTCGTTATATCCCATATCTACTTCGTAGCTCTATAGCCCCTCTCGGGCCTTCGCTTCCTGCAAATAGCGCCTTCAACTGTCTCAGTCCATTGACCGCGTCCTCCGATTTCGAAATCCGAGCTGCGATGAACTGTCTTCGTCGACGGAATCAGACCAGCATTTCCTCGGTTTCCCCACTGGTCTACGCCCTGCAGTTCTTCTAACAAATACCTTTTTGGGCGTCCGTTGTTCGTCCATACGATTCATGTGTCCAGTCTATTGCACCTTCCGCAGTCTAACCATCGTTGAGACGTCAGGCTCGTCAAAAATTTCATACAGCTCATTGGTCCCCGCGTAGCTTCGACCCGATTATTCGCCTCAGGACCCGTCGCTCAAAGGCGTTCAATATATTTGCGGATGCTTGGGTTAGGGTCCATGTTTCACACTCATAGCATAACATAGGTCTTATCACAGATTTGTATACTTGGAGCTTTGTTTTCCTGTGTATGCAGCTGGTCTTCAAGATCGTCAATACTGAATAAAATATTTTATTTGCAAGCTGTTTTCTTCGGCGTGTTGCATCTGTTTCATTACAGGTTCTCGTTATTTTGGCGCCTAAAAACACAAATTCGCTCGATACTGTATTCGTCAAGTGCGATATTTTATTTGCCTGAGGTATTTTTTCTCGACTGCGTCATGAGCTTTGTTTCAGTCTCATTGATTTGTAGCCCTAATAGTTTTGCTTCGCTGCTGAGTTTCAGGAAAACGTTCTTTGACAGTTGTTAATGTCCGTGACAAAATGTTGATGTCATCCGCATAGGCTGCTACTTGGCTCGACTTGTATAGTAATGTACCTTTTGTATCGACAGGTAGCTTTTTCATGACGTACTTCAGAGTCAAATTGAATAGCAACCGGAGGTCGTCGACGTCATTATCATTTTGGTAAGACGGACTAATTTGGCTGGGATCAATACTGTCGTATGCTCGGTTAAAGTCAACGAAAATTTGGTGTACGTCTATGTTGAACTCCCAGCATTTTTCAAGTACCTGACTGACAGTGAACAGTTGGTTTATTGTCGATCTACCTGCTCTAAAGCCACCTTGATACTCCCCAATAATACAGTCGGCGAATGATCCGATTTTAATTTCTAAGATCTTTGAAAATATTTTGTATGCCGTACAAAGCAGTGGTATGGCTCTATAATTTTCGCACTGTAGCTTGTCATCTTTTTTGTGGATAGGGAAGATAATTCATTGGCTTCACTCCTTCGGAATATGTTCTTGTTGCCAAATGTGCTGGATGACTTTGTGAAAAGCTTTATGAACACTGCTGCCACCATATTTGATGAGCTCCACTGAAATCTTATCGATGCCCGGCGCTTTATTATTCTTTTGGGCCTTGATGATGGAACAAACTTCATTCAGGGTTGATGGGACCAGCGAGATTTTTCTTCGCAGACATCTATAGACTCCGATGTTTTGGAGGTGTGCGGAGGATTAAGGAGGTTCTTGAAATATGATGCCCATCTTTCCTTAATCTTGATTTCATCAGCGATGATATTGCCGCTGTCATCACGACAGAGCGTGGTTTTGGGTTGGTAACCACGTTTCAGGCTTTCACAACTTTGTATGCTTGTCTTGTGTTGTTGCTTGCTAAACTCATATCTATACTTCTCAATTGGTCGTAATAGTATTTTTTTTCTTAATTCTAATTATCTTCTTCGCTACTCTTCTGAGATTTTCATAGTGTTCTTCCTTCGTCCTAGTTTTCCTACCTACGTAACTTTGTACGCCTGATTCTTTTTGGCTAACGCATTCTGGCACTCTTCATCCAATCAATCATTTCTCTTGTGCCGAGCTTGATGCCCGATCGTCTGTTCTGTCACGGTCATAATAGTCGCTTTCACATAAATTCAGAGCTCGTTGCTTGTTTTTAGCGATGCGTCTGATAAGATGGGAGCCAGCTGGTTGTCGAGGGTATCCGTGAAATTTTTGGCCACAGACGCCGTTTGGAGTCATTCGATGTCGAATTTTTGTTGCGAGCTGGTCTTTGCTGAATATGCCTTTGACATAAGACATCGATAGGTTAGTTTGATCAAGTAATGACTGGCTCCTTGGTATGTACGAATGTCAACTATGCTCGACGCCCAACGTTGCTGGATTAGAACATGCTCGATCTGGTTTTGTGTGTTGCCATCCGGTGATACCTAGGTCATTTTATGAATGCGTTAGTGTGGGAAGCAAATCGAACGTATGACTAGATGTCTGCTACATGCAAAGTCAACCAGGCGCTGGCCGTTGTCCTCCAGTCGTTCCCCGATGAGATAGCTTATTGGCAACTTTAGCGTTGAAATCATCCAGAATTATTTTTGTGTCGTTTGTAAGCAATGAGTTGACTAGTCTTTCCAGGTGATTGTAAAACGTTTCCTTCGTTTCTTCGTCCTTTTCTTCGGTCGCGGTATGAACATTTACCAGAAGAATTTCGCTTTTAACGGATCGCACACAACCGTTCATTGACCGCCTTAAAATCAATAACGTGAACTCCTTGAACTCCCTATCTACAATGAAGGCCATTCCGAATTCTCGTTTTCCAGTAGGCATCCCACTTTTGAATATTGTGTGCGATCTCACGTCTTGAATATCGTTTCCAGTCCAGTTCGTGTCCTATATTGCCAGTATTTTTAATTGATATTGACTGGCCTGTTGTTAAAGGTCCTTAACAGCGCCAGGGTAATTGAGTGATCTGACGTTCCAGGACCCAATGCTGTAGTCCTTTTTCCGTTTGCGAAGTTGTTGTCGTGAGTCCAAACCACTCCGAGGCCCATCTGCAGATTTCGAAACATTTTAAGGTTTTTCAGAGACGGGAGTTAGCCCGTCGCCCAACCTCCATTCCGGCAGCATGGTTATTACTTCAATTCCGTTATCAGGTGCGGAGGACTTGCCTTCACCCTCTTTCGTCCCCACAAAGGAGGTGTAAGTAGGATTTAGTAGCAGACCTGTAGATGCATTTACAGTTATAAGCATTTCTCGGCATTTAATGTCTCATCATTGGGGAACCAGTAAACCCAATGTACGACCGCGAGAGCATTTACTACCATTTAATTTGGGGGGTTTGGGATGAGGAATCATGGAAGCTGTGGGTTGAAGAAAAAAGGAGTTCCCTTCCTTTCTCAAACGGGCTTTGGACCGTCTACGGCGGAGTTGACTTTCCTCATTATCATTGTAAAAAGTCATATTTTAAAAAGATTTTCGTCATTCAAAGGCTTCTCCGTAAGATGTTCATTAATATTAGCGGATTGTAGTCCGCGTGGTGTAGTGGTTAGTGTTCATCCCGTAAGCTGAAGGTCCCTGATTGAATCCCATTGGTGATAACAAGGTTTGTTGTGAGTAATTCTTCGGATGGACTATAAGCCCGTTCAATTTTGATATGTACTGGTTTACTGAGTGGACGGGCGCATCGCATGGTACTCGCCATATCACAATGTATGATGACTTAGGCTAGGTATGCTAATGCACCGAGTGAGAGACTGGATGACTCCTCGAGGGTACAGTTTAGCACAGGAGAAAACCGAAGTGGTCATCTTGTCAAAAAAGAGAATCCCCATAGTAAGGATGATCAGTATTGGAGACATAATAATCGAATGGAAGCCAGCGGTGAAGTACCTAGGGCTACTGATCAACTCGAAGATGAGTTTCTCTGAGCAAATCAGGGCAACGGCTGAGAAGGCTGCGAAGGGACCTCTACAGGGAGATGTGAGAACTCACCCCGGATAGTAGAGTTGCGGTGATGTTCGAATCGGCTGACAAATGGAACTAGATGACACATTATGTTCGGGCAGTCCTAAAAGATAAAAGGAACTCACAGCAGCCGGGGGCGTTGGGGCTGGGGGATCGTTTGTCTGGCAGTTTCTCAGGGCGTAATTAAACGCGACCTGGCCTGAAGGAATATGCCAAACGGTTCCAGGCTGGGTTTCGGGGTTGACAGAGGAGGTATTTAGCGGGAGTCTAGCCGCTTGGGAGTCCCACACTCTCAAATAACGTTCACTTCCCAAAAACAAAAAAAAATTGATCAAGATAATGAGATACTCTAACTACTTCTAAGCGAAGGCCTGAAAGGGACTGTAGTGCTTAAGGAATAAAAAAAGAAAAAATTAGAAGATTGTATGTCTGTTCTGGTCAAAAGCTTCTTTAATAAGTTTTGCACGTAGATCTCTGAAGTTTTTACGTTAAAAGAATCACATTCATATCCATCCACGATTCTAGGACAGTTGATTTTTCCTCGACTGAGTCCGAAATATATATTAACACCTTGATCTGAAAATTCCGTTTTTCTAGAATAGTCACGTCTCGTCAGCATCAAATGTTTGGTCTGGAATACGACCGACACAACGTCATCAATTATTTTCTTTAGTTTTTTGGCAAATATTTTCATCTGCTAATGCTACATTTCGCTATTTATTTTTACATTGAGAAATGTGTGTTTTTTACGGTTTCAGTCAATCATCCTTCGCCTGCATTGAATTTCACTGTTTATTGTAATTTGAAGGTTTTTTGATGGCTCTACTTCCTGATGTTCTTTATAGATACGAGCAATTGCCTTTTCTTTTATAAGTTTCTGTTTTCTCAAACCGAGCACTTTACTATATGATGGTTTCTAGAACTGAGTTTAGTTACGGCAATAGTTTGCTGTCAAACGGAATTCTAATTTTTCCGAATTGTTCTTATAGTCGCTTCATTTAAACCAAAAGCGTTCCCAATAGATGCGGGACCTTCATGACAGTCTGCTATTTGAATTTTAAATCTCAGCGAAATGGCTTGTCTCATTTCACTACTTTGCTAATGTTTAGATATTTTAACGATCGGGTACTTTGAAAATGATTTAAAATATACTGTTCATCGAAATTCCCCAAAATGAATTTTTAAAACAATATGGACTTTAAAAATAGTTTAATAAGAAATCTACGATCCTTTTAATGTAAAAGATGATCGAATTCAAATTTTTAATTTGAACATAAGCTTACAGGATTTCATTGAAATTTATTGATTTTAAATTTATTTTTTGCATCACAAGAACTGAACACTTTTCTAAAAAAAATTATTTTTTGCATCACAAGAACTGAACACTTTTTTTAAAAAATCAAACCGAATAGCGAAAATCTTTAAGTTAAAATTCTAGATAAAGAAAAACCGATACAAATTAAATTCGAATGTTCCAATGATTATATTTTGTTTCATTAAACATAAATTAATGGAAAAAATTCGAAAGTAATTGTTTTGAATGCATACATACGTATAAGGTCAAAAATTGGTGGAAAACTTTATTTATTTTTATATGTTGTGGTCGTATTCGTCGCACTGCAGCCCATCTCGGGCCTTGGCTTCCTGTAGGAGTCGCCTCCGGCTAATGTCGTCCATTGATATCCCAGTAGCAATTTAAGGAAGTGCTGGTCCGTCTCCTGGGCTTTCTAACTGGCCTTCATCTCTAAGCATTGCCAACGAATACTTTTTAAGGTACTCGCCCTTCGTCCCTTTGTTGTAAATGGTCAGCCCACTGCAACTTTCGCAGTTTTATCACGGTGGAGACCTCTGGCTCGTCGAGCAACCTAAAATGCGCCTCAGGACCAACATTTCGAAAGCGTTCAAAACTTTTGAAGAGGCTTGAGTAAGGGCCAAGGTCTCACATCCGCAGCATAGTACAAGTCTTATCAAAGATTTGTATACTTAGATTTTGGAACTCCTGCCTACGCAGCTGGTCTTCAGGATATCCAAAATTGAGTAAAAGTGTTTTGTATGCGATCTGAATTCTGCGCATTATTTCCGCCATTTCACTACCACCCTTCACCAATTTAAGAATCCAAAATAAATAAACTCGCCCACATTTCTCAGGATATATTCGTTGATTGTTACGTTTTATCTATTGGGTATGTTTTTCCTTGTTTGTATCATGACTTTTATTTTGAATTCGGTGATTTGTAGCCCCAACTACTTTGCTTCTTGTTCCAGTTTGTGCAGGAGTTCTTTTGCGGGTAAAAAGGACCGTGACAAAATATTGTCATCTGCATAGGTTACAATTTGGCTCGATCTGTAGAGTAATGTGCCTTTCGTACCAACAGGTAGCCGTATTACGTACTCTAGAGCTAGATTAAAGTAGGGCCAGCCTATCGCTTTGCTTTATTTTTAAGTTGTTGATGGCATAGTCATTTTCGTCAGACGGACTAGTTTTGCTGGGGTTCCAAACTAATGCATTATTCGGTACAGTGCTTCTGCGTCAATATTGTCGTATGCCTGCTTAAAATTTTAAAAGATTTGGTGTACATCGATGTTGTACTCCCAGTATTTCTGAAGCATTTGCCTAACTATAAACAGTTCAGCTCTAAACCATTTTGATGTTCCTCTAAAACCATTTTGATATTCCTCTAAAACCATTTTGAGTTTCTATACTCGAGCGGCATTTGCTCTTGATTCTGCTGAATCAGTTTATATGTTGCCTTTGACGCAGCCGTTCCGCCATGTTTTATTCATTTTGTTGGAATTTCATAACCGCCTGATCCTTTATTCGTTTTGTGGTTTTTGATGGCATATTTGATTTCTTCCAGAGCTGGAGGGGCTCCGAAACTCTTGAGCTATGCGATGGATTAAGAAGTTCTGTGATATACATATGTAGCCCATCTTTCGTTAATTTTCTCGTCATCAGCTATGATGTTGCGGCTTCTGTCTTTCCAGAGTGTGGTGTTAGGTTGACATAAAGTAGTTTTCTTATACTTTTCACTATTTTGTAGGCTTGTCTCAGTCTGTTGCTCGCTAGGTATTTGTTTATATTATTTTAAATATTTTTATTTGTGAACCAGATTATTTCAAAATCGTGTACAAAATAAAAGCTGGGGTTTTCGGATCAAATTCATAAACATGGAGAATTTTAGTAATTTTCCCTGTTTGAAGAGTTAAACACCTTACGTTTAAGAAAAAAATTAAAACATGTTATTAGACGGGGACAATTTGTGAGTATATTATTAGTATTCCATCATCTATGATATACTTGTAAGGGGGAGAATATATTTAATTGATAAAAGTATCTATCTCAACATATATCTTTCTATGGTACAATCTTGAACAGCACAACATTTTTCTGAGAGTTTTATACAAAAATTTCACGATGTGCTTGAACTATTTCCAGAATAAAATTCGAATTTTGATATATCAACACACATGTACGTACGCCCCACTGAAAATTTTTCCGTACTTCTATAAAGTGGGCCGCCATTTCAAGGCTGTGATATGTATCCAAAACAACTTGAGAGTTGTAATGAAAATGTAAATTGTCTCGAAACTGAAACAACAGCTTTCCATAAAAAGCATCGCAAGTGCCCACTGTCGCTGTCATGTTTTCAAACTGCGTCAACTTCTCCATCGATTGGCTGCTTCTGTATACCAAAGCAACAGCAGAACGACGAATGGCAAACACTACCAATCAAAACTGCTATAATTGATTTAATTGAAAGTCATTAAAGTGCATTGTATCGACAATCTCTCAGCAATGATGGGATGATTCCATTATTTGAACACAATTCTTAATGTTCGTCACACATTTTGCACTGTTATAATTAGTGCTCTCATACGAGTACATAAGAGCCTGTAAATTGAGATCAGTTAACGTAAAGTAAGAAAGTTATGAATTCATTTGTGTATAAGGAAAGTGGTTATGTCAGTACGGAGTTGATTGCAAAAGAATTTAAATTGCTATGCATCAATAATTGAAATTTATCTAGGATAAATTATGGACACAATTAAGGAAACACACACAATCAGGAATTGCAGATCTGACTACAGGAATGAAGATGTGTGATAGAGTCTCTAGAGATGTGGTTTCACATTAGACATCTCAATTAATCTTTATTGAAAGCGGACTTACATAGGATAGAACTCAACTTTTACTTTGAAACTACTTCTTTATGAGTAAATGTAACATATATGGCATTGTATGAAAAGTAATACATTAAGTTGACAACATTATTTGAAGAATTAATTTCAACAAGTCGAAGTAGCAGAAGAGTGATCCTGCCAGAAGAGTTTTTTAAACCAATTAGTAACTCTAACAACGTCTTCTGAATATCAAAATTTAACTCATACCTTCCCTCACTCCTAACGATCCACGTATCCAAGAAGGGGATAGGAACCTCGACCTCCATTTCCATGCATTCATAACAACATAAAATTCAACATGGAAATGGAGGTAGAGGATCGTATCCCCTTCTTGGATACGTGGATCATTAGGAGTGAGGGAAGGTTGGAATTTGACATTTATCGTAAACCAACTAACTCTCAAAGAACTATTCTGGCAACCTCGTGGCATACGCAACCTAAAGACATATAAAGTAATGGACGCGAAATGAGCTTATTTTCATCCATACGTGAGTGAAGTACTTTTACTACATATATGCCTTCCTCTCGCATGCAAATTGAAATCCCCCCGCCTTTCACGCCGCTATAGAATCCACACATTCAAATGGTTCTCTAGTAGCTCTCACGACAATCCCACTCCTCTTACACCTTAACCCCCGAATTCTCAACAAAATATCAACCATATGATTGAAAACATATGATTTGTGAAAATTCAACATTGATGGGAAACGTCTAATCAAGTTGAATTTGAAATTGTACACAAAACAATTTTTTTAAGATAAACCATGTTGAATCTAGTGCAAAAGCGTTGCAAATGTGATAATTAATCAAACTTTAAAGTTTGTTACGGATCGCGAGTGTTTTTTTGTCGGAAAATGAAAAAAATCGTGATGTGTGTGGAATTATAAAAACAGCATATTAGGGACGTATCCTGCGTAGGGTAAGTCATGCTCAATCTTTCATATCGTTCAAGTTAGAATACCGGCACGGAAAATTGATTTAGTTCAAGATGCGAAAAATAGTGGGAGACGTCACGTCAAATTTATATGAAATTCGAATCAACAGCTAATAACGCGGCAACTTCACGCTACATCATAAAGTGCTTCAATTCTCTCGATGCATTTCGTATCCATTCTCTCATACATCTTTGACGCAACCCCAAAAATTAGCGGCGTATACCAGTATGGTTCATCGATTGCTTCCCATTCCTTTCACGGCAGAGAGACACGCAAGGGAAAAAGACTACATCATCAACACAGCGAAATTTCACAAGTTTAGTAATAAATCCAGGTAAGATTTTGGAAAATTTAAGGGCCTAGTTTTGATTTTGTAGGTAAGAACGTAAAAACCATAAAACCTACTATTATTAACAAAGTTGATCGAATTTTAACCTGAGGTATTTGTTGGCTTTGCACTCATAAATACCTACTTTGATGGTTTTGGTAAGATTTTTCGTATTAAAGGTGTCCAAACGCGAGCGGGTGGCATATTTTTTTCCTCCTTAATCTCTCCCTCTGCTGATCCAAATATCATTTGATACCCGTATCGACTTTGGTAAAAAAAATTTTACATTATATATTGTTTGGTTTATACATAACATATTTCGGCTACTGAATGCGGTCTTCATCAGTACAGTGTACTGATGAAGTCCGCATTTCGTAGCTGAAATACGTATAGTATATACCAAATAAAATAAATATATAGCCAAAAAGGTACTTTACGCCTTATTATTTTGGATTGATCTGATGAATATAAAGAATTCGGGGAAAAAACTGATATCTTTTCATGTAGCCCATCTTTTTTCCAAACCCAGGATTCCCTTAGAAAATAATTGTTGTCTTGACTCTCTCAAAGCGTTGTTGTCACCTCCCTATTGTCTTCGAATTTATAGTCCCGAAGGTGATCGTTTGGCTGAAAAAAGAGTAGAGCTGCTGGGAGCTAGATCTGGCGAGTAGATTGGGTGTTCAAGCAGCTTGAATAGCAGCTACCACAATTGCGGCATTGCGAGCCAGTGCGCTGTCTTGGTGAAACAGCACTCCAACTAGCATTTTGCCATGTGTTTTTTGCTTAATGGCCTCTTGAAATCTTATCATTTATTTATTTCTATTTTACAGAATAAATCTAATTACAAAATAGCTTAAGTAATAGCACATCAAGGAGAAAGCAGAAGAAAAAAAAACATGCAAATACGAGTAGCAAGATAAAAGTAATAAAAACTTAAAAATCGATAAAAAAATTACTAAGAATTAAGAAGAAGATAGTTGACATATTTTTTATAAACTAGAGAGGGGGGAATGGCCCAAGCTGAAGGTCACCATAGTGACGTGGTATTCTGAGCATAGGTGAGTGAAAATACACCAAGCTACGTGCGAATGGAACATCAAAGATATTAGATGATCTTGTAGAACGCGTAACGCGCCTTACTGGAACCTGGTTGATTAGGCGAGTATCGAGCAAACCACGGCAAAGCCTGTAAAGGAAACATTCACCAAGGTAGAGTCGACGCTTTTCCATCGAATGAATATTGAGGATAGATAAGAGTTATTTATAAACAAGTTGGGTAAACAGACCTACGCTCATGTCAAAAGGGTTTTGTATTCAATTTACAAAATGCAGTCACCAGATCGAACCAAATCAAGATACATGCCAAAGACGATTTTATTGGAGTAAATATGAAATACGAAGATCATACTATTATTAACAAAGTTGAACGAATTTCGACTTCTGAGGTTTTTGTTATTGCTATACTCATAAATATCTCCCTTGATAATTATTTTAGATGTCCATTCGCGAGGGAGGAAACACATTTTTCATGCATTTCCCCCCTGTGCCCCCACTGAAGCAAAAACTGACAGTTTAAGAACTGTTTTGAAATGCTTCCATGAAAACGTTCATTTCATACTCATATCGGCTACGTATGATGAATTTTTTTTTCAGGGGCTATTCTCCTGTACTGTTATCATCGATTCATGGCCAATTTTTTCGAATCGTAGAATGGTTACAAAGCCCTTTTGCTAGGAGCTCTCTCCCGCCTTCTTGACTTGTTTCACTTATGAGCATTAATTGTAGGTACTCATCTTCAGTCATTCATTGAATTGAATCAAGTGTTCAAAGCATGCACCTTAAACGTTGAAGTTGGGAAAATATAACTCAAAATTATCCAATCTTCGCATTTAAAACAGCCACTATTTTGTTTTACGATTACTGATACCACTAGCTGAACCGATTCTCAAAGATCTACATGACACCTATCATTCCTGAAATTTTCATGCAAATCCTAGCAAAACTGTAGTGTCTGAGTCGGTAAAAAGCGCATGTTGTTCCATAGCCATATGTTGCCACAGTAATAAATGCAGCGCATATTATTCCAAAGTAATACAGGAAAATTCAAACCGCTATAACTTCGCTAAATATGATTCAATTTTTATGAAACTTTCAGGATAGATCAATCTTATAGATAATCATCTGTGTACTGAATTTCAGGGAACCGTTAAGATTTTATTCAAGAAAACATAAAATCGATAAATCATACTATTACTAACAAAGTTGAGTGAATTGCGACTTCTAACGTATTTGTTGTTGTTGTACTCACCAAGGCCTACATTCCTGATTTTTTTCAGATTTTTCGGATCACAGGTGTCCAATCGCGAGGGGGGGGGGGGGACACAATTTTTTCGTGTATTTCCCCTCCCTGTGCGCCCCTCGAAGCGAACTTTGCCGAACTAAGACCTGTTTTGAAAAGTTCTCATCAAGACCTTTCATTTGATACCCATATCGGCTACTTTCAGTGAAATTTTTTTTTCGGGGGGTCACTCCCCTATACGGGGAGACCCCCCTTAAATACCTTATACATACAAAATTTGATGTTTCTAGCTCAAGTAGTTTCCGAGAAAAACTGCTGTGACACACGGACGGACGGACGGACGGACAGACAGACAGACGGACAGACAGGACGCGATTTTAGTAGGGTTTTGTAAAATTATTTTACAAAACCCTAAAAATGTAAGGACTCCGGAATTTCAAGAAGACGATCCGGGTAAATCTTTTCTACACAGCTTTTAGCGTGAACTTCAAAAACTTCACATGCGCCGACCAAAATGGCGAACAGTGCTCAAGGATAGGACGAACCAAACTAGAATATTTTTTTAACACACGATAAGGAATCGGAAAAAGTATAGGAATTTCTTAAGATCAAGTCAGAAATGCGAGAGTTATTTCAGAAATATGAACGTCGAACTTCAACTTAGAGTTGAAGGTGACACCTTAGTCCCTGAAATGTGTCACCGTACTTAAGTCCGAATTATTTAACGAAAATTGAAAGCTTATAGGGCTAGGGTTATGAGAAAATGAAAGATGAATGCCCTTAGAAATATTTAGTGTAAGCTGGTTATCAGAACTCCAAAATAAAATGGCATCCAAATTTTTTTGAAGCAAGGCACAGTCATCGTTAGACGACAATACTTTGAAAACTTTGACGTCGTCTGCAAAAAGAAGACATGAGGAGTTGATGACAACGGATGGCGAGTCATTTATAAACAGAGTGAATAATAGTGGGCCAAGAATGGATCTTTCAGGAAAACCTGAAGACGAATGGAAGGGGATGGAAAGACTGCCTTGAAAAGATACCTGACTAACAAGATTGGATAAGTAAGAGGATAACCAGTGGACCAATAATCAGGACGTTAAGACATTTAGGTTTGCTCAAAAAAATATTGTGATTTACTGAGTCAAAGTCTTTAGAGAAATCCAAATAAAAGGTTTCGACTTGTGAACGGAAGCAACACTTATGAATTCTAACAAATTGGTTAAAGTTGATACCCCTTTGATAAAACCATTTTGTTCAGGTACTAACAATTCCTGAGTAAGTGAAACGGGTGTAAATATACGAAGCTTTTCAGTAGTTTGCAGAAACAGGGTAATAAGGAGATATGTCGATAATTAGCAACGACTGAGGTGCTACCCCTTTTAAAAATAGGAGTAACATAGGATGTTCTCCAATGCGAAGGAAAAGAGTCTGAAGATAAGCTAGAGTTGAAGAGAAAGGAAACACAAATAGTCGTAGCTGAAGACTTCACAAAATGATTAAGAATACCATCAGGACCTGAACAAACAGAGTCATCAAGCTCTAAAATAAGCTTCATAACATCTTCCGGACAGCAAGTATAAGGATTTGTATGATTGGGACCAAAGGGCTATTGCTGGGAGTAGCATTAAAAATAGAAGATGACTGAGTTTTAAAAGTTCACAAATCTCGAGAGATAAAGTTGCTAAGCAGCCATTCAAATGAAAAGAGGATGGAAACTGGAAGATGATTTGAGAGGGCGTATATATTTCCAAAATGCTTTCGAATGATTTGAGTTTAGAGAGCCTTCAATACTATGAAAATAAGAAGCCTTAGTGATATAAGAAGCCATGGTCTACATGACACGAGCCGGAAATAGTGGCTCTCTTTTCCAAATATTCAACCACAATAATTATACTTTGAGCGTCCAAAAAAACGGATGCCATAACCTATCTCGGCCAATTTGACACTTTGAATTTCTTCGGCGTCGGGGAGGAGGCTCGCTTCTAAATTATCAATTGCTTTTTGGTTTCAGTATCAAAATGCTGGATCCGGGTTACGTCTATGGTCCCAAACGTGACAAAAAGTTTTCTTGATCTGCTTGGAACTTTTCGAGACACCCTCGAAATGTCAACTCGTTATTTCTTGTGTTTGTCAGTTAATATTTTTGGTGCCTAATGCGCAGAGATGCTTTTCATATGCAATTCGTTCGCAAGAATTCTTTGAACGCTCCAATATGGGATCCCTGTGACCTCAGCTACATGCCTGATGGTCATTCATCAATCAGTCTACACAACATCTTCGACTTTTTTACGATATTTTCAGTGAGGGACATTGATGGGCATCCTTCGCGGTGTATCTCTTCAATTGATGTTCTGCTTAGCTTCAACTTTTTGGCCCAGCGTGCAACTGTGACATATGGAGTAGCAGAGTCCCCCACTGATTAAATTAAGTTCTGTGTATGTCATTAGTAGACATTTTTCAAACAAAGGTACGTGATGATCGCTCTAGTTTCATTTTTTCCATTTTTATGTCTTCTAAAAAAGTTTTTTTTACAGAGACATACTAGTCTTGCGACTTGTCTGTCCGTCTATCCGTGCGGTGCAACAAGTTTACTCAGAAACTATAGATGCTAGAAAGCTGAAGCTTTGTGAAAAGGTCCGAAGTGGTGGTCTTTCAAAAGTTTGGGTCTTCCCAAACATTTCAAAAATTTTTAGGCGCGGTCCCCCCTTATAACAAAGTGGCCCTTCAACATTTTTTTTGGTTAAAGGTAGTCGAGTAGGTTATCAAATGAAAGGTCATGATTAGAACTTTTAGAAGTTTAGAAGTTATTTTGTGCGTCCAGGAGGAGGCAAAACGGAGGTAGGTCTTTATGAGTTCAAGGGCAACAAATATCTCAGAAATCGAAATTCATTCAACTTTGTTAATAATAGTATGATATGTAGATTTTATATTTTTGCCCATAAAATCGAAGCGGTGCCTTTAAACTTATACAGATTAATATAAGATCTTAATGCTCGCAAAATTTTATGGAAATCCAATCATAATCAACTGAGTTATAGCCATTTCAATTGTATGGTATTACAACAACAATAACACGTGTTGATAGGTGATACATATTTCAAATAGACCTAGGCACTTTTATTTTTTCCAATTTTCATGAAAATTTAAGGAAAAGTGTTTATTTTGAATATCTACAATCGGCTGAGCATTAAGAAAAATTATTTAAGCCGGAACAAAATGGCGGTTGCAACGTGCTTATGAAGGAAACTGCATCTTTTGCATAAATTTAAACGATTTCTTACCCAAGTATTGGATGTATTATTAAAGCCACCGATTTACGCTATTAGAAAACTTGTTTCGAGCCCTAGGGTGGTTACAAAGACCTTTTGGTAGGAGCACTCTCCTACTTACTCAACTTGGGTATACAAGCAAGCAAAAAAATATTTTCGAGTGTTTAGTGGGTGATACGCGTTTGGAATCTGACAACGCAAATCAAAGCGCGGTTGTTAGCCGTTTTCTGGACAAAACTGCGAGGAAGGTGTGTATGGGAATTACTGGGGTATTTAGCAAAGCACAAGGCATTAAAATTGCATTTTCTTCAAGTATTCATTTCCTTGAAGTATTCAAAACGGGGGAGCCCCTGAAGTCTGCTTTGAGACTTGAGTTGGCAAGATATACAGGAAGATTCTCAGGTGGTCATTACAGCACCTTTAAGCTGATAGCGGACTACTTTTTTGAGATAGCTATGCCACTGCTGTCCCAAACTTTTACAGAAGGTGTCATTTTAAAATCTTGGACGGCACTGAATTATTACATATGGATTTATTATATGATGAAGCAGAAGTGACCTTTTACCCCGATCGTTCTAGTACCCATGAATGAACTGGAACAAGATATTCAAAAATCACTACCAATGTGAATTTTGATCTCTATTATCGATGGTCAAGCGTTTATTGCTTACCCTCTCCGGATGTGTAGTAATTGAGCAGTCGTCTAGGCAAACTGCTCGAAAAACACCATTATACATGATCCAATTTTAATTGTAAATTTAAAAATAAAAATATTTACATTTACATGTAAAATTCAATCAAGGCAACCCCTTCGCAACGCAATGAATTGCGTTGTCCCGTAAGGAAAACAATGGTTGCACGCGAGCTGAGGGCTCGTCAAGAAACCACCGTTTCGACACGGGGGGTTTCATCGAGATAAGCAACGAGTGTGCGTGGGACTGTGCTACTGTGCTTGTCCTGAGAACTCGTGTGATTTTCTTTTCTGAAAGCGACGAGCAAATAGCGCGTCGAACGAATTTGATTTCGCGCATTTTGTTTGATAGAAATTCGAAACGAGACATCGAATCGATTTTTCGAGTTCTGAAGCAACGCGGAATCAAAAATAAGTGGTGAAGGTAATTGAAGATTTGAAAGAAAGTTACTCGCATTTTAAACGCGGAGTTGGACGGGGGGTAAGCGGTGGACCAACGAGAGAGATTTATGCGATTACATGCCGTCGTCGGTGATCAAAACGAAAAATTTCGTTTGAATTTTGTGAAACAGCTAAAATTTATTTGTGTTCCGATTGCTAATCAACGGCAAATATGCGCGTTAATAGTCACAAAAATTGTAATCATTGACAAAGTACTGCCAATCAATACAACAAAGTAATACAACCCCAGTTTGATTGTCACCGCACCGTGAACCCAAAAGGATTTGGCAAAAATCATCGAAACGAATCAAATCCCGTCGTGAAATTCAGGGCCGATTCATATTCAGCATTAAGACGTCGGATGTGGTTTGGCGCAATTTATTCGACGTGTATCGAGTTCCCTGATGCATCATAGCGGGTTAGCGCGCAGCGGGACGACAAGATTGGAGTCTGACTATCTTTGAGAAAGTGGAAAAATGAGCAGCCCATTGCGGCGGTATTGGCGATTTAGTGATCGCGTTGGCGGCAGGATAAAATCTAAGCCGTTCGATAGTTTGCAAATAAATATAGACAAGAGCAGAGGCACAGTAACTGATTCTTGCTTTAGACCATTCAAGATCTTGAAATTGTGCATCGTCGTCAGATTTTAATGTTACACGAGACGACTTTCTGGACATATTGTGCACCATCGCGATAAGGCAGCTGGGAAACTTGTCGTGAAGGAATTTGATAGTAAGTCCAGCTGAACATACCTTATTGAAGTTTTTTCTACAAATCAATGAGACACACTCCAATACATTCTTTAATGTTTAATTTTCAACAGATGTCTGAGTTTACTTTCACTATCGCATGTAAGGTTGAATGCCTGGACCGGAAACCAAACTGCCAATTCGGCATCAATTCATACTTCTCCATGCGTTCGTTCAATGTTTGAGTTAGTATCATTTCAAATATGAATTGTTCAAAATGTTGCTAAACAATATGCAATCATAATAGCAACCTCAGGCACATGTTGTACTACTAGATTGGGAATACCACATGATTTCTTGTTGTTTATTCTTCCACATAATTTCTTAGTGTTTATCTTGCCAAATATGACACACTAGTCTTCATAACTGACAAAATAATCAAGAAGATTTCCGCTCGGTATGAGGTTGGAGGTTAGTTTTCCATTGAATTGAAGAGTGGATTCACCATTCAGGCTTGATTTGAAAAGCAAAACTTTTGGTTCAATGACTTCTGAAATGTTCCTTCTTGTGTTCTTCTTTCATAGTTTGGTAGCTGATCCAATCGAAAATGAGCTCCAATCAGGGCAAGCTTCTGTGAAAAATATTATATAAAATATTTTATTCAGTTTTGACGATCGTGAAGACCAGTTGCATACACAGGAAAATAAAGTTCCAAGTATACAAATCTGTGATAAGACCTGTGTTAGGCTATGGGTGTGAAACATGGACCCTAACCCAAGCACCCGCAAATATATAGAACGCCTTTGAGCGACGGGTCCTGAGGCGAATAATCGGAGCGAAGCTAGACGGGAACCAATGACGAATTCGATACAATCATGAGACGGAGGTCTCAACGATTGTAAGACTGCGGAAGCTGCAATAGGCTGGCCACATGAATGGACGAACAACGAATACCCAAAAGGGTAATCGCTGGGAGAACTGACGGCCGGAGACCAGTGGGAAAACCGAAGAAACGCTGGTCTGACTCGGTCGCCGAAGACAGTTCATCGCTGCTCGGATTTCGAAATTGGAGGACGCGGTCAATAGACCGAGACAGTTGGAGGTGCTTTTTGCAGGAAGTGAAGCCCCGAGAGGGGCTGTGATGCTACGAAGAAGAATACTTTTTGTATTTGAGGCATTTTTCTTCGACTGCGTCATGGGCTTTGTTTTATTCTCATTGATTTGTTGCCCTACTAGTTTTAATTCGCGGTTGACAAAATGTTTATGCCGTTTGCATAGGCTACCACTTGGCTCGACTTGTTTAATAGCTCCTACTTTCTCGGTATATCGATGACGATCGATCCGCGGCACGGCGCATTAATCTATCGCAACATTTTATCTCTCAAGAAGAGAGTTTGGATTTTAATCTAGAATAAAGCTGGAGGGTGCAATAGATTGGATCGGTCAATACTTTTGACAAGAGTCTGATAAATTCAACGAATCTTGGGAAAGTGAATGACTAATGTGGTATGGGTTTGACAGGGGTGCATTTCTTTGAATGTGAAGTTTATTGTCAATTTTTGATCATCGTTATAGCACTAAAACCCCTCAAGGGGCTTGGCTTTAATAATACAATAATACAAGGCCCTAAAGTGCAGATTGAGCCTTAGCATTGAAATATGTTAGACTATCAGATTCAGTGAAAGTAAAAGTACTCAACTGTGAGACTAACCATACAACCGGTTAGTCTCACAGTTGATTATGAAATAGCTAATTTACTACACTACTATTTTTAGGGTTTTGTACTACCTTCAAAACCCTACTCAAATCGGTTTAGCCTAACCGTCTGTTTGTCACAGCAGTTTTTCTCCGAAACTATAGCAGCTACTGACACCAAATTCGGTAGTTAAATTACTAGTGATGACCTTTTGAAAGTTTGTGTAGCAATTAATTTTTCAGAGGGTTTTTAAATGGGGTGCCCCCATATCTGGAGAGCCTTAAAAGTTTTTTTTTACCGATGGTAGTCGTGTGGGGGTGTCAAATATAAGGTCTAAATGAGAGCTTTCTAAAACAGGTTTTTAAACAGTGTTACCAGCTTCGTGGAGTGTAGGGGTGAAGGGACATCTGAAAAAATTGTGTCCCCACCCCTATTAATTGGGCACCTGTGATCCGAAAAGTCTGAAAAAATCTTGGACAAATACCTAAGAACATAATAATAGCATTTTTTTTCAAGTTTCACGTTTTCTCCAATAAAATTGTACATGTAGTACATTTATGTAGCCTTAGAGAAGGTCCTTGTAGCCTGTAAGTTTCAAGAAAATTGAATTATATTTTCGGAATTTATAGCCATTTGAATTTTATCTGATTAAAGCAAAAACAACACGCGACATTGCTATTCTATGGACTTTCTATCAAATCAAACACTGAAGGTTTGATTTAATTTTCTTAGAACTATCAGATAAGATGAAGTTTTGCAACGATTTGAGTGAATTTTGCAACATTGCAACGAAATGGCGGCCGTTGAAAATGGAGTAACAATATTTTTTTAAACATGTACAACTCTTTGAAGTGTTTCTTGAGTTAATTCATTGTGACAGCGTATCGTAGGTTTAGTATAAAACCCTTCTGACAGGTGCGTAAATCTGTCTGTCAAACCTGTATTATTATTATTTTACGTCAGTGTCCAGTATAGCTGGATGGCCTCATAGTTCACCTTAAGGATCACTCGGAAAAATCTAGTTACCTCAATTTTAAATGCAATCGCCTTATAACGACCAACATTTTTAACCAAAAGATGAAGATACGAACAATATGTTGTTTCAATAAAACATGGCCGCAGAGCATACCCTCATTTGAGGTTATTGGTAGTAGATATGCCGAAGTTAATTGGTTCAAATCCAACCAAGTTGTGAAGAACAATTATGGGTAATTTCCACATGATTAAAGGTCTTTTTCGCATACCACCTTCTCGAGTGCCGATGCATAAGATCGAGATAATGAGATACTCTAACTATCTCTAAGCGAAAGCCCGAAAGGGGCGGTAGTGCCAAAATAAACAAAGGGTCACTTTCTAGAGTTTAAAGAGCCAGAAATTGTAACATATCTTAACATTAAAACTCGATCTTGATTGTGGTGCTGAATATGAGCGACTTGAGCCAAAGAGTGATTGATAAAGGTTCCAGTTAATCACATACAAATTCAAAAGAGGTTAAACCCTGAAAGATTCTAACCATTTAACGCCCTTGGGGAAGCTATTTTACCATCGGGTCTCGAAAATGACAGTGGGATATCTTCCCACCCGTGGCAGAATTCGAATTGCGCGCGTCTCCAATTGTTTGCTGCCAGCTGGCGTCCCCCTCCACTACTCCTACAAGGCTCTGGCCACAGAGAAGTGCGAAAGTGGGAAGATAGTATCCCACCGTGCGTAGCGAACAACCTACAAATCGGTGAAAACACGTCGGGTTGTGATTTTGCGCCGTTTGAAGCAGGATTGAAGCGCTCCAAGTTCGAATTAAGATATGTATTTAATTATAATAGTATTGGTGTGTGTGTTAGCATATTATGTTGTGATGATTCGGGCAAAAGAGAGCGTGAAAAAGCTTTCCTTGATTGCGTCATACCATTTCGGCTAACCTCCGCTAAAAAGACCACTTTGAAAACAACTATTTTTCGACTAACCCTAGTTGTTTTTTTGAATGGAAAATATTTAAAGATTGTCTAAGTGGTCTAATTTATAATATTTTAATAAAATATTATGTTTCGAAAAAGATGTTATTAGCTGCGAAATGTGCCACCATAACCTACAAATACAAGTTTTTATTTACACTGTAGTATAGAATATTTTCTTGAACCTCACGCCTTACAGACTGAAATAATTCATAAAATAAAATGAAATGATTCAAATAATTACCTAAATTTTCTGTTCGTTTGTCGGTTGTGACTAAAATTTTTTTGCCTAAAATTTCTTTATTGTTTATATAGGGTATGTGCGGGTGTTTTTTTCTTTGTATTTTTTATGTTTGTATGCGGACCGCGCGTTTTCCTATTGTAAAATGTAATTTATTCTAACGTTGTTACTGTTATTAGTTATTGTTATTTTATTTTTATCACTACTACTTTTTTTCAGAACAATTGCCATGTCTAGAAGATCACTAAAGAACGGGGAAATAACCCAAATTCTAGACGAAATTACAGACGAACAGTCCGAAAACTCCGACTAGAAGGTGGTTCTGACGCAGAGGATTTCATTCCTTGCCAACCCTCGAATGACGGCAGTGATCCTGGGTCTTCGCGCGGGCCATCTTGACGGCAATCTTCGCGGCCGCGTAGCGTACGCTCAAAAAAATCTGACGGCGAACTCTGATGACAATTTTGGGGAAAATACCGACGATTCTGCCGACGACCCCAATTACTCAGCTTCTTTGAAGCCTACCCAACGAATATATACTTTTTCGTGTAATGAAGATTCGGGTGAAGTTTCCAGCGATGACGGAGGTGGTGGGGGTCATGGAGATGGTGGAGATGGAGGTGGCGGGGGTCATGGAGATGGTGGAGATGGAGGTGACGGTAATTGCACAGCTACGGGTCAGTCTTCCTTCAGCTGGACAAAATCTGGCACGGACCCTGATTTGTACAACACTTTTCACTTTTCGGAACCTGGACTCGCGGCCAAAAATGTCGTTAATTTGAATTCCCCGTTGAAAGTTCTTTAAACTTTCTTGACCATTGAAATTTTGAATTTTATTGCGACGCAATCGAACTTGTATGCTTCCCAAAAAGGTGTGGATCTCGGCATGACTGCATTGCGCGCTATGCTTGGTATGCTTGTTTTTATGGGATTCCATGTTCTACCGACGTTTCGATCTTACTGGAGTAAAGACGGTAACTTTCACGTAGAGCAGATAGCTAAAGTAATGAGTCAAAAACGATTTTTGAAATTACTGCGTTACGTGCATCTAAATGACAACCTCGAGGTGCTATTTAGAACAGATTCTAATTACGACCGCCTATTCAAAATACGGCCCCTAGTTACACATTTTCAGAAAGTCTTTCGAGATGCATTTAATCCGTCGCGATTGCTCTCCATCGACGAAAGCATGGTAGGTTTCAAGGGGAGAAGCAGTCTAAAACAGTACATGCGCATGAAACCCACAAAACGCGGGTTCAATGTTTGGGTTATGGCGTGTGTAGTTACCGGTTTTGTAATGTACTTCGAGAAATGCACGGGTCGCTCTCGCGAAAAAAATGATAATGGTTTCGGGGAAAGGGTTGTTTTCGATTTATCTACGATGTTCTGTGGGTTAATTTATTGTCTGTTTTTTGACAATTTTTTTCGAGCTTATCACTGTTGAAACTTGTACTAAACGAGCGTCTTTTTGCGTGCGGTACCTTAAGGACGAACCGAAAATTTTACCCGAAAGAACAACCCAAATCCGAAACCTAAATGACGACGAGAGCGTTTATTCTCAGTCGGGAGACGTAAGCGTCGCGAAGTGGCGAGGTCGCGGCAAAATGTCGGTTGTCGTCGTCAGTTCAATGCACGACCCAAGCAAGCAGAGATCGGTTCTTCGAAAAAACAAGCGCGGCGAGAGGGAATCAGTAAACTGCCGAGTTCATAGTGGATTACAATATTTTTATGGGGAGAGTCGATAAATTCGATCAGCTCATGTCGGTCTATTCGGTTGCCGTTGTCGCCCAAAAATCCCGTGGCTGGTGGATGAAACTATGTTATTATTTCGTCGACATGACAATAGTCAAAAGTTACATAATGTACACGGACTTAGCGAAGAAACGTCGTTCTCGGCATTTGTCCCACCTCGATTTCCGCTCTCAATTAGTCAACGAAATGATTGGTAATTTTTGTAACAAGAAACGCAAGGGTTATAGTCCCGGGGCAGGAGTAGGTAGGAAGAAACATCAACCCGGCAGGTTCCCTGCTATTCAAACGTCGTAAATCGTCGTAAATCATATGCCTCAGAAGCAAGAGAAGTATCGTAGATGTGCACACACTGTAGTACCAAAGCGAAGGAAAAGAGGAGCAACATGATTTGGCAGTGCCTGCAATGTTGCCTTATGTAAGGAGTGTTTCCAACCCTTTCATTCTTCGCAGTTAAAAGCTTGCAGCTTTTGTTTGGTAAATGTGTTTGGATTTTATCCCAATGGAAAATAACCAAAGCCCGCTTGATCTACTATTTTTTTTATACATAGATACTGGATGCGAATGGTTTTCAGTATGTTGTATGCACCAAAATGTTTGATTTCCTTTTTACGTCACTCAGCAAACGCACTGTTCCAGTTTAGTGTATTCAAAATTCAAAATCATACTTAATAAATTATTTTATTTTTAAGATGTGTGTTTCGTATTTATCAACGCGTTTAAAGCTTAATTGTAGGTGGGAAAATAACCATCCAGTGCCCACAGCCAGAAGGTCGTTTCCTTAAACGGCCAATGGGATACTATTTTCCCACCTCCTAAAGCCTATTTCCCCGGTAAATATTTTTTTTTATTTTTCTGTGTGGAAGGGTTCCTTAAGGAAGGAAACGACCAATTTTTGTGAAGATTCGAGTTTCTCGGTTTTTTTGCGCGTTAAAGAGCTAAAGCATACTTTGAATACTTTTTTAGAATGATATAATAACGAAATACTGGTACGTTATGCGACATACTAAATCGAAATATAAGAAAACTGCCTTGACGAGCAATCAAATTAGAAAAAACGTTTGTATCACTTAACACTAATAGTAGTTACATATCGTTTGAAAAATATTAGTACCAAATAGTCATTAGAAATTTCAACGCTAGCAAGACATATTATAAAGCGTTTAGATCCAGTAGCTGATGGACATAGTTAGTAAGGACATTACAAATGAAACTTGTACTATCTTCACCTTCGAGTCATCTTCATTTGTATTTAAATTCGCCAAATCTTTTTGTATCAGTTCTATTGAAGCTCTTCGTATATCCAAAGAATCCAACGACATTCGCCTCGCTCGCCAAGCATCATCTATTGACCCGCTGGAGCCTTTTCTCGGTTTATCATGATTTATGTGACGTTCATTTTCCAAAATAGTCACATGACGATGTAAATTGTCTTTTGTTAGTCGATGCCGATCACCTGTGGCATCTTCATTTGGACTTTTTCGCAAAATCGACGCTTTCGTACCACCATTGTATTGCTTGAATTGGGCAGATTTGTCACCAGTAGCATTGCTACTACCACCTCCAGCTGAGCTAGAATTATTGACATAATCCCGTGGTACAGATGTCGCACGTCCTTTCACCAGATGTAGAAAATTTCGCGAACCAAAACTGTCGCGTCTGACGAGATTTCCTTCGCCCGAACTGTCTGATTTTAGGAAGATCTGACTTCCGTGGCTTTGCCGTTTACCAAATTCTATAATTGGCCGTTGTTTCGTGTGACTCAGCGAGTTCATACTGGCTCGACGGGTCAAATTTACCCGTGTTTTGGGTATATGGTTTAAATTGTGTTGCGAACTTGAGGTCTGCGTTGGTGTTGATGAGCGAAGCAGGGATGGAAATGCCGAAGGATGCTCAATGTTGCGGAACATGCTCGGATTCCATGAGTTACGCTTTCTGCAAATTAAGTTAGTCCCATTTTCGGGGCTTGTCTTAGCTAGTGGCCTTAAGTATTTACATATGGGAATTGGTTGTCGCTGCAAATACTTTATTCATAGGAATTTTAAATATATTCAAGAGCTACAAAATTGAAGAGAAATTTGTACATATTGAATAGGTGTATTACATTACGTATTTGATTTATATGACTTAAGGGCTTGAATTGGCGACAACATTAACGTGGTATGAAACAATAATGAGGATTACTGTAACACTTAGTTGGGCGCTAGCAGATGCACCTTATTATGGTAACAACTGCATGAGGCCACAAGCAACCACATCGGAATAAAGCATTTGCAGCTACTCTGTTCCCAGTCCCTCTTTCACTTTCATCCACCTTATGGATAGCATGCTGTCTAACCTGCTGTTTGGTGTGCTGCGTCCATTACTGGCTCCTCCGGCTGTGCCAGAACCTTCCGTAAATGATTGTCTGCGCCTTATTGCAGCTGAGTCGACCATGTCTTTGCCGTGAGTCGAAGCCGTCGACGAACGTCGAATTGTGTCATTCCAGTTATTTGAAATATTTATAGCTGATGAGAACATTTTCCGATTCTTATCTAAGTTAAGATGATTGCGTTGAGCAGCAATAACATGACTAGGTTCAATGATGCTGCTCCCGCGACTTCCCCGCCGATGCACATTGCACTTTTTATCCGTTTCAACTTCAGTAACTTTTATAATTTCACTTTCGCGCCGACCGCCAAACATTTGATCAATTTTCTTCAATTGATCGATAGAACGCCGACGATTCTGCATTTTGATTTTTTTTAAATTTTACAGCTTTCAGGTATTAAATATGACTAGGGGCACTAAAATCACTTTATCGGATTAAACGTTTCAGATCAACGTAACCGGGAAATCGAGAGGATCCGAGACAAGCTTCGAGAGTTGTGTAATAATCGATCGAATCGGAACAACAAGAACGCGAACCTACAACAACAGAATCCAATAAACTGATCGCGATTGTCCACCAATGTCGACTATACGAGTAAGATCACTAGCTTTTGCCCAAGACAACAACGAACGGAGGTGATTCAACATATGATTTGTTTAAGCGCGACCTCAGCAACGATGACGATGACGATTCTATCACCATCATACTCTTTCATCACCAACGCCATAACTTGCTAACTTGCAACGCTACAAAAGTAAGAAAGCAATAAAAGACCCGATTAAGCTAAGCCCAAGACGAAGATCACGCCTGAAATATCGCGGAGACTTAAGATTCGAAGTTGAATTGCTGTTTTTGTAGAAAAAGCTAAGACGACTGTTGAAGTGTGCTTACCAAGTATTTGTACATTCTTTGTCGAAATGCTTAGTTGAAATTTTGCATGTGATTAGAAGGTGTAAATATAATGTTCAAATGAAATTATTGACGATTAGATGACACAATTCTTTATCTTGATCATATCCAAGCGACGACAAGGTCAAGAAGTTGGTGGTGCAATTTTTTGAATAAAACTTGAAAATTGAGCACAATGGTCTCAATGACTTGATTAAAATTAAAGCTGATAAAATAAAAATTTCGGAAAGGATTCGCAGTCATCACTATTTTAATTTTAAGACCAGTTCCTTAATATTTTCAAGAACACGTAATAGAGGATGTTACAGTGGTAGAGCGGTTGAACTCCTTTTCACGCCATATACTCGTACGTGCGGGTCACCTTACATGCTACATATTTTGTTAGCGATGGTATACTTTATTTTAATTATACGAGGGCGGTTCAGATATGATCGAGACAAATGCTCTGACACGTTTATTTAGTATCGAAAAAATTTACAATTTTTCAAGGTACTCCCCCTTACAAGTTACGCCTTTTTCCACCTTTCCTGAAGGTTTTTGATGCCGGTATCGAAGAATTCCTTGGGTAGCTCGGACAGCCATGTGCGCACGAACTCCTCTACCTCGTCGTCGGTGTTGAATCTTTGATCTCCGAGGGCTTCTTTCAGTGGTCCAAACATGCAGTAGTCGCAGGGTGATAAATCCAGACTGTAGAGGGGGTTTTCTAGCACCTCCCACTCCAATGCCGATATTGTATCGAGCATGAGACGCGCGCGTTATTCTGGAGAAGAATCGCACTCCGTCCTGGAATGCTCCTCCATTTCGAGCGTTATTTTTCGATATTGATAGATAGACTCTACCAATACTGATGCCGAGTTCAGCCGAAATGTTTCGAACGTTCATCCTACGGTCCTCCAAAATGAGTTGTTCTACGCGGCAAATGGTGTCTGGTGTGATGCTGGTTCGCGGTCGACGATAATGCGGCTCATTCTCGACGGTTTCGCGACCATCCTTGAATGCTTTGTACCATTTAAACGCAGCAGCCCTACTCAGGCACTCACTACCGAACTGATTTCGACAAAAACTATGCCACACTGTTTGTAACGGACCCAGCTATTATATACTCAAGCCACGACCTTCAAAACATACATGCGCGCCATCTACAGCGTTTGTCTCCATCATATTTGAACCACCCTCGTAGAACCAACAATGAAATATATTTTCTTATCTCATTGTTCATCTGAAATAATTTTAAGCAGCATAGCCCCTTTCGAGACTTAGCTTGAATCATATATCGTCTCAAGTTACGTCAGCGAAAAACAGTCTTCGTTGACAGAGAGCGACTAGAGTTTCCTAAATTTTTCCACTGGGTAGCGTACTTCAGTTTTGACAGCAGTTGTAGTATTCTTAGTCCTATCAACATCGTTAATTTCGGCTCTTTATATGTAGGATAATTTTTTTACTGTTTCATATTTTTATTTTTTGTAAATCATGCGTTATACGTGACGGAGTGTTAAACTCAAAAGTCCTTATTTAGCATTGAAATTTTATCGTCGAAAAAAAAATATAAAGCAGTGCCATCTAGCACATAAACAATGGAGAACAGGGGTGAGTTCGTCGTTCGTTTATCTCATATTACTGACCGGGTGGTTGGCCTTTTAGACCGGGCGATTTGATGCCTTAAAACTCGCTGTCTACTTCGATAAATCAGCGTCACTTGCGCTTGTTATTTGTGAACTTGCAGAAATGGTTGAAATAAGTAGATGTGTGGCAGCAACGCTACATAAAGTTTCCGGCTATAAAACAAAAATCCAGACAGCAATAAACATGCGTCGCTACATATGGTTACCTCCAGAGAACAACCAGCACGCACTGCTGCATATTATGATCACAGGAAAATTCATATCATCGTGCTCAACAAAACCTAATCTAGATTTATCAGAATCCTTCGCACAATTGAAATAATGACAAAACGGCGTGTAAAATTAGTCCGGGAAAACTACGGATATCCTTAATCCCTCACAACACTACCATCGGTTCAGATACAGGTATATAAAGGAGGGTTATGCGAAGGAGAGAACAGAACGATTCACAACCCGGTACAGCCAGCACTTGTCCGCTTTTACTTTCGCGCATTATAATTCAGTTTTGTTTAAATAAAGTTTTTATTTTGTTATTATAAATATTGTGTTTATTTTATAAACATCGATCGCCACCGAGCTTTCCCACATAATTGGTGACTCCAACGTGATAGCAATAACGAACGACGTTGTACAAGGAGCCGTAACTAACCACTCAAGATAAATATCCATGCGTTTGCCACCGTTTACAAGGGATGGGAAAAGCCGAACCGGTTTTTCTGGTTTGAAATGCTGGTTTTGTTTGTGGTTTTTTTCCGGTTTAAACGGGTATTTTCTTTCAAACTCAAGAACCGGTTGAAAATCGGATACAAAGGCATGAATACCGACTACAAAAACCCGGAAAACAGTTTCTTCGCCATCCCTATCTAGGCAGCATTAATGACCATAGTCGCCACAGCAAAACAAATTTGTATGTTTGATTGGTTTTTGTTATTAGTTGTATATGTTTCGTTTCAATACGGAGGACTTCACATAGAGTGCGAAGCGAATCTAACAAACAATACACAATAAATGCAGACTGATCTTTCATTCTTACACTGCAAATGAATGACTTAGCTTCACAGTAAGCTGTATGCTTGGATTTTAATACGTTAATCTCTTATTTTTAACGCAAAGATGAAATATTCTTCAGTTCAATTTGGTTGAAATAATTTTGGGGGTAAAAAATCCAAGAAACATTTATATCTTAATTTAATCATGTACATTTAATGATTCGAGTTTTTCATTGAAAAAATTTGCTAAGAAAAAAAAAACCGAACAACCGGTTCTTACGGCTTTTTTCGGCTGTAAAAAATCGCTCGGTTAAACCGAAAATGGAAAAAACCGAAGAACCGGTTTTTAGAAAAAACCGCCATCCCTACTGTTTACCCCTGTTGAACCAGCGCTCTGGTTTGCGATAATTGAGCGGAATTTCATAGTGGCGGGCATCACAACTGGAGTCAAAGTACAACGCAACGCTTTTTACTTTCGACGCACGCTATGCGACCGAAGTTAAAGACATTGTGCTAAACCCACCATCACACGAGCCATACAGCAAGCTAAAGGGAGAGCTAATTAAGCGCCTGAGCACATCGTAGAAAAGAACCGCGACAATTATAAGAAAGCGGAACATTGGGCGATGGAAAACCAGCGCAGACGAAAGCCATTATGGGCACGCAGAAGGACTAGTTTCTCGACAAATCAGCCGAACTTGTAGACGCGATCGTATTACTAACTAGGAGCAGTGTATCTCATGTAGTTCAGGTTACGCCAGCAACATCGCTGTTCGAAGCTGAACTTGGGGCAAGATTTGCACAGCTCACACAGATTCTAAATCAGCAGATAGAAAAATTGCAGCAAGAAGTAGAAATGCTGCGATCGACGAGTCATCCTTCCCGAAAAGATTAAAGACGATCGAATTCACGTAATCGTAGTAATTTAAGAGCACGGAATCATCAGGATGCTAAGGGCTTGTGTTGGTACCATTCCAGATTTGGTTAAGAAGCAAAGAAATGCAGATCACCACGTAAACTGTCGGGAAACGCAAACGGCAATCGCTAATCGTCTATTTATTGTGGTTCGAGGAAGTCAGAAACATGTCCTAGTCGATACACGCGCCGATCTATGCGTGTTCCCTCGATCAGCAATCAAAAGCCCGCTCAAAAAGACGAAACGAGGCTTAGCGCGAGCTACGTTTCTTGCACACTCCAAAGGCAGCGCAGAAATGGGAGTATTTTGTGACGCTTCTGACATCGCCGTAGGTGCAGCTATGCAACAAAGAGTCGACGGCCATTGAGAACCGCTCGCTTTCTTTAAAAAAAAAAAAACTTAGGCTCAGCAGTGTGCCGATATAGCGTATTTGGCAGATAGTTATGGGCAATCCTCCTCCTATCAAGCACTTCCGACACGGGAACGTCTTTGGAACTCATCCCATATCCGAGGAACGGACGCTCTAATGTTCTGCGACATTTCAACAACAAAAGCTCGACGGTATGTCACACCAGTTTTCAGGAGAGCCACATTCGAATCTATACAACGCCACACTCACCCAGGTAGAAAGGCAACAGCGAAGCTGTTCGCACAGTGTTTCGTCTGGCCGGCTATTAAGAAGTACTGCCGCAAATGTCCACGAGCTTGAATCCAGTGTCAACAATCGAAAACCACCAGGCATACGTTCGCTCTTGTGAGAAATTTTGCACCAGTTTCCACGGGATTCGAACATGTTTATTACATATAGATATTATCATCATATCGTTATCAGAAGGAAAAAGATATTGTCTCACCTGTGTGGACCGTCTCTCACGTTGGCCAGAGGACATACCGGTTCACAACTAAGAAGCTGAAACAGTCATTAGTGCTTTCTGGGAAGAATCGATAAGCCACTTCGAAACTCCATTGCGAAACACCACCGACCAAGGGCGCCAGTTTGAATCGAATTTATTCCGTTCACTCAATCGTCTAGCGGGCACCAATCACTTGCGAACTACCTCATATCATCCTCAAGCCAACGAGATGGTAGAGTGTTTTTATCTTCGAACCTGCACGAGCAGAGAACGGCATTTTACGGCAAACGTATCGTACATCCTTATACGGTGTCTCCCCGTATAAGGATGTGAAAAACATTTTTTCACCAAAAATAATCGATTGGGATATCAAATGAAAGGTCTTGATGAGATCTCTTAATATTCATTATTAAAATTGCAATATATATATATATATATATATATATATATATATATATATATATATATATATATATATATATATAGCGGGGTAGGCAGGGGAATCAAAAATTTAAAAAATTATGGTGGTAGCACAACAATGACATACCTGAGAAGTTGAAATTCGCTCAACTTTGTTATTATTAGTATTTATCAATTTTACGTTTTCTAGTATAAAATTGCAGGCAGTTAATGAACGGTTTTGTGCGATTCGATTAAAAGCGATATTCTTCAAAGTTTGGCTGATAAACGTACACGCCCCGACGAAGAAACGAAGAAAACGTTCTACAATCACCTGGAAAGACTAGTCGACACATTGCCTCATTCTCCACAAACGACACAAAAATAATTCTGGGTGATTTCAACGCTAAGGTTGCCAATAAATTATCTCATTGGGAAATGACTGGAGGATATAGCCTCCACGATGAAACCATGACAACGGTCAGCGCGTGATTGACTTTGCATGTGGTAGAGATCTAGTCATGCGTTTGGCTTGCTTCCCACATCGCCGCATACGTAAAATTACTCGGGTATCACCGGATGGCAACACACAAAACCGGATTGGCCATGTTTTGATCCAACAACGTTGGGCCTCGAGCATACCTGACGTCCGTACATACCAAAAAGCCAATTGTAATTCAAATCATTACTTGATCAAATTAACCTATCGGTGTCGTATGTCAAAGGCATAATCGGCGAAGATCAGCCCGCTACAAAAATTTGACATCGAAACAAAATTTCACGGAGACTCTCGACAACCAGCTGGCTCTCATCTTATCAGACACATGGCTGAAAATAAGCAATGAGCTTTGGATGGAGGTGAAAGCGGCTATTAAGACCGTGGCAGAACAGACAATCGGACATCAAGTCCGACGCAAGTGATGATGCGTTAGGACGATAAGAGAACATTTTAAAATTTCAGAAGAGTTGGGAGTAAGATAATTAGAAGTAAGAAAGGAAAATACTGACAACTAAATGAGAAGTATCGATGTAAGTCTAGCGTGCAACAACGCAAGATAAGCATACAAAGTCGTGAAAAGCCAGAATCGAGGTTATCAACTCAAGACCACGCTCTGCCGTGATGGCATCGGCAACATCATCGCTGATAAAAACAGGATTAAGGAAAGATAAGCATCATATTTCAAGAACCTCAATCCTCCGCTCAGCTCCAGAACATCAGAGCCTATAGATGTTTCCGAAAAGCTTACATTGGCCCCACTTACTCTGGATGAATTTTGCTCCACCATCAAAGCCTAAAAGAATAACAAAGCGCAGGGTATCGATGAGATTGCAGTGGAGCTCATTAAATCTGGTGGCAGCGGTGTTCAGAAAGCTATTCACAAAGTCATCCAGCACATTTGGCAACAAGGACATATGCCGAAAGAGTGGAACCTATCAATTATATTCCTTATTCATAAAAAAGGTGACAAGCTGCAGTGCGATAACTATACCGCTTTGTACGGTGTACAAAATATTTTTAAAGATTTTAGCAAATGAAATCGCATCATACGCTAACAGTATTATTGGGGGGTATCAAGGTGGTTTTAGAGCAAGTAGATCGACGATAGACAAATTGTTCACTGTCAAGTAGGTACTTGAGAAATGCTGGGAGTTTAACATACAGGTACACCAAATTTTCGTTGACTTTAAGTAAGCATACGACAGTATTGTTCGTAATGTACTTTACCAAATAATACTTTGCTTTGGTATTCCAGCCAAATTAGTCCATCTTACGAAAATGACAATGAAGTCGACGACCTCCCAAGTGCGCATCAATATCTAACTCACCGATGCCTTTGACACAAATATCGGACTAAAGCAGGGGAATGGGCTGGCTCCATTGCTATTTAATTTGGCTCTGGAGTACGTCATAAGAAAGCTACCTGCCAATACACGAGGTATATTACTACACAGGTAGAGCCAACTTGTTAAGGTCATTAACAACTGCCAAAGAACTCTTTCTGTAACTCGACAGCGAAGCAAAAGTAGTAGGGCTACAAATTAATGAAAATAAAACAAAGCTCATGCCGCAGTCGCAGGAAAATATCTCAAATACACAACATATCAAACTTGGCGAATACAATATCGAAAATGTGAGCGAATTTGTGTATTTAGGCGCGAAAATAATGAGAACCAGCTATGAAAGAGACGAAATACACCGAAGAATACAGCTAGTTGACTCAGTTTTGACGATCTTGAAGACCAGTTGCATACACAGGAAAGCAAAGCTTCAAATATACAAATCTGTAATAAGACCTGTGCTATGATATACGTGTGAAACATGAACCCTAACCAAAGCATCTGCAAATATATTTAACGCCTTCCAAAGGCGGGTCCTAAGGCAAATAATTGGAGCGAAGCTAGACGAGGACCAATGGCGAATTCGATACAACCAGCTTTATGAAATTTTAGCGAGCCGGAGGTCTCAACGATTGTAAAACTGCGGAAGCTGCAATAGGCTGGCCACGTGAATCATATGGACGAACACCGTGTACCCAAAAAGGTATTTGTTGGGAGAACTGAAGGGCGGAGATCAGTGGGGGAACTGACGAAACGCTGGTCTGACTCGGTCGACGAAGACAGTTTATCGCTGCTCGGATTTCAAAATCAATGGGCTGAGACAGTTGGAGGCGCTTGTTGCAGGAAGCGAAGGCCCGAGAGGGGCAGTAGTGCTACGAAGAAGATAATTTAGCGAAACATTTTTCATAGATGTACACAGTTCTGTTTGCATAGAACATACAGACAATGTAAGTATTCTAAAGACACATAGACACATTTGTCGACACTCAACTGGTAAAGAGGGGATAAAATCATTACAGAGACTCGAGTTTAGAAATGTCCGAACTCTAATGAAAACATCACCTCCATCGGATTTCCCAGAGAGTTCACGATCACGGTCTCCTCTGAAGTCGCTACAGGATGGGAGAATTTCCTTATCTAGTATTTCTTCGGTGAGCCAAGTTTCCGAAAGACACAAAATATCGTCAGAGGCTATATAAGCAGAAAGACGTAACTCATTTTGGTTCTAAGTTCTCTCTCATTTTGACAGTAAACAGTAAAATTTTTTTGTCTTTGATTTAGCAGTCTGCTGAAGAACTTCTTAACGAATACACTCGGTGGCAAAAAGTCCTTATTTAGTAGAATTTTAACACCAGAGCTAGTTATAATGCTGAAGGAAGGAATTATCTGGGCAGTCATATTATTTGCAATTTAGCAACGGAGGTGTGAGTCTTAGTACAGCGATTACATAGTTTCCTGCAGCATCAGAAGTTGTGTGATAAGCAAAACGAGAAAAAAACTTAAGCTGGCGGTGGAATTACTTCTAGAGTCGGTAGTGATGCAGGAATGGCCAACAAAAGCAACAATTGGTGGAGCATAAGTAGGTTGAGAACCTGCACTCCGCAACTCCAACACAGGGGAAGATGCAGTGTCTGCAGCTGATGCTGGTCCTAGTGGAGAGGAAGCTTGATGTCGACGAGTTTTCTTGCACCTGGCTTTCATCTGTTGCCTTACAGGGCTTAAAGAACATTTAGTAACAGTACATACACTATTGTTATTAGAAGGTGAGTCAGAAGATGGAAGCTAAGCGCTTCGACTTCACTGTCTGCTGTTTTCGACAACTTCAAAGGTTTTGGTAAGTCAGCAGTTCTTACCAATGAGGCGATCTCCGTGTGGACGGAATCAAGCATTTCATTCACCTTTTTAAGCGATGTTGAGATCGTTTCAATTATGTTTTAGCTGTATGGAGACGTGTAACATAGGCCGAGATTGAAAACTTACGGTAAGAAAAGCAGCACGAATGTACGCCTGTACAACTGCGCATAATTTTGTCGACAGTCGGCCTAGACAGACCGGCGTACTTTGCATAGAAGGGAACATCGCAGAAGCCATAATAGGATACCATTGGTGAATTATTCGCCATGTCCGCACAGGATTGCGCCACACAGTAAAACATGTCAGTGAAAAATTTCAGATCTGGCACGGACACTTAAGACGCGCACTGCGTATTGTATAGAGAGAGTTTTCAAAATAGTTTAAAAATAATTAAAGATAATTATTTTAGAGCGCGACCACTAGAAATATATGCAATAATAAAAATGATAATAAGCCTGTTCTCAAAACAAAAGAGTTCAGCAACAGTGAGCTTTAAATATCAAATTCACTATAATTAGGAAGGTGGCAAACAGACGGCGCTCATCCCTGCACGAATATTAAGGGTTTGTTATTTTGAAAATAATAGTCCGCGAGGTGTAGTGGTTAGAGCATTCAACCCGCAAACCGAAGGTCTCTGGTTCGAGTCTCGTTGGCGGCAAAGAGATTTGGTTCAAGTGATTTTTCGGACGGACTATAAGCCCGTTCAGTTAACGTGCTGGGTTAAAATTAGAACGTATCGCAGCTGGGTGGACGGGCACACGGCCTAAACGTGATACTGACCATATCATCTTGTGGAGTGCCGATACATTTGATCATAATGAGATACTCTAACTACTGGTATCTCTAAGCGACGGCCCGAAAGGGGCTGTAGTGCTGCAAACTTCTGAAAATACCAAAATAATGGGTTCGTGTCACTGCTTCCTTTTTCGAGTTAAAACTGCAAAGTAACTACAAGATATTGAAATGCACAAGTGTAAAGCACCCAATAACAACCGATGTATGTATGAAAATGACACAAGCACTATGAACTGCACTTTCTGCCCTATCCCAAGAATCAATGGTTAAAATTGGGAGTGTGCAATAGTCTATTCGGGTTTCCATATGGATTTTCTGTGAAATGTAAATCATAAATCCGTGATACCATTTCGGCAGCAGGTAGAATTTTGGAAACCTCGTTATCGCGACTATAAAAAGAAATTACAGTTGCATTGGCATATAAGTTTTCAAGCAAAAGTGATAAGATAAACATGGAAGCTGATAAAGTGCATATTGGGCATTGTTTACTATACGAGTTTGATCTTGGACACAGCGCAGCGGAGGGACATCGAAATATAAGTGGTTTCAGTGCTTTCATAATGAAGAACGACAGTTTGAACATCAGTCACAATCAGGACGGCCCAAGGAAGTGATAGATGGTTATCTATTGGAAGTCATACAAGGAGGTGACAAGATTACCATCGCAGAATTATCGAAGAGGCTCCAGGTCCACAGAACCACTATACCGAGAAGAATCCATGCGCTAGGATGTATTGTAAAGTTGGATGCTTTGCTACCCCTCGAACTTTCGCAAAGAAACAAGGAAGACAGAGTGGCCTGTTGTGTTTCCCATCTTGGTCGTTAAACTGATGAAGGATGGTTGCTGGAGATAAAAAGTGGGTCCTGTACAGTAACGTGAAACGGCACCTGACAGTTTGCAAAAGATGTGAATCACCAGCATCCACTTCAAAACCAGGCTTGCATCCACAAAAGGTCTTATTGTCTGATTGGTGGAATGAAATCAAACATTAAATGCGAACTTGTACTGTCAGCAATTGGAGCGGCTTCAACAAAAAATGCGTAATAAGCGCCCTGCATTAGTTAATGCATCTTTCATCAGCTTTTACCCCACCCACCATATTCTCCCGATCTTGCTCCAACGGATTATCCCTTGTTTTGGTCCCTGGACAACTACCTGAAGGGAAGAGAGTACAATACTGAAGAGGATCTTCGTACAGAACAACCAAACTATTTTGTGGGTTAGGGGGAGGATTTCTACTGGAGAGGGGTACAGTAACTTCCAAAACGTTGGGACAAGTCCTAGATAATAATAGTGATTATATATTAGGTTAAGTTCAAATAAATAAGTGTTTAAAAATGATTTAATTCGAAACCGAAAAAAACTTTTGCACACACCCAATACAATGAGTGTCACTATCACTGAGAGATGGCACGTTTCACTACAGCTTGATTAATTAATCATTAAATGTAAATAAAAGCGAAATATTTACCAATTGCCTTTCTTTTTGTTCTTATAGCATAGTATAGAGACAAGATACGCGAGCGAGAAATGCAAAACAAATGCAGAAAGCAAACTGCAAAGCATAGAAGCTAAGAAAACCGAATCTAATGTTGAAACGAACCAGAAAGATTTTAAAATCGCGGAGCTACAAGCAAACACTGTTCACCGGATGTCATGCTAGATCCTGACAAACTTTGTATGCATCTTAAGATTGACCATTTTTGAGCTTCTGATTATGTGAACCGTTATTCTATGGTTCAGATTAACGAACGCATAGTCATATAATCTTGCAGAAGATATTTGAATACCTTCAGAGTATTACTCCAAATCTCAGTGAATTGCAAGTGCTTTGATTCAAAGCACTCAAGTATGTTCATTTTTGTAGCTACTTTTCAATCAGTTTTAAACACATTACATGCTTTGTTTCAATGCACTAATTTGTGTTATTTTTATTTAAAAGGTACTATCAATAAAACAAGAATAAGTTCATTATTAATCCCTGCATTTGCCATAGCTTGGACTTGAACCTGGCGCCCAGATTACATGTCCTAAGCGCTAATATCTGGCCCACACGACTTCATAGTAAGTGGAAATTCAAGCCGGCATCATCCATGCCAGATGCGTAAAAACCTTTTAAGTTCTTCAAAACTTTATCACAAAACGTTTATAACGTGTTATGAAAATTAAATGTTTAAAAAGCTTTGGAATAAAGCACTTAAACGATTAAATTCGATTTGAAGTCTTTTAGTGTTCAAAACTAGATCTCGAATATAGGAAGTGAACGTAAAGTGATTTGAAATAAAGCACTTAATACGAGGTTACCGCTCTCATAGACGAAAAATTCGATTTTGTTTTTTTACATCATTTGCATTGTTAGAGTGCTGAGAACACGCAGTTAAAAAGAGTTTATGTTATTAGAAGTATTCTATCAAACCAAATGAAATAACGATATTCTGTAAAGTGAAATGTTAAATGCTTTTTTCTGAAAATTACATTTTATCGCACGTCGTGCCCTCTTATATCTCCAACGGATGAGCCGATTTACATAATTTTTTTTATATAAATAGTAGGGAAATGAACTCACGGGGCCTTATCGTGTCGTCTTTTATGAAAAGTAATTTCAAAACGGTTTTCCTCATCCGTTGGAGCAAAAAAAAACAAGGTAAAAAATGAATTTATTGATTAAATAGATGCTATTTTAGCGTCCGAAGCTTTTTAAAAATATAAGGCCTCACAAATGTATTCTAGTTTAAATAATTCTATACATTTATGGTTTTCAGATGCACTTGCAAGGCTGTAGAGTTCACGGCGCAAAGCAAGTCACGGATCACATGGTTGAATTCATCTGCGCTATGGCCGCCATTTTGACCTTATTTTTAATAAACAAAATTGCATATAGAGTTCTTTGATGGAAGAATAAACTAATGTAGAACTTATTTACAAAAGTGTTTTATCTATGAGAAAAAAAAAATCCAAACTTTGTCCTATTTTCATCGTGAAGAGCGGTAACCTCCCCTTAAACGATTAAAACCTATGTAAAACACTTCTCATTTAAGGACGAAACCCATTAGCATTTTTTTCTTCAGCGAAGTTAGTCGAGTAGGGTATCAAATGAAAGGTTTTGATGATATCTTTCAATATAAGTTATAAAAATTACAATGTCAATAACGGGGTAGGTAGGGAAAGCGGAAGAACACGAAAAAATTGTGTCCCCTCTTCGCGATTGGACACCTGTGGACCGAACAATCTGAAAAAAATCATGAAGGTAGTTCTCTATAAATACAACAACGACAAATACCTCAGAAGTCAAAATTCGCCAAACTTTGTTAGTAATATTATGATTTATTAATTTTACATTTTCTTGAGTAAAATAATGAGGGTACCCTTAAATTCAATGAAATTTTATATCCATATCAACCATGAAAATTTCAAAAGGATCTAATAGTGTTTTAGGAAGTTATGGTGATTTTAATTTTCCTGTATTACAACAACAATACATGACTATGGAACAATGTGAGCTTCGAATCTACTTGGACATTACGTGCTTGAGGATTTGCAAAAAAAACAGCAAATCTGGTATGTAAGTAGTCCGATAGAAGGTTCTTATAATCTATAAGTTTCAATAAAATCGAATCATATTTACGGAATTTATATCCGTTTGAAATTTTTCCTATTACAACAAAACTCCGACTTGGCAACACTATAGCCAGGTACTCAGTAGTTCGAGTCAAGTCGAACGAAGCAAGCGGTTGGTAGGAACAACGTATCATTGAAAAAGAGATTTTTGAATTGGTGAAGGATAGTTATTATTCATTACTGAAACAAAGCGGTGCTAACATAAAGCAATTCCGTAACATCGACAGTCCTTTTACTTCCTGACAGTATTCAGAAGTGGGATGCTACGGAATTTTCGCTTTATTGGATATTGTGTGCTTTTCATAACAGTTAGCCGTCCCGTAACTGCCCGCTGCGTATTTTCGAGTGATAAGCCGACACTTTGAATCGTGAATATTAACGCAATTGCCGTGTCAAATTTTTATTTGTGTGTGGCCGCCATATTTCTCAGTTGAAAATGCTCCATGTCAATGGAGACGACTACGACTAAAAGACGTACGGGGATTAGTGACGCAGCCATTATAAGATATATGCGTGAAGGTTGAAACGACGTTGAAATGCAAACCGCTATCGCGTGCTTTACATTTAAAACAACTAAGGAGTTTTTGTGTTGCCTTTAAACTTATTTAACAAACCAAAGTAAGATAAACATACCGGTCACGTGAAAATCACATAGTGAAATAAAAAGTGTAAGCCCGATGAACGTGAACTCTATTATGTCAAAGAAAATATTTAATAGTCTGTGTCGGGTGCGACGACTGTTGCCGATACAAACGACGTATCAAAGCGTGTTTGTTATTATTGTTATAAACCGGGGCACATTTTCGTGAACTGTTCTGTGTGTGTTACGTGTTACGTGCCGAAAGACGGGACACAGTGCGGATACATGCATAAGTCGAGATAAACCGGAATATGTGAATAACGCAAATATTCGTCAGTTGCATTCAAACTATTCCGTACAAAACCAAATAGTGAAAAACATTCAGATGGGTGGAAAAATTTTGGACGCGTTTATAGATTCGGCTAGTAATCGATCTCTCGTGCGAGAATCATGCGCGTACAACTTAATAAAGTGTTCGCCGATTAAGCTGAACGGATTTGCAGGTGGATGCTTAGAATGTGCTAGCAAAATGATAGCGACTTTAAAAATAGACGATACAATCGTACGTATGGACCTTTTTATATGTTGTAGCCGATCACCTCATACCAAATAGTTTGCTTTTGGGATTAGATGAAATAATTATTGAAAATGGCGAGTTCCACGTTGAAAGTAAATATCCCGAAATACCAGACATGGAAAGAAATTTAACTGCAGCCGAAGCAACCGAACTGCGGGAACTACTTGATGATTTCCGTGATTGTTTTGCAGAGACTACGGCCGAAATGGGTCGATGCAAAATCAATGAGAATCGAGTTGACATCCGACACGCCTATCCATGGTCGACCATATCGTATACCGTTGGCTAAAAGAGATAAGATTGAGCAGATTGTGAATGAATTGTTGGCCACAAACGTAATTCGTCCAATTAATTTATTATACTATTCGCCTATTGTTTTGGTTCCCAAGCAAAACGGGAAGGATCGTCTTTGTATCGACTTTCGTGCGATAAACGCTATCATCAAGAAGAAGCCGTACCTAATGCAGACTGTTGAGGAAAAGCTCTTACAACTCGCAGGAAAGCAGTTCTTCACGACACTATATTTATTCTCTGGATACTACCAAATTCCTATGGATGAAAAATCACGTCAGTACACCGGATTCGTGACTCATCTTGGTCATTTTAAGTACAACGTAATGCCTTTTGTCCTCAATAATGCGCCGATGATTTTCTAAGAGGTCATGATCGACTTAATTCGTCGTATGACATCAAGAAATATCGTAAGCTATATGGATGAAGTCACTATCCCCAGTATGATGGCGACTGAGGGCCTCAAAACTCTGAAGGAAGTTCTGGAAATTTTACGGGAGATGGGTCTTACACTTAGACCGTCAAAGTGTGTTTTTTTGCATCCGAGTTAACCTTCTTGGATCATCGCATACATAGAGACGGAATGAAGCCTGGAAGCAAGAAAATTGATTCTATCCAAAAATTTCCAACGTCTGAAAATGTGACCGATGACAGAAGATTTTTTGGATTAGCGGGGTTCTTCCGCAAACCTGTTCTACCTTTTTATGATCCACTGGCTGAACAGGAGGTACACACCTACGCCAGTTCTATTGGTCTCGCCGGAGGCTTGATGCAATCTACGGAGGAGAAACCATTCCGGCCAGTAATATATTTCAGTGGACATTGCACCGATGCTGAAACGAAGCACAGTAGCCACGAATTAGAGGTACTGGCAATCGTTGAAACGTTACATCGATTCCGATTTTATTTGATTGGAAAACACTTCCGAGTTGTGTCTGATTGTAATGCAATATCGACGATGAAGTTATCAACTTCACTTATCAATCGAGTTGCTCGATGGTGGCTAAAACTCCAAGAATTGGACTTTGATGTGGTACATCGAGCAGGAAACAATATGAACTATGTCGATGCATAAAGTCGGCGATCACACGAACAACCGCAAGAACCGACAACGATAGCAGATAAAGTGTTACTGATACAAAAACCTGATCAGAGCCACAGGTTGATATCATTACAGCGACAGGACCCGAAACTAAAGGAAATTATGGATATAATTGATGGAATTTGTAAATCAGCTCAATTAAATTGCGATAACACTCTAATTAAAGTGCGATTACACTCTTAAGAAAGGAAGATCGATGCAAAAAGTAAATGGGGTTCTTAAATTTATAGTGCCATCAGCCCTCCGTTGGAGACTAGTAAAAAGTTGCCATTTTGGCGTTGATAAAACGGTCCATAGGATACAAGAACTGTTCTGGTTTACTCGAATGCACAACTACGTGAAGTCGTACATTGCTTCATGTCCGGAATGTTGTTTCAATAAAGTACCAGCAGTAAAAACCGAAGGTCGCTTGTTTTATGAACAGGTTGAACCTATACCTTTTAGGGTATTGCATATTGATCACTTAGGACCATTTCCTAAGAGTAACGAAGGCAATCTATACATAATCGCAGTAACGGACCCTTTCAGTAAATTCACAATGATTCGAGCCGCGAGAGCAGCTAACAGTCGACAAGAGTTACCATGTTGAGGGATATCAGACCATACTTTGGATTACCAATCCGTATTATAAGCGATCGAGGGTCGGCATTTACATCGAAAGAATTCGGGGATTAATTTGCAACGTATGATATTCATCACGTGAAGGTGTCTGTGCGAACTCCACGTGCTAACGGCCAAGTTGAGCGCGTTAACCAATCAATAGTGTCATATCTACGATGTTCGATGACGGATTGTAAAAAATGAGACGAGCTTCTACCGCGTTTACAATGGGTACTAAATTCTCAAATCAACTCGACGATCGGATTCACACCTAATCAGGTAGTTTATGATTTCCGTTTGAGGGATGTAACAGCGAGCCGTATCATCCAAGTACTACAGGATGATACGGGTGACAATAATCAACTGTCGATAAGCAGAATTCGGCAGGAGGCTGCAGAGCGTATTATGAACGAAAAGGAATGATGAAAAATAAGATTCGACGAGAAACATAAGACTCCTGTTTTATACGAAGAAGGCGATTTAGTGGTTATACAGAACATGCCAATAGCAACCGGGGAGTCCCATTCATTGAGAGGCAAAGTATCGAGGGCCATATAAAGGGGCCAAAGTTTTGAAAAACGATCGCTATGTTATCAAAAGCCTCGAGGATGATCAGAAACGAAAACTCAGTTCCGTGTTCACGAGTGATAAAATGAAACCATGGTGCCGACTCAGCCCAGATTTGGATACCTACGACTTTAATGACGATGACGAATACTACGAAGAAATCGGGACGATTTCTGGCCAAGAGGGCTGAGCTGTCAACTCCAACTTGGCAGCACCGTAGCGAGGTGCTCAGTTAGTCGAGTCGAGTCGAACCAAGCAAGCGGTTGGTAGGAACAACGTATCTTATGATATGATTGAAAAAGAGCTTTTTAAGGTGAATTGGTGAAGGATAGTTAATATTCATAACTAAAAGAAAGCGGTGCTATCTTTTAATTGAAGCGATTCCGTAACATTTACAGCCCTTTTACTTCCTGACAAATGTACGATTTTTCTAGCATTCGGGCTTTCCATCGAACCAGAAACTACACTTTTGATTAGATTTTCTGCCAATTATTATATAAAACGAATAACAAAAACGACTTAAAGCTTTCATTCAGTTAACGGTTGTTAGTAATATTGCAAAAAGATGACGGTAGGTTAAAATAGAGTAGTCCGCGTGGCTTAGTGGTTAGAGCACTAAGCCTGTAAGCCCAAGGTCTCTGGTTCGTCTCGTTGGCGTCAACGAGATTTAGTTCGAGTGATTCTTCGGACGGACTATTAGCCTGTTCAGTTGTGATACGTGCTGGTTTAAAATCAGAACGTATCGCAGCTGGGTGGACGGACACATGGCCAAAGCGTGATAATGATCATATCACCTTGTGGAGTGCCGATACATTCGATCATGACAATGAGATACTCTAACTATCTCTAAGCGAAGGCCCGAAAGGGGCTGAAGGGCTACAAAGAAGACTAAGGTTAAAATAGAGTAATAATGGTTTTACTTTTAAAGCGAGTATGTATTTTTTTGTAGATTTTCTTGAATTTATTCATTATTGGTGTCTGCATATTGTAAGTTGAGTACAAAAACCTTCTGACATGAGCATAGTTCCCATCTTGTTTGTATATATAATGGATTCATTACTCAATTCACCTATTTATCATCAGAAAAGTTGAGTTGAACCCTACATGGTTACAAAATCCTTTACGTAAGAGTGCGATAGGTGTGCGTGCATTTTCGCGGTTTCAATAATTTTACAGGAGCCATATTTCATTAAATTGATAGGAATTTTTGTCTTGAGTAGATATTGTTGGTATAGACGTTATGGATCTGGATGCTTTTGCTATTTTTTTTTTAATGATTGGATTGCATTGGCGGGTTTATTTGGATAGAAGTAAGATATTTCATGTACTTCACCTTTTGGGGTATACAGATTTGTTTTTATGTACTTGGTTTAACATTGTTCTTATCAGAAGCTATATGAATCTTTCAGTTTTTGAATTACTTTAGATCAGAAATTCCATAAATTTCTAACGAGAGTAAATCATTTTTGATGCACTATCTGACCAGCTCTGATTTATTTTTGGAAGTGATTTTTACGTGTCAATTAATCTGATTCGATTTATTGGCCGTTTTATTAGGTTGGGCCTTTAGGTTCGAATTTTTTTTTTTGTAATTTTACACTGCTAAAGTACGTTTATGAAATACTTCACTTATTCAACAATTCTTGTCCGGTAGCACATCATTAATACATACATAATAAAATCGTCAACGAAAATTTGGTATGAAGTGCAAGTTTCACTATTATTATCCATAATCTTACAAAAAGTGAAATAATCATTAGAAAATAGATAATTATTACTATGTCAAATAATCTTTTGCACATCACTGTAAATCAACCGATGACTTGTATTGCCTTTTAATGCTGAGTTGAATTAAAAAGTAAAGTTGATGTGATCAACAGCACAAATTGAAACTGAACAACAGCAAAAACTGAGTGGGCAATCTTTTTATGGTTATAAAATTTGTCCCGGCTTAAGCTTTGTGCCAAGGTTATGCAAAAGTCTCGCGATTCGTTTCACTTTACTAATAAATAATTACAACAACGATCTTCTAGTGGCAAAATGATTGATTCAATAATCGCATTCAATGGGGAGCTTGAACAAATGGCTCTTTAGTTACAAAAAACAACAACAACATTTTCGGATAGTACTACGTGAGTATCATAGTAGAAGCGTGATAAGCATTTGACATTAAACATGGGATTTAATGCACTATTAACTGATTGCTTGATGTGATTAACTCTTCTTAACCTTTCGGGGATGCCTTCAAGACGATGAAGACATAGTATTTTGGTTACAATAAACTCGTACTTACCTCTTCGAACCTTTGTTGGTGTGGACCACCGCTGCCACTTGTGACTGAGTCCGTTGCAATATCGGAGTTGATCGCCGTGTGATCATTGCCGAGTTGCGCTTTGATGCTGCAAAAGAAAAGAATGTTGATCTTAGTTGGCAGCGTTTACACCCAATTATTTAATGAAGTGGCGTCAATAACAAACTCATTAATAAATGAATGCGCGAACACTGCTGAATGATATGATTTTTGCGTGTGGGAGGTTTCTTGCGCGACTACGCAGTCAAACAAGAATTTCAAGAGTTTTTCTTCCTTGTTGTGAGTTAGTTGTGAAGTTTTGAAGAATCGGAAGCTTCCGCACTCAAGACTGAACTTCAGTGAACTAACGGCTGGAGGGGTCTATGCTTGATTCGGAAGTTTAATGAGTGAGTTTCGATGTAATGATCATTGGAATTCATGGCACGTTCGCTTGAATGATTGATAGAGGAACGTAGGTGCATTTAATTATTTATTAAATTTTTTTGTTGCTACTTGAAGATGAAACACCCATAAGGCATTGAGATGGGTCGTAATATTCATGACAACTTTTAGAACTAAACAATTGGGTTTTCAACAATTTTTAAGGTGAGGTGAAACAGCTTCCTAATTCTAAGGCGATTTACTATAACTACAAATACTCGTACTTTATCGACCATTCCCAACTCATTAGAGTTAAAACGATCAATAACACAAATGGGTTTCAGCTTCCATGTGGAATGAATTTTACACTAATTAACCACCTACTGTGAAAATACTGAAATAAATCTACAACTAGATCTCCTTGCTGTGATAGAAAATTTACATATGTATCTACGCCATGTGATTATTGATTAAGTTGTACAAAGCTTCAAGCCGACCAATGAGTATTTATCGGAAGATCAGAAATTCTAAGTAACCGTTCCAACTATTGATTGCGCGGCGTACGACAACATAAAGCATGATACTCCATTTTCATTGTAAATTAATTCGATTTAGAAAGAAAACAGCCACAAATTGTCGTTCACAATGTCTTTTTGGTAATACTCGTACATACACGTATCAAAGCTTAGAAGAATGCAATCCGAATATAAATTATTATTGCTGCAAAAATGGTGGTCTAGCATTCAGTGATCAATATTATTTTCCAAGTAATTTCGAAAAAAGGGATAATTTAGTAACAGAATTTTGAACTTCCAAACATAAAATAACTAAAAAAATAAAATAAAATACTCATGTGTGCTTGTTGAAATAAAGAATATATTCGAAAGTATGTAATTAAAGCATTATATCAATTTGTTTCAGTAATGCGGCATTCCCGAGGCATTTACTGTCTGAACAAATTAGTCAATATACGAGTATTTTTATTCACACCTGACACACATTTTTTTTTGTGGCAGGGAGGTGAAGGCATTTACGCCCGCCGAGTCTGGCAGTGTGGGACTCCCATGGAGGATACCCTTGGACTACCCACTAAACACCTCCCCTGTCAATCTGAGAACCTAGCCTGGAACCGTTTGACACATTACTTCGGGCGGGGTCTCGTTTTGTTACGCCGTGGGGCGCCTTCAAGCTGGGGAGTCCCTTTCCTAGCGGGAGGGGAGAGGGGAAGAGGAAATGCCAGAAGAGCGATCCCCCAGCCCCAGCACCTCCGGCTGCTGCGAGTCCCTTTTATCTTTTAGGACTGCCCGAGCATAATGTGCCACCTGGTTCCATTTGTCAACCGATTCGAGCATCACCGCAACTATATTATCCGGGGTGAGCTCTCCCGTCTCCCTGTAGAGTTCCCCTCGCAGCCTGGCCCATTTGGTACACGCAAAAAATGTGTGACAGGCATTGTCCTCCTCTCCTGGGCAAAACCGACAATCGGGAGACCGTGACTTACCGATCTTGTGCAGGTAAGACTGAAAACACCCGTGCCCGCTCAAAAGCTGGGTCAGATAGAAGTCAGTCTCACCATGCCTTCGATTTAGCCACGGTCTCACATCCGGGATGAGGCGCGCAGTCCACCTTCCCTTCGTGCAATTCCTCCAAGACTGCTGCCAATCGTTGAGCGAGCGTTGTCTCTCCTCGCGGACAACCGTCTCCCTCGCATCCTCGTTTCGGCGCAGGTAAACAGCGCGGCGCTCTCTAGCAAGGAGGGCGACAGGTATCACGCCTGCAATCACTCTCACCGCCGAGTCGGAGACTGTTGGATAAGAAGATGCAATTCTCAGTGCTCCTCTTCTCTGTACCTGTGCCAATCGTTTTCGGTATACCTCCTTGCTGAGAGCGTCGCCCCATACCTCTGCTCCGTACAGTAGCACTGACCCTACAGCACTCATCAAGAGGCGTCTTTTTGATGGGCTGGGTCCCCCTATGTTGGCCATAAGTCGACTCAGGGCCGATATTCCCGAAGCAGCTTTCTCAGCTGTTGCCCTGATTTGCTCAGAGAAACTCATCTTCAAGCCGATCAGTAGCCCCAGGTACTTCACCGCTGGCTTCGATTCGACCTGTATATCTCCAATACTGATCATCCTTACTCTAGGGATTCTCTTTTTGTCAAGATGACCACTTCGGTTTTCTCCAATGCTAAACTGAGCCCGCGAGCAGTCATCCAGTCCCTCACTCGGCGCATTAGCATACCTAGCCTAAGTTGCGCTTGTTCAACGGTGCGTCCGGCGACCAGAGCCGCAACATCATCCGCATAGCCGACCAAGCGCGACTCATCTGGCATCTCAAGTCTCAGTAGCCCGTCGTAAGACACGTTCCACAGGTCCGGACCAAGGATAGATCCCTGGGCAACACCCGATGTAATTTCCATCCTTCGTTGGCCCTGTGTCGTGTCGTGGAGCAGGCTTCGGTCCTTTAGGTAGTTCCTCAAAAGCCGCATTAGATATTCTCGAACTTGAAAAGAGTTTTCCAGTGTGTCCAGAATATCCACCCATCTAGCGGAGTTGAAGGCATTCCTGACGTCGAGTGTTACCAACAGGACGATCCGTCGCTTGGTGCGACTACATGCCTCTGCCTTTTGGACCGCGTTCACCACCTCTGCAATCGCATCAATGGTAGAACGTCCTGCTCTAAAGCCGTACTGCCGAGGAGATAGGTCCCCAGCAGCACGAATCGCGTCAGTGAGTCTTCCCTTGATGAGTTTCTCTAGCACTTTCCCAGCCGTGTCTAGCATGCATAACGGGCGGTATGCAGACGGCGATTCGGGATTTCCCTTCCCCTTGCTGACCAGCACGAGCCTCGCCACGTTCCATCGTACCGGGAAAACCCCGTCCCGTAGGCAAGCGTTGAATGTGCTGAGCAGCAAGTCAGGACAATGGTGATAGACGAGCTGCAAAACCTCAGCTGGAACACCATCTGGACCTGGAGCCTTCCTCGCTTTCAGGGAGAGGACTGCCTCCTCCAGTTCCAGCTGTGTGAAGAGTGGGCACTCGACCGCTGTTTCACCAAGGACAGCGTCAACACGGACGGGATGGGCGGGGAAGAGTCCCCGCAATATCGCGTCCATCTTTTCCGCGTCATGTATACAAGGCTTCCGTAGGGCACCAAGTTTCCCCATGACCAGCTTGTAGCCAAGGCCCCACGGATCCCTATTTACATCATCCACGAGGTCTTGCCAGCATCGGGCCTTGCTCTTGTTAATAAGCCTGCGAAGATATTTCCTGCCGGACCTGTATGCTGCTAGCCTAGTGTCTGCCTCCTCCCGTGTTCGCGCCCGCTGGGCCTCTCGCCGAAGTTTGTGACACTCGCTTCTTTGTTCGGCGATCTCGTTTGACCACCAGTATACTGGAGGCTTACCGTGTCGGCGTCTCCGACGGGGCATGGAAGACTCGCAAGCAGCTATGATGGTACTCATAGTTGAGTTCACCAAGTCCTTGGCTGTAGGCCCTCCACTCCCTGGCGGAGGTCCCAGCAACGGTGAGCCTGTCGTAAGCGCATCAGCGAACCTCTCAACGTCCATCCTCCAAGTCCTCCATCCGAGGATTGAAGTTTGGGCATATGCACGCAGAGTGGCACCGTCGTGAATCTCAACCGCTATATACTGGTGATCACTAGCCGAGTAGTCCTCTAGTACTCGCCAGTTGTGTACTCTAGGTACCAGGGACTCCGAAGCGAGTGTCACATCGGGTATGGTTCCTACGCAACCCCAGCGGCGGAAAGTAGGGGTGTTACCAGTATTTAGGACAAAAAGCGCTGTTCTGGCCGCCATGTCCAAGATTTGCTTTCCCCTTGGGTCGGATTGTGGCATACCCCATTCAATGGCTCTAGCGTTGAAGTCTCCTCCGACCAGCATGTGGCCCTCTGTGTTCGAGACAGCGTCCTCCAGGGCATCGAGTTTGGTTCCAAAAGATCGCATTGCCTCGTTAGGCGTCAGATAAACACTGAAATATGTTATCCCTGAACACCGCACCCACACAAAACCATCCCCGCGTCAATGGCCCTGCACCTGAAGGCGGGCGCTGTCTCGAACCCAGATGGCCGAGGTACTAGATTTGTCAGGGTACCACGCTCGCGAATCCTTGTTATGATGTTGCTCGCTCAGCAACAGGAGGTCAGCTTTCTTATCCCTCGCAAACTGCTCAAGTAGGTCCTGGGCGTTTGTGCTTCGGTGCAAATTGACCTGCAGGATCATTTGAGTATCGATTAGGCTTTAGTTAGGGCCTCCTTGAAAACCCAGCATCTCCCTGTCCCCGGCTCATGTTTGAGGTCGCCGGGTGCTAGCTTAGCATCCTTGCAAAGAATGCATTTTGTCTCGTTCGTGCACTCCTTCCTTTTATGCCCCGCTTCACCACATTTGTAGCACAGAGATCTGTCGGGTCCTTTACAGCCATACGCTGCGTGTCCGTATTCGAAGCATCTGAAGCAGCGGATAGGGATCGCTCTTCTCCGTATCCTGCAGATCACCCAACCTATCTTAATTTTGCCCTTCGCCAGGATTTGGTAGGCGTCTTTATCAGCTAGTTCGACAATAGCCATGCGTTGCCCCCTTGTGTTTTCACGTGTCAATCTTGCCTTGACTTCACTTAAGTTGGGGAACTCCCTCCTGATGGCATCCTCTACTTCAGCTTTGTCCGTGACGCAGTCGAGGTCCCTGATTTCCAGGGTGGCCATTGGTTCGAGCGAGGCAACCGTTGCCGCATCTCCAAGAACCTTTTGAACCGCGTCACGGAATGCATCTTTGTTTGTGGCCTCTGGCCCGAATTCCACCAGCAGGCCACCGGTCCGGGTTGGTCGAACTGCTTTGATGGCAGTTTTGGTGTCGTCTAGCTTGACCGCTCCTTTAATTTCACGGAGGACATCTGCGTAGGTTCGGCCCTTAGTGGGTTTAATAAGCAGTGCCTCTCGCAAGGGTTTGCGCCGCGGTTCACTTTTTGTTTTCTGCGGTATATCGGGGGGTTCTTTGTTCTTTTCGTGGTTGAGCTCTTTGTCTGTTTTTTCTAGGAGTAGCTTTTTGGCCGCTTTTTTCGCTGCCTTGTTTCGTACCACATGAAACTCCTCGCCTGGAGTGTCAACTTCGTTTATGGTCTCGTCCTTCCTCCTTTTCTCACGGTTGCCTTCAATTGGGCTACCGGCCATTCTTTTGCTGCTGCTAGGACCCACTGATGCCTCGAGGGAGAGCGTGTCTTTTTGGTGCTTTTCGGTTGCAAGCCACCTCCGCCTGTAGTGCATTATGCGGCCAAAAAGCTCCTCCAGTTCAAGAATGCCATTCTTGACACTCTTGCCTATGTTTTTCTGCACTTCGCAGGCAGCCCTCAGTTGTTAGACGATAGTCCCCGCTTTCCGAGTAAGCCGCTCCTCTTCGGCGCGGTCAAGGGCGATTGTGTTATTTGGCGCCACCTCTTGGGAGAGGCCCCCGTTTCCTAGCCCTTTTGCTTCTATCGCTTGGGTCGCGTTTGAAGTGGCGTCGGCCAACGGCAAAACTTCTCCCTCCCCCAGTCTTACACTGGCCTCCGTTGGTGTCGTAGCTTGATCCGGATTGTGTACGTCTTGCACTGGACGCTCCGGGCTGCGCATAGTCCTTCTACTGCGCCCAAAGGCCGCAATGATGCCAGGTTGCACAACGCACTCTGCCTTCTTTCGTTCGTTAGTCCGTCTGTGGTCTGTCTCCGATGATTTAACCTGTGATGTTGACTTTGACAGTGTTTCTGGGGTTTGCAGCCTCCCCCCGCAATCGGTGACTTGTTTTATCGGTGTTCTTGTCAACAGCGGTTTTTGCCTGAAAGGGTTCTCCGTGCTAGCGTCCTGTTTGCTTGTAGTTATATCTGTTACAGAAGCCAAGTTCACCACTTCTATAACATTGCAGTCGCTGGATGACGACGGCCGGGAGCCTGCTCGCTCACTACCCTCTGCCGCCGGTACTGGGGATCCGACCCCCTGCACCGTAATTTGGTTCCCCTTGTGGACCACACACCTTAACCGTATATCTTACTTCGGTGAGTAATAAAGAAACTTAAAAAAAGAAGACACGACTTCAAAACGCACTAAAAAGGGTGAAATAAAGTTTATGAAATCGGAGCCAAATAAGTTTTTCGCAGTTTTCCTTACGATTGGTTAATAAATTGCTGCTAGGCACATTTCAAAACAGAAAAACTGAGTTGGCTCCGGTTCCATAAACTTTATTTTACGATTTCTAGTCCGTTTTGAAATTGGTTTCCTTTTTTTCCAAACGTTATTTTATTTCATGATTTTTAGTGACAATATCAACCATCAATAAATAATACCCCCGGTTCATGCTGAATATAAACTGCTTTCCCGATATTCGGGAGGTAGCGTATATTGGGGTTCTAGTTTTATACAATTGAGAGGGTTCCGTTCCAACTTTGATTTTAAAAAACTATTTATAATATGGGCTTTTATAATGAGGTTGAAAACATATGTATCAATATCTTTGTTATGTTTAAAAGTTGCTGTTTAGTTTGAAAAATGGAATGTTTGGCTAATTTTTTAATTTTGTAATCGCGCAAGCTCTTCTGAAACTTGAATTGCGTTCTCAGCTATCGTCAATTTTGTTTATTTCTTCGCTTAACCAGTTTGTCATTGCGGAAATCATAGAAAGGCTTTCAATTGTTAATTTGTCTTCATTGATTTTATTTGTTTTTCAGATTGTTTTGTTATCTTTAACGAGTTTTCTTCGTCTTGTGAATGCAATTCGTCTAATGAAAGTTCAACACTATGTCCCTGAATTATTTCTTTTATATTCTTTGCATTTATGTCAGCAAAACTTTTTAACCCAGTGACCTTAAGACTTGTACAAGTTGCTTTCGAAAATAAACGAGACTTTTGTCATAAATTTTTTTGGTGGCGCCATCGGAAAGCTACATCCCTCTCTGACTTCTAGTGAAAGTTTGGTGACAATCGGTTCAGGGGAAGCGAAGTTATTGCGTCTAAAGTGTTTGTGTCATCGGTAAAAAAATGAGTTTCGAACAAAGAGCTAATATCAAATTTTGTTTTAAAATCGGTAAAACGTTTACCGAAACATTACTTAACATCTAAATTGAGATCATGCTAATCTACGAAGGCAGAGTTAGCATCTGATGAGTACTTCGATGACGGTCTGAAAAATAATTTTTTATGTATTTCTCCCAGTAAATATAAATTAATGAACGTTTTTCCATCTTCACGTATATTATGAGGTTTTTATGTTTGCTTAAATCTATCAAACTAACCCTTCTTCTTCTTCTACTACAGCAGTACTACAGCCCCTCTCGAGCCTTGGCTTCCTGCAAAAAGCACCTTCAACTGACTCGGTTCATCGACCACGCCTTCCAATACTTTTTGGAAAACCCGTTGTTTGTTCATACGATTCAAGTGGCCATTCAATTGTGCTGTCGCAGTCTTACAATCGTCGAGACCTCCGGCTCATCAAAAATTGCATACAGCTCATAGTCGTATCAAATTCGCCATTGATCCCCGTCTAGTTTCCCGACAATTCTTCGCGTCAGGACCCGTCTCTTGAAGGCGTTCAAAATGTTAGCGGGTGCTTGAGTTAAGTTCCACGTTTCACACCCATAGCGTAGCACAGGTCTTATCACAGATTTGTATACTTGTAGCATTATTTTCCTGTGTATGCAGCTGGTCTTCAAGATCGTCAAAACTGAATAGAATATTTTATTTGCGAGCTACATTCTTCGGTGTGTTTCGTCGCTTTCACTATCAGATTATCTAGATTGTATTCGCCAAGTGTGATATTTTGTGTATTTGAGGTATTTTTCCTCAGCTGCGTCATGATCTTTGTTTTATTTTCATTGATTTGTAGGCCTACTAGTTTTGCTTCGCTGCCGAGTTTCAGGAAAAGTTCTTTGGCGGTTGTTAACCATCGTGATAAAAAGCTGATATCGTCCGCATAGGCTGCCACTTCTATGATAACGTACATCATGTATCGACAGGTAGCTTGCTTATGACATATTGCAGAACCAAATTGAATAGCAAAGGGGCCAGCCCATCGCCCTGCTTTAGTACGATATTTATGTCAAAGGCATCTGTGAGTTGGTTATTGATGCGGATTCGGGAGTTTGTCTATGTCATTGCAATTTTGGTAAGATGGATCAATTTGGCTGGGATACCAAAGCAAAGCATTATTTGGTACAGTACACTACGATCAATACTGTCGTATGCTTGCTTAAAGTCAACGAAAATTTGATGTACGTTTATGCTGAACTGCCAGCGTTTCTCAAGTACCTGCTTGACTGTGAACAATTGGTCTATTGTCGATTTACCTGCTCTAAAGCCACCTTGATATTCCCCAATAAAACTGTTGGCATATGATCTAATATTCTTTTCAAAATCTTTGAAAACATTTTGTACGCCATAAAAAGTATTGATATGCATCTATAGTTTTCGCACTGTAGCTTATCACCCTTTTTTGTGAATAGGGAATATAATTGATTGGCTTCTTTCATTCGGCGGACGTTGTTGTTTCAAATGTGCTGGATGACTTTTTCTCTTCGTCCTGGTTTTCCTACCTATATAATTTTTGTACATCCGATTCTTTTTGTCTAACTAATTCTGGCACTCATCGAAGCAACCATTTATTTTGCGCAGGGCTTGATGTCCGATCGTCTGTTCTGCTACGGTCTTAATTACCTCTCTCAATTCCACCCATAGCTCGTTGCCTGTTTTCAGCAATGTATCTAGCTGGTTGTCGAGGGTCTCCGTGAAATTTTTTGCCACAAACGCCGTTTGGAGCCTTTCGATGTCAAATTTCTATAGAGGGCTGGTCTTCCCCGAATATACCTTTGATATACGACATCGATAAGTTAATTTGATCAAGTAATGATCCGAATTACAAATGGCTCCTCGCTATGTACGGACTTCAAGTATGCTCGAGGCACAGCGTTGTTGGATCAGAGCATGGTCGATCTGTTGCCATCCGGTGATACCCAGGTCATTTTATATATACGCCGACGTTTCTTCGTCCTTTTTTCCGGTCAGGGCGTGTACATTTATCAGCTAAATTTTGACGAATTTCGCTCCTATACGGATCGCACACAACCGTTGATTTATTGCCTTAAAATCAATAACATGCGGTTTGAACGCCCAATTCCCATTTTTGAATATTGTGTGATTTCATGTCTTGAATATTACTTCCAGTCCAATTAATTTCCTGAATTGACAGTATGTTTAATTTATATTGACTGGCCTGTTGTAAAAGGCCTTTAACAGCGCCAGGGTGGTTCAGGAATTAGACCTTTCAGGATCCAATGCCATAGTCCTTTTTTCCGTTACGAGGTCTTTGCCGTAGATCCAATTCATTTCGAGGCTCTGTTGCAGGCTTCGAAACAATGTAGGGCTTTTCAGGGACGGGGAGTTAGTCCGGCGGGCATGGTTATTGCTTTCAATTCCATTATCAGGCGCGGAAGACTCGCCGTCACCCTCTAGCGTCACCATAAATGACGTGTAAGTAGAATTTAGTAGCAGAGCCGTCGGTGTATTTGCAGTCATTGGCATTTCTCGGTATTTAGTGCCCCATCATTGGGTAACCAGTAAACCTAATGTACGACCCAGAGACTATTTACTACCATTTGGTCGTGGAGTTGGGGATGAGGAATTATGGAAGTTGGGGGTGGGAGAAACAAGGGTATGCCTCCTCCTATCTCAACCGGGCTTGGGACTGTCTACGGCAACGTATGTACATATTCTACTATTATTAACAAAGCTGAGTGAATTTCAACATTAAGGTTTTTTTATTTTTGTACTCGTTAGAACCTACTACTATGATTTTGCTACCTTTAAAGTGTATGTTTTCACCAAGAGTTAATAGCCTGTACTTTCAATGCTGAAGTTGAGGAAAAATTCAATGCTGAAGTTGGGGAAACGGCCGCCTTTTTGTTTTACGATTACTAATATTCTCAAAGATGTGCATTTATACTCATACATCCTTCCCGAAATGCAAATTCTACTCGTAATAGGCCCGTAGTGTCTGACTCAATTGGAAGCATATATTGCTCAATAACCACGTATTGTTGTTGTGGTAACACTGAAAATTAGAAACACTATAACTAAGGGTGCCCTCACGATTTTATATAAGAAATTGTAATATTGATAAATCATACTATTACTCACAAAGTTTAGTGGATTTCATCTTCTGAGATATTTGTCGTTATTGTACTCATAGAGTAACCTCCATGATTTTTACAGATTTTTCGGCCCACAAGTGACCAATCGCGAAGAGGGGACACCATTTCATCGTATTCTTTTGTTTCCCCTGCCTACCCCGTTATCTATATTGAAATTTTAATAGCGGATATTAAAAGATTTTATCAAGATTTTGCATTTGATACCAGTCGATTATTTTTGGTAAAAAAATTTGTTTAAGGGTTCTCATCCTTATAGGGGGAGACCCCCCCTTAAAAGCCTTTGAAATGTTTTTTAACTCCGGAACTTACATTAATCAGAAACTTCTGAACTGTTCAAAAAATATGATGAGTGTAGCTTCTATAGTTCCTGAGAAAACTTGCTGTGGCACACTGACGGACGGACAGGTATCGATAAATTTTTTTTTACAAAAGCGTAAAAAGCAGAAGAGTAACACAACGTGATAACCCTTCACTTAAGGGAACAGAGTTAGCGAAGCGATTAAAACAGGTTATTGAGCTAAATGAGCAAAGAGCTATTCAATTAAATGAAGTGCACACATATAATGCGAGGATTCAAGCACGGTTAGTGCAACTATAGGGTTTTGCATTAGGGACATAAAAATTTCGTATCTTTATAAGAACGTGCCCTTAAACTTTTTTAATGAACTGACAATGTCAAAACGTTAGATAAAGTTAACATTTTTATCATAGTAAAGTTCACGAGCCAGCAACGTTTGGAAATTATTAAAAATCACTTTTAATTACTATTATTGAAAAATCATCTTCAGCGATGAAGCTAATTTCTGGCTCAATGGCTTTGTGAAGAAGCAAAATATGTGTTATTGGTCAGCAAAATACCCACATATGCTTCTTGAGATACCGTTGCATCCGCAAAAATTACTGTTTGGTGTGGTTTTCATGGCGGAGGTGTGATTGGGTCGTATTTTTTCGTGGATGAAAACGACCGTCATGTTACCGTCAATGGAGAGCGCTATTGTGTTATGTTGGAAGATTATTTGTGGCCAGAATTGGATGAACTTGACATCAACGATATGTGGTTTCAACAAGACGGTGCCACTAGTCACACAGCATCAGCAAATCTCAATCGATTTATTGAAATTAATTTATTTTTATGTCCTTAATGGAAAACCTTATACAAAGTACCCCGGCGAGTCGGGAACAAGAGAGAGAATCATTGTTCGTTCTTTTGTGCAGTGCCGCCCGATTTAAGTTCCACTCGCTTTACGGGAAATAGTTGCAAAGTGATTTTTATAATTTTGCAATTTATGTAGCTGCGAGAAGGTGAGAAGTAAATTGCCGTGTCGCTGGCAGGCTAATTGATGTTGAGGCTATTTTAAACGGAAAATAAATAGCACGAGTATGTGCGTTTTCACAATCAGATGAAACTGACATTTTCCATCGGTGCGATTGTGGTGGATGTGTCATTGGATTGTTATGCGGGAATCAATGCACTTCTTGTGGCGATGAAGCGCTTTACTTAACCAGCTATCGGACTGTTTTTTTCTTTATTTTAGGGGTATTCGCCGTAATGGAGAGCGCTCACTGCGGACTCCTACCATCGGGGCTTTAGATCCGGCTGGGAGGGGAGCGAGGGGCATCAATCCCATCAGGATACCTCACCTCTTATCGCAGATTATTATTTTTCTGGACAAGGACGAGGTCGCACCATTGATAGCGTGCAGGTGAATAGGACAGATAGGTAGTAGGATAGCATGATCTTTGGTTCGTGTCTAGGCCTTTGTGCTTCCCTTTTTGTTGTCACAACGAATTCGTGTATTGGGACTTGGTGCTAGGGAGAAAGAACCCGTCCCATGACACCGCAAATGTTAGCCTGCCAGCGCCTACACGCGTCCCTGGGCGACGTAAATTCTAGAGAGCACCAATTTTTGGCTATCTGAGGTAGCAGGTCGCCACTACAAGTCCTTTGCGGTCATTATTATCATTCACTGCAAACCAATGATTTCTTTTGCTCCGGGCTTGATGTCCGATCACCTGTTCTGCCACGGTCTTAATTGCCGCTGTTACTTCCACTCAGAGCTCGTTGTTTGTTTTCCGCGATGTGTCTGATAGGATGGGAGCTAGCTGATTGTCGAGGGTCTCTGTGAAATTTTTTGCCACAGACGCCGTTTGGTGCTTTTCGATATTGAATTTCTGTAGAGGAGTGATCTTCGCCGGATACATCTTGGACACACGACATCGATAGGTTGATTTGATCAAGTAATGATCTGAGTTACAATTGGCTCCTCGGTATCTACGAACGTCAATCGTGCTCATATTTTGAGGAATTTCGCTTCTATACGGTTCGCATAGAATCGTCTATTAACTGCCTTAAAATCAATAACGTGCAATTTAAACTTCCCATCTACAATAAAGATCACTCCAAATTTTCGTTTTCCAGCAGGCTTCCCTCTTTTGATTATTGTGCGTAATCTCATGTTTTGAATATCACTTCAAGTCCATATCGTTTCCTGGATTGTCAGTAGTTTAATTTGTATTGATTGGCCTGTTGTAAAATGTCCTTAACAGCGTCAGGGTTTTTAAGTGATCTGACATTCCAGGATCCAATGCCATAGCTCTTTTTTCGGTTGCAGAAGGGAAAATCGTAGAAGACAAACTCTAATTGACAATTATTGAAAGAGATGGAGATAGCGATTTAGCCAGAAAATTCGGTATGCCATCAGGGCCGCCGCTGGTATTGGAATCGAGAGAGTTTTTTCAAGTGCTATTCAATGTGTAAGAGATTTTTCCGATTAGAAAAAAGGCACGAAAGAGGAAGAATGGAATCTTTAAAATGAAGAGTAAATATAAGAGTTACGGGAAAAAGACGAAAAATAGGGCGCAGAGTCTACAGGATTTCTGAAGGCCAGATGAAGTGTACTATAGAGATGAAAGCTATCAAAGCTATCGATGGCAACTTATCTGGCCTTCGCACGGCAATTCTTGAATACAGCAAGGTTGCTTGGATGACAAGAGGAAAAAGAAGTGTTCTATTAAGGAACACCAGTTTTATCTAGAAGAAAATGGATAGTAGTTACATATCACGCATGTTGAATGAACTCGCAATAAAAATTCAGTGTTCGGAGACAATAAACTCGTTCGTGAAATTCCAAATGTTGCGAGATAACTAGACAAATTTTATTCATACACCATACAAATTCTAAAATTGTCCCCTACTTGAAACACTCGTGGAGCTGGTTCAACAGTTGAATAACCTTCGATGTTTTCTTGTTCCAGTTGATGGATTGATCTGCTTGGGCGGGGAATTGGTAGCCGATATGGAATGGTTTGCGAACGTTGTTTTTGGCGAATACATAATTTTTTTCCAGGTTAGCCATATTAAAGCTGCTTTTATTGAGGTCAAGCAAAGGTAGCTGACAATGTAAGTACTCGTATGCGTGTTGTGCGAAGAAATGGCTTCTGGTAGTTTAGCCTGTTTTATTTTGTCGATACCCTCCTCGATATGCCCCCATAGTGTTTTGTCAATGGTTATATCGTCGAGGTCCATTTTGTTAGCGAAATTTATCATATTTTGGCTGATGTAGTCGTACAGATTGCTCATCGAGTGAAACGAAAAATACATGTTATAAATGTATTGTGAGTGGCCAGTAATAAAAATTGCTGGATGATTTAGTTCACAAATCGGGTTTACAATAGTATCACTCAGTTGTAAAGACCGAAGGCTTCCTTGGCATATGGCATAGAATGATGTTCGCTCCTTCAGAACATATATCCAGTTATTGGAAGCAGCTAATGGTGTCCATGTATTGGCCATTGGCCTAATCTGTACGTTGCAGTTTGCAGAGAAATTAACCCTATGAGCAAGAAGGGCTGTCTCGTACTTGTACACACTCAAATGTGAATGCGTGGTGTAAATACCTGTAGGTTGGCCCTGAAGGCATATCAGTTCGATGCCCGATACTTGAAGGCATTTGCCGCGCTCTTATGTAGATAATGGAAAGAAGTTGTCTCTTTTTAAGTTGGTCGCTAGATACTCAGTGAAGGTTTTATACATGCTGATATGTTGTTAAAAAGCGTTGGAATAGCATAAAGCTTGAGCAACTGAAACTCTTCCATAGACATGTGGTATCCGCATACCAAATTTGATTCACTTCATAGTTGTTCTTGTACGCATGCTAGCAATGCTGTAGATTATATGACGGAAGGAATTGGTTGATGGGCAGATTTTCTCTGATGATAAGTGTTTGTTACAACTTTCAATAGAATATCCTGCACGCCTTTGAAGTTAGATAGAAGAATTGTTGTTTGCAGAGCTAGAGAATTAAAAATATTAGTCTGCGTCTCAATTTACAATATTGCGTTTGTGAAGCGTTCAAACTGTGTTTTCATGAAACGAAATAGTTGGTTTATTTGTTCTGTTTCTTTGTTTATGTACAGTCAAGTATTGTAGTAATCGAGCAGTTAGTTAAATTTAATATCTTTTTTTTTTCTTTAAATTATTTGATAAATTCACATCGAATTCAAATTTTATTTATGTCAATTTATAGATTTTTTTTTATCTTTCCGCACAACTAAAACTGCTCGATTATTCGACGCCGGCAAAGGGTTAAAAGAAATTTCTACATAAACGAACCAAACTGAAAACCAATTGCTTTGTACAAATTGTATGGGACATCAATTTCCCTCCAATTTCCTCAGAACGAACGCAGCCCATTAAGATTGAGCTGGTACAATTCGAGAATTTTACAGGGCGGGCTGATGTGGGGGTATCCGCGGAGAATGGACTTGGCCGGTCTTAAAAACAACCGTAACGTTTTAAAAACGGAATTAAAGTGTGAATTTTTGATAGTGGCGCGTAGAATTTGGGTTTCCTTTGTAATTTGCTTGCTTGCAAGGATTGATAGTTTATAGCGACGCGAATGGAGTAAGAGCGGTTCTTGTGTGGGTGAATCACGTGCATGGTACGGAGAAGGTCAACTGCAAGTGCCAGTCGCAAATACTTCAATTAATAAATTTAATGAGATCTCAGTGTGCAAGCGACGTAGTTTGTTTACTTGTTCGTTGCACAGCGATCAGGACGAGTTGGCCCAGCGTGTGTCTGAGATATTTTTGCGCCAGTGGAGTTCGGATTCCCGCTGCCTTTTGTAAACGGGAAATTAGAAAAGCGTCTTGTGGAGTAGCGCTAGCGCAGGACTATATATATATATATATATATATATATATATATATATATATATATATATATATATATATATATATATATATATGGTAAAAATCGGAAACATTGTTTTACACATACGATGATGGAACATAGCTTCACGTTTGCTTCAACAAGGCTTGTGTCATGATTCTACCTAGCTACAGGACATATTCACACTACACGCGTGCTAAGATATTTCAAGGAGTTGGATCGTTCAAATTATAGAAAACGATACAGCGATGACAAATATGCGAGTGGAGTCAGGACGGGTCAATCAATGCATAAATCATATTTATATCGTAGTTTTCTTACCTTGGCTGCGGTTCGATGGAAATGAAAAGAGAATAATTCATTGATTGCCACCAATGGTTCATTGATTACCACAAAAAATTCATAAAAACAGTGTAATGTTGATAAATATTGAGAGAGATTTGTTAATTAACTCATAAAGGATATCCCGGCCGTCAAGTAAGCATTTACAGAGAATCAGTAATTAGAGGATTCTTTTTTTTGCAAATGATATAAAATTAGTTTATTGCCTTCTCGCAGATTTTAGTTCGAAGCATCAGTAATAGAACCTCTGATTTCCCCAAGCCGAAGCAGAAGTAAAATATTTTCAACTTAATAATTTTCAAAATAAGTTTATAACTATCAAATGAAGATATTGTTATTTCAGGTAAACATTTTTTTTGGACTTAATGCCTTACATTTCAATAGTGGTAGGTCTCAGTAATACTTGATCACTTATTATTTGATATTGTGGATTCGAGTAGACTACATATATTTTGCAGTGGTCAGAAACAGAATACTTCATAAATACTGAACGGATACGCTTTTGACATCATCTCTTTGTGAAACTTGATTTGCACGACATAGAACTATTTCCTTCAATAAAAATAAAAATGTTTTTCCTTTAGGTGTCGGGATGTATGTTTGCTAATCGTGAAGTGGGTGGGAGTCGTTTTATATCAGGTTTTGTCGGAAATAACTGTTTTATTTTAACTTGGTATTCGTTGGAAAAATCGACACCCAAGAGACTGTTTATGGTCCTCTGTAGAACTGATTTATGAAATGCAGGGCGTTCATTTATTCGAATAATAAGCTGCAAATTATTTTATCCCAGCCTTCGTCATTGAGACTTTTAAATTTTATGGGCGTTTTGAATTTCTTTGATTGTATTAGGAGTTTGAAAGACCCACTCATATCGAAACCGCTGTTTTCCAACTTTCTTTGCATTACAAAGCATGGATGATTGTTTGTTTCACAAATTCCGAACTCTGGCAGATTTCATGTCTGCGATAGATCCTTACTGACTGTATTTTGCGAATCAATTATGGTCTTTGGTTGTAATATTTGAACTATTTGAATCTTATAAAAGGTGTATAAAGGTTACACTTTTCCTTCTTTTATAGTACAATGCATAAGTTGTAAATGTTATAATTTCTCCAATAAAGTGGCACCTTATTCTTGTTCTGAATCGCCATCTGTTGAGCAGGTATTGAACGACCAGTATATTTCTCTTATTCAAATAACTAATTTCATTGATTTCTCAGTTAAGAAGTTGAGCCCTCAAATTGTTTATAGCCATTCAGTTTAGCTCTTCCTGATATGTTTGTATTTTATCCATGGAAAGTAATTAAATTCTAGGTGCGTGCTCCCCAAATAGCGGTAGTGGAATCTGTTGATGTAATTGAATTTAAATATGTAGCTGAAACAATACTATTCACTATTCAATGAAAACATGAATAACCTCTAGCCTTCTAATGAAAAACAAACCCAATCACTAAGTCGTTTATTTGCGTTATTCTCATGTCCAAAATTCTTTTATTGTTCGAAACAGATCGACGCGTACTTTTTTGGGTATCCAATGAAATCAGTTTAAAATTATATATTATAACGTAAAATTAAGTTCAAAACATACTGTGAATTTCATACCAGTTGATTAGAATGCTCCGTGTTTCGTTTTCAGATATGATCTCTGTTAGTTTTAGAGCACAGAATATAAAGTAAACTTTTCATGGTGGAAAACTAGAGATCTTATGAGTGCACGAACGAAAAGGTTTGCGGGCAATAATTTGACTTAACGTAAAAAAAAGGTTAAATTATATTTCAATAAATTTAATGTCAGATTAGTTTTGTATATTATAAATAGTTCGGGTCGAATTGCGAAAAATTGTACTTTTTCTTGTAATTCCATATTCGTTTCAAGTTAGTAAATAAAAAAAAATCAATGTTGCATTAAAAGTCTAATTTCGGTTTTGTCATTTCTTTTCTTTGGACCGGGTATAGGATCCGGTACGGTGGCAGGCTCACCCCATCAAACATGGGTACCTATTAACTTCTTTGTTTCAGGTGACTTCGCGGGTTGAGTGGCCCAAGCAGAGTGCCTCTTTATGGCATAGAGTTATGTAATCGAATTGCATAATTCTATGGCATAAATTGGTCACCGGGGTACTTCTCTTCTGATGGGAAAGCTTATGCTAGTTAAGTTGTATGAGTTTTCCACTCAGAAGAGGAATACCTGGCCACTGCAACAAATATGGGTTTTAATCCGGTTGGGTGGGTGCGCAGGGGCTCCATCACCACCCGGTTGCCCCTCTCTCATTTGTGGGCCATGAGCCTCTCCGGGTTAGGACGAGGTCACCCTGCTTCCACTTCTTTTTACTTGTTACTCTTGTTCCATGAACAAGTCAGTTGTCCCTTGTGTAGTTACCTACACTTTTTGCGACTTCGGTAGCCTTGTTTATGTTCGACCCCAGAAATTCGTGAGTGCGAAATTCTTTGTAGTGGGTCCTTGTGCTGGGGGAATGAACCCGCCCCACGACACCGCAATGCTAGCCTGCCAGCGCATTCACGCGTCCCCAGACAAGGGCATTCTCGGCAGATACCGACACGTTCTTCTGCCGAGGCAGCAGATCATCGCTGCAGTCCTTTACGGACATTTTGAAAATACCATCTAACCACTACAGTATCATTGTTTGATTTTTTATGAGTTCCAATAAATAGCCTTCGCTTTGTTTTATTTGACCGATATAGTTTTCGTACTGAGTGGCGAACTCTTCATCTCATATTTCGAATAGAAGGTGAGCAGCTGAGCCTATTATATTAAGAGGTGATTTTCGTACGCATAGTTGATTTGGATGCAAAACCTCGTTTTTGTGCTCGATTTAGCGTAGCAAATATTCGAACTGCGATATTAGGGTCTTGCAATATTAGCTGATGTGGGAGTAGTTGATCCACTTCAGAATATACATATATCAATCAATCTAGGGAATCGTAAAATGTGATTATTTTCCAGCTGCTATCCGTTAATTTTATCCTATTGACTTCCTCGAAATATATACCAGGGTTTTCCTTGAATCGCATTAGCTCCACTATTCCTTTGTCTGAGTTCGTTTTCGTTTCTCCAAATACCGGAAGAATTAGTAGCAAGTAGAGTAAAGTTTGTATAGAAAACTTTCGTACTCGTTTCGGTGCTGCGTCCTTAGATGTATTTTCTATTTTTTTCCTGGATTGGCTTTTACCTGCGTCAATGAGTTCAGTGTTGACTGGGGTGCTATATATGGTGAACATCGTTGGTAGTGTGTTCTGTTGTGGATGGCTCTCCGATGTTTCGTCGTAGATCGATCTAATTTTTTACTCTGGAAGTCATTCCAGCAGCGATTTTTATCTCAACTACTCTTACTCTCCCATCAGCTCCCGTTTTTACCTTGATTATTCTTCATAAGCGTCATTTGAGAGGTGGCAAGTTTTCTTCCTTTAGTATGACTAATAATCCTGGCTCAACATTGTGCTTGATTTTTTGCCATTTTAGCTTCTCTTGTAAGTTTGAAGGTATTCTTTAGACTATCGACGTCAGAAGGCTTCGTGAAGACCTCTTACTAATTTCCATCGAGTTAAAAGAAGCATGGATCCAGGGGCTCGCTGTGGATCAGGTATTGTTGTTAATGGTTCTCCGGTCAATAAATGGCCTGGTGTTAATGCCTGTAAGTTATTTAGATCCGATGACATCTGGCTGATTGGTCGAGAATTCAGAGCGGCCTCTATTTGGCAAATCATCGTATTTAGTTCCTCATGCATCAGGGAACGCATCCTACCATTCGTTTCAATGGTATTTAGCGGAATTAATTCCGGCTTCCCATAAACCACCGAAGTGGCGGAGCGTGACTGTATGCGCAACCATTCAATACCTTCATCTGCACAGCTATTCTCAATTTGTGAAAATGCCGGTTAAACAGTAAAGTGAGCTCCCAGAGCTCCGTGTTGGCTCCAACAAAATTTGTAGCGTTGTCGCTAAAGATTTTCGCAGGAGGTCCTCGCCTTGCGATAAGCCGCTTAAGACATCCAATGAAGCTCATCCTTTTCGGTGCCTCTTTTAATCAGGTTGGCTCCAAAATAAACAAAATTATCCACACTTTCAAGGTCGTAGTCGTCTACGGTCAGATTTTGTCAAGCTGGAGTTTTCTTCCTCGTTTGAGTCATGAATTTAGTTTTCGTTTCATTAACTCGTAGGCCAATTCGGTTTGCTTCAGATTCTAGGCTCAGAAATGCTCCTATGGCATCTAAGATTGGACGTGCCATAATATTGACATCCTCAGCATACGCAACCAATTGTGTGGACTTGAACCTTAGTGTACTCGTGGTTTCAGCTGACGTCTTTCTGATAACGTGCTTAAACACGTTATCAGAAAGACATCAGCAATATTTAAGAGCATTGCGGAAAGTCTTTCTCCTTGTTTTAAGTCTGAATCCGTTATAAAGCTGTATGTTACTTCACCGTTTACCTTGAGCTGGGACTCTGTGTTTAGCATCGTAACCTTGACCATGTGGACTAGTTTTGTTGGGACGCCAAAGTCAAGCATTATTTTGTACAGCGCATTTCTGTCGACATTGTCGTATGCTTGCTTGCAGTCTACAGAGAGTTGGTGCACATCGATGTTACATTCCTAGTACTTTTCGAGCACCTGTTTTACTGAGAATATTTGGTCTATTGTAGACTATCTACTTCGAAAGCCCCCTGATACTCTCCTATAATACAGCACTTTATAAGACGTACACAGTAGAGCGATCGCTCTATAAATCTTCTTCTTCTTCGTAGCACTACAGCCGCTTCGCTTCCTGCAAATAGCGCCTCGGTCCATTGATCTCAGTCCATTGATCGCGTCCTCCAATTGCGAACTCCGAGCAGCGATGTACTGTCTTCGTTGACCAAGTCAGATCAGCATTTCCTCGGTTTGCCGACTGGTCTCCGCCCTTCAGTTCTCCCAACGAACACCTTTTTGGGTATCCGGTGCACGTCTATACGATTCATGTGTCCAGCCCATTGTAGGTTCCGCGTCTTACAATCGTTGAAACATCCGGCTCGTCAAATCGTACAGCTCATGGTTGTATCGAATTCGCCATTGGTCCCCGTCTAGCTTCGTTCCGATTATTCGCCTCAGCACCCGTCGTTCAAAGGCGTTTAATATACATATTTGCGGATGCTTGGGTTAGGGTCTATATTTCACACCCATAGCATAACACAGGTCTTATCACAGATTTATATACTCGGCGCTGTATGCAGCTGGTTTTCAAGATCGTCAAAACTGAATAAAATATTTTATTTGCGTGCTGTCACGTCTCTTTTATTACTGGTCCGCGTTATTTTGGCGCCTAAATACTCAAATTCACTCATATTTTCTATACTGTATTCGTCATGTGTGATATTTTGTGTATGTGAGGTAGCTTTGTTTTATTTTCATTGATTTGTAGCCCAACTAGTTTTGTTTCGCTGTCGAGTTTCAGTAAGAGTTCTTTGGCGGTTGTTAATGACCGTGACAAAATGTTGATGTCGTCCGCATAGGCTACTACTTGGCTCGACTTGCATAGTAGCCTCTAAAATTTTCACACCTTAATTTGTCCCCTCTTTTTGTATGCAGGGCATATTAAACTTTTTCGCCAGTCCTCTGTTAACGGATCCTCCGATCAAATTTTCCATATTAGTCGATGCAGACGGATATTTAGATGAGAATCCCCGCTCTGGAGTTGTTCTGCTGGTATTCTATCTATTCCAGGAGTCTTATTTTTTCTAAGGTCCCGTACTGCTGCCTGTATTTCGTCCCTGGTTGGTGGTGAGACCTCTTCCTCTACTTCTGGAATTTTCACAGCTTCAGTCGTTTTTAGGGACGCTGTGAATAATGGAAATATTGCAGCAATCTGTCTTTAATTTTGACTAGGTTGACTATGATTGGTCCTCGTGCACATTTGCAAAGATTTGTTTGTGGATTGAAGCCGTTTTTTAGTTGTTTAATCGAGGCATACGCCGATCCGACTTCTACAGGGTCCTGTTTTCGTATATCTGTTTGATTTTAGTGTTATGGTCACTCGTTTCTTTCTTCGGCACATTTTTTAGCTTGACATTGAAGGTTTTTCTATAGTTCTTCTTTCGCTCGAGTTGGTCGCTGGATGTATTTTTTGTGCGGTTTGTTCCTTTTTTCAATCGCTTCCCTGTTTTCTTCGTCGTACCAGTCGTTCCTACTTTTCATTGGATGGTACCGCCAAGACCTCTTTGGCTGCTTCTGTCACCACATCTCTTACTGTCTTCCACATGGTTTTGATGGCATCATTACTTTGTCCCGCCTTCGGGGATATGTTGATGCGATTTTATAGCGCTGATATATATGTGGACGTTACTAAGCTATCTTTTAGCTTGTGTATCTGGTACCTCGGAATAACTGATGCATTATTGTTTACAGCTCTTGGAGATACGGCATCGAAACTTCACTCTTATAAGCTGGTCTGAATCAAAGACAGCGCCGCGGAACGAGCGCGTTTCTAGAATGCTGGTGGTGGCTCGTTCTTGTATGAGAACATGGTCTGGGGATGTCCACGTTCTCTTATTAATGTCTCGATGTGGAAAGCGTGTGGAGCTTACCATGAAGCCTCTACTAGCAGCGAACTATAAGGCGTTGTCCGTTGTCGCTCGCCTCTGCATGGAGGCTGTGTCTTCCGGTTGTTCCTCTACGTGCTGTTTCTCGGCCGATTTGTGCATTGAAGTCACCCAGAAGAACTTTAATGTCGTTTGACGGCAATGCAACGACACTGCGTTCCAGAGTTCTGTAAAATTTGTCCTTGATTGCCTCTTGCTTGTCTTTTGTCGACACGTGACAGTAATCTTGATACGAATCGCACAGATTCTTTCTTTAACGGGTTGAAATCGTTCTTCATAGAAAAATATAGTATGAAAATAACTCCACCATGCCAACACCAGAAGATATACCAGATTTGAATTATGTCTAGGCATTTTCAACTGTATTGGTACAATTAAGTTTCCGTGCGAGTACAGTCAGCAATTGCGAACTAATTCTTTATTGCTAAATGGGCACAACCTGAACAAGAAATTTTAGGTATCAGTTCTCATTCTGGCCATAAACGAGCAATAAGTACACTATCTCAAACTTAAAGTTTATTTCCTTGGTTTGGCAAGGTTTTGTTGCCATTTGATTGGCCTTGGTGTAAAAATCGTGTTTGTTCTGGGCGTTTGTACGAATATTTTCCAAATAATGCAAAGTATTTTACCAGCAACGCCAATTGATGAAATATAACGAAACATTTTTTTTAGGAATAAAAGTGAAATTATTTCGTTCATATTAATTATGGAGAAATATGTAATTGTTGCGTAAGTATGACTCTAGTGGGAGGTGTCGGATGATAACGATAGTTTCGGTTCGAAGGCTATTTAATGTTTCCGGTCAATAGCGCTAGTTTCGATTAGTACGCCAATTTTTTCCCCATCTCTAAAGTCTTAAATTACTCTTACCTGTTTGGTACATCCCTATTCAACTTCTGCAGTTGATACTTTTCGAAAAGTTCACCGCGCATCCGCAAAGCAAAGTTTGGATCAACTTTAGGTGACCTATTCAAATAGAACATTTGAGTACTCGTGGTATTCTATTTTTCTATGAAGGACTTACGAATGATTGGAAAGAGATTCCTGTTTTGGCTCCGAATTTGAATTGGGAGGTGGCACTTTCGCAAGAGGAACCTGTTGCTGTTGTGTTGGTGGCGCTTGTTGTGGAAGAGGCATTTGTGTTCGATCACTGAGCGAATCACGTCGTGAGCTCTTCGCTGTCGACGTTGTAGTCCCTGGACTTTCGTTGTCACCATGATTTTCATTTACATCTATTATTCGTCCAGGCGGATGCGTCTCATCCGTTGACTTACTTTGAATACATTCTTGTATGGAGGGTAAACCCTATTTTATTGTGAAAAAATACAAAATGTTAGATTGGGATTACCGAGAGTGATAGAAAGGCGCTTACCTCATATTCATGCTGATTTGTGAGAGATTGTGCATTATCATTTGAGAATAGCCGATCGACACTCGATGCCATAACGCTGCGTGTATTTGCCTTTATTCCAGTTAAATGGAAACTAGCAAAACTTGAACGTGACATGGAAGCCCGATCGGCATTGTCAGAAAGTTTGGCTGCATCTGGAAAGAAATTGATAGTTAAAAATAACTCTAGTTATGTTAGTTCTGAACTTACTTAAACCAAATGGAAGTCCTTCGAGATTCGGAATCAAGGAGCGCGTCATAATATCCGCCGCGCTCCTTGGTCTTGTGAATGGCATTACAGAATGTGGAAATGTTTTTGGCTGTAATTTGTTACTAGTTTATATAATTGTTGTGGCAGATCCACTAAGGACTTACTTTGATTGGAGTGATAAGCATATGCTCTGTCCACGATGTCTCCAACGACGGTCGCTCGAGGCGTTCAACGTCAACATTTAATGTCTTCTGTTCAAAAGGCACCGAAAACGTCTCAGCGGGGATACTTTGTAGCCAGCTGAGCAATGACAAGTCGGAATCACTAAAACCTATTCGAAATTTATCCATGTAAACAATGAAAGGTAATTTTTATGTGAATTGTACCACCAGAACCGTCAAGAAGCTTAGAAAATACCATATCCTGGTTTAGCACGTCTGGCGATCCAGTCGCTTTTGCTTGGCAGTAGCTCACGCAGGACTCGTACAGGACCCCTTTGATCACGAGTTGTATGAGGCGGTCGCTTCGCGCCGACGGCACTGGTTCAGTCTTTGATTCATACGGAAGATACTTCTCAACGAGCGGATAAATCTACGGCGAATTAAAGGTCGTTAGCTTAGATACGATCAACAACGATAATTAATGCAAATTGCTAAAGAGCGTACCTCGCGGAAGCATTGGACCCTAGCCTTGCTCGGGTTCCAGTCACGGTACTGTAAATGGTCAATTAAACGTGGAAATGTGAGTAGAAGGCAGAGATTCGAGTATTCTTCCTTTGTCGGTGCGAGTTTCTCAAGTTGCTCTAGCACTTGGACCACCTCTTCCACGGCCCCTTCCATCGAGTTGATCCCCTGCCCGGCCGCTGTCAGCGCGCCGCCAGCTTCTGACTTAATGCATAGCAATTCGATGTATTTGTGACGTAGAATTGTGTAACAAAACTTTTTCAAATCGAACGCCTGCAACGCTTCCAGTGGTTGAATGAACTCGATGACATCGTCCCACTGCCCGTCCAAAATGAGCTGTCGTAGGAAGAGTATGTCATCGGAAAATTGGCCATTAATCACACCTGTCTCGCGTTCCAGCGATAGCTGGCTGATGTGTAGCTGGCGATTGTCGAGGAATTCGAGAGTGAGACGAATCACATCTTCCTCGCGAAGGGCCAGGCGAGCGGCAGGCATCCTTTCGTAAAGTTGTTGGACAACTCGGGCTTGGCGCAATGATGCACGGGTGCCCCCCTTGCCGTCTTGAACCTACGACAACTCGATATCGGCACAGGCACTCAAGCGTCCACCGGAAAATCAATTTCTTCCAACACCTAAGGATAGGACGGCACCTCGCGTTCACTATGGATTATGTTTGTGATTCAGTCCGTGGATGATTTACTTGTATACGTAACACGTTTAAACTTTCACTGACTCAGATAACTGTTCTTCCGCGGCGAGAATAAATAAACAAATCACAATTTAGCTGGTTGACAGCTTTTGACGTGTCGGGTCGCATAGGCAAGGCATTTGGGTGTGTGAGCACGTGAGAGTTGATGAAGAAATGTCGCAGAATGGTAGCGTTTTGAAAGGTGTCAAGAGTTGTTTGACAGCTTTAGACGGAAATCGAGAAGTCGTTAAACTGGTTTTAGTTAACACTTAACGTGCCATGTTGTCTACAGCTGAACGAAAATTCTAATACATTTATGAAAAAATAAAATCAAATTTTTTGTTAAGATATATTTTTGCCATGTAAAATGGACTTCATTTTAATTATAGAATGAAATTCTATCATATTGGAATTTTCAAATTTAATTTTCTTATGTTTGTCAATTACTAGAATTCAAGGGGGTAAGGGGGCAGTTCATATATGAAAGGATTAAATTGCGATTTTATTTGAAAGTGTTTTCGTCCGGCTCTAGAAATGTCTTGAATCTTTTTTAGTGTAGCGGAAGTTATTGATCAGCTGTTGCTTATATTGAGAAGTGTTTTGTAGTAAACGAGCAGTCCGCATGGTTGAAGCCCTGTTTTACCGCTGGATCGATTGGGCTGAAATTTTATACTCGTATTCCGGAGCGCTTAGAAGCTGTTTTTAGTATCTGCTGCGCAGATACCCCAACGACAATATTTTAAACCAACAAGTGTTAAAAAGTCAGAACTAACTTAATTGTAAATATTTTTCGCTATTTCTTTCCACTATAATTTAAAACAATGTTTTGCAATCGCCTCTAAGGCAAGCATTTATATGCTCAGAGTTAGTTACTTATAATAAGAACCATTATCCGTCATTGTTTCTGCAAATTTCGGGCTCGTATTATGACTTAAATAGAATCGAAGAAAATCCCGAAATCCTATTGTAATATTTCTATTTACATAAATATCATATTGTCTAGAATCTTCATTTAAATTAAGTCGTAATTGCTTAACACGCTTAGGTTCAGTTGCCGCTGGGAACATTGACTGATGTAAATCTGTGTCAATGTCCGGCACGGTAATTGCTTCATATGTGTAAGCGATTCTGGCAATTAGACCTAATTGAAGAAATGCAAGATGCCACAATCGCAATGTTTTCTGACATAATTAAAAGTATATATGCAAGTACCTCGTGGAACATTGACTCATGTGAGGTAATCTGAGTCAATGGTCAAACTCGGTAGCAACATTATTTATGTAAGCATTCTAGCATTTCTGAAATAATTAACGAAATGCCAGACTTGCAATATTGCTTTTTTAATGCAAAGCTCCAATGATTAGGAGTGCAAAGTTGGATCCAGGTTTTACTGTCAGTGATTATTTCTCTTGGGCACGAAGGTGTGGTTCGACGTTCGCTGACCCCAAGAAAGCATACAGCACGGCAGTCTACCATCGATCAAGAGGTAGCGCAAGGAAGGTGACAGTCAGGTTGTTATGTTAGAGATCTCGAATGGCGCCGATAAAGCAAGTAACACTTCCAAGGCTTGAGCTTTGTGCAGCAAAATTAGCTTGTCAAACTGTGAAGCACGTATTAAGCGAAATCCATTTTAAATTCGAGGAAACTTGGCTATGAACCGATTTGGAAATTGTGTTAGCCTGGATCAGGAAGGGACCTTCATCCTTAAAGACATATGTAGGGAACCATGTAAGTACAATTTTAGAGACCACATCACCCGAACAATGGAAGCACGTAAGCTCTCATGAGGATCCGGTGGATATTGTGTCAAGGGGAGTGTTTCCTGACCAATTGGTGGCCAATACACTTTGGTTTGAGCGCCCCAATTTCCTGAAGCAAAGCAAGGTTCACTGGCCTCAATCCGTGGAGACAGAAGTTTGCTTAGCAGAAGAAGAAAAAACCACAAGCTTTTCACTGGTGGCTGTGGCAGTAGCTGGTCACCCGACGTATGCAATTAACCATGGAAATTCTTTCAAGAAGTTGCGAAGAGTGTTGGCATATGCGCTTAGAGCTGTACGACTATTTCGGAATACACAACGTACGACGATAAATAAAATAAAAAAATCTAACACCGTTTTTGGATCATGGTCTGATGCCACCAGGAGGAAGAATTCAACAGGCAGAAATTAGTGAAGAAACTAAATATCCAATTGTGGTTCCCGGCGAGAGTCCTTTAGCCAGATTAGTCATGACACATCTACATACAACTAATCTACATGCAGGGCCTTCAGCACTGATTGCGATTGCACGACAACGATATTGGATTGTTAAAGGTAGAGAGTTGTCACGGTCAATTGTGTCAAACTGTGTAACTTGCACAAGACTGAGGCCACATCTTGGTAATCAGCAAATGGGCAACCTGCCAGCTCATCGTGTGAGAGAGGCCAGACCATTTCTTAACTGTGAAGTTGATTTTGCAAGTCCAATTTCGTAATCCCACAAAATGGTGTAGTATAATCAAGTGCGGCTACCTTTTACAGTACAATCCACCCAGCACTGATTGCGATTGCACGACAACGATATTGGATTGTTAAAGGTAGAGAGTTGTCACGGTCAATTGTGTCAAACTGTATAACTTGCACAAGACTGAGGCCACATCTCGGTAATCAGCAAATGGGCAACATGCCAGCTCATCGTGTGAAAGAGGCCAGACCATTTCTTAACTGTGAAGTTGATTTTGCAAGCCCAATTTCGTAATGCCACAAAATGGTTTGTTATAATCAAGTGCGGCTACTTTCCTCAATACAATCCACCCAAGTTTTGTTCTGCAGTAAGGGAAGGCCGTCGTTCAACTTCATCTGCCCATAACTTATTAGTTCGCCATATAGCTCAGCTCCTAGCAGCATGTCCACCTTTTGAGGTTTGTTGAATTCTAAATCAGCCAATGCCACGTTTTCCGGGATTTTTCAATGCTCAGTCCTTTTGAAATATTGTGGTTGATTCACCACGATTTCTTTTATTACGTCGACCGCAATATTGGATGTATAATTGTTTCCAACAAGTGAAGCAATTTTGACCTGTACATGATCTGTTACCTTTGAGCGGGCATCCCCTATACCCAAAATGGTTAAATTGACTTGCGTGTTTGCCAGGCGCAACTTCTTGCGCAGCCATTCATTCATGAAATTTAGCTGCGAAACCGAATCCAATAATGCTCTACAAGGTGTCGGTTGGCCGTTGTGGTCAAAAACGTGTACCATAGCGATACCCAAAAATACATAACCACTTTGAGCTTCCTCAGTCCGAGCTGCTAGGTTCGTGGCTGTTGAAAGCGAAGTTTTGATTTCAGCTTCCTGGACGTTTGTTGCGGTCTTTGTTGACGGATTTGCAAAACGCAGCAATGTGTTTTGCTTTTTGTAGGAAACAGCATATTCTTTAACACTGCATTTATTATAAAAACGTCCCGTCTTTAAAAAATTAATGCATAATTTCAGCTCTCTGGCTTGTGCATTTCTCTCTATATTGCGTGGCTATCGTTGCACATTGCACATGCTAATTTAAGCTCAGCATTGCTGGTTTTTAATACGGTTGGCTTACTGGATCACTCATTGCTCTTCAAATTAGGGCCATTACGAGTTTCGGGCGCCTGGAAATGCTTCTCAAAAAATCCGAGAAGGCTTTCAACGGACTGTAGCTCTCGGGATGATGCCAACAACTGCTTGTACAAAGCATGCGTACACGCGTCGATTGTCTTTAATAATATATTCATAATAATCTGGTCCCAATGCTCTTGGACTGCTACTCCCAAGTTTTGCAGGCCGTCAATGCATTCTCTCGTGATATCATGCAACTGCAGTATCGCGGATGCTGAACTATCCTCTACCATTGGCTGCGCAGTTAGCAGAAGATAATAAGTACGTTCACTAACAGTATTTTACTGTCGAACCACCTTTTAAGTGAATCCAACGCATTTATTTTATTATTTTCTCAGCCTCTCTTGCCAATTGCCCTTTTAAGTACCACATCTTCAGCGAATCAGTAATATTCTGAATATGCACCATCTGAACTTAAAAATCTTTAAGCTGTTGCCACTTCAGATAATCGCCGTCAAACTTTGGCAGCTCCACCTTCGGCAACTTCACAAACGCCTGGTTCCTCGGAGTATGTACTTCGCTCAATGTGGAATTTGCGCCAGTACATTTTAGTTTATTCCTTTTTCATCTTAACGCAATCATTGCTGTCTGCTCCTTTTGTTTAAACTCCAAAATCTTATGCAAATCATATCCAAAGCATTCAGGATCGTCCACTGCCTCTATAATTTCCGTGTTTGATTGTCACAATGCATCCCAATATTGCTCGATACATTGAAGCTTCAACTCAGAATACTGTAGTGGTTGTGGGCTTGTATCAATACCATTAATCATGCTACCCAAGGCCACCATTGTTGTTCTTTGCCTCCTTGTGGATCGCTTCAATCGCTCGTCATCCCCAACCGTCTCGTTCTTTTTCGCTGGGCTTTCCATAGTGGGTGGCCACTCACCACCATCGACTGTTCATATATTTCCAGGGTTTGACTCCTCATTTACGTACGCTATAAGTTCCTGGATTTCCTTCACGGTCGTTTCGTAGCTCTGTTTCACTTTTTGGTAATAATTACTCGTGAGATATGCTTTGCCTGTCGCCATTGGAAGACCTAATTATACCGTCAGTACTATCAAAATTTCTCCACAACTCGTTCAAACTCTCGAGCCTGGCCTTTAAATTTAGAACAGTGCGTTTCTCTGGTCACTCTTCTTTTTATTTGCCTATTAAATTTTCAATGTCTTTGCCAACAGTACTTTGCGAGGCAATCAACTTTTCAACTAGTTCAGCCATATCGCACTGAAAAATCCTTTCACCCCTCAAAATTTTCTGGACAACTCTGTGTATCTCTCTTTGAACAAATTATCCTCAGGATGTTTCTCCGCAACCAAACCAAAATGTTCTCTTCCATTCGGCGTCACCAAAAATGTTGAATCTTTGACTTGAGTGGCGTGTACATCCATGGTTCGATACAAAAACAGAGGGACGACACTACTGTTAGATGATGGCAGGGTTTTTATCTCTGGTAAATGAATAACGTATCGCAGCTGGATGGACGGACACACGGCGAAAGTGTGATAATGATCATATCACCTTGTAGAGTGCCGATACATTCGATCATGAAACTGAGATACTCTACCTCTAAGCGAACGCCCGAAAGGGGCTGTATTGCTACGAAAATTAAAAAAGATTTGTGATGACACGAGCTTGTTGTTGAAGTTGACCAATCGAAATTATGAGAGAGTTAGTTTTGCCATGCTTTGTTCTGCAGCGAGGGAAGGCAGTCGTTCAACTTCATCGGCCCATAACGTATTAATTCGCTATATAGCTTAGCTCCTAGCAGGATGTCCACCTTTTGAGGTTTGTTGAATTCTAGATCAGCCAATGCCACGTTTTTCGAGATTTCCCAATGCTCAGTTCTTATGAAATATTGTGGTTGATTCACCGCAATTTCTTTTATTACCTTTTGATTACAAAACCGGTGAAGTGTGGAAAAATGCTTGAGAAACCTTCGCAAAAAGGACAATGGGAGCAGAGGAGAAAATGTGATGATTGCAAAATCGTCTTCCATTCGGTGTAGCTCACAAATAATAGTGTTGTTCTATACGCTCAATTGTTTTTTCGACTCCAAAATCTCCAAAATTATCGTAATTGCTTTGCACGATGTTATATCTCACTGATTTAGGTACAACTAATTTAAGTCGCGCGAACGGTTTTTCGACATCATCGATTATTTTTAAATTCAAACTCGTATTTCATCTGTTTTACATGCACGTCTTCTTCGATATTTTTGATTACAGCAAGAATATGTCGTTTCTGGTTATCCCTAAGCTGTATGGTATAAATCCAATCTTCAGTTCCCGCGGTGACGGCAAAAACTAGTCCAGCAACTTTCGCCACTTTCAACGTTCATGTTGAGTAAAATTATGTCATCCAGATATGCTAACGCTTCTCAGGATTTCATCTGAGAAACAATTTTGTTTATAAAATTCTCAAAAACACCCGGCGCATCCTATTGTGCTCATAATGCCCATAATGCATGGCAAATGCGGTATATGATTTCGATTCCTCGGTCAACTCGATTTGATGCTATTCCATTCGCAAGTCTAAGGTCGTAAAATATTTCTGACCGGTCAATTGAATAAATTGGAGTTCGAGGTTCAGCATTGGAATGTTGGAAATGTTTGATAGTGATGTCATTTAAACTTCTATAGTCTAGACATAAGCAAGCTACTCTCTCTCTGTTTTTTTCTCAACAAGTGCAATCAGTGACGCATAGGCATATGCAGAATCGGACTGTCATATTATATTTGCATCCAAAAGTTCGGCGATAAGATTATCCACTATTTGTCGTTTGAAATATGGAATGTGGTAGGGCTTCAACACAATTGGTTGATTTGACTTGAGCAAAATGTTTATTTTGGTCCTTGAACATTTTTCAAATCCGAAAATATTTGCTGCAGATTTCATTCGAAATTAGATCAATAGTCGCTCCAACTGGTGGCGTTCATTGTCGGTCAGGGAAGAACCCAAATTTAAAATCTTCTCGCCTTCCAGCCAATCTCATTCACCACGAATGACCCAACAGATACCAGGACGACACAAAATATCACGTCCCCACAAAACATCGTGCTCCAGGTGTTTATCGTCAACAACCAGTAATTCGAGGTTGTAAAGCCATCCATCATTATCTACAATGGTCGCATATTTATTGCAACAATGAAATGCACCCAAAGCGAATTCATTAATTTTTACATTGCAAGTGGGAATATCTCCAACTTCCTTAGCTAATGACGCCCTGATTATTGTCTTGAAGTTACCTGAATCAACAAAGGCGGGAATTTTATGCTCTCGGATGGTGATTATTTTCAAGATTTCATTAGCTGTAGCGCTTGACTGAATTTCGTAGGTTTTTAAATTTTGCGGGTTAGATTTAACCTTGGGACAATCGTTGGTTTTGTGATTTGTACGGTGGCACGTTGAGTATGCGGTTGCGGACAATGAATAGAAATATGTCCTGGATTAAAACAGTTGAAACACACTGCTTTGTTTTGTTGATTCGGCGGCGGCTCCGTTTTGGAACTATCAGAATGCATTTCATTCGGTTGTAATTTCGATTGGTCTTCTTGTATCGGCATAGTGACGAATTGCTAATAGCAATTCATGACAGAACTTGAATCGTTGTGTCGACGCAATTCTTCCAAGATTGGGATCGCTGCAACCATAAATCACGTATTTTATACTTGCCTCCTCCGGCAGACACGCTTTTCGGCCCAACGACATAATCTTATAATAGAACTCCTCCATTGGCTCCAAGAATCCTCCTTTAAATGTGGCCATCCTAAAATGCATGTTGGCAACATATATTGTGAATTTCCCGATAAAAACTGACCACAAATTCCAAATTGGCTACATCCACGATTTTGTAGGGTCTTTTAAATTGGAAAATTTGGTCAAATAAACACTTCCATCGGTCCGTCCATAGGCTTCTTTTAATTGTGACACACTGTGTACAAACTGTTCAGACGTTAATGAGCAGGCAGCAAACGGATGAAGCTCCGGAAACACATCAACAATGTGCCGTACATTCGCGGTTACATGTTCGTTTATGGTATTTGGCTGATACAAATCCGCATGCGTTGGAGGAACAACCAAATGATGATTTAACGGAGCGGCGGCATATGTACATATGTTACTTGCGTGTGAATAGGCCCAGCGTATGAGGTGAGCGAAAAGTTATTCTGCACGGGCGCATGCCTACGAGCTGGCACTGTGTATGATGGTGGTTGTGTCATAATCACAGACGACGAGGGTAAGCTCGATTGCATCATCACGTTTGATGCGGGCGGCAGGAACGACCTTGTTAGCGATATTTATTGGCATGTTTTTGTTGAGTTGGTCGGTGGCGTGGAATGCAGTGATGATGTTAAAACGAGGGATGCGTCGTGGTGTTGGTGAGCGACAGGTTTCTCCTGCTGAGAATGCGGAATCGGAACGGGTGGACTTGAAACTACGCCGCGTAAGTTCTTTATGAGTTCTGACCATATTTCAATTTGTTGCGACAATATCGACACTTCCTTATGGACCACGACAATTTCATCTTCACTTTCCGATTCCACGTCCAGTAACTCGATTTTGTCACATTCGACGTGCTCCGACAATCGCGTGATAAATTCTGCTTTTCGGCCACTTACGCGCAATCCCCGGGTGGTCAGCGCTTCCCGCAATTGTTTATTCGTCAATTCCGAAATTGGTTTTATGGGCATTTTGGGCTTTATCCCACTTCTGAAACTGTCAGAATACCGAAAACAAAACTAAGGATAATATAGGGCGACGTCTATGGACTATATATGTTGAAACAAAAGTATACTTTCGTAATGTAGCACTCACAGATATCAATCGTCTTTATTCTGAAAGTTAAATTCACAAGCGGCAATTACTTATATCTATCGTATACGGCGGCGGCCACAACAATGAACATTCCGATCGGCGTATAGTCGACGACTATCTACATGACACCTATCATTCCTGAAATTTTCATGCAACTCCTAGCAAAACTGTAGTGTCTGAGTCGGTAAAAAGCGCATGTTGTTCCATAGCCATATGCTGCCATAGTAATAAATGCAGCGCATATTGTTCCATAGTAATACAGGCTATAACTTCGCTAAATATGATTCAAACTTTATGAAACTTTCAGGATAGCTCAACCTTACAAACAGTCATCTGTGTACTGAATTTCATTGAATTTAAGGGCACTGTTAAGATTTTATTCAAGAAAACATAAAATCGATAAATCATACTATTACTAACAAAGTTGAGTGAATTGCGATTTCTCACATATTTGTTGTTGTTGCACTCACCAAGGCCTACATTCCTGATTTTTTTCAGATTTTTCGGATCACTGTTGTCCAATCGCGAGCGGGGGGACATAAATTTTTCGTGTATTTCCCCTCCCTGTGCATCCGTCAAAGCGAACTTTGCCAAACTAAGACCTGTTTTGAAAAGCTCTCATCAAGACCTTTCATTTCATACCCATATCGGCTACGTTCAATGAAATTTTTTTTTCGGGGGGTCAACCCCCCTTTAAATACCTTATAAAATTTTTTTGTAGGTGAACTTTGAAGAGAACACCACTTTACACCTACATACAAAATTTGATGTTTCTAGCTTAAGTAGTTTCCGAGATAAACTGCTGTGACACACGGACGGACGGACGGACGGACGGACGGACGGACGGACAGACAGACGGACAGACGGACAGACAGGACGCGATTTTAGTAGGGTTTTGTAAAAATATCAAACCGGAATTCGCACGTTTAAGGGGAGAAAAATCGATTTAAAGTTTTTCGGTAGTCACACGTAAAAAATTGGAAATTTTTCGCCTTTCAGCCACTAAAACTGCTCTTCAACTTTTCCAAAGTACCATAAATTTATATTTTTTGGAAAATTCAGACGCTAATCTATACACCAATATCAAAATATTGCAAATCGGTTGAAAAACCTGGCCACAGCAATGTCATAAAGGGAAAAAGTTCCCAAAACCTGCCCCCCAAAAAACATCTATCTCGCTTATTAGACTTCTTAGAAATATAATTTTTGATTTGGTTTGTTTGTTTACACTCACGTATCACTTATCAGCAGTGAAAAACAATTTTTAAATTACACATGACTCTTTATGCAGAAAAGTCTGTTTTTTCGCGGTACTCCTACTTTAACCCTCACAAAATAAAGCGCTCTACTGCAAAACACTACAAATTTATGCTCGACGTTAACAACAGAATATCAGCTAAAAAATGAGACCAAAATTTTGTCAATCGGATGGAAACTGTGGTCGCAGTGAACGATCAAAGCCAGAGATCTGCCTTGGTAATGGACGTGTTTTAGGAAAATCCATGTCCTTGCCTGCTAAACGCCATAATAAATTGTATTCTCAAACGAAGTACTACATATTTATACTTGACGAAAACTACACAAAGCCAGCTACACGATAAAACCAAAATTTCAACAATCAAATAAAAATTGTGGCCACAGTAAGCGATCGAAGCTGGAAATCTGTACAAAAATTGCACGTGTTCTAGAAACAGCAATTTCTATGCCTGCTACATTCTAGATAATATGCCCAAAATATTTTCCGACCACCAAAACACTCATTTGGGTTAAGCCTTTAAACTAAAAAATATCAAACCGAAATTCGCACGTTTAAGGGGAGAAAAATTGATTTAAAGTTTTTGGGTAGTGACACGTAAAAAATTGGAAATTTTTCGCCTTTCAGCCACTAAAACTGCTCTTCAACTTTTCCAAAGTACAATAAATTTATACTTTTTGGAAAATTCAGACGCTAATCTATACACCAATATTAAAATATTGCAAATCGGTTGAAAAACCTGGCCACAGCAATGTCATAAAGGGAAAAAGTTCCCAAAACCTGCCCCCCAAAAAATTACTATCTCGCTTATTAGACCACTTAGAAATATAATTTTTGATTTGGTTTGTTTGTTTACACTCACGTATCACTTATCAACAATGAAAAACATTTTTTAATTACACATGACTCATTATGCAGAAAAGTCTGTTTTTTCGCGGTACTCCTACTTTAACCCTCACAAAATAAAGCGCTCTACTGCAAAACACTACAAATTTATGCTCGACGTAAACAACAGAATATCAGCTAAAAAATACGACCAAAATTTTGTCAATCGGATGGAAACTGTGGTCGCAGTGAACGATCAAAGCCAGAGATCTGCCTTGGTAATGGACGTGTTTTAGGAAAATCCATGTCCTTGCCTGCTAAACGCCATAATAAATTGTATTCTCAAACGAAGTACTACATATTTATACTTGACGAAAACTACACAAAGCCAGCTACACGATAAAACCAAAATTTCAACAATCAAATAAAAATTGTGGCCACAGTAAGCGATCGAAGCTGGAAATCTGTACAAAAATCGCACGTGTTCTAGATACAGCAATTTCTATGCCTGCTACATTCGAGATAATATGCCCAAAATATTTTCCGACCACCAAAACACTCATTTGCGTTAAGCCTTTAAACTGAAAAATATCAAACCGAAATTCGCACGTTTAAGGGGAGAAAAATTGATTTAAAGTTTTTGGGTAGTGACACGTAAAAAATTGAAAATTTTTCGCCTTTCAGCCACTAAAACTGCTCTTCAACTTTTCCAAAGTACCATAAATTTATACTTTTTGGAAAATTCAGACGCTAATCTATACACCAATATCAAAATATTGCAAATCGGTTGAAAATCCTGGCCACAGCAATGTCATAAAGGGAAAAAGTTCCCAAAACCTGCCCCCCAAAAAATTACTATCTCGCTTATTAGACCACTTAGAAATATAATTTTTGATTTGGTTTGTTTGTTTACACTCACGTATCACTTATCAGCAATGAAAAACATTTTTTAAATTACACATGACTCTTTATGCAGAAAAGTCTGTTTTTTTGCGGTACTCCTACTTTAACCCTCACAAAATAAAGCGCTCTACTGCAAAACACTACAAATTTATGCTCGACGTTAACAACAGAATATCAGCTAAAAAATGAGACCAAAATTTTGTCAATCGGATGGAAACTGTGGTCGCAGTGAACGATCAAAGCCAGAGATCTGCCTTGGTAATGGACGTGTTTTAAGAAAATCCATATCTTTGCCTCCTAAACGCCATAATAAATTGTATTCTCAAACAAAGTACTACATATTTACACTTGACGGAAACTACACAAAGCCAGCTACACGATAAAACCAAAATTTCAACAATCAAATAAAAATTGTGGCCACAGTAAGCGATCGAAGCTGGAAATCTGTACAAAAATCGCACGTGTTCTAGATACAGCAATTTCTATGCCTGCTACATTCTAGATAATATGCCGAAAATATTTTCCGACCACCAAAACACTCATTTGCGTTAAGCCTTTAAACTGAAAAATATCAAACCGAAATTCGCACGTTTAAGGGGAGAAAAATTGATTTAAAGTTTTTGGGTAGTGACACGTAAAAAATTGAAAATTTTTCGCCTTTCAGCCACTAAAACTGCTCTTCAACTTTTCCAAAGTACCATAAATTTATACTTTTTGAAAAATTCAGACGCTAATCTATACGCCAATATCAAAATATTGCAAATCGAATGAAAAACCTGGCCAAAGCAACGTCATAAAGGGAAAAAGTTCCCAAAACCTGCCCCCCAAAAAACTACTATCTCGCTTATTAGACCACTTAGAAATATAATTTTTGATTTGGTTTGTTTGTTTACACTCACGTATCACTTATCAGCAATGAAAAACATTTTTTAAATTACACATGACTCATTATGCAGAAAAGTCTGTTTTTTCGCGGTACTCCTACTTTAACCCTCACAAAATAAAGCGCTCTACTGCAAAACACTACAAATTTATGCTCGACGTTAACAACAGAATATCAGCTAAAAAATGAGACCAAAAGTTTGTCAATCGGATGGAAACTGTGGTCGCAGTGAACGATCAAAGCCAGAGATCTGCCTTGGTAATGGACGTGTTTTAGGAAAATCCATATCTTTGCCTCCTAAACGCCATAATAAATTTTATTCTCAAACGAAGCACTACATATTTACACTCGACGAAAACTACACAAAGCCAGCTACACGCTAAATTCAAAATTTCAACAATCAAATAAAAATTGTGGCCACAGTAAGCGATCGAAGCTGGAAATCTGTACAAAAATTGCACGTGTTCTAGAAACAGCAATTTCTATGCCTGCTACATTCTAGATAATATGCCCAAAATATTTTCCGACCACCAAAACACTCATTTGCGTTAAGTCTTTAAACTGAAAAATATCAAACCGAAATTCGCACGTTTAAGGGGAGAAAAATTGATTTAAAGTTTTTGGGTAGTGACACGTAAAAAATTGGAAATTTTTCGCCTTTCAGCCACTAAAACTGCTCTTCAACTTTTCCAAAGTACCATAAATTTATACTTTTTGAAAAATTCAGACGCTAATCTATACACCAATATCAAAATATTGCAAATCGGTTGAAAAACCTGACCACAGCAATGTCATAAAGAGAAAAAGTTCCCAAAACCTGCCCCCCAAAAAACTACTATCTCGCTTATTAGACCACTTAGAAATATAATTTTTGATTTGGTTTGTTTGTTTACACTCACGTATCACTTATCAGCAATGAAAAACATTTTTTAAATTACACATGACTCTTTATGCAGAAAAGTCTGTTTTTTCGCGGTACTCCTAGTTTAACCCTCACAAAATAAAGCGCTCTACTGCAAAACACTACAAATTTATGCGCGACGTTAACAACAGAATATCAGCTAAAAAATGAGACCAAAATTTTGTCAATCGGATGGAAACTGTGGTCGCAGTGAACGATCAAAGCCAGAGATCTGCCTTGGTAATGGACGTGTTTTAGGAAAATCCATATCTTTGCCTCCTAAACGCCATAATAAATTCTATTCTCAAACGAAGTACTACATATTTACACTCGACGGAAACTACACAAAGCCAGCTACACGATAAAACCAAAATTTCAACAATCAAATAAAAATTGTGGCCACAGTAAGCGATCGAGGCTGGAAATCTGTACAAAAATTGCACGTGTTCTAGAAACAGCAATTTCTATGCCTGCTACATTCTAGATAATATGCCCAAAATATTTTCCGACCACCAAAACACTCACTTGGGTTAAGCCTTGAAACTAAAAAATATCAAACCGAAATTCGCACGTTTAAGGGGAGAAAATTGATTTAAAGTTTTTGGGTAGTGACACGTAAAAAATTGGAAATTTTTCGCCTTTCAGCCACTAAAACTGCTCTTCAACTTTTCCAAAGTACCATAAATTTATACTTTTTGGAAAATTCAGACGCTAATCTATACGCCAATATCAAAATATTGCAAATCGAATGAAAAACCTGGCCAAAGCAATGTCATAAAGGGAAAAAGTTCCCAAAACCTGCCCCCCAAAAAACTACTATCTCGCTTATTAGACCACTTAGAAATATAATTTTTGATTTGGTTTGTTTGTTTACACTCACGTATCACTTATCAGCAATGAAAAACATTTTTTAAATTACACATGACTCTTTATGCAGAAAAGTCTGTTTTTTCGCGGTACTCCTACTTTAACCCTCACAAAATAAAGCGCTCTACTGCAAAACACTACAAATTCATGCTCGACGTAAACAACAAAATATCAGCTAAAAAATGAGACCAAAAGTTTGTCAATCGGATGGAAACTGTGGTCGCAGTGAACGATCAAAGCCAGAGATCTGCCTTGGTAATGGACGTGTTTTAGGAAAATAAATATCTTTGCCTCCTAAACGCCATAATAAATTTTATTCTCAAACGAAGCGCTACATATTTACATTCGACAAAAACTACACAAAGCCAGCTACACGCCAAAACCAAAATTTCAACAATCAAATAAAAATTGTGGCCACAGTAAGCGATCGAAGCTGGAAATCTGTACAAAAATTGCACGTGTTCTAGAAACAGCAATTTCTATGCCTGCTACATTCTAGATAATATGCCCAAAATATTTTCCGACCACCAAAACACTCATTTGCGTTAAGCCTTTAAACTGAAAAATATCAAACCGAAATTCGCACGTTTAAGGGGAGAAAAATTGATTTAAAGTTTTTGGGTAGTGACACGTAAAAAATTGAAAATTTTTCGCCTTTCAGCCACTAAAACTGCTCTTCAACTTTTCCAAAGTACCATAAATTTATACTTTTTGAAAAATTCAGACGCTAATCTATACACCAATATCAAAATATTGCAAATCAGTTGAAAAACCTGACCACAGCAATGTCATAAAGAGAAAAAGTTCCCAAAACCTGCCCCCCAAAAAACTACTATCTCGCTTATTAGACCACTTAGAAATATAATTTTTGATTTGGTTTGTTTGTTTACACTCACGTATCACTTATCAGCAATGAAAAACATTTTTTAAATTACACATGACTCTTTATGCAGAAAAGTCTGTTTTTTCGCGGTACTCCTACTTTAACCCTCACAAAATGAAGCGCTCTACTGCAAAACACTACAAATTTATGCGCGACGTTAACAACAGAATATCAGCTAAAAAATGAGACCAGAATTTTGTCAATTGGATGGAAACTGTGGTCGCAGTAAACGATCAAAGCCAGAGATCTGCCTTGGTAATGGACGTGTTTTAGGAAAATCCATATCTTTGCCTCCTAAACGCCATAATAAATTGTATTCTCAAACGAAGTACTACATATTTACACTCGACGGAAACTACACAAAGCCAGCTACACGATAAAACCAAAATTTCAACAATCAAATAAAAATTGTGGCCACAGTAAGCGATCGAAGCTGGAAATCTGTACAAAAATTGCACGTGTTCTAGAAACAGCAATTTCTATGCCTGCTACATTCTAGATAATATGCCCAAAATATTTTCCGACCACCAAAACACTCATTTGCGTTAAGCCTTTAAACTGAAAAATATCAAACCGAAATTCGCACGTTTAAGGGGAGAAAAATTGATTTAAAGTTTTTGGGTAGTGACACGTAAAAAATTGGAAATTTTTCGCCTTTCAGCCACTAAAACTGCTCTTCAACTTTTCCAAAGTACCATAAATTTATACTTTTTGAAAAATTCAGACGCTAATCTATACACCAATATCAAAATATTGCAAATCGGTTGAAAAACCTGACCACAGCAATGTCATAAAGAGAAAAAGTTCCCAAAACCTGCCCCCCAAAAAACTACTATCTCGCTTATTAGACCACTTAGAAATATAATTTTTGATTTGGTTTGTTTGTTTACACTCACGTATCACTTATCAGCAATGAAAAACATTTTTTAAATTACACATGACTCTTTATGCAGAAAAGTCTGTTTTTTCGCGGTACTCCTAGTTTAACCCTCACAAAATAAAGCGCTCTACTGCAAAACACTACAAATTTATGCGCGACGTTAACAACAGAATATCAGCTAAAAAATGAGACCAAAATTTTGTCAATCGGATGGAAACTGTGGTCGCAGTGAACGATCAAAGCCAGAGATCTGCCTTGGTAATGGACGTGTTTTAGGAAAATCCATATCTTTGCCTCCTAAACGCCATAATAAATTCTATTCTCAAACGAAGTACTACATATTTACACTCGACGGAAACTACACAAAGCCAGCTACACGATAAAACCAAAATTTCAACAATCAAATAAAAATTGTGGCCACAGTAAGCGATCGAGGCTGGAAATCTGTACAAAAATTGCACGTGTTCTAGAAACAGCAATTTCTATGCCTGCTACATTCTAGATAATATGCCCAAAATATTTTCCGACCACCAAAACACTCACTTGGGTTAAGCCTTGAAACTAAAAAATATCAAACCGAAATTCGCACGTTTAAGGGGAGAAAATTGATTTAAAGTTTTTGGGTAGTGACACGTAAAAAATTGGAAATTTTTCGCCTTTCAGCCACTAAAACTGCTCTTCAACTTTTCCAAAGTACCATAAATTTATACTTTTTGGAAAATTCAGACGCTAATCTATACGCCAATATCAAAATATTGCAAATCGAATGAAAAACCTGGCCAAAGCAATGTCATAAAGGGAAAAAGTTCCCAAAACCTGCCCCCCAAAAAACTACTATCTCGCTTATTAGACCACTTAGAAATATAATTTTTGATTTGGTTTGTTTGTTTACACTCACGTATCACTTATCAGCAATGAAAAACATTTTTTAAATTACACATGACTCTTTATGCAGAAAAGTCTGTTTTTTCGCGGTACTCCTACTTTAACCCTCACAAAATAAAGCGCTCTACTGCAAAACACTACAAATTCATGCTCGACGTAAACAACAAAATATCAGCTAAAAAATGAGACCAAAAGTTTGTCAATCGGATGGAAACTGTGGTCGCAGTGAACGATCAAAGCCAGAGATCTGCCTTGGTAATGGACGTGTTTTAGGAAAATAAATATCTTTGCCTCCTAAACGCCATAATAAATTTTATTCTCAAACGAAGCGCTACATATTTACATTCGACAAAAACTACACAAAGCCAGCTACACGCCAAAACCAAAATTTCAACAATCAAATAAAAATTGTGGCCACAGTAAGCGATCGAAGCTGGAAATCTGTACAAAAATTGCACGTGTTCTAGAAACAGCAATTTCTATGCCTGCTACATTCTAGATAATATGCCCAAAATATTTTCCGACCACCAAAACACTCATTTGCGTTAAGCCTTTAAACTGAAAAATATCAAACCGAAATTCGCACGTTTAAGGGGAGAAAAATTGATTTAAAGTTTTTGGGTAGTGACACGTAAAAAATTGAAAATTTTTCGCCTTTCAGCCACTAAAACTGCTCTTCAACTTTTCCAAAGTACCATAAATTTATACTTTTTGAAAAATTCAGACGCTAATCTATACACCAATATCAAAATATTGCAAATCAGTTGAAAAACCTGACCACAGCAATGTCATAAAGAGAAAAAGTTCCCAAAACCTGCCCCCCAAAAAACTACTATCTCGCTTATTAGACCACTTAGAAATATAATTTTTGATTTGGTTTGTTTGTTTACACTCACGTATCACTTATCAGCAATGAAAAACATTTTTTAAATTACACATGACTCTTTATGCAGAAAAGCCTGTTTTTTCGCGGTACTCCTACTTTAACCCTCACAAAATAAAGCGCTCTACTGCAAAACACTACAAATTTATGCGCGACGTAAACAACAGAATATCAGCTAAAAAATGAGACCAAAATTTTGTCAATCGGATGGAAACTGTGGTCGCAGTGAACGATCAAAGCCAGAGATCTGCCTTGGTAATGGACGTGTTTTAGGAAAATCCATGTCCTTGCCTCGTAAACGCCATAATAAATTGTATTCTCAAACGAAGCACTACATATTTATACTTGGCGAAAACTACACAAGGCCAGCTACACGATAAAACCAAAATTTCAACAATCAAATAAAAATTGTGGCCACAGTAAGCGATCGAAGCTGGAAATCTGTACAAAAATTGCATGTGTTCTAGAAACAGAAATTTCTATGCCTGCTACATTCTAGATAATATGCCCAAAATATTTTCCGACCACCAAAACACTCGTTTGGGTTAAGCCTTTAAACTGAAAAATATCAAACCGAAATTCGCACGTTTAAGGGGAGAAAATTGATTTAAAGTTTTTGGGTAGTGACACGTAAAAAATTGGAAATTTTTCGCCTTTCAGCCACTAAAACTGCTCTTCAACTTTTCCAAAGTACCATAAATTTATACTTTTTGGAAAATTCAGACGCTAATCTATACGCCAATATCAAAATATTGCAAATCGAATGAAAAACCTGGCCAAAGCAATGTCATAAAGGGAAAAAGTTCCCAAAACCTGCCCCCCAAAAAACTACTATCTCGCTTATTAGACCACTTAGAAATATTATTTTTGATTTGGTTTGTTTGTTTACACTCACGTATCATTTAACAGCAATGAAAAACATTTTTTAAATTACACATGACTCTTTATGCAGAAAAGTCTGTTTTTCGCGGCACTCCTACTTTGACCCTCACAAAATAAAGCGCTCTACCGCAAAACACTACAAATTTATGCTCGACGTTAACAACAGAATATCAGCTAAAAAATGAGACCAAAATTTTGTCAATCGGATGGAAACTGTGGTCGCAGTGAACGATCAAAGCCAGAGATCTGCCTTGGTAATGGACGTGTTTTAGGAAAATCCATATCTTTGCCTCCTAAACGCCATAATAAATTGTATTCTCAAACGAAGTACTACATATTTACACTCGACGGAAACTACACAAAGCCAGCTACACGATAAAACCAAAATTTCAACAATCAAATAAAAATTATGGCCACAGTAAGCGATCGAAGCTGGAAATCTGTACAAAAATCGCACGTGTTCTAGAAACAGCGATTTCTATGCCTGCTACATTCTAGATAATATGCCCAAAATATTTTCCGACCACCAAAACACTCATTTGGGTTAAGCCTTTAAACTAAAAAATATCAAACCGAAATTCGCACGTTAAAGGGGAGAAAAATTGATTTAAAGTTTTTGGGTAGTGACACGTAAAAAATTGGAAATTTTTCGCCTTTCAGCCACTAAAACTGCTCTTCAACTTTTCCAAAGTACCATAAATTTATACTTTTTGGAAAATTCAGACGCTAATCTATACGCCAATATCAAAATATTGCAAATCGAATGAAAAACCTGGCCAAAGCAATGTCATAAAGGGAAAAAGTTCCCAAAACCTGCCCCCCAAAAAACTACTATCTCGCTTATTAGACCACTTAGAAATATTATTTTTGATTTGGTTTGTTTGTTTACACTCACGTATCATTTAACAGCAATGAAAAACATTTTTTAAATTACACATGACTCTTTATGCAGAAAAGTCTGTTTTTCGCGGCACTCCTACTTTGACCCTCACAAAATAAAGCGCTCTACCGCAAAACACTACAAATTTATGCTCGACGTAAACAACAGAATATCAGCTAAAAAATGAGACCAAAATTTTGTCAATCGGATGGAAACTGTGGTCGCAGTGAACGATCAAAGCCAGAGATCTGCCTTGGTAATGGACGTGTTTTAGGAAAATCCATATCTTTGCCTCCTAAACGCCATAATAAATTGTATTCTCAAACGAAGTACTACATATTTACACTCGACGGAAACTACACAAAGCCAGCTACACGATAAAACCAAAATTTCAACAATCAAATAAAAATTGTGGCCACAGTAAGCGATCGAAGCTGGAAATCTGTACAAAAATCGCACGTGTTCTAGAAACAGCAATTTCTATGCCTGCTACATTCTAGATAATATGCCCAAAATATTTTCCGACCACCAAAACACTCATTTGGGTTAAGCCTTTAAACTAAAAAATATCAAACCGAAATTCGCACGTTAAAGGGGAGAAAAATTGATTTAAAGTTTTTGGGTAGTGACACGTAAAAAATTGGAAATTTTTCGCCTTTCAGCCACTAAAACTGCTCTTCAACTTTTCCAAAGTACCATAAATTTATACTTTTTGGAAAATTCAGACGCTAATCTATACGCCAATATCAAAATATTGCAAATCGAATGAAAAACCTGGCCAAAGCAATGTCATAAAGGGAAAAAGTTCCCAAAACCTGCCCCCCAAAAAATTACTATCTCGCTTATTAGACCACTTACAAATATAATTTTTGATCTGGTTTGTTTGTTTACACTCACGTATCACTTATCAGCAATGAAAAACATTTTTTAAATTACACATGACTCTTTATGCAGAAAAGTCTGTTTTTTCGCGGTACTCCTACTTTAACCCTCACAAAATAAAGCGCTCTACTGCAAAACACTACAAATTTATTATCGACGTAAACAACAGAATATCAGCTAAAAAATGAGACCAAAATTTTGTCAATCGGATGGAAACTGTGGTCGCAGTGAACGATCAAAGCCAGAGATCTGCCTTGGTAATGGACGTGTTTTAGGAAAATCCATGTCCTTGCCTCCTAAACGCCATAATAAATTTTATTCTCAAACAAAGCACTACATATTTACACTTGACGAAAACTACACAAAGCCAGCTACACGATAAAACAAAAATTTCAACAATCAAATAAAAATTGTGGCCACAGTAAGCGATCGAAGCTGGAAATCTGTACAAAAATCGCACGTGTTCTAGAAACAGCAATTTCTATGCCTGCTACATTCTAGATAATATGCCCAAAATATTTTCCGACTACCAAAACACTCATTTGGGTTAAGCCTTTAAACTAAAAAATATCAAACCGAAATTCGCACGTTTAAGGGGAGAAAAATTGATTTAAAGTTTTTGGGTAGTGACACGTAAAAAATTGAAAATTTTTCGCCTTTCAGCCACTAAAACTGCTCTTCAACTTTTCCAAAGTACCATAAAATTATACTTTTTGGAAAATTCAGACGCTAATCTATACACCAATATCAAAATATTGCAAATTGGTTGAAAAACCTGGCCACAGCAATGTCATAAAGGGAAAAAGTTCCCAAAACCTGCCCCCCAAAAAATTACTATCTCGCTTATTCGACCACTTAGAAATATAATTTTTAATTTGGTTTGTTTGTTTACACTTACGTATCACTTATCAGCAATGAAAAACATTTTTTAAATTACACATGACTCTTTATGCAGAAAAGTCTGTTTTTTCGCGGTACTCCTACTTTAACCCTCAAAAAATAAAGCGCTCTACTGCAAAACACTACAAATTTATGCTCGACGTAAACAACAGAATATCAGCTAAAAAATGAGACCAAAAGTTTGTCAATCGGATGGAAACTGTGGTCGCAGTGAACGATCAAAGCCAGAGATCTGCCTTGGTAATGGACGTGTTTTAGGAAAATCCATGTCCTTGCCTCCTAAACGCCATAATAAATTGTATTCTCAAACAAAGTACTACATATTTATACTTGACGAAAACTACACAAAGCCAGCTACACGATAAAACCAAAATTTCAACAATCAAATAAAAATTGTGGCCACAGTAAGCGATCGAAGCTGGAAATCTGTACAAAAATTGCATGTGTTCTAGAAACAGAAATTTCTATGCCTGCTACATTCTAGATAATATGCCCAAAATATTTTCCGACCACCAAAACACTCGTTTGGGTTAAGCCTTTAAACTGAAAAATATCAAACCGAAATTCGCACGTTAAAGGGGAGAAAAATTAGTTTAAAGTTTTTGGGTAGTGACACGTAAAAAATTGAAAAATGTTCGCCTTTCGGCCACTAAAACTGCTCTTCAACTTTTCCAAAGTACCATAAATTTATACTTTTTGGAAAATTCAGACGCTAATCTATACACCAATATCAAAATATTGCAAATCGGTTGAGAAGCCTGGCCACAGCAATGTCATAAAGGGAAAAAGTTCCCAAAACCTGCCCCCCAAAAAATTACTATCTCGCTTATTAGACCACTTAGAAATATAATTTTTGATTTGGTTTGTTTGTTTACACTCACGTATCACTTATCAGCAATGAAAAACATTTTTTAAATTACACATGACTCTTTATGCAGAAAAGTCTGTTTTTTCGCGGCACTCCTACTTTGACCCTCACAAAATAAAGCGCTCTACTGCAAAACACTACAAATTTATGCTCGACGTAAACAACAGAATATCAGCTAAAAAATGAGACCAAAATTTTGTCAATCGGATGGAAACTGTGGTCGCAGTGAACGATCAAAGCCAGAGATCTGCCTTGGTAATGGACGTGTTTTAGGAAAATCCATATCTTTGCCTCCTAAACGCCATAATAAATTGTATTCTCAAACGAAGTACTACATATTTACACTCGACGGAAACTACACAAAGCCAGCTACACGATAAAACCAAAATTTCAACAATCAAATAAAAATTGTGGCCACAGTAAGCGATCGAAGCTGGAAATCTGTACAAAAATCGCACGTGTTCTAGAAACAGCAATTTCTATGCCTGCTACATTCTAGATAATATGCCCAAAATATTTTCCGACTACCAAAACACTCATTTGGGTTAAGCCTTTAAACTAAAAAATATCAAACCGAAATTCGCACGTTTAAGGGGAGAAAAATTGATTTAAAGTTTTTGGGTAGTGACACGTAAAAAATTGAAAATTTTTCGCCTTTCAGCCACTAAAACTGCTCTTCAACTTTTCCAAAGTACCATAAATTTATACTTTTTGGAAAATTCAGACGCTAATCTATACACCAATATCAAAATATTGCAAATCGGTTGAGAAGCCTGGCCACAGCAATGTCATAAAGGGAAAAAGTTCCCAAAACCTGCCCCCCAAAAAATTACTATCTCGCTTATTCGACCACTCAGAAACATAATTTTTAATTTGGTTTGTTTGTTTACACTCACGTATCACTTATCAGCAATGAAAAACCTTTTTTAAATTACACATGACTCTTTATGCAGAAAAGTCTGTTTTTTCGCGGTACTCCTAATTTAACCCTCACAAAATGAAGCGCTCTACTGCAAAACACTACAAATTTATGCTCGACGTAAACAACAGAATATCAGCTAAAATATGAGACCAAAAGTTTGTCAATCGGATGGAAACTGTGGTCGCAGTGAACGATCAAAGCCAGAGATCTGCCTTGGTAATGGACGTGTTTTAGGAAAATCCATGTCCTTGCCTCCTAAACGCCATAATAAATTGTATTCTCAAACGAAGCACTACATATTTACACTTGACGAAAACTACACAAAGCCAGCTACACGATAAAACCAAAATTTCAACAATCAAATAAAAATTGTGGCCACAGTAAGCGATCGAACCTGGAAATCTGTACAAAAATTGCACGTGTTCTAGAAACAGCAATTTCTATGCCTGCTACATTCTAGATAATATGCCCGAAATATTTTCCGACTACCAAAACACTCGTTTGGGTTAAGCCTTTAAACTAAAAAATATCAAACCGAAATTCGCACGTTTAAGGGGAGAAAAATTGATTTAAAGTTTTTGGGTAGTGACACGTAAAAAAATTGGAAATTTTTCGCCTTTCAGCCACTAAAACTGCTCTTCAACTTTTCCAAAGTACCATAAATTTATACTTTTTGGAAAATTCAGACGCTAATCTATACACCAATATCAAAATATTGCAAATCGGTTGAAAAACCTGGCCACAGCAATGTCATAAAGGGAAAAAGTTCCCAAAACCTGCCCCCCAAAAAACTACTATCTCGCTTATTAGACCACTTAGAAATATTATTTTTGATTTGGTTTGTTTGTTTACACTCACGTATCATTTAACAGCAATAAAAAACCTTTTTTAAATTACACATGACTCTTTATGCAGAAAAGTCTGTTTTTTCGCGGTACTCCTACTTTAACCCTCACAAAATAAAGCGCTCTACTGCAAAACACTACAAATTTATGCTCGACGTAAACAACCGAATATCAGCTAAAAAATGAGACCAAAATTTTGTCAATCGGATGGAAACTGTGGTCGCAGTGAACGATCAAAGCCAGAGATCTGCCTTGGTAATGGACGTGTTTTAGGAAAATCCATGTCCTTGCCTCCTAAACGCCAGAATAAATTGTATTCTCAAACGAAGTACTACATATTTATACTTGACGAAAACTACACAAAGCCAGCTACACGATAAAACCAAAATTTCAACAATCAAATAAAAATTGTGGCCACAGTAAGCGATCGAAGCTGGAAATCTGTACAAAAATTGCATGTGTTCTAGAAACAGAAATTTCTATGCCTGCTACATTCTAGATAATATGCCCAAAATATTTTCCGACCACCAAAACACTCGTTTGGGTTAAGCCTTTAAACTGAAAAATATCAAACCGAAATTCGCACGTTAAAGGGGAGAAAAATTAGTTTAAAATTTTTGGGTAGTGACACGTAAAAAATTGAAAAATGTTCGCCTTTCGGCCACTAAAACTGCTCTTCAACTTTTCCAAAGTACCATAAATTTATACTTTTTGGAAAATTCAGACGCTAATCTATACACCAATATCAAAATATTGCAAATCGGTTGAGAAGCCTGGCCACAGCAATGTCATAAAGGGAAAAAGTTCCCAAAACCTGCCCCCCAAAAAATTACTATCTCGCTTATTCGACCACTCAGAAACATAATTTTTAATTTGGTTTGTTTGTTTACACTCACGTATCACTTATCAGCAATGAAAAACCTTTTTTAAATTACACATGACTCTTTATGCAGAAAAGTCTGTTTTTTCGCGGTACTCCTAATTTAACCCTCACAAAATGAAGCGCTCTACTGCAAAACACTACAAATTTATGCTCGACGTAAACAACAGAATATCAGCTAAAATATGAGACCAAAAGTTTGTCAATCGGATGGAAACTGTGGTCGCAGTGAACGATCAAAGCCAGAGATCTGCCTTGGTAATGGACGTGTTTGAGGAAAATCCATGTCCTTGCCTCCTATACGCCATAATAAATTGTATTCTCAAACAAAGCACTACATATTTACGCTTGACGAAAACTACACAAAGCCAGCTACACGATAAAACCAAAATTTCAACAATCAAATAAAAATTGTGGCCACAGTAAGCGATCGAAGCTGGAAATCTGTACAAAAATCGCACGTGTTCTAGAAACAGCAATTTCTATGCCTGCTACATTCTAGATAATATGCCCAAAATATTTTCCGACCACCAAAACACTCAAACCGAAATTCGCACGTTTAAGGGGAGAAAAATTGATTTAAAGTTTTTGGGTAGTGACACGTAAAAAATTGGAAATTTTTCGCCTTTCAGCCACTAAAACTGCTCTTCAACTTTTCCAAAGTACCATAAATTTATACTTTTTGGAAAATTCAGACGCTAATCTATACACCAATATCAAAATATTGCAAATCGGTTGAAAAACCTGGCCACAGCAATGTCATAAAGGGAAAAAGTTCCCAAAACCTGCCCACTCAAAAACTACCATCTCGCTTATTCGACCACTTAGAACTATAATTTTTGATTTGGTTTGTTTGTTTACACTCACGTATCACTTATCAGCAATGAAAAACATTTTTTAGATTACACATGACTCTTTATGCAGGAAAGTCTGTTTTTTCGCGGTACTCCTACTTGAACCCTCACAAAATAAAGCGCTCTACTGCAAAACACTACAAATTTATGCTCGACGTAAACAACAGAATATCAGTTAAAAAATGAGACCAAATTTTGTCAATCGGATGGAAAATGTGGTCGCAGTGAACGATCAAAGCCAGAGATCTGCCTTGGTAATGGACGTGTTTTAGGAAAATCCATGTCCTTGCCTCCTAAACGCCATAATAAATTGATTCTCAAACGAAGTACTACAAATTTACACTTGACGGAAACAACACAAAGCCAGCTACACGATAAAACCAAAATTTCAACAATCAAATAAAAATTGTGGCCACAGTAAGCGATCGAAGCTGGAAATCTGTACAAAAATTGCACGTGTTCTAGAAACAGCAATTTCTATGCCTGCTACATTCTGGATAATATGCTCAAAATATTTTCCGACCACCGAAACACTCATTTGGGTTAAGCCTTTAAACTAAAAAATATCAAACCGAAATTCGCACGTTTGAGGGGAAAAAAATTGATTTAAAGTTTTTGGGTAGTGACACGTAAAAAATTGAAAGTTTTTCGCCTTTCAGCCACTAAAACTGCTCTTCAACTTTTCCAAAGTACCATAAATTTATACTTTTTGGAAAGTTCAGACGCTAATCTATAAACCAATATCAAAATATTGCAAATCGAATGAAAAGCCTGGCCACAGCAATGTCATAAAGGGAAAAAATTCCCAAAACCTGCCCCCCAAAAAACTGCTATCTCGCTTATCAGACCACTTAGAAATATAATTTTTGATTTGGTTTGTTTGTTTACACTCACGTATCACTTATCAGCAATGAAAAACATTTTTTAAATTACACATGACTCTTTATGCAGACAAGTCTGTTTTTTCGCGGTACTCCTAATTTAACCCTCACAAAATAAAGCGCTCTACTGCAAAACACTACAAATTAATGCTCGACGTTAACAACAGAATATCAGCTAAAAAACGAGACCAAAATTTTGTCAATCGGATGGAAACTGTGGTCGCAGTGAACGATCAAAGCCAGAGATCTGCCTTGGTAATGGACGTGTTTTAGGAAAATCCATGTCCTTGCCTCCTAAACGCCATAATAAATTGTATTCTCAAACGAAGCACTACATATTTACACTTGACGAAAACTACACAAAGCCAGCTACACGATAAAACCAAAATTTCAACAATCAAATAAAAATTGTGGCCACAGTAAGCGATCGAAGCTGGAAATCTGTACAAAAATTGCACGTGTTCTAGAAACAGCAATTTCTATGCCTGCTACATTCTGGATAATATGCTCAAAATATTTTCCGACCACCGAAACACTCATTTGGGTTAAGCCTTTAAACTAAAAAATATCAAACCGAAATTCGCACGTTTGAGGGGAAAAAAATTGATTTAAAGTTTTTGGGTAGTGACACGTAAAAAATTGAAAGTTTTTCGCCTTTCAGCCACTAAAACTGCTCTTCAACTTTTCCAAAGTACCATAAATTTAGACTTTTTGGAAAATTCAGACGCTAATCTATACACCAATATCAAAATATTGCAAATCGGTTGAAAAACCTGGCCACAGCAATGTCATAAAGGGAAAAAGTTCCCAAAACCTGCCCCCCAAAAAACTACCATCTCGCTTATTCGACCACTCAGAAACATAATTTTTAATTTGGTTTGTTTGTTTACACTCGCGTATCACTTATCAGCAATGAAAAACATTTTTTAAATTACACATGACTCTTTATGCAGAAAAGTCTGTTTTTTCGCGGTACTCCTACTTTAACCCTCACAAAATGAAGCGCTCTACTGCAAAACACTACAAATTTATGCTCGACGTTAACAACAGAATATCAGCTAAAAATGAGACCAAAATTTTGTCAATCAGATGGAAACTGTGGTCGCAGTGAACGATCAAAGCCAGAGATCTGCCTTGGTAATGGACGTGTTTTTGGAAAATCCATGTCCTTGCCTCCTAAACGCCATAATAAATTCTATTCTCAAACGAAGTACTACATATTTACACTTGACGAAAACTACACAAAGCCAGCTACACGATAAAACCAAAATTTCAACAATCAAATAAAAATTGTGGCCACAGTAAGCGATCGAAGCTGGAAATCTGTACAAAAATTGCACGTGTTCTAGAAACAGCAATTTCTATGCCTGCTACATTCTAGATAATATGCCCAAAATATTTTCCGACCACCAAAACACTCATTTGGGTTAGCCTTTAAATAAAAAAATATCAAACCGAAATTCGCACGTTTAAGGGGAGAAAAATTGATTTAAAGTTTTTGGGTAGTGACACGTAAAAGATTGGAAATTTTTCGCCTTTCAGCCACTAAAACTGCTCTTCAACTTTTCCAAAGTACCATAAATTTATACTTTTTGGAAAATTCAGACGCTAATCTATACACCAATATCAAAATATTGCAAATCGGTTGAAAAACCTGGCCACAGCAATGTCATAAAGGGAAAAAGTTCCCAAAACCTGCCCCCCAAAAAACTACCATCTCGCTTATTCGACCACTTAGAAATATAATTTTTGATTTGGTTTGTTTGTTTACACTCACGTATCACTTATCAGCAATGAAAAACATTTTTTAAATTACACATGACTCTTTATGCAGACAAGTCTGTTTTTTCGCGGTACTCCTAATTTAACCCTCACAAAATAAAGCGCTCTACTGCAAAACACTACAAATTTATGCTCAACGTAAACAACAGAATATCAGCTAAAAAATGAGACCAAAATTTTGTCAATCGGATGGAAACTGTGGTCGCAGTGAACGATCAAAGCCAGAGATCTGCCTTGGTAATGGACGTGTTTTAGGAAAATCCATGTCCTTGCCTGCTAAACGCCATAATAAATTGTATTCTCAAACGAAGCACTGCATATTTATACTTGACGAAAATTACACAAAGCCAGCTACACGATAAAACCAAAATTTCAACAATCAAATAAAAATTGTGGCCACAGTAAGCGATCGAAGCTGGAAATCTGTACAAAAATTGCACGTGTTCTAGAAACAGCAATTTCTATGCCTGCTACATTCTAGATAATATGCCCAAAATATTTTCCGACCACCAAAACACTCATTCGGGTTAAGCCTTTAAACTAAAAAATATCAAACCGAAATTCGCACGTTTAAGGGGAGAAAAATTGATTTAAAGTTTTTGGGTAGTGACACGTAAAAAAATTGGAAATTTTTCGCCTTTCAGCCACTAAAACTGCTCTTCAATTTTTCCAAAGTACCATAAATTTATACTTTTTGGAAAATTCAGACGCTAATCTATACACCAATATCAAAATATTGCAAATCGGTTGAAAAACCTGGCCACAGCAATGTCACAACGGGAAAAAGTTCCCAAAACCTGCCCCCAAAAAACTACTATCTCACTTATTCGATCACTTAGAAATATAATTTTTGATTTGGTTTGTTTGTTTACACTCACGTATCACTTATCAGCAATGAAAAACATTTTTTAAATTACACATGACTCTTTATGCAGAAAAGTCTGTTTCTTCGCGGTACTCCTACTTTAACCCTCACAAAATGAAGTGCTCTACTGCAAAACACTACAAATTTATGCTCGACGTAAACAACAGAATATCAGCTAAAAAATGAGACCAAAATTTTGTCAATCGGATGGAAACTGTGGTCGCAGTGAACGATCAAAGCCAGAGATCTGCCTTGGTAATGGACGTGTTTTAGGAAAATCCATGTCCTTGCCTCCTAAACGCCATAATAAATTGTATTCTCAAACGAAGTACTACATATTTATACTTGGCGAAAACTACACAAAGCCAGCTACACGATAAAACCAAAATTTCAACAATCAAATAAAAATTGTGGCCACAGTAAGCGATCGAAGCTGGAAATCTGTACAAAAATTGCACGTGTTCTAGAAACAGCGATTTCTATGCCTGCTACATTCTAGATAATATGCCCAAAACATTTTCCGACCACCAAAACACTCATTCGGGTTAGGCCTTTAAACTAAAAAATATCAAACCGAAATTCGCACGTTTATGGGGAGAAAAATTGATTTAAAGTTTTTGGGTAGTGACACGTAAAAAATTGAAAATTTTTCGCCTTTCAGCCACTAAAACTGCTCTTCAACTTTTCCAAAGTACCATAAATTTATACTTTTTGGAAAATTCAGACGCTAATCTATACACCAATATCAAAATATTGCAAATCGGTTGAAAAACCTGGCCACAGCAATGTCATAAAGGGAAAAAGTTCCAAAAACCTGCCCACTCAAAAACTACCATCTCGCTTATTCGACCACTTAGAAATATAATTTTTGATTTGGTTTGTTTGTTTACACTCACGTATCACTTATCAGCAATGAAAAACATTTTTTAAATTACACATGACTCTTTATGCAGAAAAGTCTGTTTTTTCGCGGTACTCCTAATTTAACCCTCACAAAATGAAGCGCTCTACTGCAAAACACTACAAATTTATGCTCGACGTAAACAACAGAATATCAGCTAAAAAATGAGACCAAAATTTTGTCAATCGGATGGAAACTGTGGTCGCAGTGAACGATCAAAGCCAGAGATCTGCCTTGGTAATGGATGTGTTTTAGGAAAATCCATGTCCTTGCCTCCTAAACGCCATAATAAATTTTATTCTCAAACGAAGTACTACATATTTATACTTGGCGAAAACTACACAAAGCCAGCTACACGATAAAACCAAAATTTCAACAATCAAATAAAAATTGTGGCCGCAGTAAGCGATCGAAGCTGGAAATCTGTACAAAAATTGCACGTGTTCTAGAAACAGCGATTTCTATGCCTGCTACATTCTAGATAATATGCCCAAAACATTTTCCGACCACCAAAACACTCATTCGGGTTAAGCCTTTAAACTAAAAAATATCAAACCGAAATTCGCACGTTTAAGGGGAGAAAAATTGATATAAAGTTTTTGGGTAGTGACACGTAAAAAATTGAAAATTTTTCGCCTTTCAGCCACTAAAACTGCTCTTCAACTTTTCCAAAGTACCATAAATTTATACTTTTTGGAAAATTCACACGCTAATCTATACACCAATATCAAAATATTGCAAATCGGTTGAAAAACCTGGCCACAGCAATGTCATAAAGGGAAAAAGTTCCAAAAACCTGCCCACTCAAAAACTACCATCTCGCTTATTAGACCACTTAGAAATATAATTTTTGATTTGGTTTGTTTGTTTACACTCACGTATCACTTATCAGCAATGAAAAACATTTTTTAAATTACACATGACTCTTTATGCAGAAAAGTCTGTTTTTTCGCGGTACTCCTAATTTAACCCTCACAAAATGAAGCGCTCTACTGCAAAACACTACAAATTTACGCTCGACGTAAACAACAGAATATCAGCTAAAAAATGAGACCAAAATTTTGTCAATCGGATGGAAACTGTGGTCGCAGTGAACGATCAAAGCCAGAGATCTGCCTTGGTAATGGACGTGTTTTAGGAAAATCCATGTCCTTGCCTCCTAAACGCCATAATAAATTGTATTCTCAAACGAAGCACTACATATTTACACTTGACGAAAACTACACAAAGCCAGCTACACGATAAAACCAAAATTTCAACAATCAAATAAAAATTGTGGCCACAGTAAGCGATCGAAGCTGGAAATCTGTACAAAAATTGCACGTGTTCTCGAAACAGCAATTTCTATGCCTGCTACATTCTAGATAATATGCCCAAAATATTTTCCGACCACCAAAACACTCATTTGGGTTAAGCCTTTAAACTAAAAATTATCAAACCGAAATTCGCACGTTTAAGGGGAGAAAAATTGATATAAAGTTTTTGGGTAGTGACACGTAAAAAATTGAAAATTTTTCGCCTTTCAGCCACTAAAACTGCTCTTCAACTTTTCCAAAGTACCATAAATTTATACTTTTTGGAAAATTCACACGCTAATCTATACACCAATATCAAAATATTGCAAATCGGTTGAAAAACCTGGCCACAGCAATGTCATAAAGGGAAAAAGTTCCCAAAACCTGCCCCCCAAAAAATTACTATCTCGCTTATTCGACCACTTAGAAATATAATTTTTAATTTAGTTTGTTTGTTTACACTCACGTATCACTTATCAGCAATGAAAAACATTTTTTAAACTACACATGACTCTTTATGCAGAAAAGTCTGTTTTTTCGCGGTACTCCTACTTTAACCCTCACAAAATGAAGCGCTCTACTGCAAAACTATACGAATTTATGCTTGACGTAAACAACAGAATATCAGCTAAAAACTGAGACCAAAATTTTGTCAATCGGATGGAAACTGTGGTCGCAGTGAACGATCAAAGCCAGAGAGATCTCTGCCTTGGTAATGGACGTGTTTTAGGAAAATCCATGTCCTTGCCTCCTAAACGCCAGAATAAATTGTATTCTCAAACGAAGTACTACATATTTACACTCGACGGAAACTACACAAAGCCAGCTACACGATAAAACCAAAATTTCAACAATCAAATAAAAATTGTGGCCACAGTAAGCGATCGAAGCTGGAAATCTGTACAAAAATTGCACGTGTTCTAGAAACAGCAATTTCTATGCCTGCTACATTCTAGATAATATGCCCAAAATATTTTCCGACCACCAAAACACTCACTTGGGTTAAGCCTTTAAATTAAAAAATATCAAACCGAAATTCGCACGTTTAAGGGGAGAAAAATTGATTTAAAGTTTTTGCGTAGTGACACGTAAAAAATTGAAAATTTTTCGCCTTTCAGCCACTAAAACTGCTCTTCAACTTTTTCAAAGTACCATAAATTTATACTTTTTGGAAAATTCACACGCTAATCTATACACCAATATCAAAATATTGCAAATCGGTTGAAAAACCTGGCCACAGCAATGTCATAAAGGGAAAAAGTTCCCAAAACCTGCCCCCCAAAAAAATACTATCTTGCTTATTAGACCACTTAGAAGAATAACTTTTATTTTAATTTGTTTGTTTCCGCTCATGTATTGATTTTAAAGAGTGAAAAAAATTTTCTATTGTACACGTGGATTTTTATACAGAAAAGTTTGTTTTTTCGCTTTACTCCTATTTGAACCCTCATAAAAATTAGTTCATTTGTAAATATTGCTATAAATTTATATTTATCGTAGAGAATACACCGACAGCTAGAAAATGAGACCAAAATTTTGACAATCGGGTGAAAATTGTGGGTACAGTGAGCGATCAAAGCGAGAGATCTGCCAGGGAAATTGACGTGTTTTAGGGAAATTTAAGTCTGTGCCTTCTAAACGTCATAAAAATTAGTATTTTCATGCAAAGTACCATATATTTACCCTTGGCGGAAACTACATCAAAGCAGCTATAAAATGACACCACAATTTTAACAATCGGATAGAAATTGCGGGCACAGTAAGCGACCAAACCTGGAAATCTGCTCGAAAAGTGCACGTGTTCTAGAAACAGCCATTTCTACGCCTCCTACACGCTAGATAATTTGCCTAAAACATTTTCCGACCACCAAAACACTAGTTTGGGTTAAGCCTTTAAATTAAATCGTAAAAACGCGGAATTCGCACGTTTAAGGGGAGAAAAAGCAATTTGAAGTTTTGGGGGGGTGACACATGGAAAATTGGGATTTTTTGCACTTCCAACCATTAAAACCGCCCTTAAACTTTTCCAAAGTACCACAAATTTATACTTTTTGGAAAATTCAGACGCTGATCTATCTATTAAGACTAAAATATTGCAAATCGGTTGGGAAATGTAGGTACAGTAACGCCATAAAGGGAAAAAGTTCCCAAAACCTGCCCCCCAAAAAAATACTATCTTGCTTATTAGACCACTTAGAAGAATAACTTTTATTTTAATTTGTTTGTTTCCGCTCATGTATTGATTTTAAAGAGTGAAAAAAATTTTCTATTGTACACGTGGATTTTTATACAGAAAAGTTTGTTTTTTCGCTTTACTCCTATTTGAACCCTCATAAAAATTAGTTTATTTGTAAATATTGCTACAAATTTATATTTATCGTAGAGAATACACCGACAGCTAGAAAATGAGACCAAAATTTTGACAATCGGGTGAAAATTGTGGGTACAGTGAGCGATCAAAGCGAGAGATCTGCCAGGGAAATTGACGTGTTTTAGGGAAATTTAAGTCTGTGCCTTCTAAACGTCAAAAAAATTAGTATTTTCATGCAAAGTACCACATATTTACCCTTGGCGGAAACTACATCAAAGCAGCTATAAAATGACACCACAATTTTAACAATCGGATAGAAATTGCGGGCACAGTAAGCGACCAAACCTGGAAATCTGCTCGAAAAGTGCACGTGTTCTAGAAACAGCCATTTCTACGCCTCCTACACGCTAGATAATTTGCCTAAAACATTTTCCGACCACCAAAACACTAGCTTGGGTTAAGCCTTTAAATTAAATCGTAAAAACGCGGAATTCGCACGTTTAAGGGGAGAAAAAGCAATTTGAAGTTTTGGGGGGGTGACACATGAAAAATTGGGATTTTTTGCACTTCCAACCATTAAAACCGCCCTTAAACTTTTCCAAAGTACCACAAATTTATACTTTTTGTAAAATTCAGACGCTGATCTATCTACTAAGACTAAAATATTGCAAATCGGTTGGGAAATGTAGGTACAGTAACGCCATAAAGGGAAAAAGTTCCCAAAACCTGCCCCCCAAAAAAATACTATCTTGCTTATTAGACCACTTAGAAGAATAACTTTTATTTTAATTTGTTTGTTTCCGCTCATGTATTGATTTTAAAGAGTGAAAAAAATTTTCTATTGTACACGTGGATTTTTATACAGAAAAGTTTGTTTTTTCGCTTTACTCCTATTTGAACCCTCATAAAAATTAGTTTATTTGTAAATATTGCTACAAATTTATATTTATCGTAGAGAATACACCGACAGCTAGAAAATGAGACCAAAATTTTGACAATCGGGTGAAAATTGTGGGTACAGTGAGCGATCAAAGCGAGAGATCTGCCAGGGAAATTGACGTGTTTTAGGGAAATTTAAGTCTGTGCCTTCTAAACGTCATAAAAATTAGTATTTTCATGCAAAGTACCACATATTTACCCTTGGCGGAAACTACATCAAAGCAGCTATAAAATGACACCACAATTTTAACAATCGGATAGAAATTGCGGGCACAGTAAGCGACCAAACCTGGAAATCTGCTCGAAAAGTGCACGTGTTCTAGAAACAGCCATTTCTACGCTTCCTACACGCTAGATAATTTGCCTAAAACATTTTCCGACCACCAAAACACTAGTTCGGGTTAAGCCTTTAAATTAAATCGTAAAAACGCGGAATTCGCACGTTTAAGGGGAGAAAAAGCAATTTGAAGTTTTGGGGGGGTGACACATGGAAAATTGGGATTTTTTGCACTTCCAACCATTAAAACCGCCCTTAAACTTTTCCAAAGTACCACAAATTTATACTTTTTGGAAAATTCAGACGCTGATCTATCTATTAAGGCTAAAATATTGCAAATCGGTTGGGAAATGTAGGTACAGTAACGCCATAAAGGGAAAAAGTTCCCAAAACCTGCCCCCCAAAAAAATACTATCTTGCTTATTAGACCACTTAGAAGAATAACTTTTATTTTAATTTGTTTGTTTCCGCTCATGTATTGATTTTAAAGAGTGAAAAAAATTTTCTATTGTACACGTGGATTTTTATACAGAAAAGTTTGTTTTTTCGCTTTACTCCTATTTGAACCCTCATAAAAATTAGTTTATTTGTAAATATTGCTACAAATTTATATTTATCGTAGAGAATACACCGACAGCTAGAAAATGAGACCAAAATTTTGACAATCGGGTGAAAATTGTGGGTACAGTGAGCGATCAAAGCGAGAGATCTGCCAGGGAAATTGACGTGTTTTAGGGAAATTTAAGTCTGTGCCTTCTAAACGTCATAAAAATTAGTATTTTCATGCAAAGTACCACATATTTACCCTTGGCGGAAACTACATCAAAGCAGCTATAAAATGACACCACAATTTTAACAATCGGATAGAAATTGCGGGCACAGTAAGCGACCAAACCTGGAAATCTGCTCGAAAAGTGCACGTGTTCTAGAAACAGCCATTTCTACGCCTCCTACACGCTAGATAATTTGCCTAAAACATTTTCCGACCACCAAAACACTAGTTCGGGTTAAGCCTTTAAATTAAATCGTAAAAACGCGGAATTCGCACGTTTAAGGGGAGAAAAAGCAATTTGAAGTTTTGGGGGGGTGACACATGGAAAATAGGGATTTTTTGCACTTCCAACCATTAAAACCGCCCTTAAACTTTTCCAAAGTACCACAAATTTATACTTTTTGGAAAATTCAGACGCTGATCTATCTATTAAGACTAAAATATTGCAAATCGGTTGGGAAATGTAGGTACAGTAACGCCATAAAGGGAAAAAGTTCCCAAAACCTGCCCCCCAAAAAAATACTATCTTGCTTATTAGACCACTTAGAAGAATAACTTTTATTTTAATTTGTTTGTTTCCGCTCATGTATTGATTTTAAAGAGTGAAAAAAATTTTCTATTGTACACGTGGATTTTTATACAGAAAAGTTTGTTTTTTCGCTTTACTCCTATTTGAACCCTCATAAAAATTAGTTTATTTGTAAATATTGCTACAAATTTATATTTATCGTAGAGAATACACCGACAGCTAGAAAATGAGACCAAAATTTTGACAATCGGGTGAAAATTGTGGGTACAGTGAGCGATCAAAGCGAGAGATCTGCCAGGGAAATTGACGTGTTTTAGGGAAATTTAAGTCTGTGCCTTCTAAACGTCATAAAAATTAGTATTTTCATGCAAAGTACCACATATTTACCCTTGGCGGAAACTACATCAAAGCAGCTATAAAATGACACCACAATTTTAACAATCGGATAGAAATTGCGGGCACAGTAAGCGACCAAACCTGGAAATCTGCTCGAAAAGTGCACGTGTTCTAGAAACAGCCATTTCTACGCCTCCTACACGCTAGATAATTTGCCTAAAACATTTTCCGACCACCAAAACACTAGTTCGGGTTAAGCCTTTAAATTAAATCGTAAAAACGCGGAATTCACACGTTTAAGGGGAGAAAAAGCAATTTGAAGTTTTGGGGGGTGACACATGGAAAATTGGGATTTTTTGCACTTCCAACCATTAAAACCGCCCTTAAACTTTTCCAAAGTACCACAAATTTATACTTTTTGGAAAATTCAGACGCTGATCTATCTATTAAGACTAAAATATTGCAAATCGGTTGGGAAATGTAGGTACAGTAACGCCATAAAGGGAAAAAGTTCCCAAAACCTGCCCCCCAAAAAAATACTATCTTGCTTATTAGACCACTTAGAAGAATAACTTTTATTTTAATTTGTTTGTTTCCGCTCATGTATTGATTTTAAAGAGTGAAAAAAATTTTCTATTGTACACGTGGATTTTTATACAGAAAAGTTTGTTTTTTCGCTTTACTCCTATTTGAACCCTCATAAAAATTAGTTTATTTGTAAATATTGCTACAAATTTATATTTATCGTAGAGAATACACCGACAGCTAGAAAATGAGACCAAAATTTTGACAATCGGGTGAAAATTGTGGGTACAGTGAGCGATCAAAGCGAGAGATCTGCCAGGGAAATTGACGTGTTTTAGGGAAATTTAAGTCTGTGCCTTCTAAACGTCATAAAAATTAGTATTTTCATGCAAAGTACCACATATTTACCTTTGGCGGAAACTACATCAAAGCAGCTATAAAATGACACCACAATTTTAACAATCGGATAGAAATTGCGGGCACAGTAAGCGACCAAACCTGGAAATCTGCTCGAAAAGTGCACGTGTTCTAGAAACAGCCATTTCTACGCCTCCTACACGCTAGATAATTTGCCTAAAACATTTTCCGACCACCAAAACACTAGTTCGGGTTAAGCCTTTAAATTAAATCGTAAAAACGCGGAATTCGCACGTTTAAGGGGAGAAAAAGCAATTTGAAGTTTTGGGGGGGTGACACATGGAAAATAGGGATTTTTTGCACTTCCAACCATTAAAACCGCCCTTAAACTTTTCCAAAGTACCACAAATTTATACTTTTTGGAAAATTCAGACGCTGATCTATCTATTAAGACTAAAATATTGCAAATCGGTTGGGAAATGTAGGTACAGTAACGCCATAAAGGGAAAAAGTTCCCAAAACCTGCCCCCCAAAAAAATACTATCTTGCTTATTAGACCACTTAGAAGAATAACTTTTATTTTAATTTGTTTGTTTCCGCTCATGTATTGATTTTAAAGAGTGAAAAAAATTTTCTATTGTACACGTGGATTTTTATACAGAAAAGTTTGTTTTTTCGCTTTACTCCTATTTGAACCCTCATAAAAATTAGTTTATTTGTAAATATTGCTACAAATTTATATTTATCGTAGAGAATACACCGACAGCTAGAAAATGAGACCAAAATTTTGACAATCGGGTGAAAATTGTGGGTACAGTGAGCGATCAAAGCGAGAGATCTGCCAGGGAAATTGACGTGTTTTAGGGAAATTTAAGTCTGTGCCTTCTAAACGTCATAAAAATTAGTATTTTCATGCAAAGTACCACATATTTACCCTTGGCGGAAACTACATCAAAGCAGCTATAAAATGACACCACAATTTTAACAATCGGATAGAAATTGCGGGCACAGTAAGCGACCAAACCTGGAAATCTGCTCGAAAAGTGCACGTGTTCTAGAAACAGCCATTTCTACGCCTCCTACACGTTAGATAATTTGCCTAAAACATTTTCCGACCACCAAAACACTAGTTCGGGTTAAGCCTTTAAATTAAATCGTAAAAACGCGGAATTCGCACGTATAAGGGGAGAAAAAGCAATTTGAAGTTTTGGGGGGGTGACACATGAAAAATTGGGATTTTTTGCACTTCCAACCATTAAAACCGCCCTTAAACTTTTCCAAAGTACCACAAATTTATACTTTTTGGAAAATTCAGACGCTGATCTATCTATTAAGACTAAAATATTGCAAATCGGTTGGGAAATGTAGGTACAGTAACGCCATAAAGGGAAAAAGTTCCCAAAACCTGCCCCCCAAAAAAATACTATCTTGCTTATTAGACCACTTAGAAGAATAACTTTTATTTTAATTTGTTTGTTTCCGCTCATGTATTGATTTTTTTTTTTTTTTTTTTTTTTTATATATATAATTTCTTTATTGGAATGTATGCGGTACAGAGGCCTTATAATGTAGTAGGTGTTCTGACAAAGTCATCTCACCATCGTTTGAACATTACTTAAAACTATGCATATAATCGTATTTCTATGAGATTATTACAATAAGCTAGAGGAAAATTTAGGCAAAAACCTCTACTGAACTTATATTAGCTTAACATAACTTAACTTTCTACTTATAACTAGCTAAAATCTATGAGGCTAGGTTACGGCCAAAAGATAGGTGGTAGCAACTGCTGATTTTCAATTCGCCAGGGCATGTATTAGCGGATTGGGCGAGTCTTTTGCTTTCGCGATTAATTTGTCACGGCGCAATGCAGCGAGCTTACGAATTGGACTAACGCCAGCCAGTCTGTGTAGCTTTTCAGAAGAGAAGTAAAATGATTTGTTAAGGACCATTTTCAGGTATCTATTTTGGGTGATCTGAAGCTTTGTTACTAGATATTTAGCACATTGGATCCAGGTAGGCGAGCCGTATAGGATGATCGGTTGGATTGCCATTTTGACGATGAGGACTTTGTTTCTGGTGTTGAGACGTGAATTACGATTAAGAAGGGGATAAAGCGAAAGCACGGCCTTAAACGCTTTGGAGCTAATATGCTCAATATGTTTTCTGAAAGTTAGTTTTGTATCGAATATAAGTCCAAGATATTTAAGATCCTCGCTCCAAGGAATAGTTTGCCCTAAAAAATTTATTGGTCGCTGGGGTAAGTGAGCAGGCTTACGCTTCCTGGTGAAGTATATTGACTTCGTTTTTGCAACATTTATTTTAATTTTCCATCTATGGTAGTATTGATAAGTAAGTTCTAACGCCGTTTCAAGGCTAGAAATAATGGAAGTTGGATCTGCGCCTATGCTGTATATGCAAATGTCGTCTGCGAAAGCTGCAACTTGGCAGTTTGGTAAAGAAGGGAAGTCAGACGTATAGATGTTATATAGAGATGGGCTTAGGCAGGAGCCTTGCGGAACACCGGCAGATATACTTTTTAGTGAGGAAATGCTTTCCCCGACTTTGACCTGGAACTTCCTATCAGTTAAAAATGATTGTAAAAGGCTCAACAGGTATGGGGGTGTATTGTATTTCTGAAGTTTGTAGACCAGAGCATCATGCCAGACAGTATCAAAGGCTTTTTCTATGTCCAGTGTCACCAAACCTACAGACAATTTATTGTACATCGCTTCTTTGACGTCCTTCGTAACACGGAGGAGCTGATGCTCAGTCGAATGTCTGTTTCTGAAGCCGAATTGGAAATCCGGTAAGATATTATTGTTAGCCATTAAATTATTTAATCTTTTCAGGACTATTCTTTCAAATAGCTTACCTAATCCTGGTAGTAAGCTAATGGGCCTATAGTTGTCAGGAGAGTGCGGATCTTTTCCAGGCTTCGGGATAGGTATGACTAGAGCTTGTTTCCAGATGGATGGAAAGAGAGAAAGCCTAAGGCATGCGTTGAATAGGTGGCATAGGAATACTATTCCTTTTTTGGGTAAATTTTTAAGTACTATATTCGGTAGGCCATCGATACCAGGTGCTTTACCGTTTTTAACTTTTTTAAGTAAACTTATTAACTCCCTGGTTTTTATTAATGCACCAGGAGGTAAAGATGTTTGTTTAGGCTGATGTTCTAAAGCTCTGGCCACCATCATTTCTGCTAAGTTGTTGCAGAACCTATTTGAGATATTATGGAACTGCTTAAACTTATCTGCAAGTATATCTGCTTTTCCTTGATTAGAGTAAATATGCTCTTCGTTGTTATTTGTAATCGAATACGGTAACGCATGATACTTTCGCTTAAAAATTCTATTTAAATACCAGACTTTCCGCGAGTTGTAGCCTAGATTTGATAGCATGTTGTTCCATCGGAGATTCCGGAGCTCCTTAATTTTATTCTTAATTGCTAGAGTGAGGATATTAGCACCAATTTTGAGAGACCTAATGCGGGTTTTTTGCCATTTACGCCGCAAAGAATTACGCTTCCTTATTAGCTTGTATGTTTCTTCATCAAATTCTATTAAATTATAGGAAGCTTTTGATCGCTTTGGAACGCTAGACTCGATAGCTTGCCAGATAGTGTTTGTGAACTCTACAATTTGCTCCTTACATACTGAGGGAGTATTGAGCGATTCTATCGTTCTTGGTGCTAAAGTCACTCTTTCATCAATAAAACTCCGGAATCCAGACCATTTTGCTTTTTTGAAGCAGTAGTATGTATTTGGTGCATTGTGATTACTTCTTGTCGTTTCTAAAGAAAAGAGTACGGGTAGATGTGGAGATGAGAGGGCTTGCAAGACACTCAGCTCAGAGGGAGTAATATTTTGGTCACTAAGAACCAGATCCAGAGTGGAACCGACTCCACGAGGAGAGTAGAACGTGGGTTCTTTAGGGAAATGCACGTAGATATTTGTCTCTCTGGCGAGATTAAATAAAATGTGCCCCATTTTGTTGTTTCGTGTGCAATTCCAGTGCCAATGTCTAGCGTTCAGGTCCCCGCAAAGTAGAAACCTTTGGTTGGCCTTGCTAAACCATTTCAGATCTCTTCTGAAAAGTTCGATTTTTTCCTTGCTTAGTTTTGTCCCAGGGAAGTAGACACCATAAAACTTTATATTTGGTTCATCGATAATAACGCCAATATTTTCTATTACCGATGTTGGACTTTTCGGCAATACCGAATGTTTAATTTTTTTATTTACAGCAATGGCTACGCCACCGCCAGTTTTTTCTACGCGATCATTTCTGTAAATATGAAAATAGGGATGCTTCAAACTATCATTTGGCCTTAACCAAGTCTCCGTTATGACAAATATATCTACATTATTTTGAACAGCGAAATTGAACGCTTCAGTCTGCTTGTTTTTAATGCTTTGTGCATTCCAAACTAATACATTTAATAGTTTATCCATAAAGAAATTTTATAGATAGCTCTACAATGACATTAAATTGTTCTTGTTTTGTTCTACATTTGCTTAAATTCGAAATTAGTTCCTGAGAAATGGTCAGAAGAGATTCGGGCGAAAAGAGGTTATCGCATAAACTATTTGAAGACTGTTGGTTTTGCTTTATCGCCATACTGTACGACATAGGTGGAGTGGTTGTCAACTTAGCTGAATTTCCCGACTTTTTTCCCATTAATGTTGCATCGCTGTTGTCTCTGCTTAGGGTTGGAGTATGTGCTGAAGCTTTTGTTAGCAAAGGGAAATTGGTGCTCGTAATGTCGAAGCTGTTTGTAGTTCTCCGGGAAGGAATTGGGGAACTTTTCGAATTTTTTCCCCGATTATTCAGCTTTTGTTTCAGCTGTATATACTCTTTTCTTGCCTTGCACTCAAGAGAATTAGCGAAGTGTGGTTCATTACAATTACTACAACGAATTTGATTACGTTGCTCTTCTTTTAGCGTGCATTTGCTAAAATCGTGTTCACCACTACATATAGCGCATCTTGTGGGAAGATGGCAATAAGATGTGCCATGCCCAAAGCGCATGCAATTCCTACATTGTGTAGGGCCTTTTCGGCTGCTTGTGTAGTAGCTCCATCGTACAATAGTGTGCATGATCGTTTTAATTTTATTTAACTCCGTCATTTTTGTACCCTTTTGTAGATATAAGAGATAGTAAGTAGTTTCGCGATCTCTTGATTTGGGATTGAATAGTTTAATATCAATAGCATTAATGTTATGCTCTGTTTTGAGAAGCTTTTTCAGCTCTTCTGGGGAAATTTTATGCAACCCTGTTAAAAATACTTTTAGCGGTCGTAAATCTGAACGTTGAAATGTGAAATAATTAACTTTCTTAGCTTTTAAATGTCTCTCCATGGTCTCGTAATCTTCTAGATAGGTAAGAAAAAGCCTCATACCAATAGACATTATTTTAATTGAAAAATTCGTTATATCCAATTCCTTAAGAATTGCGTCTATCGTGTTGCGAGGTAAATCCGTAAATGTTATTGGAGGGACTCTCACCTTGGTTTTTACTTCAACGTTGGGTTGTTGATCGGTTTCATTGCTATCCGGAAGGTTAGCTAATGGCAGGAATCGGTTGGAGTTTGATGAACATGTTGCGGGAATTCGCGCCATTTTAAAATTGTCACGGAGAAAATTACCCGCCGGGGAAGATTCCCGGCTTCTTTTCCTGCTTTGAGCAGTGTAGGAGATTTCAGATGCACAAGAACTCAATATGTAACTTGAATTAACACCAGTAGAACGTATCAAATAAAGAGAAAGCTACTGTGTAAAGTTACTGTGAAACTCGAAATAATAAACACTACGTAGTCACTATGTAAATCAAACGTCTGCTTAGCTCAAAGGTCTATGCAAAACTGTATTGATTTTAAAGAGTGAAAAAAATTTTCTATTGTACACGTGGATTTTTATACAGAAAAGTTTGTTTTTTCGCTTTACTCCTATTTGAACCCTCATAAAAATTAGTTTATTTGTAAATATTGCTACAAATTTATATTTATCGTAGAGAATACACCGACAGCTAGAAAATGAGACCAAAATTTTGACAATCGGGTGAAAATTGTGGGTACAGTGAGCGATCAAAGTGAGAGATCTGCCAGGGAAATTGACGTGTTTTAGGGAAATTTAAGTCTGTGCCTTCTAAACGTCATAAAAATTAGTATTTTCATGCAAAGTACCACATATTTACCCTTGGCGGAAACTACATCAAAGCAGCTATAAAATGACACCACAATTTTAACAATCGGATAGAAATTGCGGGCACAGTAAGCGACCAAACCTGGAAATCTGCTCGAAAAGTGCACGTGTTCTAGAAACAGCCATTTCTACGCCTCCTACACGCTAGATAATTTGCCTAAAACATTTTCCGACCACCAAAACACTAGCTTGGGTTAAGCCTTTAAATTAAATCGTAAAAACGCGGAATTCGCACGTTTAAGGGGAGAAAAAGCAATTTGAAGTTTTGGGGGGGGTGACACATGGAAAATTGGGATTTTTTGCACTTCCAACCATTAAAACCGCCCTTAAACTTTTCCAAAGTACCACAAATTTATACTTTTTGGAAAATTCAGACGCTGATCTATCTATTAAGACTAAAATATTGCAAATCGGTTGGGAAATGTAGGTACAGTAACGCCATAAAGGGAAAAAGTTCCCAAAACCTGCCCCCCAAAAAAATACTATCTTGCTTATTAGACCACTTAGAAGAATAACTTTTATTTTAATTTGTTTGTTTCCGCTCATGTATTGATTTTAAAGAGTGAAAAAAATTTTCTATTGTACACGTGGATTTTTATACAGAAAAGTTTGTTTTTTCGCTTTACTCCTATTTGAACCCTCATAAAAATTAGTTTATTTGTAAATATTGCTACAAATTTATATTTATCGTAGAGAATACACCGACAGCTAGAAAATGAGACCAAAATTTTGACAATTGGGTGAAAATTGTGGGTACAGTGAGCGATCAAAGCGAGAGATCTGCCAGGGAAATTGACGTGTTTTAGGGAAATTTAAGTCTGTGCCTTCTAAACGTCATAAAAATTAGTATTTTCATGCAAAGAACCACATATTTACCCTTGGCGGAAACTACATCAAAGCAGCTATAAAATGACACCACAATTTTAACAATCGGATAGAAATTGCGGGCACAGTAAGCGACCAAACCTGGAAATCTGCTCGAAAAGTGCACGTGTTCTAGAAACAGCCATTTCTACGCCTCCTACACGCTAGATAATTTGCCTAAAACATTTTCCGACCACCAAAACACTAGTTTGGGTTAAGCCTTTAAATTAAATCGTAAAAACGCGGAATTCGCACGTTTAAGGGGAGAAAAAGCAATTTGAAGTTTTGGGGGGGTGACACATGGAAAATTGGGATTTTTTGCACTTCCAACCATTAAAACCGCCCTTAAACTTTTCCAAAGTACCACAAATTTATACATTTTGGAAAATTCAGACGCTGATCTATCTATTAAGACTAAAATATTGCAAATCGGTTGGGAAATGTAGGTACAGTAACGCCATAAAGGGAAAAAGTTCCCAAAACCTGCCCCCCAAAAAAATACTATCTTGCTTATTAGACCACTTAGAAGAATAACTTTTATTTTAATTTGTTTGTTTCCGCTCATGTATTGATTTTAAAGAGTGAAAAAAATTTTCTATTGTACACGTGGATTTTTATACAGAAAAGTTTGTTTTTTCGCTTTACTCCTATTTGAACCCTCATAAAAATTAGTTTATTTGTAAATATTGCTACAAATTTATATTTATCGTAGAGAATACACCGACAGCTAGAAAATGAGACCAAAATTTTGACAATCGGGTGAAAATTGTGGGTACAGTGAGCGATCAAAGCGAGAGATCTGCCAGGGAAATTGACGTGTTTTAGGGAAATTTAAGTCTGTGCCTTCTAAACGTCATAAAAATTAGTATTTTCATGCAAAGTACCACATATTTACCCTTGGCGGAAACTACATCAAAGCAGCTATAAAATGACACCACAATTTTAACAATCGGATAGAAATTGCGGGCACAGTAAGCGACCAAACCTGGAAATCTGCTCGAAAAGTGCACGTGTTCTAGAAACAGCCATTTCTACGCCTCCTACACGCTAAATAATTTGCCTAAAACATTTTCCGACCACCAAAACACTAGCTTGGGTTAAGCCTTTAAATTAAATCGTAAAAACGCGGAATTCGCACGTTTAAGGGGAGAAAAAGCAATTTGAAGTTTTGGGGGGGTGACACATGGAAAATTGGGATTTTTTGCACTTCCAACCATTAAAACCGCCCTTAAACTTTTCCAAAGTACCACAAATTTATACTTTTTGGAAAATTCAGACGCTGATCTATCTATTAAGACTAAAATATTGCAAATCGGTTGGGAAATGTAGGTACAGTAACGCCATAAAGGGAAAAAGTTCCCAAAACCTGCCCCCCAAAAAAATACTATCTTGCTTATTAGACCACTTAGAAGAATAACTTTTATTTTAATTTGTTTGTTTCCGCTCATGTATTGATTTTAAAGAGTGAAAAAAATTTTCTATTGTACACGTGGATTTTTATACAGAAAAGTTTGTTTTTTCGCTTTACTCCTATTTGAACCCTCATAAAAATTAGTTTATTTGTAAATATTGCTACAAATTTATATTTATCGTAGAGAATACACCGACAGCTAGAAAATGAGACCAAAATTTTGACAATCGGGTGAAAATTGTGGGTACAGTGAGCGATCAAAGCGAGAGATCTGCCAGGGAAATTGACGTGTTTTAGGGAAATTTAAGTCTGTGCCTTCTAAACGTCATAAAAATTAGTATTTTCATGCAAAGTACCACATATTTACCCTTGGCGGAAACTACATCAAAGCAGCTATAAAATGACACCACCATTTTAACAATCGGATAGAAATTGCGGGCACAGTAAGCGACCAAACCTGGAAATCTGCTCGAAAAGTGCACGTGTTCTAGAAACAGCCATTTCTACGCCTCCTACACGCTAGATAATTTGCCTAAAACATTTTCCGACCACCAAAACACTAGTTTGGGTTAAGCCTTTAAATTAAATCGTAAAAACGCGGAATTCGCACGTTTAAGGGGAGAAAAAGCAATTTGAAGTTTTGGGGGGGTGACACATGGAAAATTGGGATTTTTTGCACTTCCAACCATTAAAACCGCCCTTAAACTTTTCCAAAGTACCACAAATTTATATTTTTTGGAAAATTCAGACGCTGATCTATCTATTAAGACTAAAATATTGCAAATCGGTTGGGAAATGTAGGTACAGTAACGCCATAAAGGGAAAAAGTTCCCAAAACCTGCCCCCCAAAAAAATACTATCTTGCTTATTAGACCACTTAGAAGAATAACTTTTATTTTAATTTGTTTGTTTCCGCTCATGTATTGATTTTAAAGAGTGAAAAAAATTTTCTATTGTACACGTGGATTTTTATACAGAAAAGTTTGTTTTTTCGCTTTACTCCTATTTGAACCCTCATAAAAATTAGTTTATTTGTAAATATTGCTACAAATTTATATTTATCGTAGAGAATACACCGACAGCTAGAAAATGAGACCAAAATTTTGACAATCGGGTGAAAATTGTGGGTACAGTGAGCGATCAAAGCGAGAGATCTGCCAGGGAAATTGACGTGTTTTAGGGAAATTTAAGTCTGTGCCTTCTAAACGTCATAAAAATTAGTATTTTCATCAAAGTACCACATATTTACCCTTGGCGGAAACTACATCAAAGCAGCTATAAAATGACACCACAATTTTAACAATCGGATAGAAATTGCGGGCACAGTAAGCGACCAAACCTGGAAATCTGCTCGAAAAGTGCACGTGTTCTAGAAACAGCCATTTCTACGCCTCCTACACGCTAGATAATTTGCCTAAAACATTTTCCGACCACCAAAACACTAGTTTGGCTTAAGCCTTTAAATTAAATCGTAAAAACGCGGAATTCGCACGTTTAAGGGGAGAAAAAGCAATTTAAAGTTTTGGGGGGGTGACACATGGAAAATTGGGATTTTTTGCACTTCCAACCATTAAAACCGCCCTTAAACTTTTCCAAAGTACCACAAATTTATACTTTTTGGAAAATTCAGACGCTGATCTATCTATTAAGACTAAAATATTGCAAATCGGTTGGGAAATGTAGGTACAGTAACGCCATAAAGGGAAAAAGTTCCCAAAACCTGCCCCCCAAAAAAATACTATCTTGCTTATTAGACCACTTAGAAGAATAACTTTTATTTTAATTTGTTTGTTTCCGCTCATGTATTGATTTTAAAGAGTGAAAAAAATTTTCTATTGTACACGTGGATTTTTATACAGAAAAGTTTGTTTTTTCGCTTTACTCCTATTTGAACCCTCATAAAAATTAGTTTATTTGTAAATATTGCTACAAATTTATATTTATCGTAGAGAATACACCGACAGCTAGAAAATGAGACCAAAATTTTGACAATCGGGTGAAAATTGTGGGTACAGTGAGCGATCAAAGCGAGAGATCTGCCAGGGAAATTGACGTGTTTTAGGGAAATTTAAGTCTGTGCCTTCTAAACGTCATAAAAATTAGTATTTTCATGCAAAGTACCACATATTTACCCTTGGCGGAAACTACATCAAAGCAGCTATAAAATGACACCACAATTTTAACAACCGGATAGAAATTGCGGGCACAGTAAGCGACCAAACCTGGAAATCTGCTCGAAAAGTGCACGTGTTCTAGAAACAGCCATTTCTACGCCTCCTACACGCTAGATAATTTGCCTAAAACATTTTCCGACCACCAAAACACTAGTTTGGGTTAAGCCTTTAAATTAAATCGTAAAAACGCGGAATTCGCACGTTTAAGGGGAGAAAAAGCAATTTGAAGTTTTGGGGGGGTGACACATGGAAAATTGGGATTTTTTGCACTTCCAACCATTAAAACCGCCCTTAAACTTTTCCAAAGTACCACAAATTTATACTTTTTGGAAAATTCAGACGCTGATCTATCTATTAAGACTAAAATATTGCAAATCGGTTGGGAAATGTAGGTACAGTAACGCCATAAAGGGAAAAAGTTCCCAAAACCTGCCCCCCAAAAAAATACTATCTTGCTTATTAGACCACTTAGAAGAATAACTTTTATTTTAATTTGTTTGTTTCCGCTCATGTATTGATTTTAAAGAGTGAAAAAAATTTTCTATTGTACACGTGGATTTTTATACAGAAAAGTTTGTTTTTTCGCTTTACTCCTATTTGAACCCTCATAAAAATTAGTTTATTTGTAAATATTGCTACAAATTTATATTTATCGTAGAGAATACACCGACAGCTAGAAAATGAGACCAAAATTTTGACAATCGGGTGAAAATTGTGGGTACAGTGAGCGATCAAAGCGAGAGATCTGCCAGGGAAATTGACGTGTTTTAGGGAAATTTAAGTCTGTGCCTTCTAAACGTCATAAAAATTAGTATTTTCATGCAAAGTACCACATATTTACCCTTGGCGGAAACTACATCAAAGCAGCTATAAAATGACACCACAATTTTAACAATCGGATAGAAATTGCGGGCACAGTAAGCGACCAAACCTGGAAATCTGCTCGAAAAGTGCACGTGTTCTAGAAACAGCCATTTCTACGCCTCCTACACGCTAGATAATTTGCCTAAAACATTTTCCGACCACCAAAACACTAGTTTGGGTTAAGCCTTTAAATTAAATCGTAAAAACGCGGAATTCGCACGTTTAAGGGGAGAAAAAGCAATTTGAAGTTTTGGGGGGGTGACACATGGAAAATTGGGATTTTTTGCACTTCCAACCATTAAAACCGCCCTTAAACTTTTCCAAAGTACCACAAATTTATACATTTTGGAAAATTCAGACGCTGATCTATCTATTAAGACTAAAATATTGCAAATCGGTTGGGAAATGTAGGTACAGTAACGCCATAAAGGGAAAAAGTTCCCAAAACCTGCCCCCCAAAAAAATACTATCTTGCTTATTAGACCACTTAGAAGAATAACTTTTATTTTAATTTGTTTGTTTCCGCTCATGTATTGATTTTAAAGAGTGAAAAAAATTTTCTATTGTACACGTGGATTTTTATACAGAAAAGTTTGTTTTTTCGCTTTACTCCTATTTGAACCCTCATAAAAATTAGTTTATTTGTAAATATTGCTACAAATTTATATTTATCGTAGAGAATACACCGACAGCTAGAAAATGAGACCAAAATTTTGACAATCGGGTGAAAATTGTGGGTACAGTGAGCGATCAAAGCGAGAGATCTGCCAGGGAAATTGACGTGTTTTAGGGAAATTTAAGTCTGTGCCTTCTAAACGTCATAAAAATTAGTATTTTCATGCAAAGTACCACATATTTACCCTTGGCGGAAACTACATCAAAGCAGCTATAAAATGACACCACAATTTTAACAATCGGATAGAAATTGCGGGCACAGTAAGCGACCAAACCTGGAAATCTGCTCGAAAAGTGCACGTGTTCTAGAAACAGCCATTTCTACGCCTCCTACACGCTAGATAATTTGCCTAAAACATTTTCCGACCACCAAAACACTAGCTTGGGTTAAGCCTTTAAATTAAATCGTAAAAACGCGGAATTCGCACGTTTAAGGGGAGAAAAAGCAATTTGAAGTTTTGGGGGGGTGACACATGGAAAATTGGGATTTTTTGCACTTCCAACCATTAAAACCGCCCTTAAACTTTTCCAAAGTACCACAAATTTATACTTTTTGGAAAATTCAGACGCTGATCTATCTATTAAGACTAAAATATTGCAAATCGGTTGGGAAATGTAGGTACAGTAACGCCATAAAGGGAAAAAGTTCCCAAAACCTGCCCCCCAAAAAAATACTATCTTGCTTATTAGACCACTTAGAAGAATAACTTTTATTTTAATTTGTTTGTTTCCGCTCATGTATTGATTTTAAAGAGTGAAAAAAATTTTCTATTGTACACGTGGATTTTTATACAGAAAAGTTTGTTTTTTCGCTTTACTCCTATTTGAACCCTCATAAAAATTAGTTTATTTGTAAATATTGCTACAAATTTATATTTATCGTAGAGAATACACCGACAGCTAGAAAATGAGACCAAAATTTTGACAATCGGGTGAAAATTGTGGGTACAGTGAGCGATCAAAGCGAGAGATCTGCCAGGGAAATTGACGTGTTTTAGGGAAATTTAAGTCTGTGCCTTCTAAACGTCATAAAAATTAGTATTTTCATGCAAAGTACCACATATTTACCCTTGGCGGAAACTACATCAAAGCAGCTATAAAATGACACCACCATTTTAACAATCGGATAGAAATTGCGGGCACAGTAAGCGACCAAACCTGGAAATCTGCTCGAAAAGTGCACGTGTTCTAGAAACAGCCATTTCTACGCCTCCTACACGCTAGATAATTTGCCTAAAACATTTTCCGACCACCAAAACACTAGTTTGGGTTAAGCCTTTAAATTAAATCGTAAAAACGCGGAATTCGCACGTTTAAGGGGAGAAAAAGCAATTTGAAGTTTTGGGGGGGTGACACATGGAAAATTGGGATTTTTTGCACTTCCAACCATTAAAACCGCCCTTAAACTTTTCCAAAGTACCACAAATTTATATTTTTTGGAAAATTCAGACGCTGATCTATCTATTAAGACTAAAATATTGCAAATCGGTTGGGAAATGTAGGTACAGTAACGCCATAAAGGGAAAAAGTTCCCAAAACCTGCCCCCCAAAAAAATACTATCTTGCTTATTAGACCACTTAGAAGAATAACTTTTATTTTAATTTGTTTGTTTCCGCTCATGTATTGATTTTAAAGAGTGAAAAAAATTTTCTATTGTACACGTGGATTTTTATACAGAAAAGTTTGTTTTTTCGCTTTACTCCTATTTGAACCCTCATAAAAATTAGTTTATTTGTAAATATTGCTACAAATTTATATTTATCGTAGAGAATACACCGACAGCTAGAAAATGAGACCAAAATTTTGACAATCGGGTGAAAATTGTGGGTACAGTGAGCGATCAAAGCGAGAGATCTGCCAGGGAAATTGACGTGTTTTAGGGAAATTTAAGTCTGTGCCTTCTAAACGTCATAAAAATTAGTATTTTCATCAAAGTACCACATATTTACCCTTGGCGGAAACTACATCAAAGCAGCTATAAAATGACACCACAATTTTAACAATCGGATAGAAATTGCGGGCACAGTAAGCGACCAAACCTGGAAATCTGCTCGAAAAGTGCACGTGTTCTAGAAACAGCCATTTCTACGCCTCCTACACGCTAGATAATTTGCCTAAAACATTTTCCGACCACCAAAACACTAGTTTGGCTTAAGCCTTTAAATTAAATCGTAAAAACGCGGAATTCGCACGTTTAAGGGGAGAAAAAGCAATTTAAAGTTTTGGGGGGGTGACACATGGAAAATTGGGATTTTTTGCACTTCCAACCATTAAAACCGCCCTTAAACTTTTCCAAAGTACCACAAATTTATACTTTTTGGAAAATTCAGACGCTGATCTATCTATTAAGACTAAAATATTGCAAATCGGTTGGGAAATGTAGGTACAGTAACGCCATAAAGGGAAAAAGTTCCCAAAACCTGCCCCCCAAAAAAATACTATCTTGCTTATTAGACCACTTAGAAGAATAACTTTTATTTTAATTTGTTTGTTTCCGCTCATGTATTGATTTTAAAGAGTGAAAAAAATTTTCTATTGTACACGTGGATTTTTATACAGAAAAGTTTGTTTTTTCGCTTTACTCCTATTTGAACCCTCATAAAAATTAGTTTATTTGTAAATATTGCTACAAATTTATATTTATCGTAGAGAATACACCGACAGCTAGAAAATGAGACCAAAATTTTGACAATCGGGTGAAAATTGTGGGTACAGTGAGCGATCAAAGCGAGAGATCTGCCAGGGAAATTGACGTGTTTTAGGGAAATTTAAGTCTGTGCCTTCTAAACGTCATAAAAATTAGTATTTTCATGCAAAGTACCACATATTTACCCTTGGCGGAAACTACATCAAAGCAGCTATAAAATGACACCACAATTTTAACAACCGGATAGAAATTGCGGGCACAGTAAGCGACCAAACCTGGAAATCTGCTCGAAAAGTGCACGTGTTCTAGAAACAGCCATTTCTACGCCTCCTACACGCTAGATAATTTGCCTAAAACATTTTCCGACCACCAAAACACTAGTTTGGGTTAAGCCTTTAAATTAAATCGTAAAAACGCGGAATTCGCACGTTTAAGGGGAGAAAAAGCAATTTGAAGTTTTGGGGGGGTGACACATGGAAAATTGGGATTTTTTGCACTTCCAACCATTAAAACCGCCCTTAAACTTTTCCAAAGTACCACAAATTTATACTTTTTGGAAAATTCAGACGCTGATCTATCTATTAAGACTAAAATATTGCAAATCGGTTGGGAAATGTAGGTACAGTAACGCCATAAAGGGAAAAAGTTCCCAAAACCTGCCCCCCAAAAAAATACTATCTTGCTTATTAGACCACTTAGAAGAATAACTTTTATTTTAATTTGTTTGTTTCCGCTCATGTATTGATTTTAAAGAGTGAAAAAAATTTTCTATTGTACACGTGGATTTTTATACAGAAAAGTTTGTTTTTTCGCTTTACTCCTATTTGAACCCTCATAAAAATTAGTTTATTTGTAAATATTGCTACAAATTTATATTTATCGTAGAGAATACACCGACAGCTAGAAAATGAGACCAAAATTTTGACAATCGGGTGAAAATTGTGGGTACAGTGAGCGATCAAAGCGAGAGATCTGCCAGGGAAATTGACGTGTTTTAGGGAAATTTAAGTCTGTGCCTTCTAAACGTCATAAAAATTAGTATTTTCATGCAAAGTACCACATATTTACCCTTGGCGGAAACTACATCAAAGCAGCTATAAAATGACACCACAATTTTAACAATCGGATAGAAATTGCGGGCACAGTAAGCGACCAAACCTGGAAATCTGCTCGAAAAGTGCACGTGTTCTAGAAACAGCCATTTCTACGCCTCCTACACGCTAGATAATTTGCCTAAAACATTTTCCGACCACCAAAACACTAGTTTGGGTTAAGCCTTTAAATTAAATCGTAAAAACGCGGAATTCGCACGTTTAAGGGGAGAAAAAGCAATTTGAAGTTTTGGGGGGGTGACACATGGAAAATTGGGATTTTTTGCACTTCCAACCATTAAAACCGCCCTTAAACTTTTCCAAAGTACCACAAATTTATACTTTTTGGAAAATTCAGACGCTGATCTATCTATTAAGACTAAAATATTGCAAATCGGTTGGGAAATGTAGGTACAGTAACGCCATAAAGGGAAAAAGTTCCCAAAACCTGCCCCCCAAAAAAATACTATCTTGCTTATTAGACCACTTAGAAGAATAACTTTTATTTTAATTTGTTTGTTTCCGCTCATGTATTGATTTTAAAGAGTGAAAAAAATTTTCTATTGTACACGTGGATTTTTATACAGAAAAGTTTGTTTTTTCGCTTTACTCCTATTTGAACCCTCATAAAAATTAGTTTATTTGTAAATATTGCTACAAATTTATATTTATCGTAGAGAATACACCGACAGCTAGAAAATGAGACCAAAATTTTGACAATCGGGTGAAAATTGTGGGTACAGTGAGCGATCAAAGCGAGAGATCTGCCAGGGAAATTGACGTGTTTTAGGGAAATTTAAGTCTGTGCCTTCTAAACGTCATAAAAATTAGTATTTTCATGCAAAGTACCACATATTTACCCTTGGCGGAAACTACATCAAAGCAGCTATAAAATGACACCACAATTTTAACAATCGGATAGAAATTGCGGGCACAGTAAGCGACCAAACCTGGAAATCTGCTCGAAAAGTGCACGTGTTCTAGAAACAGCCATTTCTACGCCTCCTACACGCTAGATAATTTGCCTAAAACATTTTCCGACCACCAAAACACTAGTTTGGGTTAAGCCTTTAAATTAAATCGTAAAAACGCGGAATTCGCACGTTTAAGGGGAGAAAAAGCAATTTGAAGTTTTGGGGGGGTGACACATGGAAAATTGGGATTTTTTGCACTTCCAACCATTAAAACCGCCCTTAAACTTTTCCAAAGTACCACAAATTTATACTATTTGGAAAATTCAGACGCTGATCTATCTATTAAGACTAAAATATTGCAAATCGGTTGGGAAATGTAGGTACAGTAACGCCATAAAGGGAAAAAGTTCCCAAAACCTGCCCCCCAAAAAAATACTATCTTGCTTATTAGACCACTTAGAAGAATAACTTTTATTTTAATTTGTTTGTTTCCGCTCATGTATTGATTTTAAAGAGTGAAAAAAATTTTCTATTGTACACGTGGATTTTTATACAGAAAAGTTTGTTTTTTCGCTTTACTCCTATTTGAACCCTCATAAAAATTAGTTTATTTGTAAATATTGCTACAAATTTATATTTATCGTAGAGAATACACCGACAGCTAGAAAATGAGACCAAAATTTTGACAATCGGGTGAAAATTGTGGGTACAGTGAGCGATCAAAGCGAGAGATCTGCCAGGGAAATTGACGTGTTTTAGGGAAATTTAAGTCTGTGCCTTCTAAACATCATAAAAATTAGTATTTTCATGCAAAGTACCACATATTTACCCTTGGCGGAAACTACATCAAAGCAGCTATAAAATGACACCACAATTTTAACAATCGGATAGAAATTGCGGGCACAGTAAGCGACCAAACCTGGAAATCTGCTCGAAAAGTGCACGTGTTCTAGAAACAGCCATTTCTACGCCTCCTACACGCTAGATAATTTGCCTAAAACATTTTCCGACCACCAAAACACTAGTTTGGGTTAAGCCTTTAAATTAAATCGTAAAAACGCGGAATTCGCACGTTTAAGGGGAGAAAAAGCAATTTGAAGTTTTGGGGGGGTGACACATGGAAAATAGGGATTTTTTGCACTTCCAACCATTAAAACCGCCCTTAAACTTTTCCAAAGTACCACAAATTTATACTTTTTGGAAAATTCAGACGCTGATCTATCTATTAAGACTAAAATATTGCAAATCGGTTGGGAAATGTAGGTACAGTAACGCCATAAAGGGAAAAAGTTCCCAAAACCTGCCCCCCAAAAAAATACTATCTTGCTTATTAGACCACTTAGAAGAATAACTTTTATTTTAATTTGTTTGTTTCCGCTCATGTATTGATTTTAAAGAGTGAAAAAAATTTTCTATTGTACACGTGGATTTTTATACAGAAAAGTTTGTTTTTTCGCTTTACTCCTATTTGAACCCTCATAAAAATTAGTTTATTTGTAAATATTGCTACAAATTTATATTTATCGTAGAGAATACACCGACAGCTAGAAAATGAGACCAAAATTTTGACAATCGGGTGAAAATTGTGGGTACAGTGAGCGATCAAAGCGAGAGATCTGCCAGGGAAATTGACGTGTTTTAGGGAAATTCAAGTCTGTGCCTTCTAAACGTCATAAAAATTAGTATTTTCATGCAAAGTACCACATATTTACCCTTGGCGGAAACTACATCAAAGCAGCTATAAAATGACACCACAATTTTAACAATCGGATAGAAATTGCGGGCACAGTAAGCGACCAAACCTGGAAATCTGCTCGAAAAGTGCACGTGTTCTAGAAACAGCCATTTCTACGCCTCCTACACGCTAGATAATTTGCCTAAAACATTTTCCGACCACCAAAACACTAGTTTGGGTTAAGCCTTTAAATTAAATCGTAAAAACGCGGAATTCGCACGTTTAAGGGGAGAAAAAGCAATTTGAAGTTTTGGGGGGGTGACACATGGAAAATTGGGATTTTTTGCACTTCCAACCATTAAAACCGCCCTTAAACTTTTCCAAAGTACCACAAATTTATACTTTTTGGAAAATTCAGACGCTGATCTATCTATTAAGACTAAAATATTGCAAATCGGTTGGGAAATGTAGGTACAGTAACGCCATAAAGGGAAAAAGTTCCCAAAACCTGCCCCCCAAAAAAATACTATCTTGCTTATTAGACCACTTAGAAGAATAACTTTTATTTTAATTTGTTTGTTTCCGCTCATGTATTGATTTTAAAGAGTGAAAAAAATTTTCTATTGTACACGTGGATTTTTATACAGAAAAGTTTGTTTTTTCGCTTTACTCCTATTTGAACCCTCATAAAAATTAGTTTATTTGTAAATATTGCTACAAATTTATATTTATCGTAGAGAATACACCGACAGCTAGAAAATGAGACCAAAATTTTGACAATCGGGTGAAAATTGTGGGTACAGTGAGCGATCAAAGCGAGAGATCTGCCAGGGAAATTGACGTGTTTTAGGGAAATTTAAGTCTGTGCCTTCTAAACATCATAAAAATTAGTATTTTCATGCAAAGTACCACATATTTACCCTTGGCGGAAACTACATCAAAGCAGCTATAAAATGACACCACAATTTTAACAATCGGATAGAAATTGCGGGCACAGTAAGCGACCAAACCTGGAAATCTGCTCGAAAAGTGCACGTGTTCTAGAAACAGCCATTTCTACGCCTCCTACACGCTAGATAATTTGCCTAAAACATTTTCCGACCACCAAAACACTAGTTTGGGTTAAGCCTTTAAATTAAATCGTAAAAACGCGGAATTCGCACGTTTAAGGGGAGAAAAAGCAATTTGAAGTTTTGGGGGGGTGACACATGGAAAATTGGGATTTTTTGCACTTCCAACCATTAAAACCGCCCTTAAACTTTTCCAAAGTACCACAAATTTATACTTTTTGGGTAATTCAGACGCTGATCTATCTATTAAGACTAAAATATTGCAAATCGGTTGGGAAATGTAGGTACAGTAACGCCATAAAGGGAAAAGTTCCCAAAACCTGCCCCCCAAAAAAATACTATCTTGCTTATTAGACCACTTAGAAGAATAACTTTTATTTTAATTTGTTTGTTTCCGCTCATGTATTGATTTTAAAGAGTGAAAAAAATTTTCTATTGTACACGTGGATTTTTATACAGAAAAGTTTGTTTTTTCGCTTTACTCCTATTTGAACCCTCATAAAAATTAGTTTATTTGTAAATATTGCTACAAATTTATATTTATCGTAGAGAATACACCGACAGCTAGAAAATGAGACCAAAATTTTGACAATCGGGTGAAAATTGTGGGTACAGTGAGCGATCAAAGCGAGAGATCTGCCAGGGAAATTGACGTGTTTTAGGGAAATTTAAGTCTGTGCCTTCTAAACGTCATAAAAATTAGTATTTTCATGCAAAGTACCACATATTTACCCTTGGCGGAAACTACATCAAAGCAGCTATAAAATGACACCACAATTTTAACAATCGGATAGAAATTGCGGGCACAGTAAGCGACCAAACCTGGAAATCTGCTCGAAAAGTGCACGTGTTCTAGAAACAGCCATTTCTACGCCTCCTACACGCTAGATAATTTGCCTAAAACATTTTCCGACCACCAAAACACTAGTTTGGGTTAAGCCTTTAAATTAAATCGTAAAAACGCGGAATTCGCACGTTTAAGGGGAGAAAAAGCAATTTGAAGTTTTGGGGGGGTGACACATGGAAAATTGGGATTTTTTGCACTTCCAACCATTAAAACCGCCCTTAAACTTTTCCAAAGTACCACAAATTTATACTTTTTGGAAAATTCAGACGCTGATCTATCTATTAAGACTAAAATATTGCAAATCGGTTGGGAAATGTAGGTACAGTAACGCCATAAAGGGAAAAAGTTCCCAAAACCTGCCCCCCAAAAATATACTATCTTGCTTATTAGACCACTTAGAAGAATAACTTTTATTTTAATTTGTTTGTTTCCGCTCATGTATTGATTTTAAAGAGTGAAAAAAATTTTCTATTGTACACGTGGATTTTTATACAGAAAAGTTTGTTTTTTCGCTTTACTCCTATTTGAACCCTCATAAAAATTAGTTTATTTGTAAATATTGCTACAAATTTATATTTATCGTAGAGAATACACCGACAGCTAGAAAATGAGACCAAAATTTTGACAATCGGGTGAAAATTGTGGGTACAGTGAGCGATCAAAGCGAGAGATCTGCCAGGGAAATTGACGTGTTTTAGGGAAATTTAAGTCTGTGCCTTCTAAACATCATAAAAATTAGTATTTTCATGCAAAGTACCACATATTTACCCTTGGCGGAAACTACATCAAAGCAGCTATAAAATGACACCACAATTTTAACAATCGGATAGAAATTGCGGGCACAGTAAGCGACCAAACCTGGAAATCTGCTCGAAAAGTGCACGTGTTCTAGAAACAGCCATTTCTACGCCTCCTACACGCTAGATAATTTGCCTAAAACATTTTCCGACCACCAAAACACTAGTTTGGGTTAAGCCTTTAAATTAAATCGTAAAAACGCGGAATTCGCACGTTTAAGGGGAGAAAAAGCAATTTGAAGTTTTGGGGGGGTGACACATGGAAAATTGGGATTTTTTGCACTTCCAACCATTAAAACCGCCCTTAAACTTTTCCAAAGTACCACAAATTTATACTTTTTGGGTAATTCAGACGCTGATCTATCTATTAAGACTAAAATATTGCAAATCGGTTGGGAAATGTAGGTACAGTAACGCCATAAAGGGAAAAGTTCCCAAAACCTGCCCCCCAAAAAAATACTATCTTGCTTATTAGACCACTTAGAAGAATAACTTTTATTTTAATTTGTTTGTTTCCGCTCATGTATTGATTTTAAAGAGTGAAAAAAATTTTCTATTGTACACGTGGATTTTTATACAGAAAAGTTTGTTTTTTCGCTTTACTCCTATTTGAACCCTCATAAAAATTAGTTTATTTGTAAATATTGCTACAAATTTATATTTATCGTAGAGAATACACCGACAGCTAGAAAATGAGACCAAAATTTTGACAATCGGGTGAAAATTGTGGGTACAGTGAGCGATCAAAGCGAGAGATCTGCCAGGGAAATTGACGTGTTTTAGGGAAATTTAAGTCTGTGCCTTCTAAACGTCATAAAAATTAGTATTTTCATGCAAAGTACCACATATTTACCCTTGGCGGAAACTACATCAAAGCAGCTATAAAATGACACCACAATTTTAACAATCGGATAGAAATTGCGGGCACAGTAAGCGACCAAACCTGGAAATCTGCTCGAAAAGTGCACGTGTTCTAGAAACAGCCATTTCTACGCCTCCTACACGCTAGATAATTTGCCTAAAACATTTTCCGACCACCAAAACACTAGTTTGGGTTAAGCCTTCAAATTAAATCGTAAAAACGCGGAATTCGCACGTTTAAGGGGAGAAAAAGCAATTTGAAGTTTTGGGGGGGTGACACATGGAAAATTGGGATTTTTTGCACTTCCAACCATTAAAACCGCCCTTAAACTTTTCCAAAGTACCACAAATTTATACTTTTTGGAAAATTCAGACGCTGATCTATCTATTAAGACTAAAATATTGCAAATCGGTTGGGAAATGTAGGTACAGTAACGCCATAAAGGGAAAAGTTCCCAAAACCTGCCCCCCAAAAAAATACTATCTTGCTTATTAGACCACTTAGAAGAATAACTTTTATTTTAATTTGTTTGTTTCCGCTCATGTATTGATTTTAAAGAGTGAAAAAAAATTTCTATTGTACACGTGGATTTTTATACAGAAAAGTTTGTTTTTTCGCTTTACTCCTATTTGAACCCTCATAAAAATTAGTTTATTTGTAAATATTGCTACAAATTTATATTTATCGTAGAGAATACACCGACAGCTAGAAAATGAGACCAAAATTTTGACAATCGGGTGAAAATTGTGGGTACAGTGAGCGATCAAAGCGAGAGATCTGCCAGGGAAATTGACGTGTTTTAGGGAAATTTAAGTCTGTGCCTTCTAAACGTCATAAAAATTAGTATTTTCATGCAAAGTACCACATATTTACCCTTGGCGGAAACTACATCAAAGCAGCTATAAAATGACACCACAATTTTAACAATCGGATAGAAATTGCGGGCACAGTAAGCGACCAAACCTGGAAATCTGCTCGAAAAGTGCACGTGTTCTAGAAACAGCCATTTCTACGCCTCCTACACGCTAGATAATTTGCCTAAAACATTTTCCGACCACCAAAACACTAGTTTCGGTTAAGCCTTTAAATTAAATCGTAAAAACGCGGAATTCGCACGTTTAAGGGGAGAAAAAGCAATTTGAAGTTTTGGGGGGGTGACACATGGAAAATTGGGATTTTTTGCACTTCCAACCATTAAAACCGCCCTTAAACTTTTCCAAAGTACCACAAATTTATACTTTTTGGAAAATTCAGACGCTGATCTATCTATTAAGACTAAAATATTGCAAATCGGTTGGGAAATGTAGGTACAGTAACGCCATAAAGGGAAAAAGTTCCCAAAACCTGCCCCCCAAAAAAATACTATCTTGCTTATTAGACCACTTAGAAGAATAACTTTTATTTTAATTTGTTTGTTTCCGCTCATGTATTGATTTTAAAGAGTGAAAAAAAATTTCTATTGTACACGTGGATTTTTATACAGAAAAGTTTGTTTTTTCGCTTTACTCCTATTTGAACCCTCATAAAAATTAGTTTATTTGTAAATATTGCTACAAATTTATATTTATCGTAGAGAATACACCGACAGCTAGAAAATGAGACCAAAATTTTGACAATCGGGTGAAAATTGTGGGTACAGTGAGCGATCAAAGCGAGAGATCTGCCAGGGAAATTGACGTGTTTTAGGGAAATTTAAGTCTGTGCCTTCTAAACGTCATAAAAATTAGTATTTTCATGCAAAGTACCACATATTTACCCTTGGCGGAAACTACATCAAAGCAGCTATAAAATGACACCACAATTTTAACAATCGGATAGAAATTGCGGGCATAGTAAGCGACCAAACCTGGAAATCTGCTCGAAAAGTGCACGTGTTCTAGAAACAGCCATTTCTACGCCTCCTACACGCTAGATAATTTGCCTAAAACATTTTCCGACCACCAAAACACTAGTTTGGGTTAAGCCTTTAAATTAAATCGTAAAAACGCGGAATTCGCACGTTTAAGGGGAGAAAAAGCAATTTGAAGTTTTGGGGGGGTGACACATGGAAAATTGGGATTTTTTGCACTTCCAACCATTAAAACCGCCCTTAAACTTTTCCAAAGTACCACAAATTTATACTTTTTGGAAAATTCAGACGCTGATCTATCTATTAAGACTAAAATATTGCAAATCGGTTGGGAAATGTAGGTACAGTAACGCCATAAAGGGAAAAAGTTCCCAAAACCTGCCCCCCAAAAAAATACTATCTTGTTTATTAGACCACTTAGAAGAATAACTTTTATTTTAATTTGTTTGTTTCCGCTCATGTATTGATTTTAAAGAGTGAAAAAAATTTTCTATTGTACACGTGGATTTTTATACAGAAAAGTTTGTTTTTTCGCTTTACTCCTATTTGAACCCTCATAAAAATTAGTTTATTTGTAAATATTGCTACAAATTTATATTTATCGTAGAGAATACACCGACAGCTAGAAAATGAGACCAAAATTTTGACAATCGGGTGAAAATTGTGGGTACAGTGAGCGATCAAAGCGAGAGATCTGCCAGGGAAATTGACGTGTTTTAGGGAAATTTAAGTCTGTGCCTTCTAAACGTCATAAAAATTAGTATTTTCATGCAAAGTACCACATATTTACCCTTGGCGGAAACTACATCAAAGCAGCTATAAAATGACACCACAATTTTAACAATCGGATAGAAATTGCGGGCACAGTAAGCGACCAAACCTGGAAATCTGCTCGAAAAGTGCACGTGTTCTAGAAACAGCCATTTCTACGCCTCCTACACGCTAGATAATTTGCCTAAAACATTTTCCGACCACCAAAACACTAGCTTGGGTTAAGCCTTTAAATTAAATCGTAAAAACGCGGAATTCGCACGTTTAAGGGGAGAAAAAGCAATTTGAAGTTTTGGGGGGGTGACACATGGAAAATTGGGATTTTTTGCACTTCCAACCATTAAAACCGCCCTTAAACTTTTCCAAAGTACCACAAATTTATACTTTTTGGAAAATTCAGACGCTGATCTATCTATTAAGACTAAAATATTGCAAATCGGTTGGGAAATGTAGGTACAGTAACGCCATAAAGGGAAAAAGTTCCCAAAACCTGCCCCCCAAAAAAATACTATCTTGCTTATTAGACCACTTAGAAGAATAACTTTTATTTTAATTTGTTTGTTTCCGCTCATGTATTGATTTTAAAGAGTGAAAAAAAATTTCTATTGTACACGTGGATTTTTATACAGAAAAGTTTGTTTTTTCGCTTTACTCCTATTTGAACCCTCATAAAAATTAGTTTATTTGTAAATATTGCTACAAATTTATATTTATCGTAGAGAATACACCGACAGCTAGAAAATGAGACCAAAATTTTGACAATCGGGTGAAAATTGTGGGTACAGTGAGCGATCAAAGCGAGAGATCTGCCAGGGAAATTGACGTGTTTTAGGGAAATTTAAGTCTGTGCCTTCTAAACGTCATAAAAATTAGTATTTTCATGCAAAGTACCACATATTTACCCTTGGCGGAAACTACATCAAAGCAGCTATAAAATGACACCACAATTTTAACAATCGGATAGAAATTGCGGGCACAGTAAGCGACCAAACCTGGAAATCTGCTCGAAAAGTGCACGTGTTCTAGAAACAGCCATTTCTACGCCTCCTACACGCTAGATAATTTGCCTAAAACATTTTCCGACCACCAAAACACTAGTTTGGGTTAAGCCTTTAAATTAAATCGTAAAAACGCGGAATTCGCACGTTTAAGGGGAGAAAAAGCAATTTGAAGTTTTGGGGGGGTGACACATGGAAAATTGGGATTTTTTGCACTTCCAACCATTAAAACCGCCCTTAAACTTTTCCAAAGTACCACAAATTTATACTTTTTGGAAAATTCAGACGCTGATCTATCTATTAAGACTAAAATATTGCAAATCGGTTGGGAAATGTAGGTACAGTAACGCCATAAAGGGAAAAAGTTCCCAAAACCTGCCCCCCAAAAAAATACTATCTTGCTTATTAGACCACTTAGAAGAATAACTTTTATTTTAATTTGTTTGTTTCCGCTCATGTATTGATTTTAAAGAGTGAAAAAAATTTTCTATTGTACACGTGGATTTTTATACAGAAAAGTTTGTTTTTTCGCTTTACTCCTATTTGAACCCTCATAAAAATTAGTTTATTTGTAAATATTGCTACAAATTTATATTTATCGTAGAGAATACACCGACAGCTAGAAAATGAGACCAAAATTTTGACAATCGGGTGAAAATTGTGGGTACAGTGAGCGATCAAAGCGAGAGATCTGCCAGGGAAATTGACGTGTTTTAGGGAAATTTAAGTCTGTGCCTTCTAAACGTCATAAAAATTAGTATTTTCATGCAAAGTACCACATATTTACCCTTGGCGGAAACTACATCAAAGCAGCTATAAAATGACACCACAATTTTAACAATCGGATAGAAATTGCGGGCACAGTAAGCGACCAAACCTGGAAATCTGCTCGAAAAGTGCACGTGTTCTAGAAACAGCCATTTCTACGCCTCCTACACGCTAGATAATTTGCCTAAAACATTTTCCGACCACCAAAACACTAGTTTGGGTTAAGCCTTTAAATCAAATCGTAAAAACGCGGAATTTGCACGTTTAAGGGGAGAAAAAGCAATTTGAAGTTTTGGGGGGGTGACACATGGAAAATTGGGATTTTTTGCACTTCTAACCATTAAAACCGCCCTTAAACTTTTCCAAAGTACCACAAATTTATACATTTTGGAAAATTCAGACGCTGATCTATCTATTAAGACTAAAATATTGCAAATCGGTTGGGAAATGTAGGTACAGTAACGCCATAAAGGGAAAAAGTTCCCAAAACCTGCCCCCCAAAAAAATACTATCTTGCTTATTAGACCACTTAGAAGAATAACTTTTATTTTAATTTGTTTGTTTCCGCTCATGTATTGATTTTAAAGAGTGAAAAAAATTTTCTATTGTACACGTGGATTTTTATACAGAAAAGTTTGTTTTTTCGCTTTACTCCTATTTGAACCCTCATAAAAATTAGTTTATTTGTAAATATTGCTACAAATTTATATTTATCGTAGAGAATACACCGACAGCTAGAAAATGAGACCAAAATTTTGACAATCAAGTGAAAATTGTGGGTACAGTGAGCGATCAAAGCGAGAGATCTGCCAGGGAAATTGACGTGTTTTAGGGAAATTTAAGTCTGTGCCTTCTAAACGTCATAAAAATTAGTATTTTCATGCAAAGTACCACATATTTACCCTTGGCGGAAACTACATCAAAGCAGCTATAAAATGACACCACAATTTTAACAATCGGATAGAAATTGCGGGCACAGTAAGCGACCAAACCTGGAAATCTGCTCGAAAAGTGCACTTGTTCTAGAAACAGCCATTTCTACGCCTCCTACACGCTAGATAATTTGCCTAAAACATTTTCCGACCACCAAAACACTAGTTTGGGTTAAGCCTTCAAATTAAATCGTAAAAACGCGGAATTCGCACGTTTAAGGGGAGAAAAAGCAATTTGAAGTTTTGGGGGGGTGACACATGGAAAATTGGGATTTTTTGCACTTCCAACCATTAAAACCGCCCTTAAACTTTTCCAAAGTACCACAAATTTATACTTTTTGGAAAATTCAGACGCTGATCTATCTATTAAGACTAAAATATTGCAAATCGGTTGGGAAATGTAGGTACAGTAACGCCATAAAGGGAAAAAGTTCCCAAAACCTGCCCCCCAAAAATATACTATCTTGCTTATTAGACCACTTAGAAGAATAACTTTTATTTTAATTTGTTTGTTTCCGCTCATGTATTGATTTTAAAGAGTGAAAAAAATTTTCTATTGTACACGTGGATTTTTATACAGAAAAGTTTGTTTTTTCGCTTTACTCCTATTTGAACCCTCATAAAAATTAGTTTATTTGTAAATATTGCTACAAATTTATATTTATCGTAGAGAATACACCGACAGCTAGAAAATGAGACCAAAATTTTGACAATCGGGTGAAAATTGTGGGTACAGTGAGCGATCAAAGCGAGAGATCTGCCAGGGAAATTGACGTGTTTTAGGGAAATTTAAGTCTGTGCCTTCTAAACGTCATAAAAATTAGTATTTTCATGCAAAGTACCACATATTTACCCTTGGCGGAAACTACATCAAAGCAGCTATAAAATGACACCACAATTTTAACAATCGGATAGAAATTGCGGGCACAGTAAGCGACCAAACCTGGAAATCTGCTCGAAAAGTGCACGTGTTCTAGAAACAGCCATTTCTACGCCTCCTACACGCTAGATAATTTGCCTAAAACATTTTCCGACCACCAAAACACTAGTATGGGTTAAGCCTTTAAATTAAATCGTAAAAACGCGGAATTCGCACGTTTAAGGGGAGAAAAAGCAATTTGAAGTTTTGGGGGGGTGACACATGGAAAATTGGGATTTTTTGCACTTCCAACCATTAAAACCGCCCTTAAACTTTTCCAAAGTACCACAAATTTATACTTTTTGGAAAATTCAGACGCTGATCTATCTATTAAGACTAAAATATTGCAAATCGGTTGGGAAATGTAGGTACAGTAACGCCATAAAGGGAAAAAGTTCCCAAAACCTGCCCCCCAAAAATATACTATCTTGCTTATTAGACCACTTAGAAGAATAACTTTTATTTTAATTTGTTTGTTTCCGCTCATGTATTGATTTTAAAGAGTGAAAAAAATTTTCTATTGTACACGTGGATTTTTATACAGAAAAGTTTGTTTTTTCGCTTTACTCCTATTTGAACCCTCATAAAAATTAGTTTATTTGTAAATATTGCTACAAATTTATATTTATCGTAGAGAATACACCGACAGCTAGAAAATGAGACCAAAATTTTGACAATCGGGTGAAAATTGTGGGTACAGTGAGCGATCAAAGCGAGAGATCTGCCAGGGAAATTGACGTGTTTTAGGGAAATTTAAGTCTGTGCCTTCTAAACGTCATAAAAATTAGTATTTTCATGCAAAGTACCACATATTTACCCTTGGCGGAAACTACATCAAAGCAGCTATAAAATGACACCACAATTTTAACAATCGGATAGAAATTGCGGGCACAGTAAGCGACCAAACCTGGAAATCTGCTCGAAAAGTGCACGTGTTCTAGAAACAGCCATTTCTACGCCTCCTACACGCTAGATAATTTGCCTAAAACATTTTCCGACCACCAAAACACTAGTATGGGTTAAGCCTTTAAATTAAATCGTAAAAACGCGGAATTCGCACGTTTAAGGGGAGAAAAAGCAATTTGAAGTTTTGGGGGGGTGACACATGGAAAATTGGGATTTTTTGCACTTCCAACCATTAAAACCGCCCTTAAACTTTTCCAAAGTACCACAAATTTATACTTTTTGGAAAATTCAGACGCTGATCTATCTATTAAGACTAAAATATTGCAAATCGGTTGGGAAATGTAGGTACAGTAACGCCATAAAGGGAAAAAGTTCCCAAAACCTGCCCCCCAAAAAAATACTATCTTGCTTATTAGACCACTTAGAAGAATAACTTTTATTTTAATTTGTTTGTTTCCGCTCATGTATTGATTTTAAAGAGTGAAAAAAATTTTCTATTGTACACGTGGATTTTTATACAGAAAAGTTTGTTTTTTCGCTTTACTCCTATTTGAACCCTCATAAAAATTAGTTTATTTGTAAATATTGCTACAAATTTATATTTATCGTAGAGAATACACCGACAGCTAGAAAATGAGACCAAAATTTTGACAATCGGGTGAAAATTGTGGGTACAGTGAGCGATCAAAGCGAGAGATCTGCCAGGGAAATTGACGTGTTTTAGGGAAATTTAAGTCTGTGCCTTCTAAACGTCATAAAAATTAGTATTTTCATGCAAAGTACCACATATTTACCCTTGGCGGAAACTACATCAAAGCAGCTATAAAATGACACCACAATTTTAACAATCGGATAGAAATTGCGGGCACAGTAAGCGACCAAACCTGGAAATCTGCTCGAAAAGTGCACGTGTTCTAGAAACAGCCATTTCTACGCCTCCTACACGCTAGATAATTTGCCTAAAACATTTTCCGACCACCAAAACACTAGTTTGGGTTAAGCCTTTAAATTAAATCGTAAAAACGCGGAATTCGCACGTTTAAGGGGAGAAAAAGCAATTTGAAGTTTTGGGGGGGTGACACATGGAAAATTGGGATTTTTTGCACTTCCAACCATTAAAACCGCCCTTAAACTTTTCCAAAGTACCACAAATTTATACTTTTTGGAAAATTCAGACGCTGATCTATCTATTAAGACTAAAATATTGCAAATCGGTTGGGAAATGTAGGTACAGTAACGCCATAAAGGGAAAAAGTTCCCAAAACCTGCCCCCCAAAAAAATACTATCTTGCTTATTAGACCACTTAGAAGAATAACTTTTATTTTAATTTGTTTGTTTCCGCTCATGTATTGATTTTAAAGAGTGAAAAAAATTTTCTATTGTACACGTGGATTTTTATACAGAAAAGTTTGTTTTTTCGCTTTACTCCTATTTGAACCCTCATAAAAATTAGTTTATTTGTAAATATTGCTACAAATTTATATTTATCGTAGAGAATACACCGACAGCTAGAAAATGAGACCAAAATTTTGACAATCGGGTGAAAATTGTGGGTACAGTGAGCGATCAAAGCGAGAGATCTGCCAGGGAAATTGACGTGTTTTAGGGAAATTTAAGTCTGTGCCTTCTAAACGTCATAAAAATTAGTATTTTCATGCAAAGTACCACATATTTACCCTTGGCGGAAACTACATCAAAGCAGCTATAAAATGACACCACAATTTTAACAATCGGATAGAAATTGCGGGCACAGTAAGCGACCAAACCTGGAAATCTGCTCGAAAAGTGCACTTGTTCTAGAAACAGCCATTTCTACGCCTCCTACACGCTAGATAATTTGCCTAAAACATTTTCCGACCACCAAAACACTAGTTCGGGTTAAGCCTTTAAATTAAATCGTAAAAACGCGGAATTCGCACGTTTAAGGGGAGAAAAAGCAATTTGAAGTTTTGGGGGGGTGACACATGGAAAATTGGGATTTTTTGCACTTCCAACCATTAAAACCGCCCTTAAACTTTTCCAAAGTACCACAAATTTATACTTTTTGGAAAATTCAGACGCTGATCTATCTATTAAGACTAAAATATTGCAAATCGGTTGGGAAATGTAGGTACAGTAACGCCATAAAGGGAAAAAGTTCCCAAAACCTGCCCCCCAAAAAAATACTATCTTGCTTATTAGACCACTTAGAAGAATAACTTTTATTTTAATTTGTTTGTTTCCGCTCATGTATTGATTTTAAAGAGTGAAAAAAATTTTCTATTGTACACGTGGATTTTTATACAGAAAAGTTTGTTTTTTCGCTTTACTCCTATTTGAACCCTCATAAAAATTAGTTTATTTGTAAATATTGCTACAAATTTATATTTATCGTAGAGAATACACCGACAGCTAGAAAATGAGACCAAAATTTTGACAATCGGGTGAAAATTGTGGGTACAGTGAGCGATCAAAGCGAGAGATCTGCCAGGGAAATTGACGTGTTTTAGGGAAATTTAAGTCTGTGCCTTCTAAACGTCATAAAAATTAGTATTTTCATGCAAAGTACCATATATTTACCCTTGGCGGAAACTACATCAAAGCAGCTATAAAATGACACCACAATTTTAACAATCGGATAGAAATTGCGGGCACAGTAAGCGACCAAACCTGGAAATCTGCTCGAAAAGTGCACGTGTTCTAGAAACAGCCATTTCTACGCCTCCTACACGCTAGATAATTTGCCTAAAACATTTTCCGACCACCAAAACACTAGTTTGGGTTAAGCCTTTAAATTAAATCGTAAAAACGCGGAATTCGCACGTTTAAGGGGAGAAAAAGCAATTTGAAGTTTTGGGGGGGTGACACATGGAAAATTGGGATTTTTTGCACTTCCAACCATTAAAACCGCCCTTAAACTTTTCCAAAGTACCACAAATTTATACATTTTGGAAAATTCAGACGCTGATCTATCTATTAAGACTAAAATATTGCAAATCGGTTGGGAAATGTAGGTACAGTAACGCCATAAAGGGAAAAAGTTCCCAAAACCTGCCCCCCAAAAAAATACTATCTTGCTTATTAGACCACTTAGAAGAATAACTTTTATTTTAATTTGTTTGTTTCCGCTCATGTATTGATTTTAAAGAGTGAAAAAAATTTTCTATTGTACACGTGGATTTTTATACAGAAAAGTTTGTTTTTTCGCTTTACTCCTATTTGAACCCTCATAAAAATTAGTTTATTTGTAAATATTGCTACAAATTTATATTTATCGTAGAGAATACACCGACAGCTAGAAAATGAGACCAAAATTTTGACAATCGGGTGAAAATTGTGGGTACAGTGAGCGATCAAAGCGAGAGATCTGCCAGGGAAATTGACGTGTTTTAGGGAAATTTAAGTCTGTGCCTTCTAAACGTCATAAAAATTAGTATTTTCATGCAAAGTACCACATATTTACCCTTGGCGGAAACTACATCAAAGCAGCTATAAAATGACACCACAATTTTAACAATCGGATAGAAATTGCGGGCACAGTAAGCGACCAAACCTGGAAATCTGCTCGAAAAGTGCACGTGTTCTAGAAACAGCCATTTCTACGCCTCCTACACGCTAGATAATTTGCCTAAAACATTTTCCGACCACCAAAATACTAGTTTGGGTTAAGCCTTTAAATTAAATCGTAAAAACGCGGAATTCGCACGTTTAAGGGGAGAAAAAGCAATTTGAAGTTTTGGGGGGGTGACACATGGAAAATTGGGATTTTTTGCACTTCCAACCATTAAAACCGCCCTTAAACTTTTCCAAAGTACCACAAATTTATACTTTTTGGAAAATTCAGACGCTGATCTATCTATTAAGACTAAAATATTGCAAATCGGTTGGGAAATGTAGGTACAGTAACGCCATAAAGGGAAAAAGTTCCCAAAACCTGCCCCCCAAAAATATACTATCTTGCTTATTAGACCACTTAGAAGAATAACTTTTATTTTAATTTGTTTGTTTCCGCTCATGTATTGATTTTAAAGAGTGAAAAAAATTTTCTATTGTACACGTGGATTTTTATACAGAAAAGTTTGTTTTTTCGCTTTACTCCTATTTGAACCCTCATAAAAATTAGTTTATTTGTAAATATTGCTACAAATTTATATTTATCGTAGAGAATACACCGACAGCTAGAAAATGAGACCAAAATTTTGACAATCGGGTGAAAATTGTGGGTACAGTGAGCGATCAAAGCGAGAGATCTGCCAGGGAAATTGACGTGTTTTAGGGAAATTTAAGTCTGTGCCTTCTAAACGTCATAAAAATTAGTATTTTCATGCAAAGTACCACATATTTACCCTTGGCGGAAACTACATCAAAGCAGCTATAAAATGACACCACAATTTTAACAATCGGATAGAAATTGCGGGCACAGTAAGCGACCAAACCTGGAAATCTGCTCGAAAAGTGCACTTGTTCTAGAAACAGCCATTTCTACGCCTCCTACACGCTAGATAATTTGCCTAAAACATTTTCCGACCACCAAAACACTAGTTTGGGTTAAGCCTTCAAATTAAATCGTAAAAACGCGGAATTCGCACGTTTAAGGGGAGAAAAAGCAATTTGAAGTTTTGGGGGGGTGACACATGGAAAATTGGGATTTTTTGCACTTCCAACCATTAAAACCGCCCTTAAACTTTTCCAAAGTACCACAAATTTATACTTTTTGGAAAATTCAGACGCTGATCTATCTATTAAGACTAAAATATTGCAAATCGGTTGGGAAATGTAGGTACAGTAACGCCATAAAGGGAAAAAGTTCCCAAAACCTGCCCCCCAAAAATATACTATCTTGCTTATTAGACCACTTAGAAGAATAACTTTTATTTTAATTTGTTTGTTTCCGCTCATGTATTGATTTTAAAGAGTGAACAAAATTTTCTATTGTACACGTGGATTTTTATACAGAAAAGTTTGTTTTTTCGCTTTACTCCTATTTGAACCCTCATAAAAATTAGTTTATTTGTAAATATTGCTACAAATTTATATTTATCGTAGAGAATACACCGACAGCTAGAAAATGAGACCAAAATTTTGACAATCGGGTGAAAATTGTGGGTACAGTGAGCGATCAAAGCGAGAGATCTGCCAGGGAAATTGACGTGTTTTAGGGAAATTTAAGTCTGTGCCTTCTAAACGTCATAAAAATTAGTATTTTCATGCAAAGTACCACATATTTACCCTTGGCGGAAACTACATCAAAGCAGCTATAAAATGACACCACAATTTTAACAATCGGATAGAAATTGCGGGCACAGTAAGCGACCAAACCTGGAAATCTGCTCGAAAAGTGCACGTGTTCTAGGAACAGCCATTTCTACGCCTCCTACACGCTAGATAATTTGCCTAAAACATTTTCCGACCACCAAAACACTAGTTTGGGTTAAGCCTTTAAATTAAATCGTAAAAACGCGGAATTCGCACGTTTAAGGGGAGAAAAAGCAATTTGAAGTTTTGGGGGGGTGACACATGGAAAATTGGGATTTTTTGCACTTCCAACCATTAAAACCGCCCTTAAACTTTTCCAAAGTACCACAAATTTATACTTTTTGGAAAATTCAGACGCTGATCTATCTATTAAGACTAAAATATTGCAAATCGGTTGGGAAATGTAGGTACAGTAACGCCATAAAGGGAAAAAGTTCCCAAAACCTGCCCCCCAAAAAAATACTATCTTGCTTATTAGACCACTTAGAAGAATAACTTTTATTTTAATTTGTTTGTTTCCGCTCATGTATTGATTTTAAAGAGTGAAAAAAATTTTCTATTGTACACGTGGATTTTTATACAGAAAAGTTTGTTTTTTCGCTTTACTCCTATTTGAACCCTCATAAAAATTAGTTTATTTGTGAATATTGCTACAAATTTATATTTATCGTAGAGAATACACCGACAGCTAGAAAATGAGACCAAAATTTTGACAATCGGGTGAAAATTGTGGGTACAGTGAGCGATCAAAGCGAGAGATCTGCCAGGGAAATTGACGTGTTTTAGGGAAATTTAAGTCTGTGCCTTCTAAACGTCATAAAAATTAGTATTTTCATGCAAAGTACCACATATTTACCCTTGGCGGAAACTACATCAAAGCAGCTATAAAATGACACCACCATTTTAACAATCGGATAGAAATTGCGGGCACAGTAAGCGACCAAACCTGGAAATCTGCTCGAAAAGTGCACGTGTTCTAGAAACAGCCATTTCTACGCCTCCTACACGCTAGATAATTTGCCTAAAACATTTTCCAACCACCAAAACACTAGTTTGGGTTAAGCCTTTAAATTAAATCGTAAAAACGCGGAATTCGCACGTTTAAGGGGAGAAAAAGCAATTTGAAGTTTTGGGGGGGTGACACATGGAAAATTGGGATTTTTTGCACTTCCAACCATTAAAACCGCCCTTAAACTTTTCCAAAGTACCACAAATTTATACATTTTGGAAAATTCAGACGCTGATCTATCTATTAAGACTAAAATATTGCAAATCGGTTGGGAAATGTAGGTACAGTAACGCCATAAAGGGAAAAAGTTCCCAAAACCTGCCCCCCAAAAAAATACTATCTTGCTTATTAGACCACTTAGAAGAATAACTTTTATTTTAATTTGTTTGTTTCCGCTCATGTATTGATTTTAAAGAGTGAAAAAAATTTTCTATTGTACACGTGGATTTTTATACAGAAAAGTTTGTTTTTTCGCTTTACTCCTATTTGAACCCTCATAAAAATTAGTTTATTTGTAAATATTGCTACAAATTTATATTTATCGTAGAGAATACACCGACAGCTAGAAAATGAGACCAAAATTTTGACAATCGGGTGAAAATTGTGGGTACAGTGAGCGATCAGAGCGAGAGATCTGCCAGGGAAATTGACGTGTTTTAGGGAAATTTAAGTCTGTGCCTTCTAAACGTCATAAAAATTAGTATTTTCATGCAAAGTACCACATATTTACCCTTGGCGGAAACTACATCAAAGCAGCTATAAAATGACACCACAATTTTAACAATCGGATAGAAATTGCGGGCACAGTAAGCGACCAAACCTGGAAATCTGCTCGAAAAGTGCACGTGTTCTAGAAACAGCCATTTCTACGCCTCCTACACGCTAGATAATTTGCCTAAAACATTTTCCGACCACCAAAATACTAGTTTGGGTTAAGCCTTTAAATTAAATCGTAAAAACGCGGAATTCGCACGTTTAAGGGGAGAAAAAGCAATTTGAAGTTTTGGGGGGGTGACACATGGAAAATTGGGATTTTTTGCACTTCCAACCATTAAAACCGCCCTTAAACTTTTCCAAAGTACAACAAATTTATACTTTTTGGAAAATTCAGACGCTGATCTATCTATTAAGACTAAAATATTGCAAATCGGTTGGGAAATGTAGGTACAGTAACGCCATAAAGGGAAAAAGTTCCCAAAACCTGCCCCCCAAAAAAATACTATCTTGCTTATTAGACCACTTAGAAGAATAACTTTTATTTTAATTTGTTTGTTTCCGCTCATGTATTGATTTTAAAGAGTGAAAAAAATTTTCTATTGTACACGTGGATTTTTATACAGAAAAGTTTGTTTTTTCGCTTTACTCCTATTTGAACCCTCATAAAAATTAGTTTATTTGTAAATATTGCTACAAATTTATATTTATCGTAGAGAATACACCGACAGCTAGAAAATGAGACCAAAATTTTGACAATCGGGTGAAAATTGTGGGTACAGTGAGCGATCAAAGCGAGAGATCTGCCAGGGAAATTGACGTGTTTTAGGGAAATTTAAGTCTGTGCCTTCTAAACGTCATAAAAATTAGTATTTTCATGCAAAGTACCACATATTTACCCTTGGCGGAAACTACATCAAAGCAGCTATAAAATGACACCACAATTTTAACAATCGGATAGAAATTGCGGGCACAGTAAGCGACCAAACCTGGAAATCTGCTCGAAAAGTGCACTTGTTCTAGAAACAGCCATTTCTACGCCTCCTACACGCTAGATAATTTGCCTAAAACATTTTCCGACCACCAAAACACTAGTTTGGGTTAAGCCTTCAAATTAAATCGTAAAAACGCGGAATTCGCACGTTTAAGGGGAGAAAAAGCAATTTGAAGTTTTGGGGGGGTGACACATGGAAAATTGGGATTTTTTGCACTTCCAACCATTAAAACCGCCCTTAAACTTTTCCAAAGTACCACAAATTTATACTTTTTGGAAAATTCAGACGCTGATCTATCTATTAAGACTAAAATATTGCAAATCGGTTGGGAAATGTAGGTACAGTAACGCCATAAAGGGAAAAAGTTCCCAAAACCTGCCCCCCAAAAATATACTATCTTGCTTATTAGACCACTTAGAAGAATAACTTTTATTTTAATTTGTTTGTTTCCGCTCATGTATTGATTTTAAAGAGTGAAAAAAATTTTCTATTGTACACGTGGATTTTTATACAGAAAAGTTTGTTTTTTCGCTTTACTCCTATTTGAACCCTCATAAAAATTAGTTTATTTGTAAATATTGCTACAAATTTATATTTATCGTAGAGAATACACCGACAGCTAGAAAATGAGACCAAAATTTTGACAATCGGGTGAAAATTGTGGGTACAGTGAGCGATCAAAGCGAGAGATCTGCCAGGGAAATTGACGTGTTTTAGGGAAATTTAAGTCTGTGCCTTCTAAACGTCATAAAAATTAGTATTTTCATGCAAAGTACCACATATTTACCCTTGGCGGAAACTACATCAAAGCAGCTATAAAATGACACCACAATTTTAACAATCGGATAGAAATTGCGGGCACAGTAAGCGACCAAACCTGGAAATCTGCTCGAAAAGTGCACGTGTTCTAGAAACAGCCATTTCTACGCCTCCTACACGCTAGATAATTTGCCTAAAACATTTTCCGACCACCAAAACACTAGTTTGGGTTAAGCCTTTAAATTAAATCGTAAAAACGCGGAATTCGCACGTTTAAGGGGAGAAAAAGCAATTTGAAGTTTTGGGGGGGTGACACATGGAAAATTGGGATTTTTTGCACTTCCAACCATTAAAACCGCCCTTAAACTTTTCCAAAGTACCACAAATTTATACTTTTTGGAAAATTCAGACGCTGATCTATCTATTAAGACTAAAATATTGCAAATCGGTTGGGAAATGTAGGTACAGTAACGCCATAAAGGGAAAAAGTTCCCAAAACCTGCCCCCCAAAAAAATACTATCTTGCTTATTAGACCACTTAGAAGAATAACTTTTATTTTAATTTGTTTGTTTCCGCTCATGTATTGATTTTAAAGAGTGAAAAAAATTTTCTATTGTACACGTGGATTTTTATACAGAAAAGTTTGTTTTTTCGCTTTACTCCTATTTGAACCCTCATAAAAATTAGTTTATTTGTAAATATTGCTACAAATTTATATTTATCGTAGAGAATACACCGACAGCTAGAAAATGAGACCAAAATTTTGACAATCGGGTGAAAATTGTGGGTACAGTGAGCGATCAAAGCGAGAGATCTGCCAGGGAAATTGACGTGTTTTAGGGAAATTTAAGTCTGTGCCTTCTAAACGTCATAAAAATTAGTATTTTCATGCAAAGTACCACATATTTACCCTTGGCGGAAACTACATCAAAGCAGCTATAAAATGACACCACAATTTTAACAATCGGATAGAAATTGCGGGCACAGTAAGCGACCAAACCTGGAAATCTGCTCGAAAAGTGCACTTGTTCTAGAAACAGCCATTTCTACGCCTCCTACACGCTAGATAATTTGCCTAAAACATTTTCCGACCACCAAAACACTAGTTTGGGTTAAGCCTTTAAATTAAATCGTAAAAACGCGGAATTCGCACGTTTAAGGGGAGAAAAAGCAATTTGAAGTTTTGGGGGGGTGACACATGGAAAATTGGGATTTTTTGCACTTCCAACCATTAAAACCGCCCTTAAACTTTTCCAAAGTACCACAAATTTATACTTTTTGGAAAATTCAGACGCTGATCTATCTATTAAGACTAAAATATTGCAAATCGGTTGGGAAATGTAGGTACAGTAACGCCATAAAGGGAAAAAGTTCCCAAAACCTGCCCCCCAAAAATATACTATCTTGCTTATTAGACCACTTAGAAGAATAACTTTTATTTTAATTTGTTTGTTTCCGCTCATGTATTGATTTTAAAGAGTGAAAAAAATTTTCTATTGTACACGTGGATTTTTATACAGAAAAGTTTGTTTTTTCGCTTTACTCCTATTTGAACCCTCATAAAAATTAGTTTATTTGTAAATATTGCTACAAATTTATATTTATCGTAGAGAATACACCGACAGCTAAAAAATGAGACCAAAATTTTGACAATCGGGTGAAAATTGTGGGTACAGTGAGCGATCAAAGCGAGAGATCTGCCAGGGAAATTGACGTGTTTTAGGGAAATTTAAGTCTGTGCCTTCTAAACGTCATAAAAATTAGTATTTTCATGCAAAGTACCACATATTTACCCTTGGCGGAAACTACATCAAAGCAGCTATAAAATGACACCACAATTTTAACAATCGGATAGAAATTGCGGGCACAGTAAGCGACCAAACCTGGAAATCTGCTCGAAAAGTGCACGTGTTCTAGAAACAGCCATTTCTACGCCTCCTACACGCTAGATAATTTGCCTAAAACATTTTCCGACCACCAAAACACTAGCTTGGGTTAAGCCTTTAAATTAAATCGTAAAAACGCGGAATTCGCACGTTTAAGGGGAGAAAAAGCAATTTGAAGTTTTGGGGGGGTGACACATGGAAAATTGGGATTTTTTGCACTTCCAACCATTAAAACCGCCCTTAAACTTTTCCAAAGTACCACAAATTTATACTTTTTGGAAAATTCAGACGCTGATCTATCTATTAAGACTAAAATATTGCAAATCGGTTGGGAAATGTAGGTACAGTAACGCCATAAAGGGAAAAAGTTCCCAAAACCTGCCCCCCAAAAAAATACTATCTTGCTTATTAGACCACTTAGAAGAATAACTTTTATTTTAATTTGTTTGTTTCCGCTCATGTATTGATTTTAAAGAGTGAAAAAAATTTTCTATTGTACACGTGGATTTTTATACAGAAAAGTTTGTTTTTTCGCTTTACTCCTATTTGAACCCTCATAAAAATTAGTTTATTTGTAAATATTGCTACAAATTTATATTTATCGTAGAGAATACACCGACAGCTAGAAAATGAGACCAAAATTTTGACAATCGGGTGAAAATTGTGGGTACAGTGAGCGATCAAAGCGAGAGATCTGCCAGGGAAATTGACGTGTTTTAGGGAAATTTAAGTCTGTGCCTTCTAAACGTCATAAAAATTAGTATTTTCATGCAAAGTACCACATATTTACCCTTGGCGGAAACTACATCAAAGCAGCTATAAAATGACACCACAATTTTAACAATCGGATAGAAATTGCGGGCACAGTAAGCGACCAAACCTGGAAATCTGCTCGAAAAGTGCACGTGTTCTAGAAACAGCCATTTCTACGCCTCCTACACGCTAGATAATTTGCCTAAAACATTTTCCGACCACCAAAACACTAGTTTGGGTTAAGCCTTTAAATTAAATCGTAAAAACGCGGAATTCGCACGTTTAAGGGGAGAAAAAGCAATTTGAAGTTTTGGGGGGGTGACACATGGAAAATTGGGATTTTTTGCACTTCCAACCATTAAAACCGCCCTTAAACTTTTCCAAAGTACCACAAATTTATACTTTTTGGAAAATTCAGACGCTGATCTATCTATTAAGACTAAAATATTGCAAATCGGTTGGGAAATGTAGGTACAGTAACGCCATAAAGGGAAAAAGTTCCCAAAACCTGCCCCCCAAAAAAATACTATCTTGCTTATTAGACCACTTAGAAGAATAACTTTTATTTTAATTTGTTTGTTTCCGCTCATGTATTGATTTTAAAGAGTGAAAAAAATTTTCTATTGTACACGTGGATTTTTATACAGAAAAGTTTGTTTTTTCGCTTTACTCCTATTTGAACCCTCATAAAAATTAGTTTATTTGTAAATATTGCTACAAATTTATATTTATCGTAGAGAATACACCGACAGCTAGAAAATGAGACCAAAATTTTGACAATCGGGTGAAAATTGTGGGTACAGTGAGCGATCAAAGCGAGAGATCTGCCAGGGAAATTGACGTGTTTTAGGGAAATTTAAGTCTGTGCCTTCTAAACGTCATAAAAATTAGTATTTTCATGCAAAGTACCACATATTTACCCTTGGCGGAAACTACATCAAAGCAGCTATAAAATGACACCACAATTTTAACAATCGGATAGAAATTGCGGGCACAGTAAGCGACCAAACCTGGAAATCTGCTCGAAAAGTGCACGTGTTCTAGAAACAGCCATTTCTACGCCTCCTACACGCTAGATAATTTGCCTAAAACATTTTCCGACCACCAAAACACTAGTTTGGGTTAAGCCTTTAAATTAAATCGTAAAAACGCGGAATTCGCACGTTTAAGGGGAGAAAAAGCAATTTGAAGTTTTGGGGGGGTGACACATGGAAAATTGGGATTTTTTGCACTTCCAACCATTAAAACCGCCCTTAAACTTTTCCAAAGTACCACAAATTTATACTTTTTGGAAAATTCAGACGCTGATCTATCTATTAAGACTAAAATATTGCAAATCGGTTGGGAAATGTAGGTACAGTAACGCCATAAAGGGAAAAAGTTCCCAAAACCTGCCCCCCAAAAAAATACTATCTTGCTTATTAGACCACTTAGAAGAATAACTTTTATTTTAATTTGTTTGTTTCCGCTCATGTATTGATTTTAAAGAGTGAAAAAAATTTTCTATTGTACACGTGGATTTTTATACAGAAAAGTTTGTTTTTTCGCTTTACTCCTATTTGAACCCTCATAAAAATTAGTTTATTTGTAAATATTGCTACAAATTTATATTTATCGTAGAGAATACACCGACAGCTAGAAAATGAGACCAAAATTTTGACAATCGGGTGAAAATTGTGGGTACAGTGAGCGATCAAAGCGAGAGATCTGCCAGGGAAATTGACGTGTTTTAGGGAAATTTAAGTCTGTGCCTTCTAAACGTCATAAAAATTAGTATTTTCATGCAAAGTACCACATATTTACCCTTGGCGGAAACTACATCAAAGCAGCTATAAAATGACACCACAATTTTAACAATCGGATAGAAATTGCGGGCACAGTAAGCGACCAAACCTGGAAATCTGCTCGAAAAGTGCACGTGTTCTAGAAACAGCCATTTCTACGCCTCCTACACGCTAGATAATTTGCCTAAAACATTTTCCGACCACCAAAACACTAGTTTGGGTTAAGCCTTTAAATTAAATCGTAAAAACGCGGAATTCGCACGTTTAAGGGGAGAAAAAGCAATTTGAAGTTTTGGGGGGGTGACACATGGAAAATTGGGATTTTTTGCACTTCCAACCATTAAAACCGCCCTTAAACTTTTCCAAAGTACCACAAATTTATACTTTTTGGAAAATTCAGACGCTGATCTATCTATTAAGACTAAAATATTGCAAATCGGTTGGGAAATGTAGGTACAGTAACGCCATAAAGGGAAAAAGTTCCCAAAACCTGCCCCCCAAAAAAATACTATCTTGCTTATTAGACCACTTAGAAGAATAACTTTTATTTTAATTTGTTTGTTTCCGCTCATGTATTGATTTTAAAGAGTGAAAAAAATTTTCTATTGTACACGTGGATTTTTATACAGAAAAGTTTGTTTTTTCGCTTTACTCCTATTTGAACCCTCATAAAAATTAGTTTATTTGTAAATATTGCTACAAATTTATATTTATCGTAGAGAATACACCGACAGCTAGAAAATGAGACCAAAATTTTGACAATCGGGTGAAAATTGTGGGTACAGTGAGCGATCAAAGCGAGAGATCTGCCAGGGAAATTGACGTGTTTTAGGGAAATTTAAGTCTGTGCCTTCTAAACGTCATAAAAATTAGTATTTTCATGCAAAGTACCACATATTTACCCTTGGCGGAAACTACATCAAAGCAGCTATAAAATGACACCACAATTTTAACAATCGGATAGAAATTGCGGGCACAGTAAGCGACCAAACCTGGAAATCTGCTCGAAAAGTGCACGTGTTCTAGAAACAGCCATTTCTACGCCTCCTACACGCTAGATAATTTGCCTAAAACATTTTCCGACCACCAAAACACTAGTATGGGTTAAGCCTTTAAATTAAATCGTAAAAACGCGGAATTCGCACGTTTAAGGGGAGAAAAAGCAATTTGAAGTTTTGGGGGGGTGACACATGGAAAATTGGGATTTTTTGCACTTCCAACCATTAAAACCGCCCTTAAACTTTTCCAAAGTACCACAAATTTATACTTTTTGGAAAATTCAGACGCTGATCTATCTATTAAGACTAAAATATTGCAAATCGGTTGGGAAATGTAGGTACAGTAACGCCATAAAGGGAAAAAGTTCCCAAAACCTGCCCCCCAAAAAAAATACTATCTTGCTTATTAGACCACTTAGAAGAATAACTTTTATTTTAATTTGTTTGTTTCCGCTCATGTATTGATTTTAAAGAGTGAAAAAAATTTTCTATTGTACACGTGGATTTTTATACAGAAAAGTTTGTTTTTTCGCTTTACTCCTATTTGAACCCTCATAAAAATTAGTTTATTTGTAAATATTGCTACAAATTTATATTTATCGTAGAGAATACACCGACAGCTAGAAAATGAGACCAAAATTTTGACAATCGGGTGAAAATTGTGGGTACAGTGAGCGATCAAAGCGAGAGATCTGCCAGGGAAATTGACGTGTTTTAGGGAAATTTAAGTCTGTGCCTTCTAAACGTCATAAAAATTAGTATTTTCATGCAAAGTACCACATATTTACCCTTGGCGGAAACTACATCAAAGCAGCTATAAAATGACACCACAATTTTAACAATCGGATAGAAATTGCGGGCACAGTAAGCGACCAAACCTGGAAATCTGCTCGAAAAGTGCACGTGTTCTAGAAACAGCCATTTCTACGCCTCCTACACGCTAGATAATTTGCCTAAAACATTTTCCGACCACCAAAACACTAGTTTGGGTTAAGCCTTTAAATTAAATCGTAAAAACGCGGAATTCGCACGTTTAAGGGGAGAAAAAGCAATTTGAAGTTTTGGGGGGGTGACACATGGAAAATTGGGATTTTTTGCACTTCCAACCATTAAAACCGCCCTTAAACTTTTCCAAAGTACCACAAATTTATACTTTTTGGAAAATTCAGACGCTGATCTATCTATTAAGACTAAAATATTGCAAATCGGTTGGGAAATGTAGGTACAGTAACGCCATAAAGGGAAAAAGTTCCCAAAACCTGCCCCCCCAAAAAATACTATCTTGCTTATTAGACCACTTAGAAGAATAACTTTTATTTTAATTTGTTTGTTTCCGCTCATGTATTGATTTTAAAGAGTGAAAAAAATTTTCTATTGTACACGTGGATTTTTATACAGAAAAGTTTGTTTTTTTCGCTTTACTCCTATTTGAACCCTCATAAAAATTAGTTTATTTGTAAATATTGCTACAAATTTATATTTATCGTAGAGAATACACCGACAGCTAGAAAATGAGACCAAAATTTTGACAATCGGGTGAAAATTGTGGGTACAGTGAGCGATCAAAGCGAGAGATCTGCCAGGGAAATTGACGTGTTTTAGGGAAATTTAAGTCTGTGCCTTCTAAACGTCATAAAAATTAGTATTTTCATGCAAAGTACCACATATTTACCCTTGGCGGAAACTACATCAAAGCAGCTATAAAATGACACCACAATTTTAACAATCGGATAGAAATTGCGGGCACAGTAAGCGACCAAACCTGGAAATCTGCTCGAAAAGTGCACGTGTTCTAGAAACAGCCATTTCTACGCCTCCTACACGCTAGATAATTTGCCTAAAACATTTTCCGACCACCAAAACACTAGTTTGGGTTAAGCCTTTAAATTAAATCGTAAAAACGCGGAATTCGCACGTTTAAGGGGAGAAAAAGCAATTTGAAGTTTTGGGGGGGTGACACATGGAAAATTGGGATTTTTTGCACTTCCAACCATTAAAACCGCCCTTAAACTTTTCCAAAGTACCACAAATTTATACATTTTGGAAAATTCAGACGCTGATCTATCTATTAAGACTAAAATATTGCAAATCGGTTGGGAAATGTAGGTACAGTAACGCCATAAAGGGAAAAAGTTCCCAAAACCTGCCCCCCAAAAAAATACTATCTTGCTTATTAGACCACTTAGAAGAATAACTTTTATTTTAATTTGTTTGTTTCCGCTCATGTATTGATTTTAAAGAGTGAAAAAAATTTTCTATTGTACACGTGGATTTTTATACAGAAAAGTTTGTTTTTTCGCTTTACTCCTATTTGAACCCTCATAAAAATTAGTTTATTTGTAAATATTGCTACAAATTTATATTTATCGTAGAGAATACACCGACAGCTAGAAAATGAGACCAAAATTTTGACAATCGGGTGAAAATTGTGGGTACAGTGAGCGATCAAAGCGAGAGATCTGCCAGGGAAATTGACGTGTTTTAGGGAAATTTAAGTCTGTGCCTTCTAAACGTCATAAAAATTAGTATTTTCATGCAAAGTACCACATATTTACCCTTGGCGGAAACTACATCAAAGCAGCTATAAAATGACACCACAATTTTAACAATCGGATAGAAATTGCGGGCACAGTAAGCGACCAAACCTGGAAATCTGCTCGAAAAGTGCACGTGTTCTAGAAACAGCCATTTCTACGCCTCCTACACGCTAGATAATTTGCCTAAAACATTTTCCGACCACCAAAACACTAGTTTGGGTTAAGCCTTTAAATTAAATCGTAAAAACGCGGAATTCGCACGTTTAAGGGGAGAAAAAGCAATTTGAAGTTTTGGGGGGGTGACACATGGAAAATTGGGATTTTTTGCACTTCCAACCATTAAAACCGCCCTTAAACTTTTCCAAAGTACCACAAATTTATACATTTTGGAAAATTCAGACGCTGATCTATCTATTAAGACTAAAATATTGCAAATCGGTTGGGAAATGTAGGTACAGTAACGCCATAAAGGGAAAAAGTTCCCAAAACCTGCCCCCCAAAAAAATACTATCTTGCTTATTAGACCACTTAGAAGAATAACTTTTATTTTAATTTGTTTGTTTCCGCTCATGTATTGATTTTAAAGAGTGAAAAAAATTTTCTATTGTACACGTGGATTTTTATACAGAAAAGTTTGTTTTTTCGCTTTACTCCTATTTGAACCCTCATAAAAATTAGTTTATTTGTAAATATTGCTACAAATTTATATTTATCGTAGAGAATACACCGACAGCTAGAAAATGAGACCAAAATTTTGACAATCGGGTGAAAATTGTGGGTACAGTGAGCGATCAAAGCGAGAGATCTGCCAGGGAAATTGACGTGTTTTAGGGAAATTTAAGTCTGTGCCTTCTAAACGTCATAAAAATTAGTATTTTCATGCAAAGTACCACATATTTACCCTTGGCGGAAACTACATCAAAGCAGCTATAAAATGACACCACAATTTTAACAATCGGATAGAAATTGCGGGCACAGTAAGCGACCAAACCTGGAAATCTGCTCGAAAAGTGCACGTGTTCTAGAAACAGCCATTTCTACGCCTCCTACACGCTAGATAATTTGCCTAAAACATTTTCCGACCACCAAAACACTAGTTTGGGTTAAGCCTTTAAATTAAATCGTAAAAACGCGGAATTCGCACGTTTAAGGGGAGAAAAAGCAATTTGAAGTTTTGGGGGGGTGACACATGGAAAATTGGGATTTTTTGCACTTCCAACCATTAAAACCGCCCTTAAACTTTTCCAAAGTACCACAAATTTATACTTTTTGGAAAATTCAGACGCTGATCTATCTATTAAGACTAAAATATTGCAAATCGGTTGGGAAATGTAGGTACAGTAACGCCATAAAGGGAAAAAGTTCCCAAAACCTGCCCCCCAAAAAAATACTATCTTGCTTATTAGACCACTTAGAAGAATAACTTTTATTTTAATTTGTTTGTTTCCGCTCATGTATTGATTTTAAAGAGTGAAAAAAATTTTCTATTGTACACGTGGATTTTTATACAGAAAAGTTTGTTTTTTCGCTTTACTCCTATTTGAACCCTCATAAAAATTAGTTTATTTGTAAATATTGCTACAAATTTATATTTATCGTAGAGAATACACCGACAGCTAGAAAATGAGACCAAAATTTTGACAATCGGGTGAAAATTGTGGGTACAGTGAGCGATCAAAGCGAGAGATCTGCCAGGGAAATTGACGTGTTTTAGGGAAATTTAAGTCTGTGCCTTCTAAACGTCATAAAAATTAGTATTTTCATGCAAAGTACCACATATTTACCCTTGGCGGAAACTACATCAAAGCAGCTATAAAATGACACCACAATTTTAACAATCGGATAGAAATTGCGGGCACAGTAAGCGACCAAACCTGGAAATCTGCTCGAAAAGTGCACGTGTTCTAGAAACAGCCATTTCTACGCCTCCTACACGCTAGATAATTTGCCTAAAACATTTTCCGACCACCAAAACACTAGTTCGGGTTAAGCCTTTAAATTAAATCGTAAAAACGCGGAATTCGCACGTTTAAGGGGAGAAAAAGCAATTTGAAGTTTTGGGGGGGTGACACATGGAAAATTGGGATTTTTTGCACTTCCAACCATTAAAACCGCCCTTAAACTTTTCCAAAGTACCACAAATTTATACTTTTTGGAAAATTCAGACGCTGATCTATCTATTAAGACTAAAATATTGCAAATCGGTTGGGAAATGTAGGTACAGTAACGCCATAAAGGGAAAAAGTTCCCAAAACCTGCCCCCCAAAAATATACTATCTTGCTTATTAGACCACTTAGAAGAATAACTTTTATTTTAATTTGTTTGTTTCCGCTCATGTATTGATTTTAAAGAGTGAAAAAAATTTTCTATTGTACACGTGGATTTTTATACAGAAAAGTTTGTTTTTTCGCTTTACTCCTATTTGAACCCTCATAAAAATTAGTTTATTTGTAAATATTGCTACAAATTTATATTTATCGTAGAGAATACACCGACAGCTAGAAAATGAGACCAAAATTTTGACAATCGGGTGAAAATTGTGGGTACAGTGAGCGATCAAAGCGAGAGATCTGCCAGGGAAATTGACGTGTTTTAGGGAAATTTAAGTCTGTGCCTTCTAAACGTCATAAAAATTAGTATTTTCATGCAAAGTACCACATATTTACCCTTGGCGGAAACTACATCAAAGCAGCTATAAAATGACACCACAATTTTAACAATCGGATAGAAATTGCGGGCACAGTAAGCGACCAAACCTGGAAATCTGCTCGAAAAGTGCACGTGTTCTAGAAACAGCCATTTCTACGCCTCCTACACGCTAGATAATTTGCCTAAAACATTTTCCGACCACCAAAACACTAGCTTGGGTTAAGCCTTTAAATTAAATCGTAAAAACGCGGAATTCGCACGTTTAAGGGGAGAAAAAGCAATTTGAAGTTTTGGGGGGGTGACACATGGAAAATTGGGATTTTTTGCACTTCCAACCATTAAAACCGCCCTTAAACTTTTCCAAAGTACCACAAATTTATACTTTTTGGAAAATTCAGACGCTGATCTATCTATTAAGACTAAAATATTGCAAATCGGTTGGGAAATGTAGGTACAGTAACGCCATAAAGGGAAAAAGTTCCCAAAACCTGCCCCCCAAAAAAATACTATCTTGCTTATTAGACCACTTAGAAGAATAACTTTTATTTTAATTTGTTTGTTTCCGCTCATGTATTGATTTTAAAGAGTGAAAAAAATTTTCTATTGTACACGTGGATTTTTATACAGAAAAGTTTGTTTTTTCGCTTTACTCCTATTTGAACCCTCATAAAAATTAGTTTATTTGTAAATATTGCTACAAATTTATATTTATCGTAGAGAATACACCGACAGCTAGAAAATGAGACCAAAATTTTGACAATCGGGTGAAAATTGTGGGTACAGTGAGCGATCAAAGCGAGAGATCTGCCAGGGAAATTGACGTGTTTTAGGGAAATTTAAGTCTGTGCCTTCTAAACGTCATAAAAATTAGTATTTTCATGCAAAGTACCACATATTTACCCTTGGCGGAAACTACATCAAAGCAGCTATAAAATGACACCACAATTTTAACAATCGGATAGAAATTGCGGGCACAGTAAGCGACCAAACCTGGAAATCTGCTCGAAAAGTGCACGTGTTCTAGAAACAGCCATTTCTACGCCTCCTACACGCTAGATAATTTGCCTAAAACATTTTCCGACCACCAAAACACTAGCTTGGGTTAAGCCTTTAAATTAAATCGTAAAAACGCGGAATTCGCACGTTTAAGGGGAGAAAAAGCAATTTGAAGTTTTGGGGGGGTGACACATGGAAAATTGGGATTTTTTGCACTTCCAACCATTAAAACCGCCCTTAAACTTTTCCAAAGTACCACAAATTTATACTTTTTGGAAAATTCAGACGCTGATCTATCTATTAAGACTAAAATATTGCAAATCGGTTGGGAAATGTAGGTACAGTAACGCCATAAAGGGAAAAAGTTCCCAAAACCTGCCCCCCAAAAAAATACTATCTTGCTTATTAGACCACTTAGAAGAATAACTTTTATTTTAATTTGTTTGTTTCCGCTCATGTATTGATTTTAAAGAGTGAAAAAAATTTTCTATTGTACACGTGGATTTTTATACAGAAAAGTTTGTTTTTTCGCTTTACTCCTATTTGAACCCTCATAAAAATTAGTTTATTTGTAAATATTGCTACAAATTTATATTTATCGTAGAGAATACACCGACAGCTAGAAAATGAGACCAAAATTTTGACAATCGGGTGAAAATTGTGGGTACAGTGAGCGATCAAAGCGAGAGATCTGCCAGGGAAATTGACGTGTTTTAGGGAAATTTAAGTCTGTGCCTTCTAAACGTCATAAAAATTAGTATTTTCATGCAAAGTACCACATATTTACCCTTGGCGGAAACTACATCAAAGCAGCTATAAAATGACACCACAATTTTAACAATCGGATAGAAATTGCGGGCACAGTAAGCGACCAAACCTGGAAATCTGCTCGAAAAGTGCACGTGTTCTAGAAACAGCCATTTCTACGCCTCCTACACGCTAGATAATTTGCCTAAAACATTTTCCGACCACCAAAACACTAGTTTGGGTTAAGCCTTTAAATTAAATCGTAAAAACGCGGAATTCGCACGTTTAAGGGGAGAAAAAGCAATTTGAAGTTTTGGGGGGGTGACACATGGAAAATTGGGATTTTTTGCACTTCCAACCATTAAAACCGCCCTTAAACTTTTCCAAAGTACCACAAATTTATACTTTTTGGAAAATTCAGACGCTGATCTATCTATTAAGACTAAAATATTGCAAATCGGTTGGGAAATGTAGGTACAGTAACGCCATAAAGGGAAAAAGTTCCCAAAACCTGCCCCCCAAAAAAATACTATCTTGCTTATTAGACCACTTAGAAGAATAACTTTTATTTTAATTTGTTTGTTTCCGCTCATGTATTGATTTTAAAGAGTGAAAAAAATTTTCTATTGTACACGTGGATTTTTATACAGAAAAGTTTGTTTTTTCGCTTTACTCCTATTTGAACCCTCATAAAAATTACTTTATTTGTAAATATTGCTACAAATTTATATTTATCGTAGAGAATACACCGACAGCTAGAAAATGAGACCAAAATTTTGACAATCGGGTGAAAATTGTGGGTACAGTGAGCGATCAAAGCGAGAGATCTGCCAGGGAAATTGACGTGTTTTAGGGAAATTTAAGTCTGTGCCTTCTAAACGTCATAAAAATTAGTATTTTCATGCAAAGTACCACATATTTACCCTTGGCGGAAACTACATCAAAGCAGCTATAAAATGACACCACAATTTTAACAATCGGATAGAAATTGCGGGCACAGTAAGCGACCAAACCTGGAAATCTGCTCGAAAAGTGCACGTGTTCTAGAAACAGCCATTTCTACGCCTCCTACACGCTAGATAATTTGCCTAAAACATTTTCCGACCACCAAAATACTAGCTTGGGTTAAGCCTTTAAATTAAATCGTAAAAACGCGGAATTCGCACGTTTAAGGGGAGAAAAAGCAATTTGAAGTTTTGGGGGGGTGACACATGGAAAATTGGGATTTTTTGCACTTCCAACCATTAAAACCGCCCTTAAACTTTTCCAAAGTACAACAAATTTATACTTTTTGGAAAATTCAGACGCTGATCTATCTATTAAGACTAAAATATTGCAAATCGGTTGGGAAATGTAGGTACAGTAACGCCATAAAGGGAAAAAGTTCCCAAAACCTGCCCCCCAAAAAAATACTATCTTGCTTATTAGACCACTTAGAAGAATAACTTTTATTTTAATTTGTTTGTTTCCGCTCATGTATTGATTTTAAAGAGTGAAAAAAATTTTCTATTGTACACGTGGATTTTTATACAGAAAAGTTTGTTTTTTCGCTTTACTCCTATTTGAACCCTCATAAAAATTAGTTTATTTGTAAATATTGCTACAAATTTATATTTATCGTAGAGAATACACCGACAGCTAGAAAATGAGACCAAAATTTTGACAATCGGGTGAAAATTGTGGGTACAGTGAGCGATCAAAGCGAGAGATCTGCCAGGGAAATTGACGTGTTTTAGGGAAATTTAAGTCTGTGCCTTCTAAACGTCATAAAAATTAGTATTTTCATGCAAAGTACCACATATTTACCCTTGGCGGAAACTACATCAAAGCAGCTATAAAATGACATCACAATTTTAACAATCGGATAGAAATTGCGGGCACAGTAAGCGACCAAACCTGGAAATCTGCTCGAAAAGTGCACGTGTTCTAGAAACAGCCATTTCTACGCCTCCTACACGCTAGATAATTTGCCTAAAACATTTTCCGACCACCAAAACACTAGTTTGGGTTAAGCCTTTAAATTAAATCGTAAAAACGCGGAATTCGCACGTTTAAGGGGAGAAAAAGCAATTTGAAGTTTTGGGGGGGTGACACATGGAAAATTGGGATTTTTTGCACTTCCAACCATTAAAACCGCCCTTAAACTTTTCCAAAGTACCACAAATTTATACTTTTTGGAAAATTCAGACGCTGATCTATCTATTAAGACTAAAATATTGCAAATCGGTTGGGAAATGTAGGTACAGTAACGCCATAAAGGGAAAAAGTTCCCAAAACCTGCCCCCCAAAAATATACTATCTTGCTTATTAGACCACTTAGAAGAATAACTTTTATTTTAATTTGTTTGTTTCCGCTCATGTATTGATTTTAAAGAGTGAAAAAAATTTTCTATTGTACACGTGGATTTTTATACAGAAAAGTTTGTTTTTTCGCTTTACTCCTATTTGAACCCTCATAAAAATTAGTTTATTTGTAAATATTGCTACAAATTTATATTTATCGTAGAGAATACACCGACAGCTAGAAAATGAGACCAAAATTTTGACAATCGGGTGAAAATTGTGGGTACAGTGAGCGATCAAAGCGAGAGATCTGCCAGGGAAATTGACGTGTTTTAGGGAAATTTAAGTCTGTGCCTTCTAAACGTCATAAAAATTAGTATTTTCATGCAAAGTACCACATATTTACCCTTGGCGGAAACTACATCAAAGCAGCTATAAAATGACACCACAATTTTAACAATCGGATAGAAATTGCGGGCACAGTAAGCGACCAAACCTGGAAATCTGCTCGAAAAGTGCACGTGTTCTAGAAACAGCCATTTCTACGCCTCCTACACGCTAGATAATTTGCCTAAAACATTTTCCGACCACCAAAACACTAGCTTGGGTTAAGCCTTTAAATTAAATCGTAAAAACGCGGAATTCGCACGTTTAAGGGGAGAAAAAGCAATTTGAAGTTTTGGGGGGGTGACACATGGAAAATTGGGATTTTTTGCACTTCCAACCATTAAAACCGCCCTTAAACTTTTCCAAAGTACCACAAATTTATACTTTTTGGAAAATTCAGACGCTGATCTATCTATTAAGACTAAAATATTGCAAATCGGTTGGGAAATGTAGGTACAGTAACGCCATAAAGGGAAAAAGTTCCCAAAACCTGCCCCCCAAAAATATACTATCTTGCTTATTAGACCACTTAGAAGAATAACTTTTATTTTAATTTGTTTGTTTCCGCTCATGTATTGATTTTAAAGAGTGAAAAAAATTTTCTATTGTACACGTGGATTTTTATACAGAAAAGTTTGTTTTTTCGCTTTACTCCTATTTGAACCCTCATAAAAATTAGTTTATTTGTAAATATTGCTACAAATTTATATTTATCGTAGAGAATACACCGACAGCTAGAAAATGAGACCAAAATTTTGACAATCGGGTGAAAATTGTGGGTACAGTGAGCGATCAAAGCGAGAGATCTGCCAGGGAAATTGACGTGTTTTAGGGAAATTTAAGTCTGTGCCTTCTAAACGTCATAAAAATTAGTATTTTCATGCAAAGTACCACATATTTACCCTTGGCGGAAACTACATCAAAGCAGCTATAAAATGACACCACAATTTTAACAATCGGATAGAAATTGCGGGCACAGTAAGCGACCAAACCTGGAAATCTGCTCGAAAAGTGCACGTGTTCTAGAAACAGCCATTTCTACGCCTCCTACACGCTAGATAATTTGCCTAAAACATTTTCCGACCACCAAAATACTAGTTTGGGTTAAGCCTTTAAATTAAATCGTAAAAACGCGGAATTCGCACGTTTAAGGGGAGAAAAAGCAATTTGAAGTTTTGGGGGGGTGACACATGGAAAATTGGGATTTTTTGCACTTCCAACCATTAAAACCGCCCTTAAACTTTTCCAAAGTACAACAAATTTATACTTTTTGGAAAATTCAGACGCTGATCTATCTATTAAGACTAAAATATTGCAAATCGGTTGGGAAATGTAGGTACAGTAACGCCATAAAGGGAAAAAGTTCCCAAAACCTGCCCCCCAAAAAAATACTATCTTGCTTATTAGACCACTTAGAAGAATAACTTTTATTTTAATTTGTTTGTTTCCGCTCATGTATTGATTTTAAAGAGTGAAAAAAATTTTCTATTGTACACGTGGATTTTTATACAGAAAAGTTTGTTTTTTCGCTTTACTCCTATTTGAACCCTCATAAAAATTAGTTTATTTGTAAATATTGCTACAAATTTATATTTATCGTAGAGAATACACCGACAGCTAGAAAATGAGACCAAAATTTTGACAATCGGGTGAAAATTGTGGGTACAGTGAGCGATCAAAGCGAGAGATCTGCCAGGGAAATTGACGTGTTTTAGGGAAATTTAAGTCTGTGCCTTCTAAACGTCATAAAAATTAGTATTTTCATGCAAAGTACCACATATTTACCCTTGGCGGAAACTACATCAAAGCAGCTATAAAATGACACCACAATTTTAACAATCGGATAGAAATTGCGGGCACAGTAAGCGACCAAACCTGGAAATCTGCTCGAAAAGTGCACGTGTTCTAGAAACAGCCATTTCTACGCCTCCTACACGCTAGATAATTTGCCTAAAACATTTTCCGACCACCAAAACACTAGTTTGGGTTAAGCCTTTAAATTAAATCGTAAAAACGCGGAATTCGCACGTTTAAGGGGAGAAAAAGCAATTTGAAGTTTTGGGGGGGTGACACATGGAAAATTGGGATTTTTTGCACTTCCAACCATTAAAACCGCCCTTAAACTTTTCCAAAGTACCACAAATTTATACTTTTTGGAAAATTCAGACGCTGATCTATCTATTAAGACTAAAATATTGCAAATCGGTTGGGAAATGTAGGTACAGTAACGCCATAAAGGGAAAAAGTTCCCAAAACCTGCCCCCCAAAAATATACTATCTTGCTTATTAGACCACTTAGAAGAATAACTTTTATTTTAATTTGTTTGTTTCCGCTCATGTATTGATTTTAAAGAGTGAAAAAAATTTTCTATTGTACACGTGGATTTTTATACAGAAAAGTTTGTTTTTTCGCTTTACTCCTATTTGAACCCTCATAAAAATTAGTTTATTTGTAAATATTGCTACAAATTTATATTTATCGTAGAGAATACACCGACAGCTAGAAAATGAGACCAAAATTTTGACAATCGGGTGAAAATTGTGGGTACAGTGAGCGATCAAAGCGAGAGATCTGCCAGGGAAATTGACGTGTTTTAGGGAAATTTAAGTCTGTGCCTTCTAAACGTCATAAAAATTAGTATTTTCATGCAAAGTACCACATATTTACCCTTGGCGGAAACTACATCAAAGCAGCTATAAAATGACACCACAATTTTAACAATCGGATAGAAATTGCGGGCACAGTAAGCGACCAAACCTGGAAATCTGCTCGAAAAGTGCACGTGTTCTAGAAACAGCCATTTCTACGCCTCCTACACGCTAGATAATTTGCCTAAAACATTTTCCGACCACCAAAACACTAGCTTGGGTTAAGCCTTTAAATTAAATCGTAAAAACGCGGAATTCGCACGTTTAAGGGGAGAAAAAGCAATTTGAAGTTTTGGGGGGGTGACACATGGAAAATTGGGATTTTTTGCACTTCCAACCATTAAAACCGCCCTTAAACTTTTCCAAAGTACCACAAATTTATACTTTTTGGAAAATTCAGACGCTGATCTATCTATTAAGACTAAAATATTGCAAATCGGTTGGGAAATGTAGGTACAGTAACGCCATAAAGGGAAAAAGTTCCCAAAACCTGCCCCCCAAAAATATACTATCTTGCTTATTAGACCACTTAGAAGAATAACTTTTATTTTAATTTGTTTGTTTCCGCTCATGTATTGATTTTAAAGAGTGAAAAAAATTTTCTATTGTACACGTGGATTTTTATACAGAAAAGTTTGTTTTTTCGCTTTACTCCTATTTGAACCCTCATAAAAATTAGTTTATTTGTAAATATTGCTACAAATTTATATTTATCGTAGAGAATACACCGACAGCTAGAAAATGAGACCAAAATTTTGACAATCGGGTGAAAATTGTGGGTACAGTGAGCGATCAAAGCGAGAGATCTGCCAGGGAAATTGACGTGTTTTAGGGAAATTTAAGTCTGTGCCTTCTAAACGTCATAAAAATTAGTATTTTCATGCAAAGTACCACATATTTACCCTTCGCGGAAACTACATCAAAGCAGCTATAAAATGACACCACAATTTTAACAATCGGATAGAAATTGCGGGCACAGTAAGCGACCAAACCTGGAAATCTGCTCGAAAAGTGCACGTGTTCTAGAAACAGCCATTTCTACGCCTCCTACACGCTAGATAATTTGCCTAAAACATTTTCCGACCACCAAAACACTAGTTTCGGTTAAGCCTTTAAATTAAATCGTAAAAACGCGGAATTCGCACGTTTAAGGGGAGAAAAAGCAATTTGAAGTTTTGGGGGGGTGACACATGGAAAATTGGAATTTTTTGCACTTCCAACCATTAAAACCGCCCTTAAACTTTTCCAAAGTACCACAAATTTATACTTTTTGGAAAATTCAGACGCTGATCTATCTATTAAGACTAAAATATTGCAAATCGGTTGGGAAATGTAGGTACAGTAACGCCATAAAGGGAAAAAGTTCCCAAAACCTGCCCCCCAAAAAAATACTATCTTGCTTATTAGACCACTTAGAAGAATAACTTTTATTTTAATTTGTTTGTTTCCGCTCATGTATTGATTTTAAAGAGTGAAAAAAATTTTCTATTGTACACGTGGATTTTTATACAGAAAAGTTTGTTTTTTCGCTTTACTCCTATTTGAACCCTCATAAAAATTAGTTTATTTGTAAATATTGCTACAAATTTATATTTATCGTAGAGAATACACCGACAGCTAGAAAATGAGACCAAAATTTTGACAATCGGGTGAAAATTGTGGGTACAGTGAGCGATCAAAGCGAGAGATCTGCCAGGGAAATTGACGTGTTTTAGGGAAATTTAAGTCTGTGCCTTCTAAACGTCATAAAAATTAGTATTTTCATGCAAAGTACCACATATTTACCCTTCGCGGAAACTACATCAAAGCAGCTATAAAATGACACCACAATTTTAACAATCGGATAGAAATTGCGGGCACAGTAAGCGACCAAACCTGGAAATCTGCTCGAAAAGTGCACGTGTTCTAGAAACAGCCATTTCTACGCCTCCTACACGCTAGATAATTTGCCTAAAACATTTTCCGACCACCAAAACACTAGTTTCGGTTAAGCCTTTAAATTAAATCGTAAAAACGCGGAATTCGCACGTTTAAGGGGAGAAAAAGCAATTTGAAGTTTTGGGGGGGTGACACATGGAAAATTGGAATTTTTTGCACTTCCAACCATTAAAACCGCCCTTAAACTTTTCCAAAGTACCACAAATTTATACTTTTTGGAAAATTCAGACGCTGATCTATCTATTAAGACTAAAATATTGCAAATCGGTTGGGAAATGTAGGTACAGTAACGCCATAAAGGGAAAAAGTTCCCAAAACCTGCCCCCCAAAAAAATACTATCTTGCTTATTAGACCACTTAGAAGAATAACTTTTATTTTAATTTGTTTGTTTCCGCTCATGTATTGATTTTAAAGAGTGAAAAAAATTTTCTATTGTACACGTGGATTTTTATACAGAAAAGTTTGTTTTTTCGCTTTACTCCTATTTGAACCCTCATAAAAATTAGTTTATTTGTAAATATTGCTACAAATTTATATTTATCGTAGAGAATACACCGACAGCTAGAAAATGAGACCAAAATTTTGACAATCGGGTGAAAATTGTGGGTACAGTGAGCAATCAAAGCGAGAGATCTGCCAGGGAAATTAACGTGTTTTAGGGAAATTTAAGTCTGTGCCTTCTAAACGTCATAAAAACTAGTATTTTCATGCAAAGTACCACATATTTACCCTTGGCGGAAACTACATCAAAGCAGCTATAAAATGACACCACAATTTTAACAATCGGATAGAAATTGCGGGCACAGTAAGCGACCAAACCTGGAAATCTGCTCGAAAAGTGCACGTGTTCTAGAAACAGCCATTTCTACGCCTCCTACACGCTAGATAATTTGCCTAAAACATTTTCCGACCACCAAAACACTAGTTTGGGTTAAGCCTTTAAATTAAATCGTAAAAACGCGGAATTCGCACGTTTAAGGGGAGAAAAAGCAATTTGAAGTTTTGGGGGGGTGACACATGGAAAATTGGGATTTTTTGCACTTCCAACCATTAAAACCGCCCTTAAACTTTTCCAAAGTACCACAAATTTATACTTTTTGGAAAATTCAGACGCTGATCTATCTATTAAGACTAAAATATTGCAAATCGGTTGGGAAATGTAGGTACAGTAACGCCATAAAGGGAAAAAGTTCCCAAAACCTGCCCCCCCAAAAAATACTATCTTGCTTATTAGACCACTTAGAAGAATAACTTTTATTTTAATTTGTTTGTTTCCGCTCATGTATTGATTTTAAAGAGTGAAAAAAATTTTCTATTGTACACGTGGATTTTTATACAGAAAAGTTTGTTTTTTTCGCTTTACTCCTATTTGAACCCTCATAAAAATTAGTTTATTTGTAAATATTGCTACAAATTTATATTTATCGTAGAGAATACACCGACAGCTAGAAAATGAGACCAAAATTTTGACAATCGGGTGAAAATTGTGGGTACAGTGAGCGATCAAAGCGAGAGATCTGCCAGGGAAATTGACGTGTTTTAGGGAAATTTAAGTCTGTGCCTTCTAAACGTCATAAAAATTAGTATTTTCATGCAAAGTACCACATATTTACCCTTGGCGGAAACTACATCAAAGCAGCTATAAAATGACACCACAATTTTAACAATCGGATAGAAATTGCGGGCACAGTAAGCGACCAAACCTGGAAATCTGCTCGAAAAGTGCACGTGTTCTAGAAACAGCCATTTCTACGCCTCCTACACGCTAGATAATTTGCCTAAAACATTTTCCGACCACCAAAACACTAGTTTGGGTTAAGCCTTTAAATTAAATCGTAAAAACGCGGAATTCGCACGTTTAAGGGGAGAAAAAGCAATTTGAAGTTTTGGGGGGGTGACACATGGAAAATTGGGATTTTTTGCACTTCCAACCATTAAAACCGCCCTTAAACTTTTCCAAAGTACCACAAATTTATACTTTTTGGAAAATTCAGACGCTGATCTATCTATTAAGACTAAAATATTGCAAATCGGTTGGGAAATGTAGGTACAGTAACGCCATAAAGGGAAAAAGTTCCCAAAACCTGCCCCCCCAAAAAATACTATCTTGCTTATTAGACCACTTAGAAGAATAACTTTTATTTTAATTTGTTTGTTTCCGCTCATGTATTGATTTTAAAGAGTGAAAAAAATTTTCTATTGTACACGTGGATTTTTATACAGAAAAGTTTGTTTTTTCGCTTTACTCCTATTTGAACCCTCATAAAAATTAGTTTATTTGTAAATATTGCTACAAATTTATATTTATCGTAGAGAATACACCGACAGCTAGAAAATGAGACCAAAATTTTGACAATCGGGTGAAAATTGTGGGTACAGTGAGCGATCAAAGCGAGAGATCTGCCAGGGAAATTGACGTGTTTTAGGGAAATTTAAGTCTGTGCCTTCTAAACGTCATAAAAATTAGTATTTTCATGCAAAGTACCACATATTTACCCTTGGCGGAAACTACATCAAAGCAGCTATAAAATGACACCACAATTTTAACAATCGGATAGAAATTGCGGGCACAGTAAGCGACCAAACCTGGAAATCTGCTCGAAAAGTGCACGTGTTCTAGAAACAGCCATTTCTACGCCTCCTACACGCTAGATAATTTGCCTAAAACATTTTCCGACCACCAAAACACTAGTTTGGGTTAAGCCTTTAAATTAAATCGTAAAAACGCGGAATTCGCACGTTTAAGGGGAGAAAAAGCAATTTGAAGTTTTGGGGGGGTGACACATGGAAAATTGGGATTTTTTGCACTTCCAACCATTAAAACCGCCCTTAAACTTTTCCAAAGTACCACAAATTTATACTTTTTGGAAAATTCAGACGCTGATCTATCTATTAAGACTAAAATATTGCAAATCGGTTGGGAAATGTAGGTACAGTAACGCCATAAAGGGAAAAAGTTCCCAAAACCTGCCCCCCAAAAAAATACTATCTTGCTTATTAGACCACTTAGAAGAATAACTTTTATTTTAATTTGTTTGTTTCCGCTCATGTATTGATTTTAAAGAGTGAAAAAAATTTTCTATTGTACACGTGGATTTTTATACAGAAAAGTTTGTTTTTTCGCTTTACTCCTATTTGAACCCTCATAAAAATTAGTTTATTTGTAAATATTGCTACAAATTTATATTTATCGTAGAGAATACACCGACAGCTAGAAAATGAGACCAAAATTTTGACAATCGGGTGAAAATTGTGGGTACAGTGAGCGATCAAAGCGAGAGATCTGCCAGGGAAATTGACGTGTTTTAGGGAAATTTAAGTCTGTGCCTTCTAAACGTCATAAAAATTAGTATTTTCATGCAAAGTACCACATATTTACCCTTGGCGGAAACTACATCAAAGCAGCTATAAAATGACACCACAATTTTAACAATCGGATAGAAATTGCGGGCACAGTAAGCGACCAAACCTGGAAATCTGCTCGAAAAGTGCACGTGTTCTAGAAACAGCCATTTCTACGCCTCCTACACGCTAGATAATTTGCCTAAAACATTTTCCGACCACCAAAACACTAGCTTGGGTTAAGCCTTTAAATTAAATCGTAAAAACGCGGAATTCGCACGTTTAAGGGGAGAAAAAGCAATTTGAAGTTTTGGGGGGGTGACACATGGAAAATTGGGATTTTTTGCACTTCCAACCATTAAAACCGCCCTTAAACTTTTCCAAAGTACCACAAATTTATACTTTTTGGAAAATTCAGACGCTGATCTATCTATTAAGACTAAAATATTGCAAATCGGTTGGGAAATGTAGGTACAGTAACGCCATAAAGGGAAAAAGTTCCCAAAACCTGCCCCCCAAAAAAATACTATCTTGCTTATTAGACCACTTAGAAGAATAACTTTTATTTTAATTTGTTTGTTTCCGCTCATGTATTGATTTTAAAGAGTGAAAAAAATTTTCTATTGTACACGTGGATTTTTATACAGAAAAGTTTGTTTTTTCGCTTTACTCCTATTTGAACCCTCATAAAAATTAGTTTATTTGTAAATATTGCTACAAATTTATATTTATCGTAGAGAATACACCGACAGCTAGAAAATGAGACCAAAATTTTGACAATCGGGTGAAAATTGTGGGTACAGTGAGCGATCAAAGCGAGAGATCTGCCAGGGAAATTGACGTGTTTTAGGGAAATTTAAGTCTGTGCCTTCTAAACGTCATAAAAATTAGTATTTTCATGCAAAGTACCACATATTTACCCTTGGCGGAAACTACATCAAAGCAGCTATAAAATGACACCACAATTTTAACAATCGGATAGAAATTGCGGGCACAGTAAGCGACCAAACCTGGAAATCTGCTCGAAAAGTGCACGTGTTCTAGAAACAGCCATTTCTACGCCTCCTACACGCTAGATAATTTGCCTAAAACATTTTCCGACCACCAAAACACTAGTTTGGGTTAAGCCTTTAAATTAAATCGTAAAAACGCGGAATTCGCACGTTTAAGGGGAGAAAAAGCAATTTGAAGTTTTGGGGGGGTGACACATGGAAAATTGGGATTTTTTGCACTTCCAACCATTAAAACCGCCCTTAAACTTTTCCAAAGTACCACAAATTTATACTTTTTGGAAAATTCAGACGCTGATCTATCTATTAAGACTAAAATATTGCAAATCGGTTGGGAAATGTAGGTACAGTAACGCCATAAAGGGAAAAAGTTCCCAAAACCTGCCCCCCAAAAATATACTATCTTGCTTATTAGACCACTTAGAAGAATAACTTTTATTTTAATTTGTTTGTTTCCGCTCATGTATTGATTTTAAAGAGTGAAAAAAATTTTCTATTGTACACGTGGATTTTTATACAGAAAAGTTTGTTTTTTCGCTTTACTCCTATTTGAACCCTCATAAAAATTAGTTTATTTGTAAATATTGCTACAAATTTATATTTATCGTAGAGAATACACCGACAGCTAGAAAATGAGACCAAAATTTTGACAATCGGGTGAAAATTGTGGGTACAGTGAGCGATCAAAGCGAGAGATCTGCCAGGGAAATTGACGTGTTTTAGGGAAATTTAAGTCTGTGCCTTCTAAACGTCATAAAAATTAGTATTTTCATGCAAAGTACCACATATTTACCCTTGGCGGAAACTACATCAAAGCAGCTATAAAATGACACCACAATTTTAACAATCGGATAGAAATTGCGGGCACAGTAAGCGACCAAACCTGGAAATCTGCTCGAAAAGTGCACGTGTTCTAGAAACAGCCATTTCTACGCCTCCTACACGCTAGATAATTTGCCTAAAACATTTTCCGACCACCAAAACACTAGCTTGGGTTAAGCCTTTAAATTAAATCGTAAAAACGCGGAATTCGCACGTTTAAGGGGAGAAAAAGCAATTTGAAGTTTTGGGGGGGTGACACATGGAAAATTGGGATTTTTTGCACTTCCAACCATTAAAACCGCCCTTAAACTTTTCCAAAGTACCACAAATTTATACTTTTTGGAAAATTCAGACGCTGATCTATCTATTAAGACTAAAATATTGCAAATCGGTTGGGAAATGTAGGTACAGTAACGCCATAAAGGGAAAAAGTTCCCAAAACCTGCCCCCCAAAAATATACTATCTTGCTTATTAGACCACTTAGAAGAATAACTTTTATTTTAATTTGTTTGTTTCCGCTCATGTATTGATTTTAAAGAGTGAAAAAAATTTTCTATTGTACACGTGGATTTTTATACAGAAAAGTTTGTTTTTTCGCTTTACTCCTATTTGAACCCTCATAAAAATTAGTTTATTTGTAAATATTGCTACAAATTTATATTTATCGTAGAGAATACACCGACAGCTAGAAAATGAGACCAAAATTTTGACAATCGGGTGAAAATTGTGGGTACAGTGAGCGATCAAAGCGAGAGATCTGCCAGGGAAATTGACGTGTTTTAGGGAAATTTAAGTCTGTGCCTTCTAAACGTCATAAAAATTAGTATTTTCATGCAAAGTACCACATATTTACCCTTCGCGGAAACTACATCAAAGCAGCTATAAAATGACACCACAATTTTAACAATCGGATAGAAATTGCGGGCACAGTAAGCGACCAAACCTGGAAATCTGCTCGAAAAGTGCACGTGTTCTAGAAACAGCCATTTCTACGCCTCCTACACGCTAGATAATTTGCCTAAAACATTTTCCGACCACCAAAACACTAGTTTCGGTTAAGCCTTTAAATTAAATCGTAAAAACGCGGAATTCGCACGTTTAAGGGGAGAAAAAGCAATTTGAAGTTTTGGGGGGGTGACACATGGAAAATTGGAATTTTTTGCACTTCCAACCATTAAAACCGCCCTTAAACTTTTCCAAAGTACCACAAATTTATACTTTTTGGAAAATTCAGACGCTGATCTATCTATTAAGACTAAAATATTGCAAATCGGTTGGGAAATGTAGGTACAGTAACGCCATAAAGGGAAAAAGTTCCCAAAACCTGCCCCCCAAAAAAATACTATCTTGCTTATTAGACCACTTAGAAGAATAACTTTTATTTTAATTTGTTTGTTTCCGCTCATGTATTGATTTTAAAGAGTGAAAAAAATTTTCTATTGTACACGTGGATTTTTATACAGAAAAGTTTGTTTTTTCGCTTTACTCCTATTTGAACCCTCATAAAAATTAGTTTATTTGTAAATATTGCTACAAATTTATATTTATCGTAGAGAATACACCGACAGCTAGAAAATGAGACCAAAATTTTGACAATCGGGTGAAAATTGTGGGTACAGTGAGCGATCAAAGCGAGAGATCTGCCAGGGAAATTGACGTGTTTTAGGGAAATTTAAGTCTGTGCCTTCTAAACGTCATAAAAATTAGTATTTTCATGCAAAGTACCACATATTTACCCTTCGCGGAAACTACATCAAAGCAGCTATAAAATGACACCACAATTTTAACAATCGGATAGAAATTGCGGGCACAGTAAGCGACCAAACCTGGAAATCTGCTCGAAAAGTGCACGTGTTCTAGAAACAGCCATTTCTACGCCTCCTACACGCTAGATAATTTGCCTAAAACATTTTCCGACCACCAAAACACTAGTTTCGGTTAAGCCTTTAAATTAAATCGTAAAAACGCGGAATTCGCACGTTTAAGGGGAGAAAAAGCAATTTGAAGTTTTGGGGGGGTGACACATGGAAAATTGGAATTTTTTGCACTTCCAACCATTAAAACCGCCCTTAAACTTTTCCAAAGTACCACAAATTTATACTTTTTGGAAAATTCAGACGCTGATCTATCTATTAAGACTAAAATATTGCAAATCGGTTGGGAAATGTAGGTACAGTAACGCCATAAAGGGAAAAAGTTCCCAAAACCTGCCCCCCAAAAAAATACTATCTTGCTTATTAGACCACTTAGAAGAATAACTTTTATTTTAATTTGTTTGTTTCCGCTCATGTATTGATTTTAAAGAGTGAAAAAAATTTTCTATTGTACACGTGGATTTTTATACAGAAAAGTTTGTTTTTTCGCTTTACTCCTATTTGAACCCTCATAAAAATTAGTTTATTTGTAAATATTGCTACAAATTTATATTTATCGTAGAGAATACACCGACAGCTAGAAAATGAGACCAAAATTTTGACAATCGGGTGAAAATTGTGGGTACAGTGAGCAATCAAAGCGAGAGATCTGCCAGGGAAATTAACGTGTTTTAGGGAAATTTAAGTCTGTGCCTTCTAAACGTCATAAAAATTAGTATTTTCATGCAAAGTACCACATATTTACCCTTGGCGGAAACTACATCAAAGCAGCTATAAAATGACACCACAATTTTAACAATCGGATAGAAATTGCGGGCACAGTAAGCGACCAAACCTGGAAATCTGCTCGAAAAGTGCACGTGTTCTAGAAACAGCCATTTCTACGCCTCCTACACGCTAGATAATTTGCCTAAAACATTTTCCGACCACCAAAACACTAGTTTGGGTTAAGCCTTTAAATTAAATCGTAAAAACGCGGAATTCGCACGTTTAAGGGGAGAAAAAGCAATTTGAAGTTTTGGGGGGGTGACACATGGAAAATTGGGATTTTTTGCACTTCCAACCATTAAAACCGCCCTTAAACTTTTCCAAAGTACCACAAATTTATACTTTTTGGAAAATTCAGACGCTGATCTATCTATTAAGACTAAAATATTGCAAATCGGTTGGGAAATGTAGGTACAGTAACGCCATAAAGGGAAAAAGTTCCCAAAACCTGCCCCCCCAAAAAATACTATCTTGCTTATTAGACCACTTAGAAGAATAACTTTTATTTTAATTTGTTTGTTTCCGCTCATGTATTGATTTTAAAGAGTGAAAAAAATTTTCTATTGTACACGTGGATTTTTATACAGAAAAGTTTGTTTTTTCGCTTTACTCCTATTTGAACCCTCATAAAAATTAGTTTATTTGTAAATATTGCTACAAATTTATATTTATCGTAGAGAATACACCGACAGCTAGAAAATGAGACCAAAATTTTGACAATCGGGTGAAAATTGTGGGTACAGTGAGCGATCAAAGCGAGAGATCTGCCAGGGAAATTGACGTGTTTTAGGGAAATTTAAGTCTGTGCCTTCTAAACGTCATAAAAATTAGTATTTTCATGCAAAGTACCACATATTTACCCTTGGCGGAAACTACATCAAAGCAGCTATAAAATGACACCACAATTTTAACAATCGGATAGAAATTGCGGGCACAGTAAGCGACCAAACCTGGAAATCTGCTCGAAAAGTGCACGTGTTCTAGAAACAGCCATTTCTACGCCTCCTACACGCTAGATAATTTGCCTAAAACATTTTCCGACCACCAAAACACTAGTTTGGGTTAAGCCTTTAAATTAAATCGTAAAAACGCGGAATTCGCACGTTTAAGGGGAGAAAAAGCAATTTGAAGTTTTGGGGGGGTGACACATGGAAAATTGGGATTTTTTGCACTTCCAACCATTAAAACCGCCCTTAAACTTTTCCAAAGTACCACAAATTTATACTTTTTGGAAAATTCAGACGCTGATCTATCTATTAAGACTAAAATATTGCAAATCGGTTGGGAAATGTAGGTACAGTAACGCCATAAAGGGAAAAAGTTCCCAAAACCTGCCCCCCAAAAAAATACTATCTTGCTTATTAGACCACTTAGAAGAATAACTTTTATTTTAATTTGTTTGTTTCCGCTCATGTATTGATTTTAAAGAGTGAAAAAAATTTTCTATTGTACACGTGGATTTTTATACAGAAAAGTTTGTTTTTTCGCTTTACTCCTATTTGAACCCTCATAAAAATTATTTTATTTGTAAATATTGCTACAAATTTATATTTATCGTAGAGAATACACCGACAGCTAGAAAATGAGACCAAAATTTTGACAATCGGGTGAAAATTGTGGGTACAGTGAGCGATCAAAGCGAGAGATCTGCCAGGGAAATTGACGTGTTTTAGGGAAATTTAAGTCTGTGCCTTCTAAACGTCATAAAAATTAGTATTTTCATGCAAAGTACCACATATTTACCCTTGGCGGAAACTACATCAAAGCAGCTATAAAATGACACCACAATTTTAACAATCGGATAGAAATTGCGGGCACAGTAAGCGACCAAACCTGGAAATCTGCTCGAAAAGTGCACGTGTTCTAGAAACAGCCATTTCTACGCCTCCTACACGCTAGATAATTTGCCTAAAACATTTTCCGACCACCAAAACACTAGTTTGGGTTAAGCCTTTAAATTAAATCGTAAAAACGCGGAATTCGCACGTTTAAGGGGAGAAAAAGCAATTTGAAGTTTTGGGGGGGTGACACATGGAAAATTGGGATTTTTTGCACTTCCAACCATTAAAACCGCCCTTAAACTTTTCCAAAGTACCACAAATTTATACTTTTTGGAAAATTCAGACGCTGATCTATCTATTAAGACTAAAATATTGCAAATCGGTTGGGAAATGTAGGTACAGTAACGCCATAAAGGGAAAAAGTTCCCAAAACCTGCCCCCCAAAAAAATACTATCTTGCTTATTAGACCACTTAGAAGAATAACTTTTATTTTAATTTGTTTGTTTCCGCTCATGTATTGATTTTAAAGAGTGAAAAAAATTTTCTATTGTACACGTGGATTTTTATACAGAAAAGTTTGTTTTTTCGCTTTACTCCTATTTGAACCCTCATAAAAATTAGTTTATTTGTAAATATTGCTACAAATTTATATTTATCGTAGAGAATACACCGACAGCTAGAAAATGAGACCAAAATTTTGACAATCGGGTGAAAATTGTGGGTACAGTGAGCGATCAAAGCGAGAGATCTGCCAGGGAAATTGACTTGTTTTAGGGAAATTTAAGTCTGTGCCTTCTAAACGTCATAAAAATTAGTATTTTCATGCAAAGTACCACATATTTACCCTTGGCGGAAACTACATCAAAGCAGCTATAAAATGACACCACAATTTTAACAATCGGATAGAAATTGCGGGCACAGTAAGCGACCAAACCTGGAAATCTGCTCGAAAAGTGCACGTGTTCTAGAAACAGCCATTTCTACGCCTCCTACACGCTAGATAATTTGCCTAAAACATTTTCCGACCACCAAAACACTAGTTTGGGTTAAGCCTTTAAATTAAATCGTAAAAACGCGGAATTCGCACGTTTAAGGGGAGAAAAAGCAATTTGAAGTTTTGGGGGGGTGACACATGGAAAATTGGGATTTTTTGCACTTCCAACCATTAAAACCGCCCTTAAACTTTTCCAAAGTACCACAAATTTATACTTTTTGGAAAATTCAGACGCTGATCTATCTATTAAGACTAAAATATTGCAAATCGGTTGGGAAATGTAGGTACAGTAACGCCATAAAGGGAAAAAGTTCCCAAAACCTGCCCCCCAAAAAAATACTATCTTGCTTATTAGACCACTTAGAAAAAAAAAGTTCCCAAAACCTGCCCCCCAAAAAAATACTATCTTGCTTATTAGACCACTTAGAAGAATAACTTTTATTTTAATTTGTTTGTTTCCGCTCACGTATTGATTTTAAAGAGTGAAAAAAATTTTCTATTGTACACGGGATTTTTATACAGAAAAGTTTGTTTTTTCGCTTTACTCCTATTTGAACCCTCATAAAAATTAGTTTATTTGTAAATATTGCTACAAATTTATATTTATCGTAGAGAATACACCGACAGCTAGAAAATGAGACCAAAATTTTGACAATCGGGTGAAAATTGTGGGTACAGTGAGCGATCAAAGCGAGAGATCTGCCAGGGAAATTGACGTGTTTTAGGGAAATTTAAGTCTGTGCCTTCTAAACGTCATAAAAATTAGTATTTTCATGCAAAGTACCACATATTTACCCTTGGCGGAAACTACATCAAAGCAGCTATAAAATGACACCACAATTTTAACAATCGGATAGAAATTGCGGGCACAGTACGCGACCAAACCTGGAAATCTGCTCGAAAAGTGCACGTGTTCTAGAAACAGCCATTTCTACGCCTCCTACACGCTAGATAATTTGCCTAAAACATTTTCCGACCACCAAAACACTAGTTTGGGTTAAGCCTTTAAATTAAATCGTAAAAACGCGGAATTTGCACGTTTAAGGGGAGAAAAAGCAATTTGAAGTTTTGGGGGGGTGACACATGGAAAATTGGGATTTTTTGCACTTCCAACCATTAAAACCGCCCTTAAACTTTTCCAAAGTACCACAAATTTATACTTTTTGGAAAATTCAGACGCTGATCTATCTATTAAGACTAAAATATTGCAAATCGGTTGGGAAATGTAGGTACAGTAACGACATAAAGGGAAAAAGTTCCCAAAACCTGCCCCCCAAAAATATACTATCTTGCTTATTAGACCACTTAGAAGAATAACTTTTATTTTAATTTGTTTGTTTCCGCTCATGTATTGATTTTAAAGAGTGAAAAAAATTTTCTATTGTACACGTGGATTTTTATACAGAAAAGTTTGTTTTTTCGCTTTACTCCTATTTGAACCCTCATAAAAATTAGTTTATTTGTAAATATTGCTACAAATTTATATTCATCGTAGAGAATACACCGACAGCTAGAAAATGAGACCAAAATTTTGACAATCGGGTGAAAATTGTGGGTACAGTGAGCGATCAAAGCGAGAGATCTGCCAGGGAAATTGACGTGTTTTAGGGAAATTTAAGTCTGTGCCTTCTAAACGTCATAAAAATTAGTATTTTCATGCAAAGTACCACATATTTACCCTTGGCGGAAACTCCATCAAAGCAGCTATAAAATGACACCACAATTTTAACAATCGGATAGAAATTGCGGGCACAGTAAGCGACCAAACCTGGAAATCTGCTCGAAAAGTGCACGTGTTCTAGAAACAGCCATTTCTACGTCTCCTACACGCTAGATAATTTGCCTAAAACATTTTCCGACCACCAAAACACTAGTTTGGGTTAAGCCTTTAAATTAAATCGTAAAAACGCGGAATTCGCACGTTTAAGGGGAGAAAAAGCAATTTGAAGTTTTGGGGGGGTGACACATGGAAAATTGGGATTTTTTGCACTTCCAACCATTAAAACCGCCCTTAAACTTTTCCAAAGTACCACAAATTTATACTTTTTGGAAAATTCAGACGCTGATCTATCTATTAAGACTAAAATATTGCAAATCGGTTGGGAAATGTAGGTACAGTAACGCCATAAAGGGAAAAAGTTCCCAAAACCTGCCCCCCAAAAAAATACTATCTTGCTTATTAGACCACTTAGAAGAATAACTTTTATTTTAATTTGTTTGTTTCCGCTCATGTATTGATTTTAAAGAGTGAAAAAAATTTTCTATTGTACACGTGGATTTTTATACAGAAAAGTTTGTTTTTTCGCTTTACTCCTATTTGAACCCTCATAAAAATTAGTTTATTTGTAAATATTGCTACAAATTTATATTTATCGTAGAGAATACACCGACAGCTAGAAAATGAGACCAAAATTTTGACAATCGGGTGAAAATTGTGGGTACAGTGAGCGATCAAAGCGAGAGATCTGCCAGGGAAATTGACGTGTTTTAGGGCAATTTAAGTCTGTGCCTTCTAAACGTCATAAAAATTAGTATTTTCATGCAAAGTACCACATATTTACCCTTGGCGGAAACTACATCAAAGCAGCTATAAAATGACACCACAATTTTAACAATCGGATAGAAATTGCGGGCACAGTAAGCGACCAAACCTGGAAATCTGCTCGAAAAGTGCACGTGTTCTAGAAACAGCCATTTCTACGCCTCCTACACGCTAGATAATTTGCCTAAAACATTTTCCGACCACCAAAACACTAGTTTGGGTTAAGCCTTTAAATTAAATCGTAAAAACGCGGAATTCGCACGTTTAAGGGGAGAAAAAGCAATTTGAAGTTTTGGGGGGGTGACACATAGAAAATTGGGATTTTTTGCACTTCCAACCATTAAAACCGCCCTTAAACTTTTCCAAAGTACCACAAATTTATACTTTTTGGAAAATTCAGACGCTTATCTATCTATTAAGACTAAAATATTGCAAATCGGTTGGGAAATGTAGGTACAGTAACGCCATAAAGGGAAAAAGTTCCCAAAACCTGCCCCCCAAAAAAATACTATCTTGCTTATTAGACCACTTAGAAGAATAACTTTTATTTTAATTTGTTTGTTTCCGCTCATGTATTGATTTTAAAGAGTGAAAAAAATTTTCTATTGTACACGTGGATTTTTATACAGAAAAGTATGTTTTTTCGCTTTACTCCTATTTGAACCCTCATAAAAATTAGTTTATTTGTAAATATTGCTACAAATTTATATTTATCGTAGAGAATACACCGACAGCTAGAAAATGAGACCAAAATTTTGACAATCGGGTGAAAATTGTGGGTACAGTGAGCGATCAAAGCGAGAGATCTGCCAGGGAAATTGACGTGTTTTAGGGAAATTTAAGTCTGTGCCTTCTAAACGTCATAAAAATTAGTATTTTCATGCAAAGTACCACATATTTACCCTTGGCGGAAACTACATCAAAGCAGCTATAAAATGACACCACAATTTTAACAATCGGATAGAAATTGCGGGCACAGTAAGCGACCAAACCTGGAAATCTGCTCGAAAAGTGCACGTGTTCTAGAAACAGCCATTTCTACGCCTCCTACACGCTAGATAATTTGCCTAAAACATTTTCCGACCACCAAATCACTAGTTTGGGTTAAGCCTTTAAATTAAATCGTAAAAACGCGGAATTCGCACGTTTAAGGGGAGAAAAAGCAATTTGAAGTTTTGGGAGGGTGACACATGGAAAATTGGGATTTTTTGCACTTCCAACCATTAAAACCGCCCTTAAACTTTTCCAAAGTACCACAAATTTATACTTTTTGGAAAATTCAGACGCTGATCTATCTATTAAGACTAAAATATTGCAAATCGGTTGGGAAATGTAGGTACAGTAACGCCATAAAGGGAAAACGTTCCCAAAACCTGCCCCCCAAAAAAATACTATCTTGCTTATTAGACCACTTAGAAGAATAACTTTTATTTTAATTTGTTTGTTTCCGCTCATGTATTGATTTTAAAGAGTGAAAAAAATTTTCTATTGTACACGTGGATTTTTATACAGAAAAGTTTGTTTTTTCGCTTTACTCCTATTTGAACCCTCATAAAAATTAGTTTATTTGTAAATATTGCTACAAATTTATATTTATCGTAGAGAATACACCGACAGCTAGAAAATGAGACCAAAATTTTGACAATCGGGTGAAAATTGTGGGTACAGTGAGCGATCAAAGCGAGAGATCTGCCAGGGAAATTGACGTGTTTTAGGGAAATTTAAGTCTGTGCCTTCTAAACGTCATAAAAATTAGTATTTTCATGCAAAGTACCACATATTTACCCTTGGCGGAAACTACATCAAAGCAGCTATAAAATGACACCACAATTTTAACAATCGGATAGAAATTGCGGGCACAGTAAGCGACCAAACCTGGAAATCTGCTCGAAAAGTGCACGTGTTCTAGAAACAGCCATTTCTACGCCTCCTACACGCTAGATAATTTGCCTAAAACATTTTCCGACCACCAAAACACTAGTTTGGGTTAAGCCTTTAAATTAAATCGTAAAAACGCGGAATTCGCACGTTTAAGGGGAGAAAAAGCAATTTGAAGTTTTGGGGGGGTGACACATGGAAAATTGGGATTTTTTGCACTTCCAACCATTAAAACCGCCCTTAAACTTTTCCAAAGTCCCACAAATTTATACTTTTTGGAAAATTCAGACGCTGATCTATCTATTAAGACTAAAATATTGCAAATCGGTTGGGAAATGTAGGTACAGTAACGCCATAAAGGGAAAAAGTTCCCAAAACCTGCCCCCCAAAAATATACTATCTTGCTTATTAGACCACTTAGAAGAATAACTTTTATTTTAATTTGTTTGTTTCCGCTCATGTATTGATTTTAAAGAGTGAAAAAAAATTTCTATTGTACACGTGGATTTTTATACAGAAAAGTTTGTTTTTTCGCTTTACTCCTATTTGAACCCTCATAAAAATTAGTTTATTTGTAAATATTGCTACAAATTTATATTTATCGTAGAGAATACACCGACAGCTAGAAAATGAGACCAAAATTTTGACAATCGGGTGAAAATTGTGGGTACAGTGAGCGATCAAAGCGAGAGATCTGCCAGGGAAATTGACGTGTTTTAGGGAAATTTAAGTCTGTGCCTTCTAAACGTCATAAAAATTAGTATTTTCATGCAAAGTACCACATATTTACCCTTGGCGGAAACTACATCAAAGCAGCTATAAAATGACACCACAATTTTAACAATCGGATAGAAATTGCGGGCACAGTAAGCGACCAAACCTGGAAATCTGCTCGAAAAGTGCACGTGTTCTAGAAACAGCCATTTCTACGCCTCCTACACGCTAGATAATTTGCCTAAAACATTTTCCGACCACCAAAACACTAGTTTGAGTTAAGCCTTTAAATTAAATCGTAAAAACGCGGAATTCGCACGTTTAAGGGGAGAAAAAGCAATTTGAAGTTTTGGGGGGGTGACACATGGAAAATTGGGATTTTTTGCACTTCCAACCATTAAAACCGCCCTTAAACTTTTCCAAAGTACCACAAATTTATACTTTTTGGAAAATTCAGACGCTGATCTATCTATTAAGACTAAAATATTGCAAATCGGTTGGGAAATGTAGGTACAGTAACGCCATAAAGGGAAAAAGTTCCCAAAACCTGCCCCCCAAAAAAATACTATCTTGCTTATTAGACCACTTAGAAGAATAACTTTTATTTTAATTTGTTTGTTTCCGCTCATGTATTGATTTTAAAGAGTGAAAAAAATTTTCTATTGTACACGTGGATTTTTATACAGAAAAGTTTGTTTTTTCGCTTTACTCCTATTTGAACCCTCATAAAAATTAGTTTATTTGTAAATATTGCTACAAATTTATATTTATCGTAGAGAATACACCGACAGCTAGAAAATGAGACCAAAATTTTGACAATCGGGTGAAAATTGTGGGTACAGTGAGCGATCAAAGCGAGAGATCTGCCAGGGAAATTGACGTGTTTTAGGGAAATTTAAGTCTGTGCCTTCTAAACGTCATAAAAATTAGTATTTTCATGCAAAGTACCACATATTTACCCTTGGCGGAAACTACATCAAAGCAGCTATAAAATGACACCACAATTTTAACAATCGGATAGAAATTGCGGGCACAGTAAGCGACCAAACCTGGAAATCTGCTCGAAAAGTGCACGTGTTCTAGAAACAGCCATTTCTACGCCTCCTACACGCTAGATAATTTGCCTAAAACATTTTCCGACCACCAAAACACTAGTTTGGGTTAAGCCTTTAAATTAAATCGTAAAAACGCGGAATTCGCACGTTTAAGGGGAGAAAAAGCAATTTGAAGTTTTGGGGGGGTGACACATGGAAAATTGGGATTTTTTGCACTTCCAACCATTAAAACCGCCCTTAAACTTTTCCAAAGTACCACAAATTTATACTTTTTGGAAAATCCAGACGCTGATCTATCTATTAAGACTAAAATATTGCAAATCGGTTGGGAAATGTAGGTACAGTAACGCCATAAAGGGAAAAAGTTCCCAAAACCTGCCCCCCAAAAAAATACTATCTTGCTTATTAGACCACTTAGAAGAATAACTTTTATTTTAATTTGTTTGTTTCCGCTCATGTATTGATTTTAAAGAGTGAAAAAAATTTTCTATTGTACACGTGGATTTTTATACAGAAAAGTTTGTTTTTTCGCTTTACTCCTATTTGAACCCTCATAAAAATTAGTTTATTTGTAAATATTGCTACAAATTTATATTTATCGTAGAGAATACACCGACAGCTAGAAAATGAGACCAAAATTTTGACAATCGGGTGAAAATTGTGGGTACAGTGAGCGATCAAAGCGAGAGATCTGCCAGGGAAATTGACGTGTTTTAGGGCAATTTAAGTCTGTGCCTTCTAAACGTCATAAAAATTAGTATTTTCATGCAAAGTACCACATATTTACCCTTGGCGGAAACTACACCAAAGCAGCTATAAAATGACACCACAATTTTAACAATCGGATAGAAATTGCGGGCACAGTAAGCGACCAAACCTGGAAATCTGCTCGAAAAGTGCACGTGTTCTAGAAACAGCCATTTCTACGCCTCCTACACGCTAGATAATTTGCCTAAAACATTTTCCGACCACCAAAACACTAGTTTCGGTTAAGCCTTTAAATTAAATCGTAAAAACGCGGAATTTGCACGTTTAAGGGGAGAAAAAGCAATTTGAAGTTTTGGGGGGGTGACACATGGAAAATTGGGATTTTTTGCACTTCCAACCATTAAAACCGCCCTTAAACTTTTCCAAAGTACCACAAATTTATACTTTTTGGAAAATTCAGACGCTGATCTATCTATTAAGACTAAAATATTGCAAATCGGTTGGGAAATGTAGGTACAGTAACGCCATAAAGGGAAAAAGTTCCCAAAACCTGCCCCCCAAAAAAATACTATCTTGCTTATTAGACCACTTAGAAGAATAACTTTTATTTTAATTTGTTTGTTTCCGCTCATGTATTGATTTTAAAGAGTGAAAAAAATTTTCTATTGTACACGTGGATTTTTATACAGAAAAGTTTGTTTTTTCGCTTTACTCCTATTTGAACCCTCATAAAAATTAGTTTATTTGTAAATATTGCTACAAATTTATATTTATCGTAGAGAATACACCGACAGCTAGAAAATGAGACCAAAATTTTGACAATCGGGTGAAAATTGTGGGTACAGTGAGCGATCAAAGCGAGAGATCTGCCAGGGAAATTGACGTGTTTTAGGGAAATTTAAGTCTGTGCCTTCTAAACGTCATAAAAATTAGTATTTTCATGCAAAGTACCACATATTTACCCTTGGCGGAAACTACATCAAAGCAGCTATAAAATGACACCACAATTTTAACAATCGGATAGAAATTGCGGGCACAGTAAGCGACCAAACCTGGAAATCTGCTCGAAAAGTGCACGTGTTCTAGAAACAGCCATTTCTACGCCTCCTACACGCTAGATAATTTGCCTAAAACATTTTCCGACCACCAAAACACTAGCTTGGGTTAAGCCTTTAAATTAAATCGTAAAAACGCGGAATTCGCACGTTTAAGGGGAGAAAAAGCAATTTGAAGTTTTGGGGGGGTGACACATGGAAAATTGGGATTTTTTGCACTTCCAACCATTAAAACCGCCCTTAAACTTTTCCAAAGTACCACAAATTTATACTTTTTGGAAAATTCAGACGCTGATCTATCTATTAAGACTAAAATATTGCAAATCGGTTGGGAAATGTAGGTACAGTAACGCCATAAAGGGAAAAAGTTCCCAAAACCTGCCCCCCAAAAATATACTATCTTGCTTATTAGACCACTTAGAAGAATAACTTTTATTTTAATTTGTTTGTTTCCGCTCATGTATTGATTTTAAAGAGTGAAAAAAAATTTCTATTGTACACGTGGATTTTTATACAGAAAAGTTTGTTTTTTCGCTTTACTCCTATTTGAACCCTCATAAAAATTAGTTTATTTGTAAATATTGCTACAAATTTATATTTATCGTAGAGAATACACCGACAGCTAGAAAATGAGACCAAAATTTTGACAATCGGGTGAAAATTGTGGGTACAGTGAGCGATCAAAGCGAGAGATCTGCCAGGGAAATTGACGTGTTTTAGGGAAATTTAAGTCTGTGCCTTCTAAACGTCATAAAAATTAGTATTTTCATGCAAAGTACCACATATTTACCCTTGGCGGAAACTACATCAAAGCAGCTATAAAATGACACCACAATTTTAACAATCGGATAGAAATTGCGGGCACAGTAAGCGACCAAACCTGGAAATCTGCTCGAAAGTGCACGTGTTCTAGAAACAGCCATTTCTACGCCTCCTACACGCTAGATAATTTGCCTAAAACATTTTCCGACCACCAAAACACTAGTTTGGGTTAAGCCTTTAAATTAAATCGTAAAAACGCGGAATTCGCATGTTTAAGGGGAGAAAAAGCAATTTGAAGTTTTGGGGGGGTGACACATGGAAAATTGGGATTTTTTGCACTTCCAACCATTAAAACCGCCCTTAAACTTTTCCAAAGTACCACAAATTTATACTTTTTGGAAAATTCAGACGCTGATCTATCTATTAAGACTAAAATATTGCAAATCGGTTGGGAAATGTAGGTACAGTAACGCCATAAAGGGAAAAAGTTCCCAAAACCTGCCCCCCAAAAAAATACTATCTTGCTTATTAGACCACTTAGAAGAATAACTTTTATTTTAATTTGTTTGTTTCCGCTCATGTATTGATTTTAAAGAGTGAAAAAAATTTTCTATTGTACACGTGGATTTTTATACAGAAAAGTTTGTTTTTTCGCTTTACTCCTATTTGAACCCTCATAAAAATTAGTTTATTTGTAAATATTGCTACAAATTTATATTTATCGTAGAGAATACACCGACAGCTAGAAAATGAGACCAAAATTTTGACAATCGGGTGAAAATTGTGGGTACAGTGAGCGATCAAAGCGAGAGATCTGCCAGGGAAATTGACGTGTTTTAGGGAAATTTAAGTCTGTGCCTTCTAAACGTCATAAAAATTAGTATTTTCATGCAAAGTACCACATATTTACCCTTGGCGGAAACTACATCAAAGCAGCTATAAAATGACACCACAATTTTAACAATCGGATAGAAATTGCGGGCACAGTAAGCGACCAAACCTGGAAATCTGCTCGAAAAGTGCACGTGTTCTAGAAACAGCCATTTCTACGCCTCCTACACGCTAGATAATTTGCCTAAAACATTTTCCGACCACCAAAACACTAGTTTGGGTTAAGCCTTTAAATTAAATCGTAAAAACGCGGAATTCGCACGTTTAAGGGGAGAAAAAGCAATTTGAAGTTTTGGGGGGGTGACACATGGAAAATTGGGATTTTTTGCACTTCCAACCATTAAAACCGCCCTTAAACTTTTCCAAAGTACCACAAATTTATACTTTTTGGAAAATTCAGACGCTGATCTATCTATTAAGACTAAAATATTGCAAATCGGTTGGGAAATGTAGGTACAGTAACGCCATAAAGGGAAAAAGTTCCCAAAACCTGCCCCCCAAAAAAATACTATCTTGCTTATTAGACCACTTAGAAGAATAACTTTTATTTTAATTTGTTTGTTTCCGCTCATGTATTGATTTTAAAGAGTGAAAAAAATTTTCTATTGTACACGTGGATTTTTATACAGAAAAGTTTGTTTTTTCGCTTTACTCCTATTTGAACCCTCATAAAAATTAGTTTATTTGTAAATATTGCTACAAATTTATATTTATCGTAGAGAATACACCGACAGCTAGAAAATGAGACCAAAATTTTGACAATCGGGTGAAAATTGTGGGTACAGTGAGCGATCAAAGCGAGAGATCTGCCAGGGAAATTGACGTGTTTTAGGGAAATTTAAGTCTGTGCCTTCTAAACGTCATAAAAATTAGTATTTTCATGCAAAGTACCACATATTTACCCTTGGCGGAAACTACATCAAAGCAGCTATAAAATGACATCACAATTTTAACAATCGGATAGAAATTGCAGGCACAGTAAGCGACCAAACCTGGAAATCTGCTCGAAAAGTGCACGTGTTCTAGAAACAGCCATTTCTACGCCTCCTACACGCTAGATAATTTGCCTAAAACATTTTCCGACCACCAAAACACAAGTTTGGGTTAAGCCTTTAAATTAAATCGTAAAAACGCGGGATTCGCACGTTTAAGGGGAGAAAAAGCAATTTGAAGTTTTGGGGGGGTGACACATGGAAAATTGGGATTTTTTGCACTTCCAACCATTAAAACCGCCCTTAAACTTTTCCAAAGTACCACAAATTTATACTTTTTGGAAAATTCAGACGCTGATCTATCTATTAAGACTAAAATATTGCAAATCGGTTGGGAAATGTAGGTACAGTAACGCCATAAAGGGAAAAAGTTCCCAAAACCTGCCCCCCAAAAAAATACTATCTTGCTTATTAGACCACTTAGAAGAATAACTTTTATTTTAATTTGTTTGTTTCCGCTCATGTATTGATTTTAAAGAGTGAAAAAAATTTTCTATTGTACACGTGGATTTTTATACAGAAAAGTTTGTTTTTTCGCTTTACTCCTATTTGAACCCTCATAAAAATTAGTTTATTTGTAAATATTGCTACAAATTTATATTTATCGTAGAGAATACACCGACAGCTAGAAAATGAGACCAAAATTTTGACAATCGGGTGAAAATTGTGGGTACAGTGAGCGATCAAAGCGAGAGATCTGCCAGGGAAATTGACGTGTTTTAGGGAAATTTAAGTCTGTGCCTTCTAAACGTCATAAAAATTAGTATTTTCATGCAAAGTACCACATATTTACCCTTGGCGGAAACTACATCAAAGCAGCTATAAAATGACACCACAATTTTAACAATCGGATAGAAATTGCGGGCACAGTAAGCGACCAAACCTGGAAATCTGCTCGAAAAGTGCACGTGTTCTAGAAACAGCCATTTCTACGCCTCCTACACGCTAGATAATTTGCCTAAAACATTTTCCGACCACCAAAACACTAGTTTGGGTTAAGCCTTTAAATTAAATCGTAAAAACGCGGAATTCGCACGTTTAAGGGGAGAAAAAGCAATTTGAAGTTTTGGGGGGGTGACACATGGAAAATTGGGATTTTTTGCACTTCCAACCATTAAAACCGCCCTTAAACTTTTCCAAAGTACCACAAATTTATACTTTTTGGAAAATTCAGACGCTGATCTATCTATTAAGACTAAAATATTGCAAATCGGTTGGGAAATGTAGGTACAGTAACGCCATAAAGGGAAAAAGTTCCCAAAACCTGCCCCCCAAAAAAATACTATCTTGCTTATTAGACCACTTAGAAGAATAACTTTTATTTTAATTTGTTTGTTTCCGCTCATGTATTGATTTTAAAGAGTGAAAAAAATTTTCTATTGTACACGTGGATTTTTATACAGAAAAGTTTGTTTTTTCGCTTTACTCCTATTTGAACCCTCATAAAAATTAGTTTATTTGTAAATATTGCTACAAATTTATATTTATCGTAGAGAATACACCGACAGCTAGAAAATGAGACCAAAATTTTGACAATCGGGTGAAAATTGTGGGTACAGTGAGCGATCAAAGCGAGAGATCTGCCAGGGAAATTGACGTGTTTTAGGGAAATTTAAGTCTGTGCCTTCTAAACGTCATAAAAATTAGTATTTTCATGCAAAGTACCACATATTTACCCTTGGCGGAAACTACATCAAAGCAGCTATAAAATGACATCACAATTTTAACAATCGGATAGAAATTGCAGGCACAGTAAGCGACCAAACCTGGAAATCTGCTCGAAAAGTGCACGTGTTCTAGAAACAGCCATTTCTACGCCTCCTACACGCTAGATAATTTGCCTAAAACATTTTCCGACCACCAAAACACAAGTTTGGGTTAAGCCTTTAAATTAAATCGTAAAAACGCGGGATTCGCACGTTTAAGGGGAGAAAAAGCAATTTGAAGTTTTGGGGGGGTGACACATGGAAAATTGGGATTTTTTGCACTTCCAACCATTAAAACCGCCCTTAAACTTTTCCAAAGTACCACAAATTTATACTTTTTGGAAAATTCAGACGCTGATCTATCTATTAAGACTAAAATATTGCAAATCGGTTGGGAAATGTAGGTACAGTAACGCCATAAAGGGAAAAAGTTCCCAAAACCTGCCCCCCAAAAAAATACTATCTTGCTTATTAGACCACTTAGAAGAATAACTTTTATTTTAATTTGTTTGTTTCCGCTCATGTATTGATTTTAAAGAGTGAAAAAAATTTTCTATTGTACACGTGGATTTTTATACAGAAAAGTTTGTTTTTTCGCTTTACTCCTATTTGAACCCTCATAAAAATTAGTTTATTTGTAAATATTGCTACAAATTTATATTTATCGTAGAGAATACACCGACAGCTAGAAAATGAGACCAAAATTTTGACAATCGGGTGAAAATTGTGGGTACAGTGAGCGATCAAAGCGAGAGATCTGCCAGGGAAATTGACGTGTTTTAGGGAAATTTAAGTCTGTGCCTTCTAAACGTCATAAAAATTAGTATTTTCATGCAAAGTACCACATATTTACCCTTGGCGGAAACTACATCAAAGCAGCTATAAAATGACACCACAATTTTAACAATCGGATAGAAATTGCGGGCACAGTAAGCGACCAAACCTGGAAATCTGCTCGAAAAGTGCACGTGTTCTAGAAACAGCCATTTCTACGCCTCCTACACGCTAGATAATTTGCCTAAAACATTTTCCGACCACCAAAACACTAGTTTGGGTTAAGCCTTTAAATTAAATCGTAAAAACGCGGAATTCGCACGTTTAAGGGGAGAAAAAGCAATTTGAAGTTTTGGGGGGGTGACACATGGAAAATTGGGATTTTTTGCACTTCCAACCATTAAAACCGCCCTTAAACTTTTCCAAAGTACCACAAATTTATACTTTTTGGAAAATTCAGACGCTGATCTATCTATTAAGACTAAAATATTGCAAATCGGTTGGGAAATGTAGGTACAGTAACGCCATAAAGGGAAAAAGTTCCCAAAACCTGCCCCCCAAAAAAATACTATCTTGCTTATTAGACCACTTAGAAGAATAACTTTTATTTTAATTTGTTTGTTTCCGCTCATGTATTGATTTTAAAGAGTGAAAAAAATTTTCTATTGTACACGTGGATTTTTATACAGAAAAGTTTGTTTTTTCGCTTTACTCCTATTTGAACCCTCATAAAAATTAGTTTATTTGTAAATATTGCTACAAATTTATATTTATCGTAGAGAATACACCGACAGCTAGAAAATGAGACCAAAATTTTGACAATCGGGTGAAAATTGTGGGTACAGTGAGCGATCAAAGCGAGAGATCTGCCAGGGAAATTGACGTGTTTTAGGGAAATTTAAGTCTGTGCCTTCTAAACGTCATAAAAATTAGTATTTTCATGCAAAGTACCACATATTTACCCTTGGCGGAAACTACATCAAAGCAGCTATAAAATGACACCACAATTTTAACAATCGGATAGAAATTGCGGGCACAGTAAGCGACCAAACCTGGAAATCTGCTCGAAAAGTGCACGTGTTCTAGAAACAGCCATTTCTACGCCTCCTACACGCTAGATAATTTGCCTAAAACATTTTCCGACCACCAAAACACTAGTTTGGGTTAAGCCTTTAAATTAAATCGTAAAAACGCGGAATTCGCACGTTTAAGGGGAGAAAAAGCAATTTGAAGTTTTGGGGGGGTGACACATGGAAAATTGGGATTTTTTGCACTTCCAACCATTAAAACCGCCCTTAAACTTTTCCAAAGTACCACAAATTTATACTTTTTGGAAAATTCAGACGCTGATCTACCTATTAAGACTAAAATATTGCAAATCGGTTGGGAAATGTAGGTACAGTAACGCCATAAAGGGAAAAAGTTCCCAAAACCTGCCCCCCAAAAAAAATACTATCTTGCTTATTAGACCACTTAGAAGAATAACTTTTATTTTAATTTGTTTGTTTCCGCTCATGTATTGATTTTAAAGAGTGAAAAAAATTTTCTATTGTACACGTGGATTTTTATACAGAAAAGTTTGTTTTTTCGCTTTACTCCTATTTGAACCCTCATAAAAATTAGTTTATTTGTAAATATTGCTACAAATTTATATTTATCGTAGAGAATACACCGACAGCTAGAAAATGAGACCAAAATTTTGACAATCGGGTGAAAATTGTGGGTACAGTGAGCGATCAAAGCGAGAGATCTGCCAGGGAAATTGACGTGTTTTAGGGAAATTTAAGTCTGTGCCTTCTAAACGTCATAAAAATTAGTATTTTCATGCAAAGTACCACATATTTACCCTTGGCGGAAACTACATCAAAGCAGCTATAAAATGACACCACAATTTTAACAATCGGATAGAAATTGCGGGCACAGTAAGCGACCAAACCTGGAAATCTGCTCGAAAGTGCACGTGTTCTAGAAACAGCCATTTCTACGCCTCCTACACGCTAGATAATTTGCCTAAAACATTTTCCGACCACCAAAACACTAGTTTGGGTTAAGCCTTTAAATTAAATCGTAAAAACGCGGAATTCGCACGTTTAAGGGGAGAAAAAGCAATTTGAAGTTTTGGGGGGGTGACACATGGAAAATTGGGATTTTTTGCACTTCCAACCATTAAAACCGCCCTTAAACTTTTCCAAAGTACCACAAATTTATACTTTTTGAAAAATTCAGACGCTGATCTATCTATTAAGACTAAAATATTGCAAATCGGTTGGGAAATGTAGGTACAGTAACGCCATAAAGGGAAAAAGTTCCCAAAACCTGCCCCCCAAAAAAATACTATCTTGCTTATTAGACCACTTAGAAGAATAACTTTTATTTTAATTTGTTTGTTTCCGCTCATGTATTGATTTTAAAGAGTGAAAAAAATTTTCTATTGTACACGTGGATTTTTATACAGAAAAGTTTGTTTTTTCGCTTTACTCCTATTTGAACCCTCATAAAAATTAGTTTATTTGTAAATATTGCTACAAATTTATATTTATCGTAGAGAATACACCGACAGCTAGAAAATGAGACCAAAATTTTGACAATCGGGTGAAAATTGTGGGTACAGTGAGCGATCAAAGCGAGAGATCTGCCAGGGAAATTGACGTGTTTTAGGGAAATTTAAGTCTGTGCCTTCTAAACGTCATAAAAATTAGTACTTTCATGCAAAGTACCACATATTTACCCTTGGCGGAAACTACATCAAAGCAGCTATAAAATGACACCACAATTTTAACAATCGGATAGAAATTGCGGGCACAGTAAGCGACCAAACCTGGAAATCTGCTCGAAAAGTGCACGTGTTCTAGAAACAGCCATTTCTACGCCTCCTACACGCTAGATAATTTGCCTAAAACATTTTCCGACCACCAAAACACTAGCTTGGGTTAAGCCTTTAAATTAAATCGTAAAAACGCGGAATTCGCACGTTTAAGGGGAGAAAAAGCAATTTGAAGTTTTGGGGGGGTGACACATGGAAAATTGGGATTTTTTGCACTTCCAACCATTAAAACCGCCCTTAAACTTTTCCAAAGTACCACAAATTTATACTTTTTGGAAAATTCAGACGCTGATCTATCTATTAAGACTAAAATATTGCAAATCGGTTGGGAAATGTAGGTACAGTAACGCCATAAAGGGAAAAAGTTCCCAAAACCTGCCCCCCAAAAAAATACTATCTTGCTTATTAGACCACTTAGAAGAATAACTTTTATTTTAATTTGTTTGTTTCCGCTCATGTATTGATTTTAAAGAGTGAAAAAAAATTTCTATTGTACACGTGGATTTTTATACAGAAAAGTTTGTTTTTTCGCTTTACTCCTATTTGAACCCTCATAAAAATTAGTTTATTTGTAAATATTGCTACAAATTTATATTTATCGTAGAGAATACACCGACAGCTAGAAAATGAGACCAAAATTTTGACAATCGGGTGAAAATTGTGGGTACAGTGAGCGATCAAAGCGAGAGATCTGCCAGGGAAATTGACGTGTTTTAGGGAAATTTAAGTCTGTGCCTTCTAAACGTCATAAAAATTAGTATTTTCATGCAAAGTACCACATATTTACCCTTGGCGGAAACTACATCAAAGCAGCTATAAAATGACACCACAATTTTAACAATCGGATAGAAATTGCGGGCACAGTAAGCGACCAAACCTGGAAATCTGCTCGAAAAGTGCACGTGTTCTAGAAACAGCCATTTCTACGCCTCCTACACGCTAGATAATTTGCCTAAAACATTTTCCGACCACCAAAACACTAGCTTGGGTTAAGCCTTTAAATTAAATCGTAAAAACGCGGAATTCGCACGTTTAAGGGGAGAAAAAGCAATTTGAAGTTTTGGGGGGGTGACACATGGAAAATTGGGATTTTTTGCACTTCCAACCATTAAAACCGCCCTTAAACTTTTCCAAAGTACCACAAATTTATACTTTTTGGAAAATTCAGACGCTGATCTATCTATTAAGACTAAAATATTGCAAATCGGTTGGGAAATGTAGGTACAGTAACGCCATAAAGGGAAAAAGTTCCCAAAACCTGCCCCCCAAAAAAATACTATCTTGCTTATTAGACCACTTAGAAGAATAACTTTTATTTTAATTTGTTTGTTTCCGCTCATGTATTGATTTTAAAGAGTGAAAAAAATTTTCTATTGTACACGTGGATTTTTATACAGAAAAGTTTGTTTTTTCGCTTTACTCCTATTTGAACCCTCATAAAAATTAGTTTATTTGTAAATATTGCTACAAATTTATATTTATCGTAGAGAATACACCGACAGCTAGAAAATGAGACCAAAATTTTGACAATCGGGTGAAAATTGTGGGTACAGTGAGCGATCAAAGCGAGAGATCTGCCAGGGAAATTGACGTGTTTTAGGGAAATTTAAGTCTGTGCCTTCTAAACGTCATAAAAATTAGTATTTTCATGCAAAGTACCACATATTTACCCTTGGCGGAAACTACATCAAAGCAGCTATAAAATGACATCACAATTTTAACAATCGGATAGAAATTGCAGGCACAGTAAGCGACCAAACCTGGAAATCTGCTCGAAAAGTGCACGTGTTCTAGAAACAGCCATTTCTACGCCTCCTACACGCTAGATAGTTTGCCTAAAACATTTTCCGACCACCAAAACACTAGTTTGGGTTAAGCCTTTAATTAAATCGTAAAAACGCGGAATTCGCACGTTTAAGGGGAGAAAAAGCAATTTGAAGTTTTGGGGGGGTGACACATGGAAAATTGGGATTTTTTGCACTTCCAACCATTAAAACCGCCCTTAAACTTTTCCAAAGTACCACAAATTTATACTTTTTGGAAAATTCAGACGCTGATCTATCTATTAAGACTAAAATATTGCAAATCGGTTGGGAAATGTAGGTACAGTAACGCCATAAAGGGAAAAAGTTCCCAAAACCTGCCCCCCAAAAAAATACTATCTTGCTTATTAGACCACTTAGAAGAATAACTTTTATTTTAATTTGTTTGTTTCCGCTCATGTATTGATTTTAAAGAGTGAAAAATATTTTCTATTGTACACGTGGATTTTTATACAGAAAAGTTTGTTTTTTCGCTTTACTCCTATTTGAACCCTCATAAAAATTAGTTTATTTGTAAATATTGCTACAAATTTATATTTATCGTAGAGAATACACCGACAGCTAGAAAATGAGACCAAAATTTTGACAATCGGGTGAAAATTGTGGGTACAGTGAGCGATCAAAGCGAGAGATCTGCCAGGGAAATTGACGTGTTTTAGGGAAATTTAAGTCTGTGCCTTCTAAACGTCATAAAAATTAGTATTTTCATGCAAAGTACCACATATTTACCCTTGGCGGAAACTACATCAAAGCAGCTATAAAATGACACCACAATTTTAACAATCGGATAGAAATTGCGGGCACAGTAAGCGACCAAATCTGGAAATCTGCTCGAAAAGTGCACGTGTTCTAGAAACAGCCATTTCTACGCCTCCTACACGCTAGATAATTTGCCTAAAACATTTTCCGACCACCAAAACACTAGTTTGGGTTAAGCCTTTAAATTAAATCGTAAAAACGCGGAATTCGCACGTTTAAGGGGAGAAAAAGCAATTTGAAGTTTTGGGGGGGTGACACATGGAAAATTGGGATTTTTTGCACTTCCAACCATTAAAACCGCCCTTAAACTTTTCCAAAGTACCACAAATTTATACTTTTTGGAAAATTCAGACGCTGATCTATCTATTAAGACTAAAATATTGCAAATCGGTTGGGAAATGTAGGTACAGTAACGCCATAAAGGGAAAAAGTTCCCAAAACCTGCCCCCCAAAAAAATACTATCTTGCTTATTAGACCACTTAGAAGAATAACTTTTATTTTAATTTGTTTGTTTCCGCTCATGTATTGATTTTAAAGAGTGAAAAAAATTTTCTATTGTACACGTGGATTTTTATACAGAAAAGTTTGTTTTTTCGCTTTACTCCTATTTGAACCCTCATAAAAATTAGTTTATTTGTAAATATTGCTACAAATTTATATTTATCGTAGAGAATACACCGACAGCTAGAAAATGAGACCAAAATTTTGACAATCGGGTGAAAATTGTGGGTACAGTGAGCGATCAAAGCGAGAGATCTGCCAGGGAAATTGACGTGTTTTAGGGAAATTTAAGTCTGTGCCTTCTAAACGTCATAAAAATTAGTATTTTCATGCAAAGTACCACATATTTACCCTTGGCGGAAACTACATCAAAGCAGCTATAAAATGACACCACAATTTTAACAATCGGATAGAAATTGCGGGCACAGTAAGCGACCAAACCTGGAAATCTGCTCGAAAAGTGCACGTGTTCTAGAAACAGCCATTTCTACGCCTCCTACACGCTAGATAATTTGCCTAAAACATTTTCCGACCACCAAAACACTAGCTTGGGTTAAGTCTTTAAATTAAATCGTAAAAACGCGGAATTTGCACGTTTAAGGGGAGAAAAAGCAATTTGAAGTTTTGGGGGGGTGACACATGGAAAATTGGGATTTTTTGCACTTCCAACCATTAAAACCGCCCTTAAACTTTTCCAAAGTACCACAAATTTATACTTTTTGGAAAATTCAGACGCTGATCTACCTATTAAGACTAAAATATTGCAAATCGGTTGGGAAATGTAGGTACAGTAACGCCATAAAGGGAAAAAGTTCCCAAAACCTGCCCCCCAAAAAAAATACTATCTTGCTTATTAGACCACTTAGAAGAATAACTTTTATTTTAATTTGTTTGTTTCCGCTCATGTATTGATTTTAAAGAGTGAAAAAAATTTTCTATTGTACACGTGGATTTTTATACAGAAAAGTTTGTTTTTTCGCTTTACTCCTATTTGAACCCTCATAAAAATTAGTTTATTTGTAAATATTGCTACAAATTTATATTTATCGTAGAGAATACACCGACAGCTAGAAAATGAGACCAAAATTTTGACAATCGGGTGAAAATTGTGGGTACAGTGAGCGATCAAAGCGAGAGATCTGCCAGGGAAATTGACGTGTTTTAGGGAAATTTAAGTCTGTGCCTTCTAAACGTCATAAAAATTAGTATTTTCATGCAAAGTACCACATATTTACCCTTGGCGGAAACTACATCAAAGCAGCTATAAAATGACACCACAATTTTAACAATCGGATAGAAATTGCGGGCACAGTAAGCGACCAAACCTGGAAATCTGCTCGAAAAGTGCACGTGTTCTAGAAACAGCCATTTCTACGCCTCCTACACGCTAGATAATTTGCCTAAAACATTTTCCGACCACCAAAACACTAGTTTGGGTTAAGCCTTTAAATTAAATCGTAAAAACGCGGAATTTGCACGTTTAAGGGGAGAAAAAGCAATTTGAAGTTTTGGGGGGGTGACACATGGAAAATTGGGATTTTTTGCACTTCCAACCATTAAAACCGCCCTTAAACTTTTCCAAAGTACCACAAATTTATACTTTTTGGAAAATTCAGACGCTGATCTATCTATTAAGACTAAAATATTGCAAATCGGTTGGGAAATGTAGGTACAGTAACGCCATAAAGGGAAAAAGTTCCCAAAACCTGCCCCCCAAAAAAATACTATCTTGCTTATTAGACCACTTAGAAGAATAACTTTTATTTTAATTTGTTTGTTTCCGCTCATGTATTGATTTTAAAGAGTGAAAAAAAATTTCTATTGTACACGTGGATTTTTATACAGAAAAGTTTGTTTTTTCGCTTTACTCCTATTTGAACCCTCATAAAAATTAGTTTATTTGTAAATATTGCTACAAATTTATATTTATCGTAGAGAATACACCGACAGCTAGAAAATGAGACCAAAATTTTGACAATCGGGTGAAAATTGTGGGTACAGTGAGCGATCAAAGCGAGAGATCTGCCAGGGAAATTGACGTGTTTTAGGGAAATTTAAGTCTGTGCCTTCTAAACGTCATAAAAATTAGTATTTTCATGCAAAGTACCACATATTTACCCTTGGCGGAAACTACATCAAAGCAGCTATAAAATGACACCACAATTTTAACAATCGGATAGAAATTGCGGGCACAATAAGCGACCAAACCTGGAAATCTGCTCGAAAAGTGCACGTGTTCTAGAAACAGCCATTTCTACGCCTCCTACACGCTAGATAATTTGCCTAAAACATTTTCCGACCACCAAAACACTAGTTTGGGTTAAGCCTTTAAATTAAATCGTAAAAACGCGGAATTCGCACGTTTAAGGGGAGAAAAAGCAATTTGAAGTTTTGGGGGGGTGACACATGGAAAATTGGGATTTTTTGCACTTCCAACCATTAAAACCGCCCTTAAACTTTTCCAAAGTACCACAAATTTATACTTTTTGGAAAATTCAGACGCTGATCTATCTATTAAGACTAAAATATTGCAAATCGGTTGGGAAATGTAGGTACAGTAACGCCATAAAGGGAAAAAGTTCCCAAAACCTGCCCCCCAAAAAAATACTATCTTGCTTATTAGACCACTTAGAAGAATAACTTTTATTTTAATTTGTTTGTTTCCGCTCATGTATTGATTTTAAAGAGTGAAATATAATTTTTGATTTGGTTTGTTTGTTTACACTCACGTATCACTTATCAGCAATGAAAAACATTTTTTAAATTACACATGACTCTTTATGCAGAAAAGTCTGTTTTTTCGCGGTACTCCTACTTTAACCCTCACAAAATGAAGCGCTCTACTGCAAAACACTACAAATTTATGCTCGACGTAAACAACAGAATATCAGCTAAAAAATGAGACCAAAATTTTGTCAATCGGATGGAAACTGTGGTCGCAGTGAACGATCAAAGCCAGAGATCTGCCTTGGTAATGGACGTGTTTTAGGAAAATCCATGTCCTTGCCTCCTAAACGCCATAATAAATTGTATTCTGAAACGAAGTACTACATATTTATACTTGACGAAAACTACACAAAGCCAGCTACACGATAAAACCAAAATTTCAACAATCAAATAAAAATTGTGGCCACAGTAAGCGATCGAAGCTGGAAATCTGTACAAAAATTGCACGTGTTCTAGAAACAGCAATTTCTATGCCTGCTACATTCTAGATAATATGCCCAAAATATTTTCCGACCACCAAAACACTCACTTGGGTTAAGCCTTTAAACTTAAAAAATATCAAACCGAAATTCGCACGTTTAAGGGGAGAAAAATTGATTTAAAGTTTTTGGGTAGTGACACGTAAAAAATTGGAAATTTTTCGCCTTTCAGCCACTAAAACTGCTCTTCAAATTTTCCAAAGTACCATAAATTTATACTTTTTGGAAAATTCAGACGCTAATCTATACACCAATATCAAAATATTGCAAATCGGTTGAAAAACCTTGCCACAGCAATGTCATAAAGGGAAAAAGTTCCCAAAACCTGCCCACCAAAATATTACTATCTCGCTTATTCGACCACTTAGAAATATAATTTTTGATTTGGTTTGTTTGTTTACGCTCACGTATCACTTATCAGCAATGAAAAACATTTTTTAAATTACCCATGACTCTTTATGCAGAAAAGTCTATTTTTTCGCGGTACTCCTACTTTAACCCTCACAAAATGAAGCGCTCTACTGCAAAACACTACAAATTTATGCTCGACGTAGTATTTTCATGCAAAGTACCACATATTTACCCTTGGCGGAAACTACATCAAAGCAGCTATAAAATGACACCACAATTTTAACAATCGGATAGAAATTGCGGGCACAGTAAGCGACCAAACCTGGAAATCTGCTCGAAAAGTGCACGTGTTCTAGAAACAGCCATTTCTACGCCTCCTACACGCTAGATAATTTGCCTAAAACATTTTCCGACCACCAAAACACTAGTTTGGGTTAAGCCTTTAAATTAAATCGTAAAAACGCGGAATTTGCACGTTTAAGGGGAGAAAAAGCAATTTGAAGTTTTGGGGGGGTGACACATGGAAAATTGGGATTTTTTGCACTTCCAACCATTAAAACCGCCCTTAAACTTTTCCAAAGTACCACAAATTTATACTTTTTGGAAAATTCAGACGCTGATCTATCTATTAAGACTAAAATATTGCAAATCGGTTGGGAAATGTAGGTACAGTAACGCCATAAAGGGAAAAAGTTCCCAAAACCTGCCCCCCAAAAAAATACTATCTTGCTTATTAGACCACTTAGAAGAATAACTTTTATTTTAATTTGTTTGTTTCCGCTCATGTATTGATTTTAAAGAGTGAAAAAAAATTTCTATTGTACACGTGGATTTTTATACAGAAAAGTTTGTTTTTTCGCTTTACTCCTATTTGAACCCTCATAAAAATTAGTTTATTTGTAAATATTGCTACAAATTTATATTTATCGTAGAGAATACACCGACAGCTAGAAAATGAGACCAAAATTTTGACAATCGGGTGAAAATTGTGGGTACAGTGAGCGATCAAAGCGAGAGATCTGCCAGGGAAATTGACGTGTTTTAGGGAAATTTAAGTCTGTGCCTTCTAAACGTCATAAAAATTAGTATTTTCATGCAAAGTACCACATATTTACCCTTGGCGGAAACTACATCAAAGCAGCTATAAAATGACACCACAATTTTAACAATCGGATAGAAATTGCGGGCACAGTAAGCGACCAAACCTGGAAATCTGCTCGAAAAGTGCACGTGTTCTAGAAACAGCCATTTCTACGCCTCCTACACGCTAGATAATTTGCCTAAAACATTTTCCGACCACCAAAACACTAGTTTGGGTTAAGCCTTTAAATTAAATCGTAAAAACGCGGAATTCGCACGTTTAAGGGGAGAAAAAGCAATTTGAAGTTTTGGGGGGGTGACACATGGAAAATTGGGATTTTTTGCACTTCCAACCATTAAAACCGCCCTTAAACTTTTCCAAAGTACCACAAATTTATACTTTTTGGAAAATTCAGACGCTGATCTATCTATTAAGACTAAAATATTGCAAATCGGTTGGGAAATGTAGGTACAGTAACGCCATAAAGGGAAAAAGTTCCCAAAACCTGCCCCCCAAAAAAATACTATCTTGCTTATTAGACCACTTAGAAGAATAACTTTTATTTTAATTTGTTTGTTTCCGCTCATGTATTGATTTTAAAGAGTGAAATATAATTTTTGATTTGGTTTGTTTGTTTACACTCACGTATCACTTATCAGCAATGAAAAACATTTTTTAAATTACACATGACTCTTTATGCAGAAAAGTCTGTTTTTTCGCGGTACTCCTACTTTAACCCTCACAAAATGAAGCGCTCTACTGCAAAACACTACAAATTTATGCTCGACGTAAACAACAGAATATCAGCTAAAAAATGAGACCAAAATTTTGTCAATCGGATGGAAACTGTGGTCGCAGTGAACGATCAAAGCCAGAGATCTGCCTTGGTAATGGACGTGTTTTAGGAAAATCCATGTCCTTGCCTCCTAAACGCCATAATAAATTGTATTCTGAAACGAAGTACTACATATTTATACTTGACGAAAACTACACAAAGCCAGCTACACGATAAAACCAAAATTTCAACAATCAAATAAAAATTGTGGCCACAGTAAGCGATCGAAGCTGGAAATCTGTACAAAAATTGCACGTGTTCTAGAAACAGCAATTTCTATGCCTGCTACATTCTAGATAATATGCCCAAAATATTTTCCGACCACCAAAACACTCACTTGGGTTAAGCCTTTAAACTTAAAAAATATCAAACCGAAATTCGCACGTTTAAGGGGAGAAAAATTGATTTAAAGTTTTTGGGTAGTGACACGTAAAAAATTGGAAATTTTTCGCCTTTCAGCCACTAAAACTGCTCTTCAAATTTTCCAAAGTACCATAAATTTATACTTTTTGGAAAATTCAGACGCTAATCTATACACCAATATCAAAATATTGCAAATCGGTTGAAAAACCTGGCCACAGCAATGTCATAAAGGGAAAAAGTTCCCAAAACCTGCCCACCAAAATATTACTATCTCGCTTATTCGACCACTTAGAAATATAATTTTTGATTTGGTTTGTTTGTTTACGCTCACGTATCACTTATCAGCAATGAAAAACATTTTTTAAATTACCCATGACTCTTTATGCAGAAAAGTCTATTTTTTCGCGGTACTCCTACTTTAACCCTCACAAAATGAAGCGCTCTACTGCAAAACACTACAAATTTATGCTCGACGTAAACAACAGAATATCAGCTAAAAAATGAGACCAAAATTTTGTCAATCGGATGGAAACTGTGGTCGCAGTGAACGATCAAAGCCAGAGATCTGCCTTGGTATTGGACGTGTTTTAGGAAAATCCATGTCCTTGCCTCCTAAACGCCATAATAAATTGTATTCTCAAATGAAGTACTACATATTTATACTTGACGAAAACTACACAAAGCCAGCTACACGATAAAACCAAAATTTCAACAATCAAATAAAAATTGTGGCCACAGTAAGCGATCGAAGCTGGAAATCTGTACAAAAATTGCACGTGTTCTAGAAACAGCAATTTCTATGCCTGCTACATTCTAGATAATATGCCCAAAATATTTTCCGACCACCAGAACACTCGTTTGGGTTAAGCCTTTAAACTAAAAAATATCAAACCGAAATTCGCACGTTTAAGGGGAGAAAAATTGTTTTTTCGCGGTACTCCTACTTGAACCCTCGCAAAATGAAGCGCTCTACTGCAAAACACTACAGATTTATGCTCGACGTAAACAACAGAATATCAGCTAAAAAAATGAGACCAAAATTTTGTCAATCGGATGGAAACTGTGGTCGCAGTGAACGATCAAAGCCAGAGATCTGCCTTGGTAATGGACGTGTTTTAGGAAAACCCATGTCCGTGCCTGCTAAACGCCATAATAAATTGTATTCTCAAACAACGCACTACATATTTACACTTGACGAAAACTGCACAAAGCCAGCTACACGATAAAACCAAAATTTCAACAATCAAATAAAAATTGTGGCCACAGTAAGCGATCGAAGCTGGAAATCTGTACAAAAATCGCACGTGTTCTAGAAACAGCAATTTCTATGCCTGCTACATTCTAGATAATATGCCCAAAATATTTTCCGACCACCAAAACACTCATTTGGGTTAAGCCTTTAAACTAAAAAATATCAACCCGAAATTCGCACGTTTAAGGGGAGAAAAATTGATTTAAAGTTTTTGGGTAGTGACACGTAAAAAATTGGAAAATTTTCGCCTTTCAGCCACTAAAACTGCTCTTCAACTTTTCCAAAGTACCATAAATTTATACTTTTTGGAAAATTCAGACGCTAATCTATACACCAATATCAAAATATTGCAAATCGGTTGAAGAACCTGGCCACAGCAATGTCATAAAGGGAAAAAGTTCCAAAAACCTGCCCACTCAAAAACTACCATCTCGCTTATTCGACCACTTAGAAATATAATTTTTGATTTGGTTTGTTTGTTTACACTCACGTATCACTTATCAGCAATGAAAAACATTTTTTAAATTACACATGACTCTTTATGCAGAAAAGTCTGTTTTTTCGCGGTACTCCTACTTTAACCCTCACAAAATGAAGCGCTCTACTGCAAAACACTACAGATTTATGCTCGACGTAAACAACAGAATATCAGCTAAAAAATGAGACCAAAATTTTGTCAATCGGATGGAAACTATGGTCGCAGTGAACGATCAAAGCCAGAGATCTGCCTTGGTAATGGACGTGTTTTAGGAAAATCCATGTCCTTGCCTCCTAAACGCCATAATAAATTGTATTCTCACACGAAGTACTACATATTTATACTTGACGAAAACTACACAAAGCCAGCTACACGATAAAACCAAAATTTCAACAATCAAATAAAAATTGTGGCCACAGTAAGCGATCGAAGCTGGAAATCTGTACAAAAATTGCACGTGATCTAGAAACAGCAATTTCTATGCCTGCTACATTCTAGATAATATGCCCAAAATATTTTCCGACCACCAAAACACTCATTTGGGTTAAGCCTTTAAACTAAAAAATATCAAACCGAAATTCGCACGTTTAAGGGGAGAAAAATTGATTTAAAGTTTTTGGGTAGTGACACGTAAAAAATTGGAAAATTTTCGCCTTTCAGCCACTAAAACTGCTCTTCAACTTTTCCAAAGTACCACAAATTTATACTTTTTGGAAAATTCAGACGCTAATCTATACACCAATATCAAAATATTGCAAATCGGTTGAAAAACCTGGCCACAGCAATGTCATAAAGGGAAAAAGTTCCAAAAACCTGCCCACTCAAAAACTACCATCTCGCTTATTCGACCACTTAGAAATATAATTTTTGATTTGGTTTGTTTGTCTACACTCACGTATCACTTATCAGCAATGAAAAACATTTTTTAAATTACACATGACTCTTTATGCAGAAAATTCTGTTTTTTCGCGGTACTCCTACTTTAACCCTCACAAAATGAAGCGCTCTACTGCAAAACACTACAGATTTACGCTCGACGTAAACAACAGAATATCAGCTAAAAAATGAGACCAAAATTTTGTCAATCGGATGGAAACTGTGGTCGCAGTGAACGATCAAAGCCAGAGATCTGCCTTGGTAATGGACGTGTTTTAGGAAAATCCATGTCCTTGCCTGCTAAACGCCATAATAAATTGTATTCTCAAACGAAGTACTACATATTTATACTTGACGAAAACGACACAAAGCCAGCTACACGATAAAACCAAAGTTTCAACAATCAAATAAAAATTGTGGCCACAGTAAGCGATCGAAGCTGGAAATCTGTACAAAAATCGCACGTGTTCTAGAAACAGCAATTTCTATGCCTGCTACATTCTAGATAATATGCCCAAAATATTTTCCGACCACCAAAACACTCGTTTGGTTTAAGCCTTTAAACTAAAAAATATCAAACCGAAATTCGCACGTTTAAGGGGAGAAAAATTGATTTAAAGTTTTTGGGTAGTGACACGTAAAAAATTGGAAAATTTTCGCCTTTCAGCCACTAAAACTGCTCTTCAACTTTTCCAAAGTACCACAAATTTATACTTTTTGGAAAATTCAGACGCTAATCTATACACCAATATCAAAATATTGCAAATCGGTTGAAAAACCTGGCCACAGCAACGTCATAAAGGGAAAAAGTTCCAAAAACCTGCCCACTCAAAAACTACCATCTCGCTTATTCGACCACTTAGAAATATAATTTTTGATTTGGTTTGTTTGTCTACACTCACGTATCACTTATCAGCAATGAAAAACATTTTTTAAATTACACATGACTCTTTATGCAGAAAATTCTGTTTTTTCGCGGTACTCCTACTTTAACCCTCACAAAATGAAGCGCTCTACTGCAAAACACTACAGATTTATGCTCGACGTAAACAACAGAATATCAGCTAAAAAATGAGACCAAAATTTTGTCAATCGGATGGAAACTGTGGTCGCAGTGAACGATCAAAGCCAGAGATCTGCCTTGGTAATGGACGTGTTTTAGGAAAATCCATGTCCTTGCCTGCTAAACGCCATAATAAATTGTATTCTCACACGAAGTACTACATATTTATACTTGACGAAAACTACACAAAGCCAGCTACACGATAAAACCAAAATTTCAACAATCAAATAAAAATTGTGGCCACAGTAAGCGATCGAAGCTGGAAATCTGTACAAAAATTGCACGTGTTCTAGAAACAGCAATTTCTATGCCTGCTACATTCTAGATAATATGCCCAAAATATTTTCCGACCACCAAAACACTCATTTGGGTTAAGCCTTTAAACTAAAAAATATCAACCCGAAATTCGCACGTTTAAGGGGAGAAAAATTGATTTAAAGTTTTTGGGTAGTGACACGTAAAAAATTGGAAATTTTTCGCCTTTCAGCCACTAAAACTGCTCTTCAACTTTTCCAAAGTACCATAAATTTATACTTTTTGGAAAATTCAGACGGTAATCTCTACAGCAATATCAAAATATTGCAAATCGGTTGAAAAACCTGGCCACAGCAATGTCATAAAGGGAAAAAGTTCCCAAAACCTGCACCCCAAAAAACTACCATCTCGCTTATTCGACCACTAAGAAATATAATTTTTGATTTGGTTTGTTTGTTTACACTCACGTATCACTTATCAGCAATGAAAAACATTTTTTAAATTACACATGACTCTTTATGCAGAAAAGACTGTTTTTTCGCGGTACTCCTACTTGAACCCTCACAAAATGAAGCGCTCTACTGCAAAACAAAACAAATTTATGCTCGACGTAAACAACAGAATATCAGCTAAAAAATGAGACCGAAATTTTGTCAATCGGATGGAAACTGTGGTCGCAGTGAACGATCAAAGCCAGAGATCTGCCTTGGTAATGGACGTGTTTTAGGAAAATCCATGTCCTTGCCTCCTAAACGCCATAATAAATTGTATTTTCAAACAAAGTACTACATATTTATACTCGACGAAAACTACACAAAGCCAGCTACACGATAAAACCAAAATTTCAACAATCAAATAAAAATTGTGGCCACAGTAAGCGATCCAAGCTGGAAATCTGTACAAAAATTGCACGTGTTCTAGAAACAGCAATTTCTATGCCTGCTACATTCTAGATAATATGCCCAAAATATTTTCCGACCACCAAAACACTCATGTGGGTTAAGCCTTTAAACTAAAAAATATCAAACCGAAATTCGCACGTTTAAGGGGAGAAAAATTGATTTAAAGTTTTTGGGTAGTGACACGTAAAAAATTGGAAATTTTTCGCCTTTCAGCCACTAAAACTGCTCTTCAACTTTTCCAAAGTACCATAAATTTATACTTTTTGGAAAATTCAGACGCTAATCTATACACCAGTATGAAAATATTGCAAATCGGTTGAAAAACCTGGCCACAGCAATGTCATAAAGGGAAAAAGTTCCAAGAACCTGCCCCCAAAAAAACTACCATCTCGCTTATTCGACCACTTAGAAATATAATTTTTGATTTGGTTTGTTTGTTTACACTCACGTATCACTTATCAGCAATGAAAAACATTTTTTAAATTACACATGACTCTTTATGCAGAAAAGTCTGTTTTTTCGCGGTACTCCTACTTTAACCCTCACAAAATGAAGCGCTCTACTGCAAAACACTACAAATTTATGCTCGACGTAAACAACAGAATATCAGCTAAAAAATGAGACCAAAATTTTGTCAATCGGATGGAAACTGTGGTCGCAGTGAACGATCAAAGCCAGAGATCTGCCTTGGTAATGGACGTGTTTTAGGAAAATCCATGTCCTTGCCTGCTAAACGCCATAATAAATTGTATTCTCACATGAAGTACTACATATTTATACTTGACGAAAACTACACAAAGCCAGCTACACGATAAAACCAAAATTTCAACAATCAAATAAAAATTGTGACCACAGTAAGCGATCGAATCTGGAAATCTGTACAAAAATCGCACGTGTTCTAGAAACAGCAATTTCTATGCCTGCTACATTCTAGATAATATGCCCAAAATATTTTCCGACCACCAAAACACTCATTTGGGTTAAGCCTTTAAACTAAACAATATCAAACCGAAATTCGCACGTTTAAGGGGAGAAAAATTGATTTAAAGTTTTTGGGTAGTGACACGTAAAAAATTGGAAATTTTTCGCCTTTCAGCCACTAAAACTGCTCTTCAACTTTTCCAAAGTACCATAAATTTATACTTTTTGGAAAATTCAGACGCTAATCTATACACCAATATCAAAATATTGCAAATCGGTTGAAAAACCTGGCCACAGCAATGTCATAAAGGGAAAAAGTTCCCAAAACCTGCCCCCCAAAAAATTACTATCTCGCTTATTAGACCACTTAGAAATAAAATTTTTAATTTGGTTTGTTTGTTTACACTCACGTATCACTTATCAGCAATGAAAAACATTTTTTAAATTACACATGACTCTTTATGCAGAAAAGTCTGTTTTTTCGCGGTACTCCTACTTTAACCCTCACAAAATGAAGCGCTCTACTGCAAAACACTACAGATTTATGCTCGACGTAAACAACAGAATATCAGCTAAAAAATGAGACCAAAAATTTGTCAATCGGATGGAAACTGTGGTCGCAGTGAACGATCAAAGCCAGAGATCTGCCTTGGTAATGGACGTGTTTTAGGAAAATCCATGTCCTTGCCTGCTAAACGCCATAATAAATTGTATTCTCACACGAAGTACTACATATTTATACTTGACGAAAACTACACAAAGCCAGCTACACGATAAAACCAAAATTTCAACAATCAAATAAAAATTGTGACCACAGTAAGCGATCGAATCTGGAAATCTGTACAAAAATTGCACGTGTTCTAGAAACAGCAATTTCTATGCCTGCTACATTCTAGATAATATGCCCAAAATATTTTCCGACCACCAAAACACTCATTTGGGTTAAGCCTTTAAACTAAAAAATATCAACCCGAAATTCGCACGTTTAAGGGGAGAAAAATTGATTTAAAGTTTTTGGGTAGTGACACGTAAAAAATTGGAAATTTTTCGCCTTTCAGCCACTAAAACTGCTCTTCAACTTTTCCAAAGTACCATAAATTTATACTTTTTGGAAAATTCAGACGGTAATCTCTACAGCAATATCAAAATATTGCAAATCGGTTGAAAAACCTGGCCACAGCAATGTCATAAAGGGAAAAAGTTCCCAAAACCTGCCCCCCAAAAAACTACCATCTCGCTTATTCGACCACTAAGAAATATAATTTTTGATTTGGTTTGTTTGTTTACACTCACGTATCACTTATCAGCAATGAAAAACATTTTTTAAATTACACATGACTCTTTATGCAGAAAAGTCTGTTTTTTCGCGGTACTCCTACTTGAACCCTCACAAAATGAAGCGCTCTACTGCAAAACAAAACAAATTTATGCTCGACGTAAACAACAGAATATCAGCTAAAAAATGAGACCGAAATTTTGTCAATCGGATGGAAACTGTGGTCGCAGTGAACGATCAAAGCCAGAGATCTGCCTTGGTAATGGACGTGTTTTAGGAAAATCCATGTCCTTGCCTCCTAAACGCCATAATAAATTGTATTTTCAAACGAAGTACTACATATTTATACTCGACGAAAACTACACAAAGCCAGCTACACGATAAAACCAAAATTTCAACAATCAAATAAAAATTGTGGCCACAGTAAGCGATCCAAGCTGGAAATCTGTACAAAAATTGCACGTGTTCTAGAAACAGCAATTTCTATGCCTGCTACATTCTAGATAATATGCCCAAAATATTTTCCGACCACCAAAACACTCATGTGGGTTAAGCCTTTAAACTAAAAAATATCAAACCGAAATTCGCACGTTTAAGGGGAGAAAAATTGATTTAAAGTTTTTGGGTAGTGACACGTAAAAAATTGGAAATTTTTCGCCTTTCAGCCACTAAAACTGCTCTTCAACTTTTCCAAAGTACCATAAATTTATACTTTTTGGAAAATTCAGACGCTAATCTATACACCAGTATGAAAATATTGCAAATCGGTTGAAAAACCTGGCCACAGCAATGTCATAAAGGGAAAAAGTTCCAAGAACCTGCCCCCAAAAAAACTACCATCTCGCTTATTCGACCACTTAGAAATATAATTTTTGATTTGGTTTGTTTGTTTACACTCACGTATCACTTATCAGCAATGAAAAACATTTTTTAAATTACACATGACTCTTTATGCAGAAAAGTCTGTTTTTTCGCGGTACTCCTACTTTAACCCTCACAAAATGAAGCGCTCTACTGCAAAACACTACAAATTTATGCTCGACGTAAACAACAGAATATCAGCTAAAAAATGAGACCAAAATTTTGTCAATCGGATGGAAACTGTGGTCGCAGTGAACGATCAAAGCCAGAGATCTGCCTTGGTAATGGACGTGTTTTAGGAAAATCCATGTCCTTGCCTGCTAAACGCCATAATAAATTGTATTCTCACACGAAGTACTACATATTTATACTTGACGAAAACTACACAAAGCCAGCTACACGATAAAACCAAAATTTCAACAATCAAATAAAAATTGTGACCACAGTAAGCGATCGAATCTGGAAATCTGTACAAAAATTGCACGTGTTCTAGAAACAGCAATTTCTATGCCTGCTACATTCTAGATAATATGCCCAAAATATTTTCCGACCACCAAAACACTCATTTGGGTTAAGCCTTTAAACTAAAAAATATCAACCCGAAATTCGCACGTTTAAGGGGAGAAAAATTGATTTAAAGTTTTTGGGTAGTGACACGTAAAAAATTGGAAATTTTTCGCCTTTCAGCCACTAAAACTGCTCTTCAACTTTTCCAAAGTACCATAAATTTATACTTTTTGGAAAATTCAGACGCTAATCTATACACCAATATCAAAATATTGCAAATCGGTTGAAAAACCTGGCCACAGCAATGTCATAAAGGGAAAAAGTTCCCAAAACCTGCCCCCCAAAAAATTACTATCTCGCTTATTAGACCACTTAGAAATATAATTTTTGATTTGGTTTGTTTGTTTACACTCACGTATCACTTATCAGCAATGAAAAACATTTTTTAAATTACACATGACTATTTATGCAGAAAAGTCTGTTTTTTCGCGGTACTCCTAATTGAACCCTCACAAAATGAAGCGCTCTACTGCAAAACACTACAAATTTATGCTCGACGTAAACAACAGAATATCAGCTAAAAAATGAGACCAAAATTTTGTCAATCGGATGGAAACTGTGCTCGCAGTGAACGATCAAAGCCAGGGATCTGCCTTGGTAATGGACGTGTTTTAAGAAAATCCATGTCCTTGCCTCCTAAACGCCATAATAAATTGTATTCTCAAACGAAGTACTACATATTTATACTTGACGCAAACTACACAAAGCCAGCTACACGATAAAACCAAAATTTCAACAATCAAATAAAAATTGTGGCCACAGTAAGCGATCGAAGCTGGAAATCTGTACAAAAATCGCACGTGTTCTAGAAACAGCAATTTCTATGCCTGCTACATTCTAGATAATATGCCCAAAATATTTTCCGACCACCAAAACACTCATTTGGGTTAAGCCTTTAAACTAAAAAATATCAAACCGAAATTCGCACGTTTAAGGGGAGAAAAATTGATTTAAAGTTTTTGGGTAGTGACACGTAAAAAATTGGAAATTTTTCGCCTTTCAGCCACTAAAACTGCTCTTCAACTTTTCCAAAGTACCATAAATTTATACTTTTTGGAAAATTCAGACGCTAATCTATACACCAATATCAAAATATTGCAAATCGGTTGAAAAACCTGGCCACAGCAATGTCACAAAGGGAAAAAGTTCCCAAAACCTGCCCCCCAAAAAACTACCATCTCACTTATTCGACCACTTAGAAATATAATTTTTGATTTGGTTTGTTTGTTTACACTCACGTATCACTTATCAGCAATGAAAAACATTTTTTAAATTACACATGACTCTTTATGCAGAAAAGTCTGTTTTTTCGCGGTACTCCTACTTTAACCCTCACAAAATAAAGCGCTGTACTGCAAAACACTACAAATTTATGCTCGACGTAAACAACAGAATATCAGCTAAAAAATGAGACCAAAATTTTGTCAATCGGATGGAAACTGTGGTCGCAGTGAACGATCAAACCCAGAGATCTGTCTTGGTAATGGACGTGTTTTAGGAAAATCCATGTCCTTGCCTCCTAAACGCCATAATAAATTGTATTCTCAAACGAAGTACTACATATTTATACTTGACGAAAACTACACAAAGCCAGCTACACGATAAAACCAAAATTTCAACAATCAAATAAAAATTGTGGCCACAGTAAGCGATCCAAGCTGGAAATCTGTACAAAAATCGCACGTGTTCTAGAAACAGCAATTTCTATGCCTGCTACATTCTAGATAATATGCCCAAAATATTTTCCGACCACCAAAACACTCATTTGGGTTAAGCCTTTAAACTAAAAAATATCAACCCGAAATTCGCACGTTTAAGGGGAGAAAAATTGATTTAAAGTTTTTGGGTAGTGACACGTAAAAAATTGGAAATTTTTCGCCTTTCAGCCACTAAAACTGCTCTTCAACTTTTCCAAAGTACCATAAATTTATACTTTTTGGAAAATTCAGACGCTAATCTATACACCAATATCAAAATATTGCAAATCGGTTGAAAAACCTGGCCACAGCAATGCCATAAAGGGAAAAAGTTCCCAAAACCTGCCCCCCAAAAAACTACCATCTCGCTTATTCGACCACTTAGAAATATAATTTTTGATTTGGTTTGTTTGTTTACACTCACGTATCACTTATCAGCAATGAAAAACATTTTTTAAATTACACATGACTCTTTATGCAGAAAAGTCTGTTTTTCCGCGGTACTCCTACTTTAACCCTCACAAAATGAAGCGCTCTACTGCAAAACACTACAAATTTATGCTCGACGTAATCAACAAATTATCAGCTGAAAAATGAGACCAAAATTTTGTCAATCGGATGGAAACTGTGGTCGCAGTGAACGATCAAAGCCAGAGATCTGCCTTGGTAATGGACGTGTTTTAGGAAAATCCATGTCCTTGCCTCCTAACGCCATAATAAATTGTATTCTCAAACGAAGTACTACATATTTATACTTGACGAAAACTACACAAAGCCAGCTACACGATAAAACCAAAATTTTAACAATCAAATAAAAATTGTGGCCACAGTAAGCGATCGAAGCTGGAAATCTGTACAAAAATCGCACGTGTTCTAGAAACAGCAATTTTTATGCCTGCTACATTCTAGATAATATGCCCAAAATATTTTCCGACCACCAAAACACTCATTTGGGTTAAGCCTTTAAACTAAAAAATATCAAACCGAAATTCGCACGTTTAAGGGGAGAAAAATTGATTTAAAGTTTTTGGGTAGTGACACGTAAAAAATTGGAAATTTTTCGCCTTTCAGCCACTAAAACTGCTCTTCAACTTTTCCAAAGTACCATAAATTTATACTTTTTGGAAAATTCAGACGCTAATCTATACACCAATATCAAAATATTGCAAATCGGTTGAAAAACCTGGCCACAGCAATGTCACAAAGGGAAAAAGTTCCCAAAACCTGCCCCCCAAAAAACTACCATCTCACTTATTCGACCACTTAGAAATATAATTTTTGATTTGGTTTGTTTGTTTACACTCACGTATCACTTATCAGCAACGAAAAACATTTTTTAAATTACACATGACTCTTTATGCAGAAAAGTCTGTTTTTTCGCGGTACTCCTACTTTAACCCTCACAAAATGAAGCGCTCTACTGCAAAACACTACAAATTTATGCTCGACGTAAACAACAGAATATCAGCTAAAAAATAAGACCAAAATTTTGTCAATCGGATGGAAACTGTGGTCGCAGTGAACGATCAAAGCCAGAGATCTGCCTTGGTAATGGACGTGTTTTAGGAAAATCCATGTCCTTGCCTCCTAACGCCATAATAAATTGTATTCTCAAACGAAGTACTACATATTTATACTTCACGAAAACTACACAAAGCCAGCTACACGATAAAACCAAAATTTCAACAATCAAATAAAAATTGTGGCCACAGTAAGCGATCGAAGCTGGAAATCTGTACAAAAATCGCACGTGTTCTAGAAACAGCAATTTTGTTGCCTGCTACATTCTAGATAATATGCCCAAAATATTTTCCGACCACCAAAACACTCATTTGGGTTAAGCCTTTAAACTAAAAAATATCAAACCGAAATTCGCACGTTTAAGGGGAGAAAAATTGATTTAAAGTTTTTGGGTAGTGACACGTAAAAAATTGGAAATTTTTCGCCTTTCAGCCACTAAAACTGCTCTTCAACTTTTCCAAAGTACCATAAATTTATACTTTTTGGAAAATTCAGACGCTAATCTATACACCAATATCAAAATATTGCAAATCGGTTGAAAAACCTGGCCACAGCAATGTCACAAAGGGAAAAAGTTCCCAAAACCTGCCCCCCAAAAAACTACCATCTCACTTATTCGACCACTTAGAAATATAATTTTTGATTTGGTTTGTTTGTTTACACTCACGTATCACTTATCAGCAACGAAAAACATTTTTTAAATTACACATGACTCTTTATGCAGAAAAGTCTGTTTTTTCGCGGTACTCCTACTTTAACCCTCACAAAATAAAGCGCTCTACTGCAAAACACTACAAATTTATGCTCCACGTAAACAACAGAATATCAGCTAAAAAATGAGACCAAAATTTTGTCAATCGGATGGAAACTGTGGTCGCAGTGAACGATCAAAGCCAGAGATCTGCCTTGGTAATGGACGTGTTTTAGGAAAATCCATGTCCTTGCCTCCTAACGCCATAATAAATTGTATTCTCAAACGAAGTACTACATATTTATACTTGACGAAAACTACACAAAGCCAGCTACACGATAAAACCAAAATTTCAACAATCAAATAAAAATTGTGGCCACAGTAAGCGATCGAAGCTGGAAATCTGTACAAAAATCGCACGTGTTCTAGAAACAGCAATTTTTATGCCTGCTACATTCTAGATAATATGCCCAAAATATTTTCCGACCACCAAAACACTCATTTGGGTTAAGCCTTTAAACTAAAAAATATCAAACCGAAATTCGCACGTTTAAGGGGAGAAAAATTGATTTAAAGTTTTTGGGTAGTGACACGTAAAAAATTGGAAATTTTTCGCCTTTCAGCCACTAAAACTGCTCTTCAACTTTTCCAAAGTACCATAAATTTATACTTTTTTGGAAAATTCAGACGCTAATCTATGCACCAATATCAAAATATTGGAAATCGGTTGAAAAACCTGGCCACAGCAATGTCATAAAGGGAAAAAGTTCCCAAAACCTGCCCCCCAAAAAATTACTATCTCGCTTATTAGACCACTTAGAAATAAAATTTTTGATTTGGTTTGTTTGTTTACACTCACGTATCACTTATCAGCAATGAAAAACATTTTTTAAATTACACATGACTCTTTATGCAGAAAAGTCTGTTTTTTCGCGGTACTCCTACTTTAACCCTCACAAAATGAAGCGCTCTACTGCAAAACACTACGAATTTATGCTCGACGTAAACAACAGAATATCAGCTAAAAAATGAGACCAAAATTTTGTCAATCGGATGGAAACTGTGGTCGCAGTGAACGATCAAAGCCAGAGATCTGCCTTGGTAATGGACGTGTTTTAGGAAAACCCATGTCCTTGCCTCCTAAACGCCATAATAAATTGTATTCTCAAACGAAGTACTACATATTTATACTTGGCTAAAATTACACAAAGCCAGCTACACGACAAAACCAAAATTTCAACAATCAAATAAAAATTGTGGCCACAGTAAGCGATCGAAGCTGGAAATCTGTACAAAAATTGCACGTGTTCTAGAAACAGCGAATTCTATGCCTGCTACATTCTAGATAATATGCCCAAAATATTTTCCGACCACCAAAACACTCATTCGGGTTAAGCCTTTAAACTAAAAAATATCAAACCGAAATTCGCACGTTTAAGGGGAGAAAAATTGATTTAAAGTTTTTGGGTAGTGACACGTAAAAAATTGAAAATTTTCCGCCTTTCAGCCACTAAAACTGCTCTTCAACTTTTCCAAAGTACCATAAATTTATACTTTTTGGAAAATTCAGACGCTAATCTATACACCAATATCAAAATATTGCAAATCGGTTGAAAAACCTGGCCACAGCAATGTCATAAAGGGAAAAAGTTCCCAAAACCTGCCCCCCAAAATATTACTATCTCCCTTATTAGACCACTTAGAAATATAATTTTTGATTTGGTTTGTTTGTTTACACTCACGTATCACTTATCAGCAATGAAAAACATTTTTTAAATTACACATGACTCTTTATGCAGAAAAGTCTGTTTTTTCGCGGTACTCCTACTTTAACCCTCACAAAATGAAGCGCTCTACTGCAAAACACTACAAATTTATGCTCGACGTAAACAACAGAATATCAGCTAAAAAATGAGACCAAAATTTTGTCAATCGGATGGAAACTGTGGTCGCAGTGAACGATCAAAGCCAGAGATCTGCCTTGGTAATGGACGTGTTTTAGGAAAACCCATGTCCTTGCCTCCTAAACGCCATAATAAATTGTATTCTCAAACGAAGTACTACATATTTATACTTGGCTAAAACTACACAAAGCCAGCTACACGACAAAACCAAAATTTCAACAATCAAATAAAAATTGTGGCCACAGTAAGCGATCGAAGCTGGAAATCTGTACAAAAATTGCACGTGTTCTAGAAACAGCGAATTCTATGCCTGCTACATTCTAGATAATATGCCCAAAATATTTTCCGACCACAAAAACACTCATTTGGGTTAAGCCTTTAAACTAAAAAATATCAAACCGAAATTCGCACGTTTAAGGGGAGAAAAATTGATTTAAAGTTTTTGGGTAGTGACACGTAAAAAATTGGAAATTTTTCGCCTTTCAGCCACTAAAACTGCTCTTCAACTTTTCCAAAGTACCATAAATTTATACTTTTTGGAAAATTCAGACGCTAATCTATACACCAATATCAAAATATTGCAAATCGGTTGAAAAACCTGGCCACAGCAATGTCATAAAGGGAAAAAGTTCCCAAAACCTGCCCCCCAAAAAATTACTATCTCCCTTATTAGACCACTTAGAAATATAATTTTTGATTTGGTTTGTTTGTTTACACTCACGTATCACTTATCAGCAATGAAAAACATTTTTTAAATTACACATGACTCTTTATGCAGAAAAGTCTGTTTTTTCGCGGTACTCCTACTTTAACCCTCACAAAATGAAGCGCTCTACTGCAAAACTATACGAATTTATGCTTGACGTAAACAACAGAATATCAGCTAAAAAATGAGACCAAAATTTTGTCAATCGGATGGAAACTGTGGTCGCAGTGAACGATCAAAGCCAGAGATCTGCCTTGGTAATGGACGTGTTTTAGGAAAATCCATGTCCTTGCGTCCTAAACACCATAATAAATTGTATTCTCAAACGAAGTACTACATATTTATACTTGACGAAAACAACACAAAGCCAGCTACACGATAAAACCAAAATTTCAACAATCAAATAAAAATTGTGGCCACAGTAAGCGATCAAAGCTGGAAATCTGTACAGAAATTGCACGTGTTCTAGAAACAGCAATTTCTATGCCTGCGACATTCTAGATAATATGCCCAAAATATTTTCCGACCACCAAAACACTCATTTGGGTTAAGCCTTTAAACTAAAAAATATCAAACCGAAATTCGCACGTTTAAGGGGAGAAAAATTGATTTAAAGTTTTTGGGTAGTGACACGTAAAAAATTGGAAATTTTTCGCCTTTCAGCCACTAAAACTGCTCTTCAACTTTTCCAAAGTACCATAAATTTATACTTTTTGGAAAATTCAGACGCTAATCTATACACCAATATCAAAATATTGCAAATCGGTTGAAAAACCTGGCCACAGCGATGTCACAAAGGGAAAAAGTTCCCAAAACCTGCCCCCCAAAAAACTACCATCTCACTTATTCGACCACTTAGAAATATAATTTTTGATTTGGTTTGTTTGTTTACACTCACGTATCACTTATCAGCAACGAAAAACATTTTTTAAATTACACATGACTCTTTATGCAGAAAAGTCTGTTTTTTTCGCGGTACTCCTACTTTAACCCTCACAAAATAAAGCGCTCTACTGCAAAACACTACAAATTTATGCTCCACGTAAACAACAGAATATCAGCTAAAAAATGAGACCAAAATTTTGTCAATCGGATGGAAACTGTGGTCGCAGTGAACGATCAAAGCCAGAGATCTGCCTTGGTAATGGACGTGTTTTAGGAAAATCCATGTCCTTGCCTCCTAACGCCATAATAAATTGTATTCTCAAACGAAGTACTACATATTTATACTTGACGAAAACTACACAAAGCCAGCTACACGATAAAACCAAAATTTCAACAATCAAATAAAAATTGTGGCCACAGTAAGCGATCGAAGCTGGAAATCTGTACAAAAATCGCACGTGTTCTAGAAACAGCAATTTTTATGCCTGCTACATTCTAGATAATATGCCCAAAATATTTTCCGACCACCAAAACACTCATTTGGGTTAAGCCTTTAAACTAAAAAATATCAAACCGAAATTCGCACGTTTAAGGGGAGAAAAATTGATTTAAAGTTTTTGGGTAGTGACACGTAAAAAATTGGAAATTTTTCGCCTTTCAGCCACTAAAACTGCTCTTCAACTTTTCCAAAGTACCATAAATTTATACTTTTTGGAAAATTCAGACGCTAATCTATGCACCAATATCAAAATATTGCAAATCGGTTGAAAAACCTGGCCACAGCAATGTCATAAAGGGAAAAAGTTCCCAAAACCTGCCCCCCAAAAAATTACTATCTCGCTTATTAGACCACTTAGAAATAAAATTTTTGATTTGGTTTGTTTGTTTACACTCACGTATCACTTATCAGCAATGAAAAACATTTTTTAAATTACACATGACTCTTTATGCAGAAAAGTCTGTTTTTTCGCGGTACTCCTACTTTAACCCTCACAAAATGAAGCGCTCTACTGCAAAACACTACGAAGTTATGCTCGACGTAAACAACAGAATATCAGCTAAAAAATGAGACCAAAATTTTGTCAATCGGATGGAAACTGTGGTCGCAGTGAACGATCAAAGCCAGAGATCTGCCTTGGTAATGGACGTGTTTTAGGAAAACCCATGTCCTTGCCTCCTAAACGCCATAATAAATTGTATTCTCAAACGAAGTACTACATATTTATACTTGGCTAAAACTACACAAAGCCAGCTACACGACAAAACCAAAATTTCAACAATCAAATAAAAATTGTGGCCACAGTAAGCGATCGAAGCTGGAAATCTGTACAAAAATTGCACGTGTTCTAGAAACAGCGAATTCTATGCCTGCTACATTCTAGATAATATGCCCAAAATATTTTCCGACCACCAAAACACTCATTTGGGTTAAGCCTTTAAACTAAAAAATATCAAACCGAAATTCGCACGTTTAAGGGGAGAAAAATTGATTTAAAGTTTTTGGGTAGTGACACGTAAAAAATTGAAAATTTTCCGCCTTTCAGCCACTAAAACTGCTCTTCAACTTTTCCAAAGTACCATAAATTTATATTTTTTGGAAAATTCAGACGCTAATCTATACACCAATATCAAAATATTGCAAATCGGTTGAAAAACCTGGCCACAGCAATGTCATTAAGGGAAAAAGTTCCCAAAACCTGCCCCCCAAAATATTACTATCTCCCTTATTAGACCACTTAGAAATATAATTTTTGATTTGGTTTGTTTGTTTACACTCACGTATCACTTATCAGCAATGAAAAACATTTTTTAAATTACACATGACTCTTTATGCAGAAAAGTCTGTTTTTTCGCGGTACTCCTACTTTAACCCTCACAAAATGAAGCGCTCTACTGCAAAACACTACGAATTTATGTTCGACGTAAACAACAGAATATCAGCTAAAAAATGAGACCAAAATTTTGTCAATCGGATGGAAACTGTGGTCGCAGTGGACGATCAAAGCCAGAGATCTGCCTTGGTAATGGACGTGTTTTAGGAAAACCCATGTCCTTGCCTCCTAAACGCCATAATAAATTGTATTCTCAAACGAAGTACTACATATTTATACTTGGCTAAAACTACACAAAGCCAGCTACACGACAAAACCAAAATTTCAACAATCAAATAAAAATTGTGGCCACAGTAAGCGATCGAAGCTGGAAATCTGTACAAAAATTGCACGTGTTCTAGAAACAGCGAATTCTATGCCTGCTACATTCTAGATAATATGCCCAAAATATTTTCCGACCACAAAAACACTCATTTGGGTTAAGCCTTTAAACTAAAAAATATCAAACCGAAATTCGCACGTTTAAGGGGAGAAAAATTGATTTAAAGTTTTTGGGTAGTGACACGTAAAAAATTGGAAATTTTTCGCCTTTCAGCCACTAAAACTGCTCTTCAACTTTTCCAAAGTACCATAAATTTATATTTTTTGGAAAATTCAGACGCTAATCTATACACCAATATCAAAATATTGCAAATCGGTTGAAAAACCTGGCCACAGCAATGTCATTAAGGGAAAAAGTTCCCAAAACCTGCCCCCCAAAATATTACTATCTCCCTTATTAGACCACTTAGAAATATAATTTTTGATTTGGTTTGTTTGTTTACACTCACGTATCACTTATCAGCAATGAAAAACATTTTTTAAATTACACATGACTCTTTATGCAGAAAAGTCTGTTTTTTCGCGGTACTCCTACTTTAACCCTCACAAAATGAAGCGCTCTACTGCAAAACACTACGAATTTATGTTCGACGTAAACAACAGAATATCAGCTAAAAAATGAGACCAAAATTTTGTCAGTTGGATGGAAACTGTGGTCGCAGTGAACGATCAAAGCCAGAGATCTGCCTTGGTAATGGACGTGTTTTAGGAAAATCCATGTCCTTGCCTCCTAAACGCCATAATAAATTGTATTCTCAAACGAAGTACTACATATTTATACTTGGCTAAAACTACACAAAGCCAGCTACACGACAAAACCAAAATTTCAACAATCAAATAAAAATTGTGGCCACAGTAAGCGATCGAAGCTGGAAATCTGTACAAAAATTGCACGTGTTCTAGAAACAGCGATTTCTATGCCTGCGACATTCTAGATAATATGCCCAAAATATTTTCCGACCACCAAAACACTCATTCGGGTTAAGCCTTTAAACTAAAAAATATCAAACCGAAATTCGCACGTTTAAGGGGAGAAAAATTGATTTAAAGTTTTTGGGTAGTGACACGTAAAAAATTGGAAATTTTTCGCCTTTCAGCCACTAAAACTGCTCTTCAACTTTTCCAAAGTACCATAAATTTATACTTTTTGGAAAATTCAGACGCTAATCTATACACCAATATCAAAATATTGCAAATCGGTTGAAAAACCTGGCCACAGCAATGTCATAAAGGGAAAAAGTTCCCAAAACCTGCCCCCCAAAAAACTACCATCTCACTTATTCGACCACTTAGAAATATAATTTTTGATTTGGTTTGTTTGTTTACACTCACGTATCACTTATCAGCAACGAAAAACATTTTTTAAATTACACATGACTCTTTATGCAGAAAAGTCTGTTTTTTCGCGGTACTCCTACTTTAACCCTCACAAAATAAAGCGCTCTACTGCAAAACACTACAAATTTATGCTCCACGTAAACAACAGAATATCAGCTAAAAAATGAGACCAAAATTTTGTCAATCGGATGGAAACTGTGGTCGCAGTGAACGATCAAAGCCAGAGATCTGCCTTGGTAATGGACGTGTTTTAGGAAAATCCATGTCCTTGCCTCCTAACGCCATAATAAATTGTATTCTCAAACGAAGTACTACATATTTATACTTGACGAAAACTACACAAAGCCAGCTACACGATAAAACCAAAATTTCAACAATCAAATAAAAATTGTGGCCACAGTAAGCGATCGAAGCTGGAAATCTGTACAAAAATCGCACGTGTTCTAGAAACAGCAATTTCTATGCCTGCTATATTCTAGATAATATGCCCAAAATATTTTCCGACCACCAAAACACTCATTTGGGTTAAGCCTTTAAACTAAAAAATATCAAACCGAAATTCGCACGTTTAAGGGGAGAAAAATTGATTTAAAGTTTTTGGGTAGTGACACGTAAAAAATTGGAAATTTTTCGCCTTTCAGCCACTAAAACTGCTCTTCAACTTTTCCAAAGTACCATAAATTTATACTTTTTGGAAAATTCAGACGCTAATCTATGCACCAATATCAAAATATTGCAAATCGGTTGAAAAACCTGGCAACAGCAATGTCATAAAGGGAAAAAGTTCCCAAAACCTGCCCCCCAAAATATTACTATCTCGCTTATTAGACCACTTAGAAATAAAATTTTTGATTTGGTTTGTTTGTTTACACTCACGTATCACTTATCAGCAATGAAAAACATTTTTTAAATTACACATGACTCTTTATGCAGAAAAGTCTGTTTTTTCGCGGTACTCCTACTTTAACCCTCACAAAATGAAGCGCTCTACTGCAAAACACTACAAATTTATGCTCGACGTAAACAACAGAATATCAGCTAAAAAATGAGACCAAAATTTTGTCAATCGGATGGAAACTGTGGTCGCAGTGAACGATCAAAGCCAGAGATCTGCCTTGGTAATGGACGTGTTTTAGGAAAACCCATGTCCTTGCCTGCTAAACGCCATAATAAATTGTATTCTCAAACGAAGTACTACATATTTATACTTGGCTAAAACTACACAAAGCCAGCTACACGACAAAACCAAAATTTCAACAATCAAATAAAAATTGTGGCCACAGTAAGCGATCGAAGCTGGAAATCTGTACAAAAATTGCACGTGTTCTAGAAACAGCGAATTCTATGCCTGCTACATTCTAGATAATATGCCCAAAATATTTTCCGACCACCAAAACACTCATTTGGGTTAAGCCTTTAAACTAAAAAATATCAAACCGAAATTCGCACGTTTAAGGGGAGAAAAATTGATTTAAAGTTTTTGGGTAGTGACACGTAAAAAATTGGAAATTTTTCGCCTTTCAGCCACTAAAACTGCTCTTCAACTTTTCCAAAGTACCATAAATTTATATTTTTTGGAAAATTCAGACGCTAATCTATACACCAATATCAAAATATTGCAAATCGGTTGAAAAACCTGGCCACAGCAATGTCATAAAGGGAAAAAGTTCCCAAAACCTGCCCCCCAAAAAATTACTATCTCCCTTATTAGACCACTTAGAAATATAATTTTTGATTTGGTTTGTTTGTTTACACTCACGTATCACTTATCAGCAATGAAAAACATTTTTTAAATTACACATGACTCTTTATGCAGAAAAGTCTGTTTTTTCGCGGTACTCCTACTTTAACCCTCACAAAATGAAGCGCTCTACTGCAAAACACTACGAATTTATGCTCAACGTAAACAACAGAATATCAGCTAAAAAATGAGACCAAAATTTTGTCAATCGGATGGAAACTGTGGTCGCAGTGAACGATCAAAGCCAGAGATCTGCCTTGGTAATGGACGTGTTTTAGGAAAACCCATGTCCTTGCCTCCTAAACGCCATAATAAATTGTATTCTCAAACGAAGTACTACATATTTATACTTGGCTAAAACTACACAAAGCCAGCTACACGACAAAACCAAAATTTCAACAATCAAATAAAAATTGTGGCCACAGTAAGCGATCAAAGCTGGAAATCTGTACAAAAATCGCACGTGTTCTAGAAACAGCAATTTCTATGCCTGCGACATTCTAGATAATATGCCCAAAATATTTTCCGACCACCAAAACACTCATTTGGGTTAAGCCTTTAAACTAAAAAATATCAAACCGAAATTCGCACGTTTAAGGGGAGAAAAATTGATTTAAAGTTTTTGGGTAGTGACACGTAAAAAATTGGAAATTTTTCGCCTTTCAGCCACTAAAACTGCTCTTCAACTTTTCCAAAGTACCATAAATTTATACTTTTTGGAAAATTCAGACGCTAATCTATACACCAATATCAAAATATTGCAAATCGGTTGAAAAACCTGGCCACAGCAATGTCACAAAGGGAAAAAGTTCCCAAAACCTGCCCCCCAAAAAACTACCATCTCACTTATTCGACCACTTAGAAATATAATTTTTGATTTGGTTTGTTTGTTTACACTCACGTATCACTTATCAGCAACGAAAAACATTTTTTAAATTACACATGACTCTTTATGCAGAAAAGTCTGTTTTTTCGCGGTACTCCTACTTTAACCCTCACAAAATAAAGCGCTCTACTGCAAAACACTACAAATTTATGCTCCACGTAAACAACAGAATATCAGCTAAAAAATGAGACCAAAATTTTGTCAATCGGATGGAAACTGTGGTCGCAGTGAACGATCAAAGCCAGAGATCTGCCTTGGTAATGGACGTGTTTTAGGAAAATCCATGTCCTTGCCTCCTAACGCCATAATAAATTGTATTCTCAAACGAAGTACTACATATTTATACTTGACGAAAACTACACAAAGCCAGCTACACGATAAAACCAAAATTTCAACAATCAAATAAAAATTGTGGCCACAGTAAGCGATCGAAGCTGGAAATCTGTACAAAAATCGCACGTGTTCTAGAAACAGCAATTTCTATGCCTGCTACATTCTAGATAATATGCCCAAAATATTTTCCGACCACCAAAACACTCATTTGGGTTAAGCCTTTAAACTAAAAAATATCAAACCGAAATTCGCACGTTTAAGGGGAGAAAAATTGATTTAAAGTTTTTGGGTAGTGACACGTAAAAAATTGGAAATTTTTCGCCTTTCAGCCACTAAAACTGCTCTTCAACTTTTCCAAAGTACCATAAATTTATACTTTTTGGAAAATTCAGACGCTAATCTATGCACCAATATCAAAATATTGCAAATCGGTTGAAAAACCTGGCCACAGCAATGTCATAAAGGGAAAAAGTTCCCAAAACCTGCCCCCCAAAAAATTACTATCTCGCTTATTAGACCACTTAGAAATAAAATTTTTGATTTGGTTTGTTTGTTTACACTCACGTATCACTTATCAGCAATGAAAAACATTTTTTAAATTACACATGACTCTTTATGCAGAAAAGTCTGTTTTTTCGCGGTACTCCTACTTTAACCCTCACAAAATGAAGCGCTCTACTGCAAAACACTACAAATTTATGCTCGACGTAAACAACAGAATATCAGCTAAAAAATGAGACCAAAATTTTGTCAATCGGATGGAAACTGTGATCGCAGTGAACGATCAAAGCCAGAGATCTGCCTTGGTAATGGACGTGTTTTAGGAAAACCCATGTCCTTGCCTGCTAAACGCCATAATAAATTGTATTCTCAAACGAAGTACTACATATTTATACTTGGCTAAAACTACACAAAGCCAGCTACACGACAAAACCAAAATTTCAACAATCAAATAAAAATTGTGGCCACAGTAAGCGATCGAAGCTGGAAATCTGTACAAAAATTGCACGTGTTCTAGAAACAGCGAATTCTATGCCTGCTACATTCTAGATAATATGCCCAAAATATTTTCCGACCACCAAAACACTCATTTGGGTTAAGCCTTTAAACTAAAAAATATCAAACCGAAATTCGCACGTTTAAGGGGAGAAAAATTGATTTAAAGTTTTTGGGTAGTGACACGTAAAAAATTGGAAATTTTTCGCCTTTCAGCCACTAAAACTGCTCTTCAACTTTTCCAAAGTACCATAAATTTATACTTTTTGGAAAATTCAGACGCTAATCTATACACCAATATCAAAATATTGCAAATCGGTTGAAAAACCTGGCCACAGCAATGTCACAAAGGGAAAAAGTTCCCAAAACCTGCCCCCCAAAAAACTACCATCTCACTTATTCGACCACTTAGAAATATAATTTTTGATTTGGTTTGTTTGTTTACACTCACGTATCACTTATCAGCAACGAAAAACATTTTTTAAATTACACATGACTCTTTATGCAGAAAAGTCTGTTTTTTCGCGGTACTCCTACTTTAACCCTCACAAAATAAAGCGCTCTACTGCAAAACACTACAAATTTATGCTCCACGTAAACAACAGAATATCAGCTAAAAAATGAGACCAAAATTTTGTCAATCGGATGGAAACTGTGGTCGCAGTGAACGATCAAAGCCAGAGATCTGCCTTGGTAATGGACGTGTTTTAGGAAAACCCATGTCCTTGCCTGCTAAACGCCATAATAAATTGTATTCTCAAACGAAGTACTACATATTTATACTTGGCTAAAACTACACAAAGCCAGCTACACGACAAAACCAAAATTTCAACAATCAAATAAAAATTGTGGCCACAGTAAGCGATCGAAGCTGGAAATCTGTACAAAAATTGCACGTGTTCTAGAAACAGCGAATTCTATGCCTGCTACATTCTAGATAATATGCCCAAAATATTTTCCGACCACCAAAACACTCATTTGGGTTATGCCTTTAAACTAAAAAATATCAAACCGAAATTCGCACGTTTAAGGGGAGAAAAATTGATTTAAAGTTTTTGGGTAGTGACACGTAAAAAATTGAAAATTTTCCGCCTTTCAGCCACTAAAACTGCTCTTCAACTTTTCCAAAGTACCATAAATTTATATTTTTTGGAAAATTCAGACGCTAATCTATACACCAATATCAAAATATTGCAAATCGGTTGAAAAACCTGGCCACAGCAATGTCATAAATGGAAAAAGTTCCCAAAACCTGCCCCCCCAAAAAATTACTATCTCCCTTATTAGACCACTTAGAAATATAATTTTTGATTTGGTTTGTTTGTTTACACTCACGTATCACTTATCAGCAATGAAAAACATTTTTTAAATTACACATGACTCTTTATGCAGAAAAGTCTGTTTTTTCGCGGTACTCCTACTTTAACCCTCACAAAATGAAGCGCTCTACTGCAAAACACTACGAATTTATGCTCAACGTAAACAACAGAATATCAGCTAAAAAATGAGACCAAAATTTTGTCAATCGGATGGAAACTGTGGTCGCAGTGAACGATCAAAGCCAGAGATCTGCCTTGGTAATGGACGTGTTTTAGGAAAACCCATGTCCTTGCCTCCTAAACGCCATAATAAATTGTATTCTCAAACGAAGTACTACATATTTATACTTGGCTAAAACTACACAAAGCCAGCTACACGACAAAACCAAAATTTCAACAATCAAATAAAAATTGTGGCCACAGTAAGCGATCAAAGCTGGAAATCTGTACAAAAATCGCACGTGTTCTAGAAACAGCAATTTCTATGCCTGCGACATTCTAGATAATATGCCCAAAATATTTTCCGACCACCAAAACACTCATTTGGGTTAAGCCTTTAAACTAAAAAATATCAAACCGAAATTCGCACGTTTAAGGGGAGAAAAATTGATTTAAAGTTTTTGGGTAGTGACACGTAAAAAATTGGAAATTTTTCGCCTTTCAGCCACTAAAACTGCTCTTCAACTTTTCCAAAGTACCATAAATTTATACTTTTTGGAAAATTCAGACGCTAATCTATACACCAATATCAAAATATTGCAAATCGGTTGAAAAACCTGGCCACAGCAATGTCACAAAGGGAAAAAGTTCCCAAAACCTGCCCCCCAAAAAACTACCATCTCACTTATTCGACCACTTAGAAATATAATTTTTGATTTGGTTTGTTTGTTTACACTCACGTATCACTTATCAGCAACGAAAAACATTTTTTAAATTACACATGACTCTTTATGCAGAAAAGTCTGTTTTTTTCGCGGTACTCCTACTTTAACCCTCACAAAATAAAGCGCTCTACTGCAAAACACTACGAATTTATGTTCGACGTAAACAACAGAATATCAGCTAAAAAATGAGACCAAAATTTTGTCAATCGGATGGAAACTGTGGTCGCAGTGAACGATCAAAGCCAGAGATCTGCCTTGGTAATGGACGTGTTTTAGGAAAATCCATGTCCTTGCCTCCTAAACGCCATAATAAATTGTATTCTCAAACGAAGTACTACATATTTATACTTGGCTAAAACTACACAAAGCCAGCTACACGACAAAACCAAAATTTCAACAATCAAATAAAAATTGTGGCCACAGTAAGCGATCGAAGCTGGAAATCTGTACAAAAATTGCACGTGTTCTAGAAACAGCGATTTCTATGCCTGCGACATTCTAGATAATATGCCCAAAATATTTTCCGACCACCAAAACACTCATTTGGGTTAAGCCTTTAAACTAAAAAATATCAAACCGAAATTCGCACGTTTAAGGGGAGAAAAATTGATTTAAAGTTTTTGGGTAGTGACACGTAAAAAATTGGAAATTTTTCGCCTTTCAGCCACTAAAACTGCTCTTCAACTTTTCCAAAGTACCATAAATTTATATTTTTTGGAAAATTCAGACGCTAATCTATACACCAATATCAAAATATTGCAAATCGGTTGAAAAACCTGGCCACAGCAATGTCACAAAGGGAAAAAGTTCCCAAAACCTGCCCCCCAAAAAACTACCATCTCACTTATTCGACCACTTAGAAATATAATTTTTGATTTGGTTTGTTTGTTTACACTCACGTATCACTTATCAGCAACGAAAAACATTTTTTAAATTACACATGACTCTTTATGCAGAAAAGTCTGTTTTTTCGCGGTACTCCTACTTTAACCCTCACAAAATAAAGCGCTCTACTGCAAAACACTACAAATTTATGCTCCACGTAAACAACAGAATATCAGCTAAAAAATGAGACCAAAATTTTGTCAATCGGATGGAAACTGTGGTCGCAGTGAACGATCAAAGCCAGAGATCTGCCTTGGTAATGGACGTGTTTTAGGAAAATCCATGTCCTTGCCTCCTAACGCCATAATAAATTGTATTCTCAAACGAAGTACTACATATTTATACTTGACGAAAACTACACAAAGCCAGCTACACGATAAAACCAAAATTTCAACAATCAAATAAAAATTGTGGCCACAGTAAGCGATCGAAGCTGGAAATCTGTACAAAAATCGCACGTGTTCTAGAAACAGCAATTTCTATGCCTGCTACATTCTAGATAATATGCCCAAAATATTTTCCGACCACCAAAACACTCATTTGGGTTAAGCCTTTAAACTAAAAAATATCAAACCGAAATTCGCACGTTTAAGGGGAGAAAAATTGATTTAAAGTTTTTGGGTAGTGACACGTAAAAAATTGGAAATTTTTCGCCTTTCAGCCACTAAAACTGCTCTTCAACTTTTCCAAAGTACCATAAATTTATACTTTTTGGAAAATTCAGACGCTAATCTATGCACCAATATCAAAATATTGCAAATCGGTTGAAAAACCTGGCCACAGCAATGTCATAAAGGGAAAAAGTTCCCAAAACCTGCCCCCCAAAAAATTACTATCTCCCTTATTAGACCACTTAGAAATATAATTTTTGATTTGGTTTGTTTGTTTACACTCACGTATCACTTATCAGCAATGAAAAACATTTTTTAAATTACACATGACTCTTTATGCAGAAAAGTCTGTTTTTTCGCGGTACTCCTACTTTAACCCTCACAAAATGAAGTGCTCTACTGCAAAACACTACGAATTTATGCTCGACGTAAACAACAGAATATCAGCTAAAAAATGAGACCAAAATTTTGTCAATCGGATGGAAACTGTGGTCGCAGTGAACGATCAAAGCCAGAGATCTGCCTTGGTAATGGACGTGTTTTAGGAAAATCCATGTCCTTGCCTCCTAAACGCCATAATAAATTGTATTCTCAAACGAAGTACTACATATTTATACTTGGCTAAAACTACACAAAGCCAGCTACACGACAAAACCAAAATTTCAACAATCAAATAAAAATTGTGGCCACAGTAAGCGATCGAAGCTGGAAATCTGTACAAAAATTGCACGTGTTCTAGAAACAGCGAATTCTATGCCTGCTACATTCTAGATAATATGCCCAAAATATTTTCCGACCACAAAAACACTCATTTGGGTTAAGCCTTTAAACTAAAAAATATCAAACCGAAATTCGCACGTTTAAGGGGAGAAAAATTGATTTAAAGTTTTTGGGTAGTGACACGTAAAAAATTGGAAATTTTTCGCCTTTCAGCCACTAAAACTGCTCTTCAACTTTTCCAAAGTACCATAAATTTATATTTTTTGGAAAATTCAGACGCTAATCTATACACCAATATCAAAATATTGCAAATCGGTTGAAAAACCTGGCCACAGCAATGTCATAAAGGGAAAAAGTTCCCAAAACCTGCCCCCCAAAATATTACTATCTCCCTTATTAGACCACTTAGAAATATAATTTTTGATTTGGTTTGTTTGTTTACACTCACGTATCACTTATCAGCAATGAAAAACATTTTTTAAATTACACATGACTCTTTATGCAGAAAAGTCTGTTTTTTCGCGGTACTCCTACTTTAACCCTCACAAAATGAAGCGCTCTACTGCAAAACACTACGAATTTATGTTCGACGTAAACAACAGAATATCAGCTAAAAAATGAGACCAAAATTTTGTCAGTTGGATGGAAACTGTGGTCGCAGTGAACGATCAAAGCCAGAGATCTGCCTTGGTAATGGACGTGTTTTAGGAAAATCCATGTCCTTGCCTCCTAAACGCCATAATAAATTGTATTCTCAAACGAAGTACTACATATTTATACTTGGCTAAAACTACACAAAGCCAGCTACACGACAAAACCAAAATTTCAACAATCAAATAAAAATTGTGGCCACAGTAAGCGATCGAAGCTGGAAATCTGTACAAAAATTGCACGTGTTCTAGAAACAGCGATTTCTATGCCTGCGACATTCTAGATAATATGCCCAAAATATTTTCCGACCACCAAAACACTCATTTGGTTTAAGCCTTTAAACTAAAAAATATCAAACCGAAATTCGCACGTTTAAGGGGAGAAAAATTGATTTAAAGTTTTTGGGTAGTGACACGTAAAAAATTGGAAATTTTTCGCCTTTCAGCCACTAAAACTGCTCTTCAACTTTTCCAAAGTACCATAAATTTATACTTTTTGGAAAATTCAGACGCTAATCTATACACCAATATCAAAATATTGCAAATCGGTTGAAAAACCTGGCCACAGCAATGTCACAAAGGGAAAAAGTTCCCAAAACCTGCCCCCCAAAAAACTACCATCTCACTTATTCGACCACTTAGAAATATAATTTTTGATTTGGTTTGTTTGTTTACACTCACGTATCACTTATCAGCAACGAAAAACATTTTTTAAATTACACATGACTCTTTATGCAGAAAAGTCTGTTTTTTCGCGGTACTCCTACTTGAACCCTCACAAAATAAAGCGCTCTACTGCAAAACACTACAAATTTATGCTCCACGTAAACAACAGAATATCAGCTAAAAAATGAGACCAAAATTTTGTCAATCGGATGGAAACTGTGGTCGCAGTGAACGATCAAAGCCAGAGATCTGCCTTGGTAATGGACGTGTTTTAGGAAAACCCATGTCCTTGCCTCCTAAACGCCATAATAAATTGTATTCTCAAACGAAGTACTACATATTTATACTTCACGAAAACGACACAAAGCCAGCTACACGACAAAACCAAAATTTCAACAATCAAATAAAAATTGTGGCCACAGTAAGCGATCGAAGCTGGAAATCTGTACAAAAATTGCACGTGTTCTAGAAACAGCGAATTCTATGCCTGCTACATTCTAGATAATATGCCCAAAATATTTTCCGACCACCAAAACACTCATTTGGGTTAAGCCTTTAAACTAAAAAATATCAAACCGAAATTCGCACGTTTAAGGGGAGAAAAATTGATTTAAAGTTTTTGGGTAGTGACACGTAAAAAATTGAAAATTTTCCGCCTTTCAGCCACTAAAACTGCTCTTCAACTTTTCCAAAGTACCATAAATTTATACTTTTTGGAAAATTCAGACGCTAATCTATACACCAATATCAAAATATTGCAAATCGGTTGAAAAACCTGGCCACAGCAATGTCATAAAGGGAAAAAGTTCCCAAAACCTGCCCCCCAAAAAATTACTATCTCCCTTATTAGACCACTTAGAAATATAATTTTTGATTTGGTTTGTTTGTTTACACTCACGTATCACTTATCAGCAATGAAAAACATTTTTTAAATTACACATGACTCTTTATGCAGAAAAGTCTGTTTTTTCGCGGTACTCCTACTTTAACCCTCACAAAATGAAGCGCTCTACTGCAAAACACTACGAATTTATGCTCGACGTAAACAACAGAATATCAGCTAAAAAATGAGACCAAAATTTTGTCAATCGGATGGAAACTGTGGTCGCAGTGAACGATCAAAGCCAGAGATCTGCCTTGGTAATGGACGTGTTTTAGGAAAACCCATGTCCTTGCCTCCTAAACGCCATAATAAATTGTATTCTCAAACGAAGTACTACATATTTATACTTGGCTAAAACTACACAAAGCCAGCTACACGACAAAACCAAAATTTCAACAATCAAATAAAAATTGTGGCCACAGTAAGCGATCGAAGCTGGAAATCTGTACAAAAATTGCACGTGTTCTAGAAACAGCGATTTCTATGCCTGCTACATTCTAGATAATATGCCCAAAATATTTTCCGACCACAAAAACAATCATTTGGGTTAAGCCTTTAAACTAAAAAATATCAAACAGAAATTCGCACGTTTAAGGGGAGAAAAATTGATTTAAAGTTTTTGGGTAGTGACACGTAAAAAATTGGAAATTTTTCGCCTTTCAGCCACTAAAACTGCTCTTCAACTTTTCCAAAGTACCATAAATTTATATTTTTTGGAAAATTCAGACGCTAATCTATACACCAATATCAAAATATTGCAAATCGGTTGAAAAACCTGGCCACAGCAATGTCATAAAGGGAAAAAGTTCCCAAAACCTGCCCCCCAAAAAATTACTATCTCGCTTATTAGACCACTTAGAAATATAATTTTTGATTTGGTTTGTTTGTTTACACTCACGTATCACTTATCAGCAATGAAAAACATTTTTTAAATTATACATGACTCTTTATGCAGAAAAGTCTGTTTTTTCGCGGTACTCCTACTTGAACCCTCACAAAATGAAGCGCTCTACTGCAAAACACTACAAATTTATGCTCGACGTAAACAACAGAATATCAGCTAAAAAATGAGACCAAAATTTTGTCAATCGGATGGAAACTGTGGTCGCAGTGAACGATCAAAGCCAGAGATCTGCCTTGGTAATGGACGTGTTTTAGGAAAACCCATGTCCTTGCCTCCTAAACGCCATAATAAATTGTATTCTCAAACGAAGTACTACATATTTATACTTGGCGAAAACTACACAAAGCCAGCTACACGACAAAACCAAAATTTCAACAATCAAATAAAAATTGTGGCCACAGTAAGCGATCGAAGCTGGAAATCTGTACAAAAATTGCACGTGTTCTAGAAACAGCGATTTCTATGCCTGCGACATTCTAGATAATATGCCCAAAATATTTTCCGACCACCAAAACACTCATTCGGGTTAAGCCTTTAAACTAAAAAATATCAAACCGAAATTCGCACGTTTAAGGGGAGAAAAATTGATTTAAAGTTTTTGGGTAGTGACACGTAAAAAATTGGAAATTTTTCGCCTTTCAGCCACTAAAACTGCTCTTCAACTTTTCCAAAGTACCATAAATTTATACTTTTTGGAAAATTCAGACGCTAATCTATACACCAATATCAAAATATTGCAAATCGGTTGAAAAACCTGGCCACAGCAATGTCATAAAGGGAAAAAGTTCCCAAAACCTGCTCCCCAAAAAACTACCATCTCGCTTATTAGACCACTTAGAAATATAATTTTTGATTTGGTTTGTTTGTTTACACTCACGTATCACTTATCAGCAATGAAAAACATTTTTTAAATTACACATGACTCTTTGTGCAGAAAAGTCTGTTTTTTCGCGGTACTCCTACTTTAACCCTCACAAAATGAAGCGCTCTACTGCAAAACTATACGAATTTATGCTTGACGTAAACAACAGAATATCAGCTAAAAAATGAGACCAAAATTTTGTCAATCGGATGGAAACTGTGGTCGCAGTGAACGATCAAAGCCAGAGATCTGCCTTGGTAATGGACGTGTTTTAGGAAAATCCATGTCCTTGCGTCCTAAACGCCATAATAAATTGTATTCTCAAACGAAGTACTACATATTTATACTTGACGAAAACAACACAAAGCCAGCTACACGATAAAACCAAAATTTCAACAATCAAATAAAAATTGTGGCCACAGTAAGCGATCAAAGCTGGAAATCTGTACAAAAATCGCACGTGTTCTAGAAACAGCAATTTCTATGCCTGCGACACTCTAGATAATATGCCCAAAATATTTTCCGACCACCAAAACACTCATTTGGGTTAAGCCTTTAAACTAAAAAATATCAAACCGAAATTCGCACGTTTAAGAGGAGAAAAATTGATTTAAAGTTTTTGGGTAGTGACACGTAAAAAATTGGAAATTTTTCGCCTTTCAGCCACTAAAACTGCTCTTCAACTTTTCCAAAGTACCATAAATTTATACTTTTTGGAAAATTCAGATGCTAATCTATACACCAATATCAAAATATTGCAAATCGGTTGAAAAACCTGGCCACAGCAATGTCATAAAGGGAAAAAGTTCCCAAAACCTGCCCCCCAAAAAACTACCATCTCGCTTATTCGACCACTTAGAAATATAATTTTTGATTTGGTTTGTTTGTTTACACTCACGTATCACTTATCAGCAATGAAAAACATTTTTTAAATTACACATGACTCTTTATGCAGAAAAGTCTGTTTTTTCGCGGTACTCCTACTTGAACCCTCACAAAATGAAGCGCTCTACTGCAAAACACTACAAATTTATGCTCGACATAAACAACAGAATATCAGCTAAAAAATGAGACCAAAATTTTGTCAATCGGATGGAAACTGTGGTCGCAGTGAACGATCAAAGCCAGAGATCTGCCTTGGTAATGGACGTGTTTTAGGAAAACCCATGTCCTTGCCTCCTAAACGCCATAATAAATTGTATTCTCAAACGAAGTACTACATATTTATACTTGGCTAAAACTACACAAAGCCAGCTACACGACAAAACCAAAATTTCAACAATCAAATAAAAATTGTGGCCACAGTAAGCGATCGAAGCTGGAAATCTGTACAAAAATTGCACGTGTTCTAGAAACAGCGAATTCTATGCCTGCTACATTCTAGATAATATGCCCAAAATATTTTCCGACCACAAAAACACTCATTTGGGTTAAGCCTTTAAACTAAAAAATATCAAACCGAAATTCGCACGTTTAAGGGGAGAAAAATTGATTTAAAGTTTTTGGGTAGTGACACGTAAAAAATTGGAAATTTTCCGCCTTTCAGCCACTAAAACTGCTCTTCAACTTTTCCAAAGTACCAGAAATTTATATTTTTTGGAAAATTCAGACGCTAATCTATACACCAATATCAAAATATTGCAAATCGGTTGAAAAACCTGGCCACAGCAATGTCATAAAGGGAAAAAGTTCCCAAAACCTGCCCCCCAAAAAATTACTATCTCGCTTATTAGACCACTTAGAAATATAATTTTTGATTTGGTTTGTTTGTTTACACTCACGTATCACTTATCAGCAATGAAAAACATTTTTTAAATTACACATGACTCTTTATGCAGAAAACTCTGTTTTTTCGCGGTACTCCTACTTTAACCCTCACAAAATGAAGCGCTCTACTGCAAAACACTACAAATTTATGCTCGACGTAAACAACAGAATATCAGCTAAAATATGAGACCAAAATTTTGTCAATCGGACGGAAACTGTGGTCGCAGTGAACGATCAAAGCCAGAGATCTGCCTTGGTAATGGACGTGTTTTAGGAAAATCCATGTCCTTGCCTCCTAAACGCCATAATAAATTGTATTCTCAAACGAAGTACTACATATTTATACTTGACGAAAACTACACAAAGCCAGCTACACGATAAAACCAAAATTTCAACAATCAAATAAAAATTGTGGCCACAGTAAGCGATCGAAGCTGGAAATCTGTACAAAAATCGCACGTGTTCTAGAAACAGCAATTTCTATGCCTGCTACATTCTAGATAATATGCCCAAAATATTTTCCGACCACCAAAACACTCATTTGGGTTAAGCCTTTAAACTAAAAAATATCAAACCGAAATTCGCACGTTTAAGGGGGGAAAAATTGATTTAAAGTTTTTGGGTAGTGACACGTAAAAAATTGGAAATTTTTCGCCTTTCAGCCACTAAAACTGCTCTTCAACTTTTCCAAAGTACCATAAATTTATACTTTTTGGAAAATTCAGACGCTAATCTATACACCAATATCAAAATATTGCAAATCGGTTGAAAAACCTGGCCACAGCAATGTCATAAAGGGAAAAAGTTCCCAAAACCTGCCCCCCAAAAAACTACCATCTCGCTTATTCGACCACTTAGAAATATAATTTTTGATTTGGTTTGTTTGTTTACACTCACGTATCACTTATCAGCAATGAAAAACATTTTTTAAATTACACATGACTCTTTATGCAGAAAAGTCTGTTTTTTTCGCGGTACTCCTACTTTAACCCTCACAAAATGAAGCGCTCTACTGCAAAACACTACAAATTTACGCTCGACGTAAACAACAGAATATCAGCTAAAAAATGAGACCAAAATTTTGTCAATCGGATGGAAACTGTGGTCGCAGTGAACGATCAAAGCCAGAGATCTGCCTTGGTAATGGACGTGTTTTAGGAAAATCCATGTCCTTGCCTCCTAACGCCATAATAAATTGTATTCTCAAACGAAGTTCTACATATTTATACTTGACGAAAACTACACAAAGCCAGCTACACGACAAAACCAAAATTTCAACAATCAAATAAAAATTGTGGCCACAGTAAGCGATCGAAGCTGGAAATCTGTACAAAAATCGCACGTGTTCTAGAAACATCAATTTCTATGCCTGCTACATTCTAGATAATATGCCCAAAATATTTTCCAACCACCAAAACACTCATTTGGGTTAAGCCTTTAAACTAAAAAATATCAAACCGAAATTCGCACGTTTAAGGGGAGAAAAATTGATTTAAAGTTTTTGGGTAGTGACACGTAAAAAATTGGAAATTTTTCGCCTTTCAGGCACTAAAACTGCTCTTCAACTTTTCCAAAGTACCATAAATTTATACTTTTTGGAAAATTCAGACGCTAATCTATACACCAATATCAAAATATTGCAAATCGGTTGAAAAACCTGGCCACAGCAATGTCATAAAGGGAAAAAGTTCCCAAAACCTGCCCCCCAAAATATTACTATCTCGCTTATTAGACCACTTAGAAATATAATTTTTGATTTGGTTTGTTTGTTTACACTCACGTATCACTTATCAGCAATGAAAAACATTTTTTAAATTACACATGACTCTTTATGCAGAAAAGTCTGTTTTTTCGCGGTACTCCTACTTGAACCCTCACAAAATGAAGCGCTCTACTGCAAAACACTACAAATTTATGCTCGACGTAAACAACAGAATATCAGCTAAAAAATGAGACCAAAATTTTGTCAATCGGATGGAAACTGTGGTCGCAGTGAACGATCAAAGCCAGAGATCTGCCTTGGTA